>CM034312.1:52331434-53531434 GCA_019925795.1 Dendrobium chrysotoxum
AACCTTTAAGACACAACACAAACTAAACTCAAAAAACTTACAACAAAACACAAAGACTCACTTGACTTGTACACAAACAATCCTAAGACATACTAAACTTGCTCTGATACCAAATTGATGCAAGCAAAATTTGGAGAAGAGCCCAAATTTTTGCTTACAAATAAAAAAGACTCTTACATATATTTCACATAAAACAAAGATAAGAAAATACTAGAAATTTAACAAAACTTCACCTTTATAATAAAAGACAAGACACTTACAAACCTGACACTACACCCAAACACCTAAAGAAGCTTGCATTTTTTTTTTAGAGAAGAAGGATACAAGTGGGGTGGATACTTGTGAGAGAGGAAGGAGACTAGAAGTCAAGACGAAGTATAGCTCGCAAGCTATTAGAGATGAGAAAGGAGGGAGAGAAGGCATAGCTCGCAAGCTATCTTAAAGAAACTCGCAGGTTCTTACAATTTTCCAAAAATCACATTATCACATCATAACATTCTATTTTACCTACACAAATCACTTCTATATATAGGAGAAAAGAAGCAGCCCAACAGCCATAATCTGCCATTAATTAGCCCCAAAATCCCCAAACAGCCACCATAAAGGCTCCATAAATTCAGAAACAACAACCCCAAAATAGCCTTTAATTTCCCAAAAACTGTACAGGAAATCAGCCCCAAACAACCACCAAAATTCCAGAATAAATGGGGAGAAGAAGAGCCAACAGCAGCCAACAACAACCCCCACAAAAACATTAAATAAAGCCAATGAATCCACGGATACAGCCCCCCAAGCTCACGGGAAAAATAGCCCAGCCAGAAACCGAAGGGCCGCACTAATATCCAGGAAAATAAACCACGGGACAGCCAAGGGAAACAGCGCCTACAGGAAAACCGAAGAGACACCAAAGGGGGAGGAATCCAACAGCAGAAACCATCAGGAAACTGAGAAGGTTAGGAGGGGAAAAGCAAACTTTACAACTCCTAATGCTGAAATAATTTCCCCATTAATGAACTAGAAACATCAGCTAAGGCATTAATGAGCTAGACTCAAGTAGAACCCATCTTTTTTAAGCTCAAAACTAAAACAATCAAGGCCTAAACTGAGAGCAGCAAACAACCTAAAGGTTCCAAAATTATCATCTTGAATTGACCCCCCCTTGCCTACATCACTAAAAGCAAGGGATGACTAGAGAAGTTGTCTTGTGCTTCTAGACATGTATGAATAATGCGCGAGCTTCATTCTGAGATTGAAATGATATTTGAAGAAAAAACTTGGTCGAGATGAGGGATGCTGCTCATAATCTTTCAGGGCTCTTAGCCCAAAAAACTTTTGGTAATTTTAAGGAAAAAGTGGAAGAAGAAGCAACAAAAACTGATGTGATGGATGGAACTGTGCACCCTCTAACTAGCTATATGATTAACAATGTGAAGTTTTTATTTAACTATCAATTAACTTTGCAGTCGTTTTTTTTAGGAGTTTGAAAAAGTGGGAAAAGATTAGATTCAACTTCCCAACTGGCAACCTGTTATAATGTGATTATGCAAGCTCTACAAAGTAACTGGACAGTTAATCTAAGCAATATAAGGATCCTGAGTTGACTTATCTATTCATTATGAATAATGTCTACTACATTGTTAGATACATTCGAAGATCAGAGGCAAAGGATTTATTGGGTGAGGCTTGGGTTCAGAAGCACAGAAGACTTGTGCAGCCAAAATACAAATTAATACAAACAGGTAGATTGGGCAAAGATTCTGCAATCTCTTTATGTTTTAGGCCAAAGTTTCTTATGATGGTAGTGTTACCTGGGGCAAGTGTTGGGGGCCAACCAATAGTGGAATTTCAAGGGAAACTATAAAGGAGTGGTTGAAGTCTTTCAACATGCAGTTCAAGATGGTGATAAAGGGTATTTGACAATTCGACCCTATAGACAGAAGACCCATAGCTCAAAAAAGAAATGAAAGTAATATCACAAGTATTATGAACCTTATGAGGTGTAGATAAGATTGGTATCGTGACGAATCATTTGCAGCTACCCCCTACTTCCATCATAACACCTGGTGTTCCATGTGTCCCAGCTGAGGAAGTCATTAGCGACCACAATCCATCAGCGACACTGTCGATGACCTTGATAGAAGAAATGGAGGTAATCCTAGAGCCAAGGGAAGCGAAAGGAGTCACAGGAGGAGCTAGGGAAGTGTTGATCGAATGGAAGGATCTGCCCGAATATAAAACAACATGGGAACCATACCGCATGATTCAACAGTAGTTTCTCTGATGGACCGACGGAGCCTGTGGACACCCACTAGGAGGGACGGGCGGGCAAGGTAAGAGGATGATCCAAGGGTGAATAAATCCACCATTAATTACTTACCATAGGAAACTAATATTGTGAGGGAATTAGGAAAGTTTATTTAGGAGAAAGGTCGGTTGATTTGAATTCAGATTTAGGATGGAATTAGAAAAAAATTATTTAAGGAATGGGGGCTAATTTGAATTGACATTTGGGAGGGAACTTTAAGAAAGATTTAGGTAAGGAAAGGGGGTTGTTTTGAATTGAGATTTGGGAAGGAATTAGGAAGGCTTAATAGGGCTAATTAGGTGGTTTAATATTCAATCATGTGATTGTGTTTTTGTTGTAGTCTTCTTTGGAGTTATTCCCCAGCGACGCCTAGAGTTTTATGGAGAGCCCGATCTACCTCTCGAATAATATATCAACTTGTATCTTGGTTTGCTGAAATAAGAATCTTTCTCGCTGATTTCTCTACCGTAGTTTCTCTTCGTTATTATTGTTTTTGTTGTTTGGAGATCGGATACCTATCATAATGTAAAGCATTTTTATAGCATATATCAATTTTTATATTAGGTGTAGAGACTCCTCTCTTCATCTAGTCTCAAATTTTGATCATTTTGATCTGAAGTGACACATTAAACATTTTCAAGCTATGAAGCCAAGGACACAAGGATACGCGGGGGCACGAACAAGACAATGAAACATACTTTGTAAAAAGTAGGACACTAGATGTCAAGACATAATATTAAATTTTCTAAGATATTAATACAAAAATAAATAATTTTTAGTATTTTTTTAAGGCTTCACAAGGTGAAGTATAATATCATATGCATATTTCCTTAGAAAAAAAAAAACTTAACAATGACAAAAGACAAACAAATATTCTTGTTATAAAAAAATGGTTTTATGACATAAACAGTGTCATTTGTTAATGACGCTCCAATAATAGTATTCATTAATCCTTTCATATGTCACATATTTAGCCAATCATGGTTTAAAGCTGTGCAAATACGAGGCATGAAAATTTGCAATGAGGATTACGCCTCTTGGGTGCCATGTTAGGCATACCCCTCACATGGTGTGAGGCATACAGCTATTTCGATGATGCATGTACAATTCAAAGATAAGATATATTTTTTAAAAACATAAATATAATAAATAAAATTAGTAAAATACTTCTACTTACCCAAACAATCTTTACACCTCATGTACGCATTCGATGTCATAGGATTGCCATTACTTGTGCGCCTCATGCAAACCCTTTTTTGCTCCATCTCCTCCTAATCGCCGCCACAAACCTCCTCCTTGCAAAGTCTACTTGCTCCACAAAGAACTCTTACTTTGATGTTTTTATAACATTTCTTACTTCGCAATGTTGATGTTAGGATGTTAATTTGTTATTGATACTTTGTACAATTTATTACTTGTTATTATGTTAGGATGTTACAATATTACTTTTTAATATGTTAATAACTTAGGATGTTAATATCTTACTTTTCATACTTTGATGTGTGTGCAATAATTCATAAAATTTATTGAATTTTGAGGCTTAGGCTTCCCCTCACACACAAAAAATACCTCAATATCCAATTGAGCAATTTTAAACCTTGTAGCCAATATCAATATTGCTTACAAAATATCAAAAAACCTCCGTAAAAAATACTAATGCCCTCTTTAAAATAATCAAACAAAATATGACCATGTAAGCATGGCAAATTGGACTTAACATATTGAATGCTATGATCATCATAAGAACTAGCCCCATGCCCTCTTCAATAAGATCTTTAACCTATCTCTAGAAAAAGCACAATTTTTAAAGAAAACTCTTCAAGAAAAAGATTAGCAACTTCAAATATTCAATGTCATCCATCATAGTTAATGTATTCCCACTAATATCTCATAACTTAGTATCTCCATCTATGTTTTCAAAGCTTCTCTTAGATAAAGGATGAAGATTAGTAGCCTCAAATACTAAATCTTCACCCCATCAAGGGTTGATCTTGTTTCTCTTGAGTCAATTGATAAAAAAGTGTGTGCTCTAATTTCTTTTGCACAAGAAGAGTAACATTGTCGAAATACTAATTTAAAAGTCAAACATTGCATTCATGATGAACTAGCACCATAAATAATCGAACAAACTTTTCCATCCATAGTGCCTTTAGAAGAAATGGAGTCATGATCAACAAAACATCACTAAATTCAAAAAAGTTAGCAAACTCTAAATTAACCATTGATCTATCTTCAATATTAAAAAAAAAAATTCAAGTATTAATTTCTCTCCTTTGATATTTGTATACTCATAAATGCCTTCACAAGTGTTTAACAAGTGGCTACTGGATCACGACAAGAATACTCACCCTCAAGATGGGTCCTTTTGGAGAACTCGCCTTTGACCGTTAGAGGGACTCACCCGTGAAGAACAACAAGCAACTTGTTTGAGCCTACTAAGAAACTCGCCTTCTACGGGACGAATCAAAGATTCCTCATCAAACTACCACTCAGCACTACTTCAAATGCTCGTTCTCCCTCCATAACATTCAAGAGGGAAGTGCCTATTCAAAGACCTCACATCATTCAATTAATATTGTCCAACCTAAAGCTCTCATTCCCACTATGTCTCCTCAAGGCTGCCCGAAATCTTCTAGACAAGTCATCAGCCACACTTGACCTCTCATCGAGACTCACCTGAAGCCTACTCGCTACCACTAAACTAGCCCAAAGAGAGCTCGCCGAGAGACCATTGACTTCACCCTCCTCCAGCCTATCATGAGGCAACATATGTCTAGATTAGCATGCAGCGTTGTACAAGTATTCTGCGTGGCTTGTAATTTTACTTTTCTTTTGCCTTTCTAGTAGCCCTCAGAATATTATAAATAAGAGGTGATGAGTAACATTAGGGGACCTCCTGAAATTTCTCTTTCATTGATGGTGGATACTCTGCCAATTTGAGACCTATAGCTCTTTCTCTCCACTCTCTCTCTCTCTCTGCACTCTCCATTCTTTCATAAAAGTTTCAGCTCATCAGGTTGAGCTGCTAGTAAAGGCGGGTATCTTTGACAAACAAATTTGAATTCAACAATATCTTCATATCTTTATATAATGCAACACAAATGAGAGCTTAACTTTGTCAAGCATGATTGTAATGCATACTAAAATAATGCATTTAAAAATGAGATTAATAATTTTGAAATAAGACAAGCTAATTCAATGAAAATTTTAAATGTTACCTTAGATTAAGGGAGCTAAGCAATGAAGAAAGTGTATATTATCTTATAAAAGGTAGAGTGCTCATTATCTCTCTTTCTTTCATGTCAAAATAAGATATCTTTCACTTTTTTTATCATAGAATAATCCCACATGTCATACACAAGATTATGATAAAGCTTATCTATATCAACTACTCTTAATTTGTCATCTATTGACACTATAAAAGAAATAACATTAACTATTTTATAAACTTATATAGGATTTTCCATCACAAACTTGGATTTACATAATCTTCATGATGCACAATCCACCTATCACTAATCATAATAGTCTACAATTCTTATTTTAATGACTGTTGATGCAAAAAGAGTCTATATTATTACTAATATTTTTAATAAATGCCTACTCTATAAAATTATTATAGCAACATTTGAGAAAACAAAATTAGTACTAATAAAAAATAGCTCATGAGATTCAGATTCGCACGACAAGACAAGTTGCACATACCTTATATTTCCCATTACACAAGATACTTGCCATGTATGGACATGTCTTCGGGTGTTGACTTGTGTTTGGCTCGTGGCAAAATTGAATTTCATTCTTAAAAGATCTCTACACAATTTTGAATGTATCGGACACATGTCAAGGCATGTCGGAGTTGTGTATGTATCCTATACATGTCTGACACAGACACAAAGGCATTTAGAAGTATCCGTACTTCATAATCAAGAGAGACAATCTACTTGTTCAAGCATGAAGCTCAATTATCTTTCTTTATTTATTCTTTTTATCTTTTCCTTTTAACTTAATATCTTTTCCTTTTAACTTAATATCTTTTCAAACTTTTTCAAGGTCATCCTGCATCAAATAGATATCAAAGACATGGTTTTTTTAGTTAATTTGACAGGTAGGTTTCTACATTGAAAGCAATTTTTCTTGAGGTTTCATTACCATCTTTAAATTTTGGTAAAGATGCTTTGAATTTCATTTCCTGTTGTTTTATTCGTCAAGTAAACAATGAACCGACCTTAGCATATTACCTTCCCCCTCATTCGGACCTCCTCTCTCCTCCAAATAATTGCCTCATTCAAGTTCAATTTCGGTTCAAAATCCTAACAAACTTTGAGCTAGTCTTTAAACCTCTTCTTAGATTTTCTCTAACAAACTAGCAACAAATCTTCAAAATGTACCATTTGATCTTGATATTCCAATGTGAAAGATCTATTTACTTATACCTGTTTATAGTCTTCACAAGCTCCTTATGCATGGTTCACAAAGTTCAATTGCATTATTCATGATCTTGGTTACTCTTCCAATCCTACGATTTTGGTTATTTATTCATCAATATTCTAAAGGCACAATATTGCAGCTTCTTTATGTGCATGAACTATTAATTATTAGCAATGACAACGATAATATCATTGCTCTCAAAAGACATTTTTAGCATTATTTTGAAATGAAAGATCTCAACCACTTACATTATTTTCTTGGACTTGAAATATCTTGACTTGGTTATTTTCTCTGACAAGGCAAGCATGCCTCTGATCTTCTTACACAAGCTGGCATTATTGACTTGAAGGAAGAAAAAAGGAACGCAAGAAAAAATCAAGTTTACATTATCCTAACAACATTTTGGGCAACCTTATCTTCCCACCCTCGAAGAAAAGAAAGAAGGAAAAGAAAGAAAGAAAAAAGAGAATTTAACAACAAAACAAATGTGAATCTCCTTGATTTTAAAATAAACCACCTACATCTACAAAATGAGAATGGTGGTATTCCTTCAACTTCATCTCATGCTCTAGTCCATCAAAAATCCAACATTTGATGATCCATAACAAAATAGAAATGAAGTTTACTTTGGTTGTATTAGTAATATCACTCTTCAAAGTGGAGCGTTCCACAACAAGGGGAATTGATGCTGATAAAAATTCTAAAATTTTACATTCCCATTAAAATTTGAGTTGTTTATCTTTGAGGTTACATAATTTTTCTAAGGTGAATATAATCAATATAATTAAGTTAGTTAATAATTTAGTAACAACCTGCTAGTAACTTATTTTTTTTTCATGTATATGTATGAAAATTCTGAGTCATATAAGATAGGTTTATAATATGAATAAAATTCTAACTATGCATGTGGAAACTCTTCTTCTTCATCCATTACAGGATTTTGTTTCTTACCCAAGAGTGATACATGAAACCCTTCTAGAAGAGGTAATAGAATTATTTAAACATGAGATTTTCTTATCGTGGTACTCACTCAATTTATCTTTCCTCTTTGCTTCATTACATTTTCATTTTCAAGATCACCTTGCATCATGCATTAGTTACTTAAATTCCATTAAAAAAACAATAAGAAAATTGCTTGGAAGTCCAAAAAGTTTTAGCATCTCAAATGATTTGCTTCACACCTAACCAAAGTGTTGAAATGGTATAAACGATAAAGTTAGAAAGGATTATACTTAAAGCCCAAAGGAGTCATAAAAGTTGAAGAAAATAGTTAAAGACCTTTGGAATTGATATTATGTAGCTAAAGATGCTCAAATTAAACAGGAGAAATAGAATTAATTTGAAGGAATGTAAAGAAAAGGACGGTCCTAAAATAGAATTTGCCATGAAAAACTTGAGTAAACTAGACTTAGAACCAAATGCAACATTCAGGAGGAATAAACTATTTATGAAACAAACCACAAATATTGAAGATATGGCTCACAATAATGTTGCTGATAATGAAAAGAACAAAAAAAAAGGTAAGGCATGGAAGTTACAATTAGAGAAGTTTAACGACTGTTGTAGAAGTGTTATCCTATTCAGTTATATATTATTGGATATATATGTTATCAAAAAACCAGAAAAAAAAACCATATTCCATCACATATTAAATTACATAATTCCTTTTACTTATTAGAAATTCCTTGCCAAGATTTTAAGAACAATTTAATTGATGACACTGCACCATAAAATGAAAAGAAAGTAAGAAATTACAATTAGAGAAGGAAGCCTGTTATAGAAGTGATACCCTAGAACCAAATACATGGAAGACCATGAAAAGAATTTGAATATAGAATAGGGGCACTTACTCATTTTTTTAAGATGAATTAAGGTTGTTCGTATCCAAGCATTAATTGTTTCTCTAGAAGAAGATAATGGACAAGCAACTCATCGAAGAAATAAATGAAACTGTTTCTAAATGAACGCAAACATATTTTACATCACATAACCAAAAAATGTTTTCTAATCCAAAGGGCAAGCCGCAAAGGTCAACTTGGGATTTTAAGATTTAAGAACAGACAAGAATGAGCAATTATCAACATTTTTGTGCAATATCAACTCATCAGAGGAGGAGAAGATAATTAGGCATGTTTGTTAATAGCTGGTATCGTAATGAAAAAACCAACTGCATTATTTAAAAAAAACATTAAGGAAAAATAAGTCATAACAACATAGCACAACAAGTTTAGATTCAAAACAAAGAAAACAATGGAAACAAATGAATAATTAATAAAACAAGAAAATAGAGATGTTCTGCCCTAACTTCACCAAAAGCGGGGTATTTAGATATAGTAAAAATATATCAACAACGCAACAAATACAAGTTTGCTGGATGTCACTCGTTATGCAATATCCTATAGGATCAACACACTTTTTCAGTGGGAAATGCATTGAATAGTGAGAGCTAGGCGTCAGAGGGTCAAAGTGATCCAAGGTGGGGTCAGTGACACAAACAAGTTAGAAAAGGAAATCAAGTTAACAAGGAAACCTATATCTAAGACTACAGAATTTGTGATAATGGGTCATTGTTAAGCTTTCCAATTTCATCAACAAAAAAGCTTATGCAAATCTTATAATGGCTTTATCATTCAGCATTAATCCTTAAACCTAATGAACCTCGAACAAGCATGTCCATATTGACTCATGTATTCAGTTATGACAAGCTGTTAAGCCCTCCAACTTCATTCAAAAAGAAGCTTCTGTAGATCATGCACCATGGCTCTATGAATCAGCCGTACTCCTCAAACCACAGGAATCTCAAAAAGACACGCCCCTAGTTATTCTAATCGGATAAAAGTTCCATTTTCAAGCAGATCCAGGTAATGACAACGCGTAAGCCCTGCAATTCCAGATCAATTTACAGCACAAATAATAAAGCATGAACAGTCGTAACTATAAAACAAGCTAAAGTAGATAAAGCAGGATGCCAAGGACAGGATAATCTCCTACCAGACCATTGCAATTGATGCATCTTTTATTAGAAGGAAGCTTAAGAAGTCCTCTAATAATTTTCTCGTTCTTCTCTTCCTCCTTCATCCTGTTCGCCATCTTCCCTCGCTTCGTCCAATTACTCGACCTAACACCCAGATCCAAATCAAAATTTAGAAAAAGAACATACAATCCAACAAATATATTCACATGGAGAAATTAATCCAAGCTGCAATATCCGAAAAGGAGAACATCACCAACAGGTTCTAGCTCGAGGAAGGATCTGGCAAAAGCGAAAGAGACCAAATTCGAAGATGGAGATCCAAGCCAAATTTATGCAAACCTTCTTCCTCAGCTAGGGTTGGAGCAAGAGATGGAGCCCCAACCTTCTTTTCCTTTGAACTTCTAGCGAATCTGTCGCTCTCCTGTCAGAGAGCATGCGCCGCCGGTTTAGCCGGTGGACGACGGTGCTTGCTGGTTCGGGCAGGGAGAAAAGAATCCGGAGCGGAGAGAAGATTACAAAATTACCTCTCAAAAAGGCCTTAATTGAAGGCGTAGACTAAGTATAGTGGGGTGTTTTGGGAAATGGAGTAGAAGGGACTGTCGGCGAAAACGGTGGAATCTCTGGATTCGTCTTACGGCCCATACGAACGCAACGCTAGGGACATGATGACAAGTGTAAGTTCATTTTTCATTATTTTTTTAATTAATGAATTTTGAGAGCAAACATATTCATTAATTAATTTAAATTATAATAAAATTATAAATTTTAAGATATGAAAATAATTATTGAAAAGTATGAATTGCATAAAAATCTTACAATTTTAAAAAATAATGTCAAAGCCAAAAAAATAGGGCACAAAAAATTTAAGCATTTCAAAATTTATATGATTTCTCGTCGTCTAAGGTGGCAATAAAAAAAAATAATTCCTCACTCTTAATCACAAATCATGTCTTAATGTAACCACAAAATAAATGAATATCATCATCATAGAACAAAAAATAAAATGTACACCCTTTATTTTAGCGACTATGTATACTCGTATGTACCTTTTTAGATATTTAACAAACAGTCAGTGAGTTACAACAGATGAATTCATACATTGTATGCCTACAAAAGAGCTCTCCCAATGACCGTAAAATCCAATTCAACTGAAACTTAAAGGGGGGTCCCCGCTAATCACTCAATTTGTCACTTGCCCTCCACCAAGAGGCGGCCACTCACCACTATCTGAAACAAAGTGTTGCCAATTATGCATGTCATCTCAGTTACTGAAAAGCACCTATCTAAGAAGCCCCAAGTTCATCTATCATGGTGTGGGAAAATAAATCTAACATGATTTTAAATTTCTATTTTTATAATCAAATACGACATTGCGAATAATATATTATTTTGAAAGATAAAATATTATTCTTAATCAAAAAGTAAAATATAAAAATAAATTTTTTTTATTAATTGTTGTAATTGATTTATTATAAAAAATAACATAAAATCTCGAAGATTAAAATCTCATATAATTATTTATTCAATCATAATAACTTAGATATTTTCATTTATTCTCATAATCAAATCATCCTGAAAAATAATATACTTTACGGAAGAACATAAACATTACTTCATTAAGGGCTCGAATAGGTGAACAATGATATCTCTAAACTTGTTGAAATTTGGTAGAAATGACAAAGGCAACTTCTAGGTCAATCCTATCTAGTTTGAATGCATTTGGATTTTTTTTTAATAGCTTCTTTATTAAAATTTTAATTGAAGGGAGATATAAGAAAAAGGTTTAAATTTATTTTAAAAGTATTTTTTAGGTATTTTTTCTATTTTTTAGACTCATTAAAGCTCTATTACTTCTAAGTTTTGTCAATTTGAAGTTAATTTAAAATTCTTATATTCATTTGAAGTTTTAAATTACCAAAAATTTCCTTAAGCTTAGGTTTTGATGGTTTTCAATTCAAATGAACTCAAAATTTAGTGAAATTTGGACCAGAGGCTACTATTATCCTTAAGTCTTATTCCAGAGATTTCAGAGTCATTTAGGCTTCCAAGGGGGGATTTATAAAAAAGGCCCTTAGGGTTATTTTGATAATTTTAAGTTTAATTTTTTTTCAAAATGACTCAAAATTTTACAACCTAGGGTAAGCATTAAACTAGACCTGATATATTTTTAAATTATTTTTTATTGATTTTAGACTTTATAAATTTTTAACTATATTCGGAACCCTAATTAAGTAAATGATTTAAATTGAACTACTAAAAGTTAAAAATCCATGAAACTTCTATAAGAAGTCATTAGCAACCCTAGTTAGAGCTCAAAAAAATTTTAAGTCATCTAGAGTATAATCAAATATTTAATTATGATTTTGTAATTTTCTTAATTACCCAACTTAACCGAATTAAATAAATGTGATTGGGCTTTAAATTTTCCAAGATTCTCCTATTTAAGATGAACTCAGGAGGTTAACTAATATTTTTAGGATTTTTTAATTTAGGTATAAATTTTAGAAGTTAATCAGGTTTTCATTTTTTAATTGAGTTTGTTTTAATTTTATTATTTTGTCTTGATTTGAATTTGATTTAGTTTTGTTGCAAGCTAGAATATATGTGATAGTTGAGTGAGAAGATTTCTTGTCTTAGCATTGTACGGATATTTAGCACACAAACAGAGAAATAAAAAACAGGTGGTTTCTTATATGAAAAACCCTTAAAAAGAAAAAAAACCATGTTCAAATGATACCACTATTGTTTGAATATGTTACAAAGCTTGTTCTGTCCTTTAATTCGAAGACAGTGAAATAATAATAATAGAGAGAGTTTGGTGGAAGTCCTGCATCGATCGATGGCTGAGCGGAAGTCCGACGACGATCAGTGGCAAGTCCGGCGATGATTGGTGGCTGAGCAGAAGTTCGGCGATGGCTAGTGGTTCGACGGTTGCCTGGTGGTGGTCGAAGAGGAGCTTGGTGGCAAGAGAGATCTCAAATTTTTTTTCCTTCTTCTTATTTTTTTTCCTCCCTCCTCTTGTGAAGAATGGGGGGTCTATTTATAATTTTTTAAGAGTGGCATGGATAGTAAAAAGTGAGAAGATCAATGGTCGTTTGGGAGTATTTCAGATGGACGGCATATATCAATTCCCATGATCATGGGCCACTTATTGTGCATTTGAGTGTCTTAATGATATCAGAATTTAGATATCTTGAGCTCGTTGGATTTGTCTCATCGAGATGCTCAATTCGACTATAAGCATGTCACATTTGGAAATCATTTGGTTGTCCAAAGTATGATTTGAAGCTTCCAAATGTGCTTTGGACTCTTAATTTAGACTCATTTGGGCTCAGATTGGATCGAATTTTGTGTCGTTGGGTTAGTCTTTTTGAGAAGTTCAGTTCAACTATAAGTTAACTAAAATGAATCGGAGTTTGGATGGTCCAGGGATTAATTTTTGAATTTTTTTATTCAACTTTGCCTTGAGATTCATGCCCAATCAAGATAAATTTTTGATGATACATCAAGTTTTAATTTTATGTTTGATTTATTTTTAACTTTCTTTTAGTTTATTTGATTAGTTTTATTTAACTTAAATGTGTATGATTTCATGTTTATTAGTTTTATATATTTAATTTGATTTCAAATTTGAGTTTAGCATTATCAGTTCAATGAAGTTTTGTTCAGATTTTAGTTTGATTTAATTATAATATGTATATTTCATTTAGATTTTCTTAAATTAATGCTCAATTTAATTTTATTTTTTTGGAATAATTTTTAGATGACATAGTTCCTTATTTTATTTGAAGTTCAAGTTTAATTTAGATTTATTAGATGCATTTCAATTATGATTTTAAAAATTCAGGAAATATCTTGGGTATCCAAGGATTTCTATCCTATTAACATATGTAAAAATACAAAATTAGTAGAAGCAATTAAATATATGCAAGCTCCAATTCCATCATCTGTTCATCTTATTGCTCAATAAAATAAAAAGTCCAAAAAAAAAAAAAGGTTTATGCCTATAGAGTATAGAAATATACCTAAGTTGGCTTGATTTTGGATGTCAACAACACTACCTCCACACTATAGTTAATGAATGAAGATGAACAATAGATTGATGTTTATTCATCCCTTCCTTTTCTAGAGAAGTAGAATGATCACCTGCCCTCTTCATCCTCTCAAATTTCTATAAAAATCGACCCCAACTCTTCATTTATCTTGGTTTTTTTCCCTAGACGTCCCCCTCCCCCCCCTAAAAAAAAGGCACTCCCACTCGTTCTAGGAAAAAATGAACACCACTCACCCAAGACCATTTTTCTTTTTGTTTTCTAACATAAGTAAAAAGAGGGACCAGGGAGTGAATTATCTAAGTTTTTCTTAGTAGATGCTTCTATGTTTGATGTGAATCAAAGCATATGCATACCATGATCTCTATCGAGCTTGTAGGGATGTAAAAGGAGGCTTATGGCCTTCCTACAATTAGTGTATCTACATAGACCCTAGAACTCTAAACTTCATATATTTAGGCATGCAAAAGTTCCATTTTAAACTCCTAATTGTTCTAATATTCCTTCACCAAGGCAATATATCACACTGAATTTTAACTACATACATGACCATTGTATGAATTAAATTAAGAATGAGAATTATTAAAAACATCCATTAGTTATTCAAAGTACAAGAGTCTATGTTAGTACTTGTAAAGGATTCACATCATAAGCCCAAATTAGAAAATTAGCCAGCTATGAAAATGAAAGAAAACATGCTAGGTTTTATTACTTGCATATAAGAGAAAGTACAAGAATAAAAATGAAATCAGATGTCAACCAAATAGTACAATTCACTCTCCACACTACTTTCTCCTCCAAATGTATGATTTCTTATAATAGATGGGCTGACTATCTCCCAAATGAAGTATCTTTTTATCTTTTGGCCTCCCTTAGACTTAACTCTAAGAGGGCACTACATAAGCACTCAATACTCACTAAAAATGATGGACCCTAGTAGAACTCTAATAGAATCCCACTCAAATAATTTGAAAAACTATTTATACTAGTACAAAAATGGACTCAAGCACGATGACTCTTGCAATGGTGGCTCCACGATGTTATAGAATGAACTAATGCCTTGGCGTTGCTAGGCTTACTTCACTTCGGCATTTGGTTATTCTTGTGCATCTAATGGCTAAAGTGGTGCATCACTTGGTTGATTCGGTGTGGCTGCATCTTTTATTAACTGCTCCGTTATAGCGCTCCAGAAGTTGAGAATTATCCTGCTTGAAGGTGTAATTATGTGATGTGATGTTATAAAGTTTGATGCTCCACTACTCAAATTCTCAAGACTCAGGTGTTTCAACATTGCTTTCTAGTGTTGCAGTGTAAAGTTTGATGTTGCACTGCCCAAACTTGGCTCCACCTAGGCATTGAATTAATTGCCATTTTTCTTGGGGCTCCAACGCTATGATCTCTAAGGCATTGTGGACATTGCGACATTGTTGCATTAGTAATTAGAGCACTACCACATTGGTTCAACACTTGTTAATTTATCTCCTTCTTCTGAGATATTTCTACACAACATTAACCAAAAATAATATTTTTAGAGATATTTAAGATAGTAATTCATTATAAAATTTACACTTAATAGTGAGCTTACCATGAGAGTCCAGGACAAGGAGGTAACTATATATGTGGTTAAGTCCATAAAATTCCCTAGTGATATAAAAAGGATTATTTTCTGGTTGATATGGAAGAAGTTATATTTGAGGATTAAAGGGAAGGGTTGTTATCAGATAGAACTTTTGATGAATCTTGGAGTGAGGATGAGAATTATGAGGGGTTAGAAGAATTTGTTCTTTTTATTGGTGAAACCAATAGGGTATTTAAGGAGAGATATGAGACTTTGGATACCTCATCTTTGGGTAGTGTATTAAGACCTTCTTTGGAGGAAGCACCTATTTTAGAGCTTAAGGACTTGCCTAGCCATCTTAAGTCTACCTTTTTGGGTAGCAAATCAACTTTGCCTATAATTATTTAGGTAGATTTAGGAAATCTATAGAAGGCAAGCTAATTAGGGCTTTAGGTGAGTATAAGAAACTTTTCGGTGGACAATTATAAATATTAAGGGAGTTAGTCCATCTGTATGCTTACATAAGATCTTCATGGAAGAAAACTCTTTCCCAAAAGTCAATCCGCAATGAAGGCTAAACCCAACTATAAGGAAGTAGTTAAGATGGAAATCCTTAAATGGTTAGATGTGAGAATTATCTATTCAATTTCTAATAGTGCTTGGGTGACTCCTATTCATTGTGTTCCAAATGAAGGTGGCTTGTTTGTTGTATCCAGTGATGATAATGCGTTGATTCCTACTAGGATAGTAACTGGGTGGAGGATTTGTATAAATTATGGGAAACTAAATAATGGCACTAGGAAAGATCATTTTTCTTGCCATTTATTGACTAGATTCTTATAGCACCTAAGAGCTAAGATAAAATAACCTTCACTGGTCCCTATGGGACATTTGCATTTAGAAGGATGCCTTTTGGGTTGTATAATGTTCTTGCCACTCTAACACTGTATGGAGTCTATTTTTTTAAAATCGGATAAAGTAGGGCATTGAGTTATTTATAGATGCTTTTCTATATTTGGCTTTACTTTTGATTCTTGTATTATTTATTTGACTAATGTACTTGAAAGATGTGTAGAAATAAATCTAGTATTGAATTGGAACAAAAATCAATTTATGGTGCTAAGGGGATAATGTTATGTCATAAGATTTCAGAGAAGGGGTTAGAGGTAGATAAGGCTAAGATTCAAGTTATAGAAAATTTGCCACCCCCAACTTCAGTAAAGGCATTAGGAGTTTTTTTGGACATGCATAATTTTATAAGAGATATCAAAGAATTTTAAAAAAATTTTAAACTGTCATTTGTTGGAAAAGGATGTTCCATTTATGTTTGATATTGCATGTCAGGATGCCTTTAAAATTTGAAATAACATTTATTCATTAAACCTATTATTGTTGCACTTAATTGGTCATTGCATTTTGAATTATTGTGTCATGCAAGTGGTTATGTTTTTGGAGCTATTCTAGGTCAAAAGAAAGATAAAAAAGTTTCATGTAATATTTTTGTGCTAGTATAACTTTAAATACTGCTCAATGTAATTATACTACTACATAAAAATAGCTACTAGCTATTATCTTTACCTTTGATAAATTCAGATCTTATTTGATTGGCAATAAGAGATTGGTTTATAAAGATTATTATGCAATCAAATATCTTTTGATAAAAAAGTATGCTAAGCCTAGATTGGTGAGGTGGATAATTTTATTGCAAGAATTTGAAATAGAAATCCTTGATAAGAAAGGTTTTGAGAACCAAGTTACTGATCATCTTTCAAGACTTGAATTAGAAGAATTTGCATCTCATGAAAATAACATTACTGAGTTCTTCCTTGATGAACATTTAATTGCATTACATTTGAGTAAATTACCTTGGTATACTGACATAGTAAATTTCATTATAAGTGGTGTAATTCCTTTGGATACATCATCTACTCAAAAATTAAAATGTATACATGGTGCCAAAATTTTATTTTAGGAAGAGTCTTACCTTTTAAAAATTGTAATGATCAAATCATTAGGAGAAGTGCCTCTAAGGAAGAAATATAACCTATAATTGGGGATTGTCATGATTTCCATTATAAAGAGCATTATGGAGGATTTTGAGCTACTTCTAAAATTCTCCAGTTAGATTTTATTGGCCTACTTTATTTAAGGATATTAATGCTTATGTTAAGAAATGTGATCAGGGTCAAAGAGTAGGTAATCTTATTTGAAGAAATGAAATGCCCTTAAATTATGTGTTAGAGGTTGAATTGTTTGATGTTATGAACTTAATATTTTGGGTTCATTTGCGTAATTTCATAGATGCCAATATATCTTTGTTATTATTGATTATGTCTCTAAATAAATTAAAGGAGTGGAAACCCTCAAAGCTAATTCTCATGTAGTACTTAAATTTTTAAAGAAAAATATTTTTTCTAGATTTGAAATGCCTAGAGTTCTAATAAGTGACTGGGGGAGTCACTTGTGTAATAAAAGAGTGGAGGCATTAATCAATAAATTTGGTATCCAACATAGGATTGCAATAGCTTGTCACCCTCAAACAAGTGGCCAAGCTAAAATCACTAATTGAGAGATTTAGAAAATCTTAGAAAAGAATGTAAGCTCTCATAGGAAAGATTGGGCTTTAAAGTTAGATGATGCATTATTGGCTTATAAGACTTCTTTTAAACACCTATTAGAATATCTCTCTATTGTTTAGTTTTTGTTAAAGCTTGCCACATGCCTTTGGAAATAGAGCAGAAAGCATATTAGGCAGCAAAATAATTAATTTATAATTGTAAGGAAGCTAAGGAAAAGAGATTAATACAGTTGAATGCATTGCAAGAGTTTTAGAAGTGAAGTTATGAGAGTGCAAGGATATATAAAGAGCAAATGAAAAGATGGCATGACCGCAAGCATCTTAAGAAAGAGTTTACCCCTTGGCAAGATGTACTTTCATTTAATTCTAGGTTGAAATTATTTCCTAAAAAACTTAAGTCTGGGTGATCAAGATCATTCACTATTACTAGGGTATTTCCTTATGGAGATTTAGAAATTTAGGAGCACATGACTACTGGAAATAAATTGAGTGACTAAATTTTGAAAAGGTAATGCTCTGATTAATATTCAAAGCTCTTTATAAACTATGTTGGCATTGGGAATTCTTATTACAACCGTCAGTTAAACCAAATTTAGGTTACTTGATGGGACAAAATAATCATGTATTCAACATTATTACTAAGGTACTCTAGAAAGTACAAAACAAAATGAGAAAAAGAAGAAAAGAAAAAGAAACAAAAATCTAGAAGGAAAATGAGTCCTAAAACATCAAAATTTGGTACCCGAGAGCTTAATCTCTAAAGAGTAAATATTAAGTTAAACAAGGGAAGTTCAAGTATCCTAAAATATGTTGATGTTTATAAATGAATTGTGAAAGTTAACCATAGTATGAACATTCTTAAATGATAAATCCTTCAACTTAACCTTTTAGGTAACCACTGAACATACACATGTAGTTGATTAATTTAAATATGTATATTAATAAAAATGATTATTTAGGATGTTTGCTAATGCTTTTTTTAATTAAAATTGTCAACCTTTAGCTCAATACAATTCACATTAAATTAGTGAAGTATTTTCTTACAATTTAACCATTTTGAGCTTGCAAATTTCTTTTGAAGGATGAATTGACCAAAAGTTTAATCACATTGCTTGAGGACAAGCAATAGCTTATGCGGGAGGGGAGGGTCTTATTAATTAAATGTTATGTTATTATTTTATGCTTTAAACTCCATTGAAAGTGTGTTTGAGTTGATGTTATGCAAGAGGTTTGAGGAAAAAAAGATGAAATTAGAAATCAGTTTGAGCACATAGCACCCAGACACTTGCAACTGCAACACAATCAAACCCCCGATGCCACTTCTTCTGTATTGGGGTGGACTGAGTTCATGAATTTTGTAAAACCATAGTCTTAGTCCTTCGAGTGCTACAGCGTCATAGTACCACAATACCACAATGCTATAATCTGGGGTGTTAGGGCAATCTAAGTTCTATAAATTGGCAAAGTCCCAGCACTGGCATTCAAAGCACCTAATTGCTAGGAGCGTCGTAACGCAAGTTCCAGTTCAACATCATAGTGCCATAGTGTCACCGTAGTGCCAGAGCGCCATAAGTGTCATGTTTTTAGAGTTAGAGCAGTTATCTATATAGGCATCATTCTAATTCACCCAAACACTGCATCAGAGCCAAGTACTTAGCTTAAAAACATTAGCTCATTATTGTAGTGACGCGATGCCCATGTTTACAGTGCTACTTTGCCCATCATAGTTTTTGTACATAATATAAATGATTTTCTTTTCATTTTATTGAGGGCTAGTCATCTATTTATTATTCAAGACAGTAAAAGGAGTGGGAGTTTAGAGTGGAGAGTGAACGTTCTTAAGGGAAATTGATCTGGGAGCATCTATTGTTTAGAATTTCTTATAAATGCTTATCCAAGTGATATTTACTCCACCTATCTCATGTATCTTTTATGTTGTTAATAGGTTTATATGTTTTGTGTAAAATAACTTATATGGCTATCTAATAATCTTTATTTTGGGCTTTTGATGTGAATAAAGTGTATTGTTCCTAATGTAGACTTACACATGAAATTATTTATGGCTATTCTCAATTGCTCTCACACTTCATTTGATTCATGTAATGGTGATGTGTGAAATTATAATCTAGTATGATTCATTATCTCGGTAGAGGAATTTTGGAACAAATAGGAGAATTGAGATAGAAAACTTTCATACCTAGATAAAAGATGAATAGGATTCTAGGGTCTATGAAGATAAAATCATTGTTGTGAGGCAATAGGCTTGCTTAACTTCCCTGCAAGCATGAAAGAGATCTAAGGGTTCAAATGCTCTAATTCATAACAAAGTTAGATAAGTCTACTTAGGAAAATACTATAACATGCATTATCATGAGTCCAAGACATCTTTAATTATGAGTACTACGAGTCATGATTGTGTTAGTTTTCACGCTAGAGAGAGAAACTCCAGTTTTCATGCTAGAGAGAGAAACTAACTGAAAATTCAAATTTTCGTCTTCCCGGTTCTTTATCGCCACCACCGCCGCTTCACCGGCGATGGCGGCTGATAGCCGCCGACAACCTGTGGCAGCTACTACATCTGTTGGTCATCAATCTGCGGGAATGAGCGGACATCTTCGAGATGACGGACATCGACGACGACCCAGTCCTCTGTTAGGTTCAAATGTTTCGACAATGCAGGTTACAGCAAGTCCTCTGGTTATCAAAGAACCTTCTGATTGTGTTTCTTTAAAGAAGATTGAGTTTGGTGATGGTAAGGGAAAAGGTATTCGGAATGCACCTACTTGTTTGACTCCTAAGATTTTAAAGTCTTCTATTGAATCTATCCGTTATGATTGCGAAGCGTCTTCGTCAGAAATGAAGATTTATGTTAACAAGTTTGGATGTTCAAATGCAATCCATGGCCCATGGTCAGGGATAAATGCAAATGTCTCAGACAAGGATAACATTGATCTTCATTGTAATGACGAGAGTCGTCCTCAGTGTGATAATATAGAATCGAATGTTCCTGTCATTGGTTTGGAGAATGCTGCAGGAAGCAATGTGGATGTAGCAGGTAATCTGCACGGTGCCCAGATAATTGATGAAATTCCTAAGAAGGATGCTGCTGAAGGTCTAAAAGACAACTTCTTGAATGCTTGGAGTAAGACTCAACATATTAAATTAAACTATGATGTGAAATCAACCCAGATAAGTAAAGATGGGGTTGCTGTTGTCTTAAACTTTGAAATGGAAAAATCTAACTCTTTGGTTCTGAAGAAATCGTTGGTAATTAAGGTGCTTGGATTTAATATTGCTTTTTCAGTTTGTAGCAGGGAGCTTCAGAGACAATGGTCGAAGTATCGCACGTTCCACCTAACTTCTTTGGGCATGAACTGGATTCTCTGTTCTTTTAACAATTCTGAAGCTTTGGAGGAAGTCTTAGATGGTGGTCCCTGGTTTATTGGTGATCATATTATCGGAATGGATAAATGGTCACCAACGTTCTCCCCTGAATCTCTAAAAGGCCTTACTGCCCCAGTTTGGATCCGAATGCCTTGTTTACCATTGCATTGTTGGGATGAACAAAATATTTCTATAATTGCTTCTATGATTGGACAACCTTTGTATATAGATGGAAATTTATTCAGATGGGATAAGAGGGAATATGCCCGAGTTTGTGTTTGAATTGAATTGGACAAACAGCTGCCTAAAGGTGTTTAGATTGAAGGAATCCCTGGTAGATCATTCCAAAAAGTTGAATATGAGAAAATCTCGCCCCTATGTTATCAGTGTGGGAAAATTGGCCATTTGAAGAATAAATGTCCTTCTAGTTCTCATGCAGTAATAGCACAAGAATGTCGAGGTCCTGCACAAAATGATAACAACGTGGAGAAGCCTGATGTGGCTAAGGAGGTGATTTCTAAACCTCCCTTGACCAGTGAAGAATATGGGCCTTGGATGCAAGTTAAGTTTAAAAATAGACCATATAGAAGTGGAAAGTTTGAGAGGGATTTCAGGAGTGGAAGAACAACAGATATGAATCCCAAATCTAGTGAAGATGTCATTCAGGAAAATATGCAGATTGATAATGATGGAATGGAAAAACTGGATGCAGGAAAGAAGAGGTTGATTGATGATGCTTGTTGTGATAAGGTAAGTCTTGGTCAGAACCGAGATAAGCCTTTTGTGGTTGCCAACAAATTTGATGTTCTGAATTGTGAGATTGAAGAGGGGGAAATTGAAGTCTCGCCTCAGGTTGATATAAACTCTGCTAATAAGAATTCAGTTGGTGATCAGGAAATCTATGCTTCTTTGGACTCTACGGTTGCTCCAGAAAAGAGAATGATTGTTGATTCTCCAATAGGAAATTTTGTCAAGATCAAATTGGCTAAGGAGTTGAAATCTTTAGGCCCTGTGGAGCCGGAGCATAGGAAGAAAAGGTGTGATGGTAAGGGAAATACTATTGGCGGGGACGGTTCCCCTTTAAAAAATTAAATGTCTTCCTTGGTATTTTGGAATTGTAGGGGGGCTAGGAAGAAGGAAGCCTCTTTGTTCCTTAGGGAGATTGTTAGAGATTATGATGTTTATTTTATTGGGTTGTGTGAGACTAAGCTTAAGAGTATTGATAGGAAGGATGTGGACTGCATTATTGGATGTGATTGGGATTATTTCTACCATCCTGCTGATGGTACTGCTGGTGGCATTCTTGTTGTATGGAATAGGAAGATGGTGAATTTTGAGGTTTTGGGCCATTCTTCCCAGATGGTGGTTGGTGTCCTCTCCACTCCTTCTATGGGGCAGTGGAATGTTGCTACTGTCTATGGGGATAAAAGCTATCAAGAAAGAAGGAAATTGTGGGATGGGCTTAGAAAGTTCATGATGAGTGATGTTCCTTCCATTGTGGGGGGGGGGGGGGGGATTTTAATTTCATTTTGAGGAAGGAGGAGAAGAAGGGTGGGAAGAGATGCCAGGGTGGCTTCTGACCATAGTCCTATTGTTTTCGAATTGGAAGCAGATCGGCCAATTAAATTTAAGTATATCAGATTTAAAGATACTTGGAGATCATATCCTGCTGCATGGCGTATTGTCCTTAATTCTTGGAGGAAGAATGATTATGGCAATGAGGGAGATGTACTTCATAGAAAGCTACGGAGAACTTTAAGGTCACTTTATTTTTGGAATAAGAACAAATGCAAAGACTTATGCAAGGCTAAGGAAGACTTGAAGGGGGAAATTTTGGAATTACAAATGAAGGAGTCTTCTAATGGCGGCTTGTCTGAGAAGGATCTTCTACTTTTAAGGAGCAAGGTACATGATCTCAATGTTACTTTGAGGAGGCTATCTACTTGGTGGAATCAAAGGGCAAAAGTTAGGTGGCAAAATGAAGGTGACACTAACTCTAACTTTTTCCATAACTATGCTTCTGCAAGAAGGAATGGAAATTGGATTAGACAAATCAAAGATAGCAATGATAAGATGGTGGAGGATGAGGATCGGATTGAAGAGGTTTTCCTTGAGTTCTTTATGAATAAATGGAAGCCTAGAGAATGTTCAATCTCTGACTGGCCGTTGATATCAGAGAGTCAGAAGTTAGCAAATCATGAAGTTAATATGTTGAGTGCTGATTTCACAATAGAGGAGTGCAGGGATTCGGTTTTCCAGCAAGGCAACAACAAGTATCCTGGTTCGGATGGGGTAACTTCCTCCTTTTTAAAATTTTATTGGACAATTGTTAAGGAGACCACTTGGAATGCTATTAATGTGTTTTTTAAAGATGTTGTTATGCATAAGGAATGGAAAGATACTCTGATTGTATTAATCCCTAAAGTGAAAAATCCTACCACCCCATCTAACTATAGGCCTATTAGCCTTTGTCAAACTACTTACAAGATTGTTGCTACTATGTTGGTTAATAGACTGAAGAGGTGTATGTACAAAATGATCTCTGAGGAACAGGTGGCTTTTATACCTGGGAGATCTATGTCGGAGCATTGTTTACTTTCTAAGGAGATCTTTAACAAGTTTAGGCTATCAAAAAGCAAGAAAGGTTTGATGGCTGTTAAATTGGATATGGAACAGGCTTATGACAGCATGGGATGGCCAACTCTGTAACAAATTCTTAAATGGTATGGCTTCCCGTATATGTTCTCCAATCTCATTATGGAATGTGTGGTGGATGCAAGGTTTTCAGTTATCTTGAATGGGAAGAACTCTAGATGGATTAGAGCACATATTGGATTTCGCCAAGGATGCCCACTATCTCCTTATTTGTTTATTATGTGCTCTCAACTTCTCTCCAATTCTTTTCAGCAAAAAGGAAATAAATTGGGCATTCAATTATCTCCTAGAGGTCCAAGAATTACACACCTCCTTTATGCAGATGATGTAATTGTTTTCTCTCAGGCTACGACTATTATGGCCCGTTTATTGAAGAACATTGTGGCGGATTTTTGCAAATGGACAAGTCAAAGAGTAAACTTATGTAAATCTCAAGTGATCTTTGGTAAGTTTGTTAGACGTTCCACTATAACCAAGATTGCTAGAAGACTTGGCTATAAAGTGGTCAAGGAGGTATATTATTTGGGAATAAAAATTGCTATGAGAAGATTGAGGATGAGTGATTATCAAGACTTACTATCTAAAGTGGTGGAGAAGCTGAATGTGTGGGGAAAGAAGTCACTTTTTCTGGGTGGTAGAGTTACTCTTCTTAACTCGTCTTTGTTAACAATGCCAAACTTCTTAATAATGCATTCATTGGTACCTAGAAGACTAATGTCTGAAGTGGAGAAGGTGTGTAGAGATTTTGTGTGGCACAACTCAAATGGGAGGAAAGGAATGCATTATGTTGCTTGGGAGGAAATGTGTAAACCGAAGTCTGCTGGGGGGCTGGGTTTACATTCTTTATTGCTTAGAAGCGGACCCCTTCGAGTAAGACTAGCATGGCAATTTCTTCATAACACAGATTCATTATTACACTGCACTTTGAGTATGAAATATGGTGAGAACATCTTCAATGGGGTTTATAAAAAGAATGCTTCTAATGCTTGGAAAATCTTGCTTGATGGGGGAAACCATTTGAAGAACTTAGTTAGATGGAAAGTGGGAAGAGGAGATAAGATCAATGTGTTAAATGACATTTGGTTGCTTGACAAATGCCTTAACAGGTGGCCTACGTTAGCAGATTGTGGGGCGTTGGATGGTATGATGCTTCAACATTTCATTTCTTATGATGGCAGTTGGGATAGGCATGAACTGCAGAAATTCTTTCATAATGAGCTTGTCCTTATGATTATGCAAATTCAATTGGATCCAGTCCGTCATGATGATCAGGTGGAATCTCTGTTCCAGCACTTTGGCAGAACTTTTTCTGCATTTGCATATGACTTGGTTATACAAGGTAGAAGTACAGAAGATGATAATGGATTCCTTAATTGGCTGAGGAAGCTTAAACTCAATTTGCGAGTGGAGCTTTTTTGGTGGCGCTTAAGCAAAAATGCAATCCCTACCAATCAGTTTCTCAGGTATCGTAGGCTTTCTAATGATGAATTGTGTCCAAGGGGATGCCATATGATTGAAAGCTACGAACATATTGTAGTACATTGTAAATGTCTTGTGGACATTTTGTTAAAATTCAGAGATTGGGGCTTCGCCATTCCTATTTTCAATTCTTTGGACAGCTGTTTGGATGGTATGAGAAGGTTGGCTTTTCGGAATCCCAATGTGGTGAAATTATATTGTGTTGTTGTCTACCTGTCATGGAAGAACCTCAATTTAGTGAAGCATGGTAAGGTAGCTACTTCTACTACTATGGTTGCTGCTAATGCATTATCGTTAGTATTTGTAAAATCTAGTCCTCTTCTAGATAGCTGGGGTGCTAATCTCCATTGGGACTCTCAAAGAACTTGGCACCCTCCACCGCTAGAGTGGATTAAGATCAATGTGGATGCTGCAGTTTTAGAGACGAATCTGGCAGGGATTGGGGGAGTTTTCCATGATGATAAGGGTAGACTCCTTTCAGCTTTTGGGAAGAATAAAATTCATTGGGATGTGGCTTAACTTGAGATGGAAGCGGTCATAACCACAAGGGAATTCATTCAAAGGTGGATGCTTGATAGTAAAGGTGTGATCATTGAAAGTGATAATCTAAACATTATTACCTTCATACAAGACTCTTTGAAGAAGGCAAAGTGGCAATTGAATAATTGGGCAAACAAGGAGCTCTTCTTCTTGAATGACTTCAACAAAGTTGTCTTTCATCATGTCAATAGAGAATGTAATAAAGTAGCGAATTTATGCGCTACTTTGGCTTTAGAAAATAGCTTCTTTTTTGATAGCTTTTCATTTGATTGCATTCCTTCCTCTTTGGTCAATCTCTTAAAGGAGGAATGTGTTTTGTTTGCCAATTGTAATTAGCTTTTTTCTTAATAATAATGCATATTGCTTTCTTCAAAAAAAAAAAAAACAATAGTTTATAAAACCTCAACTTTAAATATACTCAATATGATAATCATACTACTTAAGTAGACACTACTTAGAGGATTCTTAGGGATCAAATTTTTCTCATTGGACCGACAATCCTCTCATTCACTTTATTACTTGATCAACACATGTACTTACATAATTAGATTGGCTGCATACTATACACATGACACACGCTACCATCAATGGGTGAGCTATTATTATTATTTAAGTTTTTGGGAATTAGGGTTCACATCTAAGAAATCCTAAATGGCCCCTAATCATGAATGGTGGATTATGTTTCTAAAACTAAAATGTAATTACCATTTCATTATTTTAGTTGGTTTTTAATGTAATGCATATAAATTGAGTCTATGTAGTAATCAGAATGTAAAGTTTAAGAAAGACTTATAAAATAGGTTTTATCCTAAAAGAGCATAAATTCCTTGAGTTAAAATTGCACCCTACCTTTTATCCATAGGTAGGGAGGTGCCTAACAAAGGATAAGAAAATTTTAATATGTTTTATGAGACCCCAGATGATTCTCAACTTACTTTCTAGATCAATTATATTATTATATTGTTATACTTAAATTTAATTAATTAATTACAAGTAGGAAAAAAAATTTATTCCTAAGAACCTAAGCATAAATCTAGGAAAACATCACATACTAAAAGAAACCTAGAAAACATGAGTTATAATGCTCAGAAAAAGTAAACATGCCATATAATAAATGTGTAAAGAAAATGAAATGTCCAATGTGGCAAGTGCCACTTAATACAAACTAGGGTCTACAAATGTTAAAGGTGGCCAAGCTTCACCATTAATAACCTAGGTTTCTAATCTTAAGAATGATGTAAGTCTTTTTACAAAATAAATTAATTTGTTTATCAATCTTTGAGTCTTCCACCACTAATCATCCTTTAGAAAGGCTTATAAAAGAAAGAAATCTCTTAAAGAGGAAGAGATTTCCTTACTTTTAATTCCTTTATCCTTGCATAAACAAACCATTTTTATAAAGGCTTTCACAACTCTTATAACAAATTAATTTTTTTTAAAATAAAAAAGACTAAACTTCATCCTCGTATGGTTTGTATATAAAGCAACATATAATCATCAAAGTAAGCACCACATAAAAATAAAGACATTTACTCATATTTGTGTAATCTATATGTAGATCATGCTTTTAATAATTATAAGGGCTAAGGCAGCATAAGCACCTGCATAAAAGTTGATTCATTTTAAAATTTATAATTTTTCTCCCCCTTTATGCCCCTGCATAAGACTAGTTAGCAATATATCATTTAGATCATTCCTAACCATGGGTAATCTAATACAATAACCATGGATAATAGAATCAGCATAGAAACATAGATCATCCACCCATAACAATTAGCATCTCACACATCCATCATAATAGAAGTATACTTTTACAGCAATAAATGTAAACACACATACATAAATAATCCAATTAATGCTCCTAACCTAATGCCAGAGTCAGTTATCCTAACAAATCATCTATAGTGTGGGATAATTTGTGTGGTTTAATGATCTTATTAAACTTTATGGTTTAATTTTCCTAAACATGTGACTGTTGGTTGAAGGTGTGGGGAAGATTTTATCTAAGTTTTGTTTTGATTTGAGTGAATCATTTTGTTCATGAGAATTCTAATCTAAGTTTATATTTTTTATGATTACAAAAGTTTATTGTTTGTCTAATTCATCTTCTAACATATATTTGAGTTTTTGTCTGTGTGTACTAAAGTATTTTTCAGGAAATTCACACTCAAGACTGTTGAAGACTTCAAGTTCACTTGTTCACTGTAAATGAAGTCTGTAAATTTTTTCTTTTTCTTGAGTTTGAGAGAGTGTGATTGTAAGTTGGATAACTGTGCACACACACAATGGGGGAGTAAAAAGTTTAAATGTTTTAAACTGATCGTACAGTACGAATTTATATCGTACAGTACGATATGAAGAATATGTCCTCCAGGGAGAACCCATCAGACAAGAAAATTTTTCTAAGGCATGTTCATACAGTACGAATACCATTCATACATGAGTTTTTGCTGTACGAACTGCTCAAAATTGGGTTCGTCCAGAGGTTCGTATGGGACGAATGGATCGAACGAAGCTCTCTGTTCGATTCATCCAAGAGGTCGTACGGGACGAAGTGTTCGGACGAAGCTTACTGACTTGATCGTCCAAGGGTTCGTACGGGATGAATGGATCGGACGAAGCTCTCTGTTCGATTCGTCCAAGCATTCGTACGGGACGACGTGTTCGGATGAAGCTTACTGACTTGATCGTCCAAGCGTTCGTACGGGACGAAGTGTTCGGACGAAGCTTACTGACTTGATCGTCCAAGGGTTCGTACGGGATGAACTATTTGTACGAACGGCTCTGATTTATTCATCTGATGAGTCATACCAGACGGATTGTTTAAATTTTTGAACTATTCGTACAGTACGATTGTAGATCGTACGGGACGATCGGCACGGTCTTAACTTGAAAATTCAGTTTTTGGACGGTTTTTTCTATCCTAAGTATAAAAATGACTCAAAACTGTTTGAAGAAAAACTCCTTCTGCAAAAATTCTTTTGGGAAGTGAGAGGAGAGTGATTGGGAGAGTGTTTGGGAGTGAGTTTTGAGAGATCTTTCAAGAGAAAATTGTGAGGAGATTCACAAGGTTATCCAATTGAGAGGATTTCTTTTACTTGTTCTTCGAGCATCTTCCTAGTTCCTTGGAGACTTTTGCAAGAGCATTGTTCAAAAGGATTCCGGTTCTCTGCCGCACTTGGAGAGTGAAAAGGACGACGGTTCTCTGTTGCACTTGGAGAGTGAAAAGGACGATGGTTCTCTGCCGCACTTGGAGGGTGAAAAGGACGACGATACTCTGCCGCACTGGGGTTGGTGGAAGAGAGTTTGTAAAGGCTTCTCCGCCTTACTGTGGGGGCAAAAGGAGAGTCACTTGGTTTTAGTGTAATACCTAGAGAAGGAGTCTCTAGGGAGTGGATGTAGGTCGTGTTTGACCGAACCACTATAAATTCTGGTGTTTTCTGTTCACTATTTATTTTTCCGCATTTCTATTTTCTGCAGTTTATTCTCGTTGTGGTTGAATTTCTATTTTAAAAGAAAGAGAAAAAATTATCTCTGTTCGTACTGTACGAAGTTATATCATACTGTACGATTAGCTTTTAAATTTTCCAAAATATCAAGAGTAATTTTAAAAAGAACCAATTCACTCCCCCTCTTGGTTAGCCTAGGGACATTGAGCAATAGGTCTAACAACCTGTTTGCACTTTCAAGTGGTATCAAAGCTAATTTCAAAATAACTATTTTAAATACTGTTTGAAATTTTGATCATGGCTAATTTTGGAAATAGAAATACTATGGAAGGATACTCGATCACTAGACCACCGTTATTTGATAATATTCCTTTTGATTTTTGGAAAACTCGCATGTCTATTTTTCTGCAATCTCTTGACTATCGTATGTGGATGTTAGTTCAGGATAGTTATACTGAACCAACTAGGATTGTAGAAGGAATAAGAGTTCAAACACCTTTTGCAAACTGGACTGTAGAAGAATGTGAACTAGCTCAACTGAATGCTAAGTGTTTGAATAGTTTCTTTTATGCTTTAAAATCAGAAGATTACATGCGTGTGTCTACTTGTAAATCAGGAAAGGAAATTTACGATAGACTTTGCATCACATATGAAGGTACGAATGAAGTGAAATAAACTAGATTGAACATTCTCTTGCACGACTATGAACTTTTTTGCATGAAACAGAATGAATCAATCTCTAACATGTACACTCGCTTTACACATATAGCCACTTCATTGCATGCTTTAGGTAGGGAGTTAATAAATGCTGAGAAATTTAACAAGATATTACGTTGTTTACCTCCTACATATGATGCAAAGATAACTGTAATAACAGAATCTAAAGATTTGAATGTTTATTCTGTTGACAATCTTCTTGGATCACTAATTGCTTATGAGCAATCGGTGACTCAAAGACTGATTGATGCATGTGAGAAGCAAAAGGAGAATAACATTGCTTTAAAGGTGGATGACTCTGAAAGTGATCAATTGCTACCTGAGGATGAAGAGGATATTGCCCTGATGATGAGGCAATTTAGAAGTTTCTTAAAAAGGAAGCAGAGAAGACGCCAGAATTGGAACAAGGGTAAGTTTCAGAAGAATGTCAAGGCTTCGAATGAAGTTATTTGCTATGAGTGCAGAAAGCCAGGTCACATCAAGACAGATTGCCCCAATCTCAAAGGAAATCCTAACAAGGAGAAGACCGAGGAGAAACCAAAGGATCGAAGGGGTAAAAAGAGAGTACAACGAGCTTTCTGGGTGGACTCAGCTTCAGATTCATCAGAAACAGCACCAGAAGAGGAAGTTACCAATTTGTGCTTAATGGCTGACAATCTCGACCATTCAGATGAGGATGAGAAACGCTCTCACAAAAGACCTCGTGAGAGTATTTGGTACCTGGACAGTGGATGCTCAAAGCATATGACCGGAGATACAAGTCAATTTATATCGCTAGAAGCCAGGAATGGAGGCAAAGTGACGCTTGGAGATAATACCACCAAGAGAGTGGTAGGTACAGGTATAATTGGAAATTCAGAAAATTTTGTTATTGAGAATGTACTGTTAGTTGAAGACTTGAAACACAATCTGTTGAGTATTAGTCAATTATGTGACAGGGCTTTCATATTAAGTTTTTACCTACAAGTTGTGTTATTAGTCTAAATGGAACTGTTGTTTTGAATGGTGATAGGGTAAATAATGTTTACATGCTAGATTTTAATTCTATTAAAGCATCTATTGTCTTGTGTCTGAAAACTGTATTTGATGAATCATGGTTGTGGCATAGAAGGATTTATCATGCTAGCATGAAAAATCTAAGAAAAATCACTCAAAAGCAACTGGTTAGAGGTGTACCCAAATTGGATTTTACTAAAGATCACTTGTGTGATGCATGTCAACTAGGAAAATAAGTGAGATCCTCATTCAATTCTATCAAGGAAATTAGGACTAGCAAGCCCATAGAAATTCTTCACATAGATTTATTTGGACCTGTTAGTACCTTAAGTTTAGGAGGAAAAAGATTTGGGTATGTTATTGTGGATGACTATACTAAATTCACCTGGATTAGATTTTTGAATCATAAGATTGAATTATTTAATGAGTTCAGAGATTTTGCCACTTGGATTCAGAGAAAACTTGGTTTTGAAATAGTTAGTATCCAAAGTGATCATGAGGGAGAATTTGAAAATGAAATGTTTAATGATTTTTGCAAATCTCTTGGAATTGAACACAACTTCTCAGCACCGAGAACACCTCAACAGAATGGAGTTGTAGAAAGAAAAAATAGGACATTAGTGGAAACTGCTAGGGCCATGTTGGCAGAATATTCACTTCCTAAATATTTTTGGGCTGAAGTAGTTAGTATAGCATGTTATGTATTGAATAGGGTGTACATAAGGTCTAAATTGAATAAGACACCCTATGAACTTCTTAAAGGTAGAAGTCCCAACCTCTCACATCTACATGTTTTTGGATGTAAAGTGTTCATTCATAATAATGATAAAACTCTTCTAGGAAAATTTGATCTAAAATCAGATGAAGGAATCTTTCTAGGATACTCAAGTGTTGGAAAATCCTATAGAGTTTTTAATAAGAGAACATTGGTAGTTGAAGAGACCACACATGTTGTTTTTGATGAATCCTATGATAGTAAAGGGTCTAAGATTGATGAAGATGAGGTTGAGGTGATAGATCAAAAACTTGAAAATCAAAAAGTTGAAGAAAGGGTTGAAAAAGAAGAGGAAAATTAATTGCCTAGAGAATGGAAATTTGTAAGGAGTCATCCAAAAGAATTAATTTTAGGTGAACCAAGCGAAGGAGTTAGAACTAGGCATGGTTTGAGAAAAGAAGTGAATCATTCAGCATTTATTTCAATGATAGCACCCACAAACATAGAACAAGCACTTTTGGATGAATTTTAGATATTGGCCATGCAAGAGGAGTTAAATCAATTCAAGAGAAATGATATTTGAGAATTAATTGAAAGGCCAAAAGATCAAAGTGTAGTTGGGACTAAGTGGGTATTCAAAAATAAGATGAATGATTTAGGAGTAATTGTTAGAAATAAGGCTAGATTAGTAGCTAAGGGGTATAACCAAATTGAAGGAATTAATTTTGAGGACACATTTGCCCTTGTAGCAAGACTTGAAGCAATAAGAGTTTTGTTAGCCTTTGCCCATTTTAAAGATTTTAAATTGTACCAAATGGATGTTAAAAGTGCTTTTCTAAATGGGGTGATAGAAGAGGATGTGTATGTTGAACAACCTCCAGGTTTTAAAAATTCTAAATATCCTAATCATATTTTCAAATTGAAAAAGGTATTATATGGACTAAAACAGGCACCTAGAGCATGGTATAAGAGGTTGAGCACTTTCTTGTTAAATCGATCATTTGTTAAAGGAAGTGTGGATACCACTTTGTTTATGAAAAGATTTGAGAATGAAATACTCATTGTATAAATATATGTGGATGATATCATCTTTGGATCAACTGATAAAGCTTTATGTGATGAATTTTCAAAAATAATGAGTAGTGAATTTGAGATGAGTCTGATGGGTGATTTGACTTATTTTCTTGGCTTTAGCATAAAGCAAAATGAGGAAGGAACTTTTCTTTGTCAATCTAAATATGTTAAGGAAATCCTCAAAAAGTATGAAATTGATAATGCTAAACCAGTCACTACACCCATGAGTTCCTCAGTCCTATTAGATAAGGATCCAAAGGGAAAATCTGTTGATCAAAAGAAGTTTAGAGGAATAATTGGATCTTTGCTTTATTTGACTGCTAGCAGACCTGACATTATGTTTAGTGTTTGCTTATGTGCTAGATTTCAAGCTAATCCAAAAGAATCACATTTGACAGCAGTAAAAAGGATCTTAAAATATCTTTTGGAAACTCAAAATTTAGGAATTTGGTATCCTAAGAACAGTTTTTCTTTTGATATAATTGGATACTCAGATTCAGATTTTGCAGGCTATAGGGTGGATAGGAAAAGTACTTCTAGAACATGTCAGTTCATTGGAAATTCATTAGTATATTGGTCCAGTAGAAAACAAAATTCAGTAGCACTTTTTACAGCTGAAGCAGAGTACATTGCCTTAGGGAGTTGTGTAGCACAGGTGCTTTGGTTGAAACAACAATTAAGTGACTTAGGATTAGTAGTTGGCACCATTCCAATATTTTGTGACAACACTAGTTCCATTTGTATTTCAAAGAATCCTATTCAACATTCTAGAACCAAGCATATTGACATAAGGCATCATTTCATAAGAGATCATGTAGCGAAAAGTGAAATTGAACTACATCATGCGGCTACTAAAGATTAACTTGCAGATATTTTCACAAAACCCTTAGCCTTTAACACATTTAGCATATTGAGGACAAGGCTAGGTGTGATAGATCTAAATGCTTGATTGAAATTTTCTGTAAATGTATTTCTATTTATTTGTGTTTGTTAGTTTGTTCGTTGATTTGTTTTCATTATTATGTTTTTGTTTCTTGTTTGAATTCTAAATTATATTTTTGTTTGTTCCTTATTTGAATGTTGAAAGGCATGCAAGTTTTTGAAGTGTTGGGATTTTTAGTTCTATTCGTACTGTATGATATATCATCGTACTGTACGATAACATCATCGTACCCATATTTCGTTTGTACGAACGGAGAAGAAATACGGTTAGGAGCAGTTATTATTGGCAATCATACGTACGAATACGTCATTCATCTGTATGATCCATGTGTCGTTTCGCGTGAGGGACGAACCTAACCGTCGCCTGAATGACCTTCAATTTTCTGATCGTCCCGGACGAACACGTAATCGTTTGTACGATCAGGAAGTCAAAAAGCCTGTACGAAAGGATGCCTTGGGACGAGCAGTTTATGAAAAACCATTTCATTTTGACTATTTTCGTTCGTCTCAGATGAATTTTCATTCGTCCCGGACGAATCAAGGATCGTCTTGTACGAATGTTATTCGTACAGTACAATATCAGGTTTTTTCTATATAAAGATGGGTCATTTTCTTTCATTTCACTATCTATCTAGAAACATTTAGAGCCTTGAGAAAAAATGTCTGGCAGTGGAAAAAGGGCACGGGTGGCTAGGCGTCCGGCGTCTAGAAGGGACTGTGATGAAAACTTCCTTAGTGAGGAGAATGAGGAAGCATATCTTAGGTATGCTGCATTTAAGGTTACTCATTCCCGCATTCTATTGCAAGAAAACATCCATTTTGCAGTTATGCCCCTCTTTGACTCGACACACTTTTCTTTTCTATTGACCTTGATCTATGCCTTCAATAAGGACTTGTTTCATGTTTTCCTGGCCAACATGACCTTTAACGAGGATCATACAACCATTTCTTCTTATGTCCTTAAACAAAAGGTTGTGATAACTAAGGAGGATCTAGGAGAATATGTTCATCTTAGAACTCAAGGGACTAGAGCTCATACCTTCTCCACAAGACCTGAAAATGGTTGGTCCGAAATTAACCAAGTTCTTAGAGGTGCAAGCATACCTACACATGTAGCTCGGGTAGAAATGTTGAATCAAAATGCTAGGATAATCCAACATGTGCTTAGGACATCAATAATACCTAAAGCAGGAGATCGAGTTAATATGACTCCACTTCTTTCTTCAACGACATTTCTTATTATGACTGGTCAGCCTATAGATGAAGCCCAATTGATCTTAGACTACATCTATTATCTATCTGAGATTGGGTTGGCTAGTGTGAAGAGGAAGAAAAATATTGCTTTAGGACATATTGTGTGTTACATCCTAGAGAGAAAATACAACCTAGTTCATCATTCTGGTCCCTCAGAGCACCCACTATACTTCACTGATGCTTCTTTTAGAGCATTATTTGGGAAAGAGGGTACAACCGACAGCTCAGATGATGAGCCTCATTTTGCTACTGCTCCTTCAGGTGCACCCTCAACTGCATCTGGACCTCCACAAGATTTCTATCAAAACATGGTCCAACGTTTTGATAGAATGGACCAAAGGTTTGATGACATGGAGGCTCATTTGAAGAGACAGGATGATCAGTTTGATGCTGTTAACACAAATATTGCTACTCTTAACAGCTATTTTTCGTTGTTCGGTGGTATACCACCTCCTCCACCTCCTGATCAGGGTCCCTCTCAGTTCTAGATTGGATGTGATTGTGTTACTCTTTATATGTTTTAAGTTATTTTTGTGTATTTTGTTGTGAGTTTTTATTTTGAATATGTTTTAGCAAGTTCTTTATATGAGATGTGCCTTAAACGTGTAACTTGCTATGGTTGTATGTTATGAAATTATTAGTAATGAAATGTTCTAGTGTTTCTGTGTTTATTCTTTTTGTGTTAGTGAATGGCCTTATTTTTTTTTTTACTTCAATTCACTTGAATATAGTTGATTACTGATCTAGAATGTTAATTGAGTTCATATTACAATAAAAAATACTATGCATAACTTTAAATTTTCAATTTTTTTTAGATTTCGTTATGTTGTGGTGTGGATTAGAAGATCTTACTTAAATCTTATTTAGACATGTATTATTTAGTCTAAATTTATGTATGTTTGATGTTTTAACATTATTCTCACATTCTATATCTTTGTGTTTATTATTGTATTTGTGACTAAAGAGATAATATTATTGGAAAGAATCTTAAATTCAAAGCAAAGCTTGAAAAGATGCACAAAATGTGCCATATAAGAAAAGATGCGCAATGTCGCCAAATGTAAAAAGACACACAAAGTGTGTCATCATATCCAAAGATGCGCAATGTCGCCAACTGTAAAAAGACACACCAAGTGTGTCATCAAATCAAACGATGCGTAAAGTCGTTAAATATTCTTTCCTTTAGTTTTTTATTCTCTTTTTCACTAATCAATAATTGTCACTTTAGACTTAGAATTTTGGATAATGTTATCTCTCCTTCTATACAAAAATTGAGACTACTAAACATGTCTAATACATTACTACTTTAGATCAACTTTTCTTGTCCTTAACATACTTTGAAATCTAACACTTTTGAGTCTTTAGTTTTTGTATCTCATTTCAATATTGTAATTCAACTTCATTTAACATAATTCCATTTCTTAGCTATCTTTAAGTGCTCTTTTTGCTGTTGGCAAAAGGGGGAGAGCTTTATTGTTTGACTTATGCTCTTGTATGGTTATATGTGCTTGTGTTGTATGTTCTTGTATGGTTGTATGTGCTTATGTTGTATGTTCTTGTATGGTTGTATGTGCTTTGTATGTTTGTATGTGCTTTGTTGCTCATTCCTACACTCTTTTCTTCCCTTCTATTGTCTATCCTCAAATATCTTGATTAGTCTTTAAGGGGAGCTTAAGGATAGGATAAGTCAATTTTTTTTTGGGGGAAAACTTTAGTGATTTAGGTTATTTTGGGGGAGTGTAGATCTTTTATTTAAAGGGGATACATTGAGTGAATGTTAGAAGATCTATTTTTGTATATTATCAAACAATAGTTGTTTTGCAATCATCAAAAAGGGGGAGATTATTTTGATTTGAGTGAATCATTTGTTCATGAGAATTCTAATCTAAAATTATGTTTTTGATGATTACAAAAGTTTATTGTTTGTTTAATTCATCTTCTAACATATATTTGAGTTTTTGTCTGTGTCATAAAGTATTTTTCAGGAAATTCACACTCAAGACTGTTGAAGACTTCAAGTTCACTTGTTCATTGTAAATGAAGTCTGTAAATTTTTTCTTTTTCTTGAGTCTGAGAGAGTGTGATTGTAAGTTGGATAACTGTGCACACACACAATGGGGGAGTAAAAAGTTTAAATGTTTTAAACTGATCGTACAGTACGAATTTATATCGTACAGTACGATATGAAGAATATGTCCTCCAGGGAGAACACATCAGACAAGAAAATTTTTCTAAGGCATGTTCGTATAATACGAATACCATTCATACATGAGTTTTTGCTGTACGAACAGCTCAAAATTGGGTTCGTCCAGAGGTTCGTACGGGACGAATGGATCGGACGAAGCTCTCTGTTTGATTCGTCCAAGAGTTCGTACGGGACGAAGTATTCGGATGAAGCTTACTGACTTGATCGTCCAAGGGTTCGTACGGGACGAATGGATCGGATGAAGCTCTCTGTTCGATTCATCCAAGCATTCGTACGGGATGAAGTGTTCGGACGAAGCTTACTGACTTGATCGTCCAAGCGTTCGTACGGGACGAAGTGTTCGGACGAAGCTTACTGACTTGATCGTCCAAGGGTTCAAACGGGACGAACTATTTGTACGAACGGCTCTGATTTATTTGTCTGATGAGTCATACAAGATGGATTGTTTAAATTTTTTAACTATTCATACAGTACGATTGTCGATCATACGGGACGATCGGCACGGTCTTAACTTGAAAATTCAGTTTTTGGACGGTTTTTTCTATCCTAAGTATAAAAATGACTCAAAACTGTTTGAAGAAAAATTCCTTCTGCGAAAATTCTTTTGGGAAGTGAGAGGAGAGTGATTGGGAGAGTGTTTGGGAGTGAGTTTTGAGAGATCTTTCAAGAGAAAATTGTGAGGAGATTCACAAGGTTTTCTAATTGAGAGGATTTCTTTTACTTGTTCTTCGAGCATCTTCCTAGTTCCTTGGAGACTTTTGCAAGAGCATTGTTCGAAAGGATTCCGGTTCTCTACCGCACTTGGAGAGTGAAAAGGACGACGGTTCTCTGCCGCACTTGGAGAGTGAAAAGGACGACGGTTCTCTGCCGCACTTGGAGGGTGAAAAGGACGACGGTACTCTGCCGCACCGGGGTTGGTGGAAGAGAGTTTGTAAAGGCTTCTCCGCCTTGCTGTGGGGGCAAAAGGAGAGTCACTTGGTTTTAGTGCAATACCTAGAGAAGGAGTCTCTAGGGAGTGGATGTAGGTCGTGTTTGACCGAACCACTATAAATTCTGGTGTTTTCTGTTCACTATTTATTTTTCTGCATTTCTATTTTCTGCAGTTTATTCTTGTTGTGGTTGAATTTCTGTTTTAAAAGAAAGAGCAAAAATTATCTCTGTTCGTACTGTACGAAGTTATATCGTACTGTACGATTAACTTTTAAATTTTCCAAAATATCAAGAGTAATTTTAAAAAGAACCAATTCACCCCCCCTCTTGGTTAGCCTAGGGACATTGAGCAATAGGTCTAACAACTTGTTTGCACTTTCAAGTTTAAGTTTAAATGTGATGAATATTTTCTTATAATTTTATTTGGGTTTTAATCATGATTTAAGTTTTCAAGAATACATTAACCCTTGGATTCAAAGTGCAATAAATCTATAAGCTAATATATCCAAAATTCCTAAGAAAATGTAAGTGCTCTTCCTAAAGAAGCAAAGCAAAAAAAAAAAAACATAAAGATTTTAATCAATGATAATGTGATCAAGGTAAGAGTTTATTATAAGATGTGATGTATATGTTTTAAATTAATTTGTTATTAATATACTTTATGTATTGTGATCTATTATTATATTGAGATGTTTTTTTTAAATATAGTTATAGAATATGTTATGTTAACTTAAACTTTAAATTAAGAGTATGTTAAACTTGTTCAGTTAGTTTATGTTTAAGTTATTCATACATGATTAATTATCTTTTCATAAGTGTATCATTTGATTGATAGTTTGTGAACCTTAGAAAACATTTTATGGTAAAGCCTTCAATGCCTATACTAAATTCTTTCTTTTATACTAGTGAGGATGAATTCATGATTAAGTGAACAAAATGACATCCAAATCTAATAAAGTTTAGAAATATGTTAACAAAAACCTATACAAAATTTTCACCAAATTTGAAATCATTTAAAGGCATATTAAATTTTTAAAGAATTTTCCAATTTAATTATGATTTATTATGTAAACCTATAAAAACATTTTTTAGGTTTCTAATTGAATTTTTTTTAATTAAAACCCTCAGAGGGGCTTACGCGCTAAATAAAAAAGTAAGTACAAGGTCCTTAAGGGGGACCTTCAGCTCTCTAATGCTTATAAGAGCTATAAAAAAAATAGACAAAAGAAAACTTACGAACTAAAAGTCCCCTCAAAGAAAAATTACAAAAAATCCTAGTAACAATCTGGGGCCTCTAAGTGCTAGCACACAAAAAAGGAAAAAACCCTTTAAACACATTCAACACAATCTTCCTGCCAAAATTATATTACTTGCAAAAAGAATCAACAGGCCAATCCACCTGCACAAAATATATTCTATAAATAACGTGATGGAGCACAAAATAACATAGAAATAAAATAGTAGCATGTATAAAGTAAGAGCATTATAACATATGTAATCATAACAACCATATTGCAATTGACTGAAATTACTTATATAATAAATGAAAGAGGTGTCTTTGCTTATCCTATATATAATAAAATTAGTAATCCTACACACTGTTGTAACCATATCCAATACCTTAATAATTAAACTAAAATAGTTCAGATAACAAATAACCACAAAATTAAAACAAAAACTAGAAAAGAAGGTGTGCTCGGGCCGCACCTTGACCAAGGCCAAAAGAAAAACAGTCCATAGCACAACTACACCAGACAAAAAAACCACTCAAGACAATCTGAAGGGATAAAAGTTAGGGACCACAAGGATAGGGAACACACCAGGAAATCAAAATAGAACAACAATGATACAACATTATAAAGACACGAAAAAAGCAAATTAATGGAAGAAAACCAAGGAGAATGAACCTGACAAAGACAGAGCTAGCAAAAGAGCAATTTAGTTATATTAATAAGACAAAACCAACCCCAGTAGGCCAAAGAAGGTAGGATGACAAACAAAAAACTAACTTAAAGAATAAGTAAGATAAAAGCTTGAAGAAAATACATCTCAGATTGCACTGCAAGCCACAGTGTAAAAAAAATCAAATCAATTACAGTAAACTGAAGACCCCAATTAGCTTGAATAATAGAATAATCCAGACCACCAGAAATCCAATTATGAGGGATAAACTGGCTAAGATATGTAGTATAAATTTTGTCATGAAGATAATTATTCACATGCCTCTCAAATCTAATCCAACTCCAACCCACAAAATTCAGACAGACGTTAGAATTAGACTTTAGGCAAATAAAATGGCAAACAAAAATGCTCTACCACACCATCTTCGAAAACCAAAGAAATCCCCCTCTAAAAGAGAAACAGTAACATTAGTAAGGATAAATGAATGAGGAAAAAGAAGAGAACCAGATCATATAATTACAGCTTAACCCAGAATAACCAAGCAACTATTATGAAACATGAACATCAACCCATCATGAAAACCACTCTTCCCTCTCATAATCAAAAAAAGAAAAGATGAGCATGATAGGTGAATAAATTCATAATCCAAAAAATTGAAATCATAGCCTAAGCAAAGCCAAGAAAATTTAGCTTAGACATAGCAGAACCCTGTAAAAGGGAAACCAACCACATGCTAGAACCCACTAAAACCAGAGTCAGCCAAAATAAAATAATGCCAAAAGAAATTTGAAAAAACCAAACTAACAAACCAAAGATAAGGCTAGTAGAATAATAAAATAGGCCATATAGCACACAAAGAAATTGAACCAACCAAAGAAGGCCAGCAATAGTGAACACCACCAAAAATAGAACCAAAACAAAAATCTTAGGTGGAGCGAACATAAGGCAACCCTGAACGGTCCAATCTCACCAAACCCTTCAAATTATCAGGTAAAGAAGACTCAACATATTCAGTAAAATCTCTTAAATTGTAACCAATTTTAGCTAAACAATCAGCTGTAGCATTTCCTTCACGAAGCACATGAGTAATAGAGAAATAAATGAGAGAAAGCCATTATTTAATATCTCTAATCAAATAAAAAATTGATGGATTGGACATCATATTACCATTAATATAATAAATAAGAAGCTTGGAATCAACTTCAACCCAAACTTGAGTGATACCTAAAGAGATACATAATTGTAAACCATATTACAGAGTTTCAATCTCAACCATAATCGCAGTGATAGAGGAACTAAGACCCGCAAAAGAAATGATAACATGGCTATTAGAGTCCCTAATCAGACTACCACAACCCACATTAGAATTATTAAGAGAGCCATCAGTGTTGAGTTTAAACCACCCAACCTTAGGCTTAAGCCATCTCACAGTTCTATGAGTAGTAACATTGGACTCTAAGTGAGTAGAAACACCAAAATCAGCAGTAGTATGGTAATAACCTTTGAAAGAATTATCCTTAATCAATTTGGCTAAAGACAAATGAAAAATTTTATCTTTGATTTTTACAATAATACTCATCTCATTCATACAAATATCTTCTTGTTTAGCTTCATTTCTACTCCTCCAAAGAAACCAGCAAATAAGAACAGGCGAAATATTACGAATATGACCTTTAGAAGGAGTAAACCAGGTTTGTAAAATATTAGTTATGAAGCTATAATTATTGCAAAATTAAGCATTAAAATGTTATCAAAATATAACCAAACTTTTAGAGATATAGGACCATTAGCAAAAACATGATTAAGATTCTCAATAAGATAACAACACTGGCATTTGGAGACAATATAAAAACCTTTTTTCATAAGAGTATAGTCCACAGGCAAATAATTATGCAAGATCCTCCAAAGTGAAATAGAGTGAGAGGACGAAATAGCATGGTTCCAAATTGTTTTTATATATATATTGTTTTTATTTGTTTTTTTTTTGTCGAGTAAAGTAAAAACATAGGAAAGGGTTGCCTGATAGAGTTCCAAACTTATTTCAAAGCAACCTTACCATCATTGGCATTAGTAAACATAATGACATCCTCTTTATCCAATTGAAGAGGAATCTTGAGAATGAGACTAACAATAAAATAAGGAACATTATGACAAAGTAAATCAACATTCCAAACATCATCATGAATAAAATAATTAATTTTGCAAGTAGATGTAGAATGAGTATTCAATAAACTATCAATAGAAAAGTTACCCAACTACTTATCTTGCCAAAAAAAAAAAAATGTTGCCAATCCCCATGCTCCATTGGATAAATTATCCAGCCTCCTACTTGATGGCACATAGCCTCCTCCAATTAAAAGAGTCTCCCTATTTAAAGTGATAGATAAGGGGATGGTGACCAGCATAATATTTATCAATTATAAACTTAGCCCACAAACTCTTCTTGGATCTAAAAGAAAACCAAAGTTTGTAAGAGAAAGCTGTAGCCATGTCACCCATTATTTTAAAACCAAGATTCCCTTCCTATATAACCCAGAGGACTTAGTCCAAGAAGCCTACATGATGGCAGATTTACTATCCTTAGCTCCCCAAAATTTATTAAAAAGCCTTTCCATTCTACTACAAACATTCATCGTGGGACATAAGGTATGAATGAGATAGATGGGAATAGAACAAAGCGCATGTCTAATTAAAACCAACCTACCACCATAAGAAAGAAAATTAAAAGCCCAAGTAGAAAGTTTATTATGAATAGCATTGAAAATGTCTCCAAATAAGTGAGACCTCTTCTCACCTCTGAAAAGAGGAGTGCCCAAATACTTCAAAGGTAAGCTCTTATGGGAAAAATCAAACTTGTTATGAATATCATTGATTCTTTGAGCATAAATATACTTAAAAGTAATAAAACTACTCTTTTGAGAATTAAAAGTAAGACCACTAGCTCTTTAAAATTGATCAAGAAATTTAAAAAGAATATAAAGTATTTTTATAGAGCCATTAGTAAAAATAATGAAGTCATCAGCAAAGCTCAAATGAGAATAGGGAAACCACCAAGAGTTCTAAACTATAAATTAGGGTGAGTTAAGTATAACTTGTTAAGACCTTTAGAGAGGAATTCCATAGTTATAATAAATAGAGTAGGGGATAGGGGATCCCCTTGTCTAAGCCCATGAGTTGATTTGAAAAAACCATGACACTTACCATTGATAATAACAGATAAGAAATAATTTTCAATGCTATTTTAATAAGCTTAACAAAATTCATATTAAACCCAAAAAGCCTTAACAACATGTAGAGAAAATCCCAATTTAAATTATCATAAGCTTTAGAAATATCAACTTTAAAAATTATATTCCCCCCATAAATGTTAGATTCCAAGTCATGAACTAACTCTTGGGCAAGTAAAACATTATCAAAAATAGACCTACCTTTAACAAAGCCATTTTGTTCCAAGGAAATAATTTTAGGTAATAAAATAGCAATTCTTCCCATAAGTAATTTAGAATTAGGCTTATTGAAAAAAGAGTACATGCTAATAAAATGACAATCATTCTAGAAATTGAAAACATCATTCTTAGGGATTAAAGTAATTTAAGTAGAAGTAAAAAACTTCAGGTAAGGATTGCCCAAGAAGAAATCCCTCATAGCATTCATAAGGTCATCCTTAAAAATGGACCATCATTTTTGAAAAAACTTTGAGGTAAACCCATCAGGGTCAGCAACAGAATCAGCATTCATACTTTTAATAGTTAACCAAATTTCATCGTCAGTAGGTATCTTAGTTAAGAACCTATTGTCCTCCTTAGTAATGAGAGAAGGAATAAAAGAGCAATCAAAATTTAAATCCAGGGAGAAATCTTTATTGAAAACCTGATTAAAATAATAAATACCACAAGCATAAATCAACTCAGGACAATCAATAGAAACACCATTAGGAGTAGTACTTTTGTGAATATGACTAGTAACTTTCTAATGGTTAGCAATATTATGAAAATATTTTGTATTTCTATCCCCCTCAACCTAAATTTAGAAGAAGCCTTTTGTCTCCAAAAAGCTTCCTCTATTTCTTGAAGTTTAAACAATATAGCTTTAGCTTCATTGAGTAAAGCATGATTCTTAGAAGTGGGGTCATTTATGTAATTGATATCAGCACCATTAACCAAATCCTCAGTTTGAGAAATATTGGAGAAAATATTCTTGAAAACACACTTATTCCACTAGTTCAATTTTTGTTTAAGCCTTTTGAGATTAAACCATAATCTAGTCATACCCCCAACATTATCTTGAGGAAATAAAGGAGCATGCCAGTTGCTATTGACATAAAAGATTCATCTAAAATCCACATGTTTTGAAATCTAAAGGGAGTAGGAATGTTGCTACTTTGCTAAGAAATATTTAAAAGTAAGGAGGAATGATTAGATAAAATTTTGGTTAACTGTTCAATGTGAGTCATACAAAAAGATGAAATCCAAAAGTCATTTAATAAAATGCGGTCTAATCTTTGCCACATAGTAGCCTTGTTCCAAGTAAAAGCATTCCCAACAAAACCAATGTCATGAAGATTGCATTTATAAATCATGTCATTAAAATCTTCCATAGCATGAAAATTAGGAGGCTTTCCCCCAATTCTTTCAGCAACTTTAGTGATGCTGTTGAAATCACCACTAATCATCCAAGGGGTAGAAATAATAAAGGAGAAATCACTAAGCTGTTTCCAGAGAGTTTTCCTATCAAATCTAGAATATGAAGCATAAACAAAAGAATCATATGAAGAGAATAGAAAATTGTTAACAGTAGTATGCACAATTTGGGGATAATTAGCAATATTGTCTAAATAGATGAAATTCTTTTAAAAAATCCAAATCTTATTGGAACAATTACCAAAAGCTAAATCAAAACCCAAATTGGATTGCACCAAATCTAAGTAAGAAGAAGGAACTAAAGGTTCAATTAAAATAAGCAGATGAATATTATGGATCCTACATAAATTTCTAACCCTGTCCTTAGACAAGGTAGCCCCCACCCCCCTAATATTCCAAATGAGTGCTTTAATCATTAGATGGAATAGAAATATTAGCAGCTGTAATATTCCTAGATGTGCTACCCACCACAATCTTATTATTCTGACTTTTTCTTTTTGGAAACTTTAAAAAAACCATCTTGATTATTCTCATCATTCTCTTTTGACCTAGAAGATAACTTAGAGACACTGTTTGAACCATCTTGATTAACCATAAGAGAATCATCCTTTCGAGCTAGGATCTCACCTTCTTCAGTATCATCACCTTGGTCATTTGGCATTTCAGAACTCATCCCAACAGTATGATTTAAGGTACACTGATCTTGAGTTAAAATAGTAAGAGCATCATTCTTAACTCCCACCTCATTACTTATATCTCCATTAACATGATAATCATTAGGGTCCAGCGCATCATGGTTATTATCCTCAGCATTTATATCATTCAAAGTAAGCCCAACCGAATCAATGAGAGAAGGAATTTCCATAGGTTCTTTGAAACCAATATAGGAATCAGTTTCATTATTACTCTCAATTGATTTATCATAATGCTCAATAACATGATGGTCAGATTCTAATACATCACCAATAACCTGTTCCTCATTATTGTTCATATCTTGTAAATCCTTAATAGGAGCTTCTTTCTCCACTTCCCCAATATTACCTTCTACCACATTATTGGATCCTTTATTATTTCTTTTAAGATTCAGATGAACCATGAAACATTCATTAATTGAATGCCCATGGAATTTTAAATGATTACAAAAATCAAGAATATTTTCAAATTCAACGTTTTGTAGATAACCAGAAATTTCTGAACCAAGCCAAATTTCCTTTAGATGTTTCTTGATAATGTCCATTTTAACAAGAATCCTACCTATTGATGGCCTCGCACGTGAGGTAGTAGCTTGATCTGATTGCAAAGGCCTCCCAAAAATTGAACCCAAGGCATGTAGAATATGAGGGTTAAAAAAATGTAATCGAAAATTGTGGAAAGAAATCCAAATAGGCACAATGGGTGATTCATCCCTAATATCAAAATATAGTGTCCATTTGAGCAATCTCATTTGACAATTATTAATGTAGTAAGTTCTCCTTGCAAAGACATAACTATAATCCAAGTCATTGCTTAGTTGGATTGCAACATGTCTAGCATCAAGTAATCCAACCGAGAAAACACCAGATAATTTTAGATTTTTGAAAAAAGAATGAATCGCATTTAAATTAGGTCTACGGACCAAAAATTTACCAACATGAGTGAATTGATAAGGGCTTGCAAGTTTAACAATGTCCTCATCAGTCATCAAAATAGCAAGAATACCTTTCACATACGAGTTAGTGAAAGAAAACATAGGCTCATTTGATGAGGAAGCACCGACCACAATGTCATGAAAGGAACAAGATTTAACTAAGTTATCAGAGCCATTTGAATAAAAAAATCCTTTAGATGGGATAGATACACCTGCCGAAGGTTTACCCCAATGATTTAGGGAAGAGGATGAAGGAATTGCAGCCATTCAGATAAAGAAACTTAAACATGAGGCTGAAAGGCCTTAGGAAAAACCTGCTGAAAACCATGATTAATCAAAGCTCTTAACAACAAAGCAAAAAAATCAGAGACATTGCACCCAACCTATAATGAAAATCATGATTGCTAGAGCCAAAGAGCGCGACAGTAGAGAGAATAGAGACATTGGAATGTCTGTAATTGAAATATGTGATTATTTTTCTCAACTTCTAGGGTTCATTAGGAGTTTAATGTGATTTAGTTTATTTTTTTATTATTTTTGTTGATTTAATGATGAAATTTTTAAAGTTTCCAAGTGAATATTTTTTATTTTTTATTTTTATTTTTTTAATTTTTAATTTTTTAAGTTTCCAACCCTTAATCCTAAATTTTTCAAGTGATTTTTTTTAATTAAAACCCACAGAGGGGCCTACGTGTTTCATCAAAAATATGATTAAAAGTCCTTAAGAGGGATTTCAAGCTCACTAATTCTCTAAAGAGCTATATCTAAAAGAAAAGAAAATCTAGAGATCAAGATCCCTTCTAAGTACAAGCCACAAAACAGCTTAGAAAAATTCTAGGATGGCTAGTAGCCAACACTCAAAACCAAGAGATCCACCATAGGACTTTCAGCATAATCATCCTGCAAAAAATGGAAGCTTGCCATAGTCAAGTGCGCAACCAAGATATGCAACCAAAAGGAACCTACAAAGCTAGCTGTGAAAGAACCAATAGAATAAGATAATAGAAATCATTAGTTAATAAATGACAATTTTCCAAGTGAATTTATGTTCCTATATGGGGCTAATTTTTGGGTTTACTAATTAGATGAACAAATGAGCTCAAACCTTTGCCAAAATAAATCCACAAGTCCATGAGGATCTAAGGATCACAAAGTAAATTTTAAGGGCATTTGGATGAGGGGTTGAATTTCAAGATTTTTCCTAAGATGTTTAACCCTAATCACTAAGTGAATTCCTTAGGATAGACTAGGGATTAGATTGGGGTAAAATTAGTGGATATCTAACCCTTATACTAAGACCTAGTAACCACATAAATTTTATTCATTAATCCCCTATGGATTTTGAGTTAAGGCAATTTCAACTTCTAGGTAAAAATTATGCCCTAAAACTTCAAAATTCCATGGAGGCTAGAGTACACCTCAAATGCATCTGGGAAAATTATGGGAGGTTGAGATCATCCCAAGAATCATTCCATATAAAATTTGGGTCTTTAGAGCTAAGAATATCAAATTATTAAATAAATATAGTTTTCTATATTAATTAAATTACACAAAACCTTTTGAACTACTGGTCTAAAACTATACTTATTGGATAATTCTCTCTATCCATAATCCCTAGATTGGTAATACACCAAAAATGGCCGAATAGATCAAGAGCAATTGAATTGTGAAGATTCAGCTATTTTTTTATAATTTAAACTCTTTAATTATGTGATTTGGATGGCTAACAACTGACTCTACATGCACTTTCATGTGGCATGCTCCAATTTGCTACTTAATTTTACAAGAGGCCTTGAGATGGATCAGATTAATAATAGCCATTCCATCTAAGATCAGTTAAATTCTATTTAAAGCCCTAAATCATGGTGAAGTTGAATAGGATTTATTTTGATGCAATCAGAGCTATTGAAATGAAATAAAAAGAATGGGAAGCTCTGGTTTTGTCTTCAACCTCCAGCTTTGATCAATGACCATCAATGTAAAAATGCTTAGCTCAAGTTTGAGTGGATGGGTTCACTTCAAAATCATCAAGTAGGATCTCTATGAAGTAACTGATTAACCCAATAATCATATTCCCATGTATAAACCATTTACTTCATAATGTCCCAAACCCCTAAACTATAAAGCTTGAGTTTTGGTTATACCTTAGGAGAGAGTTTCATTGATTATTCTTTTGATCCTGGTGAGTTTGTCTAAGTCCAAGGAAGGAATTTTCTTCAGAAGTCAAGCTCTAAAATGCACTTGAGAGGAAGTTGGGATTGCACAGCCCCGATCTCATCTAAGCTTGCTCAACTTTACACTTAGAGTGCTCTAGAATTTCAAGGAATAGAAGGGAAATGTGTAGTTTGCTCTGAGGAAGCTAATAAAACTCTTTAGAGTTAATTGGAATGAATTTATGAAGAGTATCCTTTCACTTTTTCTTTTAGCTCTCCTATCCTACTCAGTCGTTAATAGCCATTAAAGATAATTGGGACTGATCATGGATGTTGCTTAGGATATTACCATGTGGATTAGATCTTTTTTGTATAGGGGAATGGAGTAGAGAGTTACTTTCAAGTAAATCTGTCTTATGTTGGGTTGAGTTAAACCTTTTTGTGAGTATTTTAGTGAAGTTAAAAGGATGACTAGTTGTGGAAGTGGTATAAGAAGCTGGAATGAATGTATGGAATGGAATGCATGTGCTTGGCTTAGGTAATTTCTTGTATAATGGGTTTTGACCCATTTAGGTCCACTTTAACCTAACCTAAGGGTTGGCCCAAGTCAATCCAAGGGGTGGGTTAACTATGCTATGGTGTTTAGGAAATAAACTTGTTATTTCATTGGTTTGGGTCTAAAGGGTTAAGATAGTTTGGGTTTAATTTGAGGGAATGGTTCATGTTTACCTATGACTACTTATGCATGTACCCATTTGCAGGTGTCTAGCATGTTATATTCATGCTAAGAAGAAGGAGAGCCCTATGTTCTCTTAGAATAGTATATTCAAGGGACTTCCTTAAGATTTAGGAAGGAGATTAACACTAGAGCATGGAAAACCAATTTCAACCACATCTTCCAAGTAATCTCCCTCCCTGGTGAGGATGACCTCATAATTTCCATTTTTAGTCAAACAAATCTTTATCCATCCTAGCACGAGTCAAGTCTCCTATATGAGACACATCAACATTTAAGCTAACGACATATATCTCCCCATGTGATAGCTTTTGTAATCAAATGAACCTTAAGAACACATTAAGATGTACTCACCCCTCTCATTTCAATAGAGTAACCTTAGATTAGTTTCTTGATATAAATTGTCCTGGACTCACGACTATATTTGATGCAACTCAGTCCTATCACCTCAATGAGGAGACCTCATACTAGCTTTTTATCGATGCTGACTTAATCCACGAGTTCATCCTACTCACATCATCTCTCATGATGATCACCACTTCACTTGGCACAAATGACTGTGCTACATCAATGATGGATGGAACAATTTTTTTGTTATGTATATATCCACTGTAACTCTCCAAGCCCTATACAAATGGGGGGATCAAAAGGAGAAAAAAAAGGAACTAAGGGGATCATTATTTTTACCCTTACCTTAAAAAAAAGATATATTGTGTAATTCTTAGCTTAAACTCTATAGCATAGAGCCCTTGCTTCCACTATTCTTATACAGGTGGCTTGGAAAATAAATATTTTATCTAGATCCATATTCCTTATCTCTCTCTCTCTCTCTCTCATATTCTAACTTCATCATTTTTACCTCTAGGTTCTTAGCCCATATGTAACCCAATGTATGACACAACATTATCGATTAGATAAAATAAGATTCAACATACTCTCAGGTGCGTGTTTGATTGAAAATTTAAAGTTTGAAAGGATTAATTCTTTGGGAAAAGTTTGAAATTGATGTTTGAATTTTAATTCTGAAATTGAACATCCATTGAAAATGATATATCACCTCAAAAGGTAAAAATAAGATCTCCTAATGGGTTCAGATTTAGAATTATAAACGCTATCCTGAATACTATAGCCAAATTCTGGAAAGAACTATATATGATCCTGATGGGTCAAAATGATGTTCAATCAAATATTTAGCTATGATAATCTAGATATATTATCGTTAATTTCATATTCAAAGTCATATCAATAAATTATATATCTTTTTGAAGGAGGAAAATATCATTCATTATCAATTACTCGGATATAACGATAATGATTATCATTAATTTTAAATTTCTGAAAAAGAATTAAAAAAGTTTTAAAAATCAATTTTGAAATTTGATCTGGGTTCTAAATCTCCTACGAGTGCAAGCTCTCATAGTTAATTATATTATAGGGGAAACTGGAGTATTCCTATGAAGACTCTCGATTAAAATAATGGTAAAAATTTTATTTAGGATTTTAAGGCTTGATGTCAAAGGAAGTGAAGTTGGAAATTCAATAGGGATTGGGTCGAATTTGAACACTTATTTCTAGAGGTTAGAAGAGAAAAAGTAGGAAGTGTTTTGAGATTCTTAATCATTTCAGAAGCACCCCAACCTACCATAAATATTAGGCTTAAATTTGGATTGAAAGAAATTTAATTTGAATTGCCAATTTTATTAGAAATTTAGGATTCAATTCTCAAAGGTTGAGGTCTTATAGTCTGAGCCCGCCTCAGAACCTAAATCTAAATTGGGTACTGAAAATTAGTAACCTAAACCTAGCTAATGCACTACAAACCTGAACTTATCCCAACCTGGATTGGGGAGCTAGCTAACCATCTAAGTGCTTTAAAACCATGAGTCCGATCTTTTTATGTAAGAGTGGTAGGGATATTATTTAGTTAAGTTTGAAGAATTGTGGTCGACATCTAAAGCAGATTCTAATTGGCCCCTTAGTATATATTAGGTAATTTGATGCTTAAAGTATAATGCAATTGAATTTTAAACTCATTTAAATTTATTTCTAAACCAATACATACAAATTGACTCAATTAAAATGCATAAATTTGAATGAAGCAGTTTAAAAATTAGGCTTAAAAATAGATTTTATCTTAGAGATTACACAAAATCCCCTTGATAGGATTGTACCCTAATAGGTTAGGTGGCTTGTTAGAACTTATAGGTAGGGAGGAGCTTAACAAGATAGAGAAAAATATAATATATATGCCTGAGAACTCTCGATGATTTGAGCTTACTTCTTAAATTTGTTAGAGTTTCTAGTGAGCTTAAAGATTTTAAATCTTAATTAGAATTACAAAAATTAAAGTGGCTAGGTACCACTGACAATAAGCCCGAATTTCTAATCCTAAGACACAAGTGACTTTGAGAATGAGTCTTCTCATTCTTTACTTCTTCATGCTGTCCTCCTGGATTCATCGGGTTCATATTTCCAAATGAAAAGAAACTCTCCCCTAAGGGGTGTTATCCTTTCCATTTAAATATTTAAAAGTATCCTAATCTGAATCTTCAAATGAAGAGGGACGCTCCCCTAAGGGATGTCACCCTTCTCTTTGAATTTCAGATTGGACTCATGTCTCATCTCAAATATCACATGACAATTTATAACTCAATAAACTTAAATTACATTTAATGAAAATTAAAAATCTAGACTCAACAACCTATAGTGTTATCCTAATAAATCATCATTTAAATAATCCCAAGCAATTGTATTTGAAATTAAAATACACAAACTAGCCACACTTGGCCATGCTCTTTTAATTTTAAAAGAAGGACTTAGCACAGTGAGCACCTGTAGCAATTTAATATTTATGATTTTCCCCCTTTTACTTTTAAATGCCCTGTATGAGCATGTCCACATGGATAAGATTAAATTAGCAAATAAATCGTCCCTAACCTAGGGGTAATCTAACACACAATCAATCACATCATAGAGCGCATACATTAAATAAATAATCACATTAATATGTTTTTAACCAGCATGCAATAAAATCTCAAAAATCTGACACACATCGAAAAAGTAAACACTAGCTTAGCCTAATTCTAGAAGTGGTGTCCTAGAAAATCATCTAAATGTATGAGGTAGGTTGTGTGGCTTGGATATATCCTATATATGATGCTTAATTAAAGTTGCCTAATGTTTTAGTTTGTTGAAAGATTTAAAGGAAAATTTTAATTAAAATTTAAATATTAATGTGTTAAAATTAATTTTAAATGTCTTTTAAAGATTTATTAGCTATTACCTTTATTTCTTACCGAGGCCGTGAAGTTTATTTCACCTTCCTTGGGGCTAACTTAATAGCCTCGTAGGCCTAGGTTACCTAGTAGTAACTAGTATAGATCAAATACTTTGATTGGTTAAGGTTTAAAGAGTTAATAAATTTTGATTGATTTGGTTAATTTATATTTTTTAAAGTTGGATTACAGTTTTTTGGAATTTTGAATGATTTTTTAAATTTTTGAAAATTTTTGAATTATTTTAATCATTTAATTAAGGGGTCAAATTTTGACTTTTAGATTAAAGTTAATTTCTTGAAAGTTAATAATTTTATTAAATAATAGACCTTAAGATGAGTAACTAGACTATATGTTTGCTGGATTTGGATTTTTCTATATTTAGTTATGAATTTTTGAAATTTTGACTTAAATTTGATTTAAAGTTGACAAAATGTTTGACTTTTTAATTTGAATTATTTCTAGTGGTTTAATATTTTTCATAAATATAAGACTCCAAATGGAATCTAATGCCTTTGAATTTGCTCAATTTGGGATTTTTTAAAATTAGTTATGATTTTTAGAAGTTTGAGTATTTATTTGAATTATTTAATTGATTTAATTAAGGGGCTTTTAATGATTTGAATACAAATGAACTCCAAACTTCTTGAAATCACCTACAAAGATCAGAAATGATCTAAGGAGGTGTTCTCAAGTGTTTGAGAATTTTTTGGAATTTTTAAAATATGTTTAATTAATTAAATTAATTAAATATTAATTTTCCTTTAAAAATAAATTAAACCTAAATTTGAGGTCAAATCAAACGGTTTTTAATTTTCATAAGTTAAGGCTTGCATTCTGGTCAATTTGAGGTATTAGAAATATTTTTTGGATTTAATTTGAATTTATTAGAATTTTTGAAAGTTTTTAAGGCTTGATTAAAGAATTAATTAATTAAATATCTTAATGATTTTTTAAATCAATGAATATTTTTCTATGGGTTGTAGATGTCATTAGGTTCATATGGTTCAAATTTCATGTCAATAGGAGATGTATCCTAATTTTTAAAATTTTTCTAAGTCTACTAGATAATAGTCCATAATGTTTTTGTCCTTAAGATGTCATTAAGCTAAGTCGGATCAAATAGATGTTTCAAATATCCCTTGGTAATATACATGATAAGCACACACATAAGCACAATCAAGTCCTTAAAACTAGGAGATCCCTAGGCTAGGTGCATGTGCATCCTAAACATGCAAGAATTAAAAACTAATTAATATAGCTATAGATTTGATTAGCGAATAGTTGGAACACAACCATTCACTAATTCTTCCCGATGATTTCTATTCACATTGGCTCAACCTATGTTTAAAATTCTAAGGATACACTCAAGGTTCTCAAAATTTAATATATATAATTTTAAAATTATTTTATATATGAAAATAGTTTAATTTTTGAGATTTTTGAGAAATTAAGATATTATTAAAAATAATTTCAAAATCATTTTGTAAATAATTTAATAATATGAAAATATTTTAAAATATAGTTTTGTGATTTTTAAAAATTATATTTAGTAAAAAACATAATTAAATATTAATTAAATATTCAAATATTTAAATAATAGAAATTATTTAAAATATTTAAAAATGTCGTAAATTAATTTCAATTTTAAATTAAAATGTCTTAAAATAAACCACTGATTATTTAAACTATTTTAAAAGTAAAACTTTTAATTTTCAAAATATTTAATTAGAATTATTTAAAATAAATTTAGTTTTTAATTTTGAAATTCATTTTAAATTAAAAATAATTAAAATTTTGAAACTTTTAAGGTATTATATGAATTTTTCTAATTTTAATTAAATTTCTTTTAAATTTTTAAAATTTATGTTAATTAAAAGTATTTAAAACTAATTAATACTGAAAATAATTTTTAAATTAAATTAAATTAAATCTTAAATGTTTTATTAAAATTTAAAATTGTTTAAAATTGTTTTATTTGAATTTCAAAATTATTTAAATTTAATTTTAAATAAATATTAATTATATATTTAAATATATTTAATTAATTAAAAATTATTTTAAAAAATAAAATATATGTTAAATTAATTTTAAATTCAAATTTAGGCATATAAAATAATTCCATAATTATTTGCAATATTTTAATGTAAATGTATCATTTTTCGAAAACATAAAATATTTAATTAATTACATATTAATTAATTACTTAAATATTTAATTAATATAAATTATTTAAATTATATTAAATATTTTGAAATAATCTTTAATTTTTTTTAAAATGTTTAAAATATGTTTTATAATTTAATTAAACATATTTAAAATAAAAAACTTTAGATTTTTAAAATAATTAAGTTAATATTAATTTTAATATTTATTAAATATTAGAATAATGAAAATTATTTAAAATACTTATAAAAAATATTTTAAATTGACATTTAAATTTAAAATAAAATATTTTTAATATTTATTTGAAAGTTAAATTATTTTTAAAAAAATAAAAAAAATAAATTTTAGAAAATATTTTAATAATTTTTAATTAAATAAATTAACTAAAAAATATTTAAGTTTTAAAATAATTTGAAAATTATATAATATTTTAAATTTAAATTTATTTTAAATTGAAGGGATAGATTTTCTGAAATTTGATATATAATATATATATATATATATATATTTAATTTAAACTTAAATTTTTATGACTTTTTTTTGGAATATTCTGGGCTTATAAATGATTCAAAATAATAAAAAAAACTTTTAAATGAAATGGCTGGGTGGCGGCCACCGGAGGGATGCGTGGCAGAGTGCAGTTCGCTAGATCAAAATTGCGATAATCCTTAGCAATGATTGCTCAGTGGCGCAATCATTGCTAATGATTGGACGATGGTGCGGCTGCTGAGTTATCCGAGTCAGCAACGCGCTGCACCATCTGATTCTCTGTGGTTTGAACCAATGGACCATATCGCACCGGGCAGAGAGCAGAATAGTGGGATCAATAGCGCAGTCGAATGGAACCATGGAGAGGCTTAATCTGGACCGTGATTGAGTAATCAATTATCTAGAAAATATATAATTCATGCGCGTATTGAACCGAAATCTTAAAATAAAAAAGATATTTTGAGACTGTTGGAGGTGGTCCCAATGTTTGGGGAGGTCGATTCAATCAAATTGACTGTTTGGACCCTAAAGGACCTATTTGGTCAACCTCGATTAACTTGGTCAACCAAGTTAACCTAGGGCCTAGATTTGGGTCCCACAAAAATTTGGTTTCATATTTGAAATTTACTAGAACTGGTCTCATGCAAAGAGGAGGCCATTTAATTTGAAATAACTATTTAAGCCCCTAAGGGGTATTTTAGTCATTTTGACCCTAGTCCACTTGGGGTCAAAGTGGGTCCACAAAAATGCAATTTAATGCTTAATAAGTCATAATCAAGGGTTTAAATGTGGTTAGAGGCTTTGGAAATGGCTCCAAAGTCAAATTCCAATAGTGGACAGGTCTAGTGGTATAGGCCATTAATATTTAAGGGTTTTATAATATTTGGAAATAGATTTTAGTTTCTGAGGCTATAGACCTCAAAATAGGCTAAAATTTAGAGGGTTGCCTCTAGAGACATGTCTTATCAATATGTAATTGAAAGACTCTAAATTAGAGGTCATTTGATTGGGTTTCAAGGTGATCGAAAAATTACTGAAAAGGGCCTTTATGACATAGGCTTTTGGCTCTAAATTTTGGTCTGGATTTCTTGATTTGATCTAAATGTTGGGTTTGATTGCTTAATTTGGATTTTCTAAATCTATGAAAATCATTTCAATGTTTGTTTATGATTAGATAGGGCTAGAGTTTGATAGAAAGTTGGATTGATCTGGAGTTTAGAAAACTCTGGAATCTAGATTGGTTTAAGGATTGGATTGATCTAAAGTCTGGATTGGTCTTAGAATCTAGAGGAATTCTAGGGTCTAGAATCTAGAAGAGTCCTAGGGCCTAGATAGATCCTAGGGTCTAGAGTCTAGAAGGATCCTATGGTCTAGGAAGATCCTAGTGGTCTGGAGTCTAGAAGAATCTTAGGGTCTGGATAAACTCTAGAGTCTAGGTTTATCCTAGTGACATCATACAAAAATGAGGTCAACAGTGCGATGAGCATGAATTTGATGCCAAAGGTAAGACAATTTTCATCTGCCAAGCAACTTAAGAGCCTGAAGAACATAATGAACCTGGAACACACTACTCATCATGAACTATAAGAAATGGAAGAATGAATTATGAAATTTATTTAGGATGCTCTCACCTCCAGTAGCAACTCACCTAAAACCCTTAGTATGCCTGAAGAATTAGCAAACCTTGATGGTCATTATGACAGATAAAGATTCCAACTTCCTAGCTAGATGGAATAAAGAAACCAAACTAGAGCTAAATAATGCCTTTTCCTAATCAATCCCCAAAGCAAGGGAACCTCCCAAGTTTAAGGTATCTCACCTAAAAGCTTGCAAAGGAAAAATTGATCCCATGGATTATATAGCAACCTTTAACTCCATAACTTCCCTCCTCTGCATCAATAATACTCTCAAGTGTTGTCTCTTCTTTTCCAATTTTAAATATTCAGTGCTAAGGTAGTTCACATGCTTACCTAGTGGGGTGATCACCTCTTTCATTAAATTCATGAATTTATCTGTCACGCAATTTGTTAGTAGTTAGAAACCCTTAAAGAGTTCACAAGTTATGTTAAAGATTTGACAGGAACCTATCAAGTCACTAAGAAGCTTCATACTCATGTTCCAGAAAGAAATGCTTGACGTGAAAGACCTATAACATATAGTCACCTAAGAAAATTTGACCAAGGATTGAGGGAAGTCCTTTCTGATATGCAAATGGCTTATAATAGGCAAAGTCACTTGCGAAATTGTTAGAACTGGCCAACAATTAGGTCAATGCTGAAGAATACAATTGAGTGACTGAAGCCCCTCAATCACTTTATGTTAAGAGATTGTCGTAAGAAGGAACCTCACTCTAGGCTGCAGCAATGAAAGAGCTCAATCCCAAGAAAGGAGGAGTCAAATATTAAGCTTCTACAGCAACTAGTGACATCCTAACCTATATGGGGCGCCCACTCAGCCAAGACCTCAAAGGACAAAAACACTAACACCAAGGATCAAAGAAATACATGGAGAGGTCACTCTTCGACCCCAAATATATCCTACCTATACTCTACTGATGGTATCCATGGTTGAACATGTATATGCCACTCAGAATAAAAAATTCTTTTAGTGACCATAGCCTATAAAGATAGGTATTACCCAAGATACCTTGAGGTACTGGACCTTTCATAAAGATTATGGGCATGACACTGAGGACTGCCATCACTTGTGGAACCTAGTCAAAGAACTTAGCAAAATCAAAAAGCTCAAAGGATTTATCCTCTTTAATTAAGAGCAATGATTAGGGACATACGTAGTGGAAGAAATTGCCAATGATCCTAAGTAGTGCCCCTCATCATGAGTGGCAAGCAAAGGGAGACCCGCACACACATAAAAAATCCACATACTGAATAAGTAAATTAAGCATCATTCTCATAATCTATTAAAGATAAACCAATGACATTTAGTAGGAAAGATAAACCAGCCCAGGGGAACTCATACAAAGACATCATTGTCATAGCCTTAATCACCAATTATCAAATCAGCATCATCCTAATAGACATAGGGAGTTCAATGAATATAATCTTCATGGTGAATTTTAATAAGATGAACATGCTTGCCTCAAATCTTACCCCTATTATCGGACCTCATATTTTTGAAAAGTTTTTTCTTACTTTGGAAAGATGCAAAACAATTAAAATTTTAATTTCTTTGGAATCATTTAATTTCTAGAATTTTAGTTTTTAAGTCGAACATGTCATTATGAATAATATATCACCTTGAGAGGTGAAAATATCATTCCCTAATGGATTCAGATAACAAAGAGATGAAGACTTTCCTGGTTAATAATGATCTTCATGAGGTGAGGGTGATAGGACCTAAATTTACTTGGAGCAATAACAAGGTTGGGGGAGCTCATATCTTGGAAAGATTAGATAGATGATTTATCAATCCTTTGGCTTTGAACTCATCTGATTGTTTGGTGTTAAGACATCTGGCGAGAGTAGCGTCTGATCATTATCCAATTGTATTGAAATTATTGGAGAGTAGCTTTTCTAATGATAGGATCATAAGCTTTGAGGAAGTTTGGGCTTCGTATCTAGCATATGTTGGCATTATGAGATTTGCTTGGAGCAAGAGGATTGGTGGGAATTTTGTAGAAATTCTGAATAAGAAATTTCATAGGACTTTGAGGTCTCTATTCTTTTGGAGCAAAGCAAAGCATAAGGATTACAATCAACATAAGGATTTTATGAAAAAGGGTATTCTTGAGTTGCAGTTAAAGGAAGCTGAGATCGGGTGGCTCTCGGAGGAGGATAGCTTGTAGCTCAAGTCTTATGTCTGTGAGTTGAATTTAGTATTGGCACGATTAAGTACTTGGTAGAAGTAGAGAGCCAAGGTAAAATGGATGTCAGAGGTGTATACGAATTCCAAAATTTTCCATTCTTTTGCCTCGGCTAGGAAGAATGCAAATTGGATTTGCAAAATCAAAGATGAGAATGGTTTGGTGGTAGAAGATCAGAATCTTTTGGCTGATGTGTTTCTACAATTCATCCATGATAAATGGAAGGATATGAGCTATAAATTAAGTGGTTGGACTTTACCACTTAGTACCCTAGATGATGAAGATATGGAGCTATTAAATAAGGAGCTGACGTTGGAAGAAGTGGAGTCGGTGGAGCATCAAATCGGCGATAACATTTCACCTAGTGATGATGGTATTTCTTTTTCCTTTATGAAAGCCTACTGGAGTGTTATTAAATTTGATTGTTGGAATGCTATAAATCACTTTTTTTATTCGGGTAAGATGAATGATAATTGGAAAGAAACTTTAGTAGTTCTCATTCCTAAAGTGTCCAACCCTGAAGTTCTGAGCCAGTATAGACCTATTAGTCTTTGTAGATCAATATACAAGGTGGTGGCCAAGATCTTATTAAATAGAATGCAGGTCATGATTCATAAGTTGATTTCAGAGGAGCAAGCTGCTTTTATCTATGGTAAATCTTTAGCGGATCACATTCTAGTGGCTCAAGAGGTGTTCCAAAAGTTCAGATTTTCCAGAAATTCTAAAGGGCTTGTGTCTTTTAAAATTGATATTGAGCAAGCATATGATATATGTGTTGGGAGACTTTAAAGAAGGTTTTGGTGTATTTCGGGTTCATGCAGAAATTTTCTGGTTGGATAATGGAATGTGTGGAGGACCCAATATTTTCTTTGATGATTAATGGAAGTTCATCTAGTTGGATTCATTCAGAAAGTGGGTTTCGCCAAGGATGTCCGCTATCCCCTTTCCTTTTTATCTTGTGCTCACAGCTTCTTTCCAATGTTTTTAAGGTCAGAGAGGATGTGATGGGGGTGAGGATTGCTCAGAATGTGCCAAGGATCTCTCATCTACTATATGCGGATGATATCATCATTTTTTATGAAGCTACTATAAAAGATGTGAAGAAGATTAAAAGGATTTTAGCTGATTTTTGTGACTGGATAGGGAAAAGGGTTAATGTAGGGAAATCAGCCATTTTGTTTGGTAAACATGTTAAGAAGAGGAAGAGAAGATCCATAGAACATATTTTGGGATTTAAAGCTGTAAAGGAGTTCGGTTATCTTGGTATAAAGGTGACATTGAGGAGATTGGTGGCTGCTGATTTTCATTTTCTCATTGAGAAAGCTTTAAGGTTGGTTGATATATGGGGAAGCAAATTTATTTCCTTGGCAGGGAAGTTCACCCTTATTAAGTCTGTTCTGCTTTCTCTTCCTACATTTTATTGCACTCTATCCTTAGTTCCTAAAGGAATTCTTAATGAGTTGAATAAGTTATATAGGAATTTTATCTGGAATAAGCAGGATGGAATGTTGGGTCTCCATTATGTGAGCTGGAAGAATTTATGCAAACCATGTAGAGGAGGTGGACGTGGTCTTTGATCGAGTGTGAGTATGGTGGGTCCCTTGAGGGACAAATTATCTTGGAAGGTTACTCAAGAGAAGGATTCTCTTTTGTATAAAATTCCTGGAGCTAAATATGGGTTGTATAGGGGTGGAATTGGCCGTAGAAGAGGTTTTTTGGCTACTTGCAAAATCATTGCCAATAGTGAGAAGTTCTTTAAATCAGTGGAGAGATGGAAGATTGGAAATGGGTGTTTGATTAATATCTATAAGGATATATAGATATTAGATAAAAGCTTGAATAAATGGCCTACTTTTGTGGCTAGTCTGGAAGATGAAGATCTAACAGTGGACAAGTTGATTTGTAATGGTTACTGGAATGTGGAGGATTTAAAAACATTATTTGGAGAAGAACTGATAAGTTTGATTTGTGCAATTCCAATCCAGCAGTTTCCAGAAGAAGATTGTTTGGAGCTAATTTATAAAAATTCTTGTTATTCGATATATGCTCAAGTGTATATGGCCTCGATCCAAGAGGCTTCTTGCTGTTTTTATTGGGAAGGATTGAAAAAAGTGAAATTAAGGCCGTGGGTGGAAGTGTTCTGGTGGAGAGTTTTTAATAATGCTATTCCTACCTTCCACTTTTTATTTCAAAGAAGAGTTCAGGAGGGGCTTGAATGTCCTTGGGGTTGCAAGGAGAGGGACGACCTGGATCATATTACCATAAATTGTGTCAAGCTGGTGGAGGTATTAAGTTATCTCAACAAATGGGGATTTGGGCTTCCTTCATTTGAATCTTTACAAGATTGCTGGAACTTGATGGACAAGTACAGTAAAGACCATGGATTTCTGATCAATGTCTACTGTAGTGAGGTTTATCTCAGTTGGAGAGCAAGGAAAAAGTGGTTACACAAAGGGAAGAAGGAGAATGCGATGGTGATTGCTTCCAATTCAATTAGCTATGCTTCTATCTCTCATATGATGGACAATGGTAAATTTGGACACTGGGGTACTAATCAGTCTTCTAGATTATTGGATCGTTGGCACCCTCCTCCTCCCAATTGGAACCAAATCAATGTAAATGCAGCGTTGTTGTAGTCTTATAGAGCGGGTATTAGAGTTGTTGTTCATGACAGTGAAGGGAGATTTCTTCTTGCTTATGGTCATTCGTGTTTACATTGGGATGTTGGCTAGCTTGAACTCATGAAGGTTCAGTTTATTGCCGAGGTTAAGAGAGATTGGATGCTTAGCTATAAAGGCATTATCATTGATGGAGAAAACCAAAATGTTATTAGATTTTTGTAAGAATTGGATGGAAAGTGGAGAGATGAATTGTTTAATTTAAAAGAGAAAAATTTTGCAGTTTTTAATTGGGTCAATAGAAGTTGTAATAAGTTAGCAAATTTATGTGCTAACTATGCCCTTTTTAGTAATTTTTGTTGGGATGATTTGGTTTCAAATAAGGTTCCTCCTCTATTTTCTAATTTGTTAAAGGAGGAATCTAGTTGTGAAGGGTAGTAGTTTGTAATAGTCCTTTTTTATTAATTGCAAATGTTTTGCATTCTAAAAAAAATGGATTCAAATAACAAAACTGTAAATCTTATCCTGATTATCATAGTCAAATTCAGGGAAGAGCATATGACCTCAAAGGGTCAAAATGATGTTCGATTCCAGTATTTAGCTATGATAGTTTATACGAAGTATCATTAATTTCATATTTAAAGTCATGATAACAAATGATATATCTTCCCATTGAAAGAAAATATCATCAATTGTTAATCATTTGAATGTGACGGTATTGATCGTCATTAATTTTAATTTTTTTAAAGAGAATTAATTAATTTTTTAAAATTGATCTGAGGACTTTAAATCTCCTATAAGTTCAAGCCCTCATAGTTAATTACATCATAGGAAACTTGAGTTTTCTATGAAAACTCTCAATTAAAATATTGATAAAAATTTTATTTTAAATTCTCAAGGAGTGATATCAAAAAAGTGAGGTTGGAGTTTCAACTGGGATTGGATCAAATTTTGAACACTTATTTTTAGAGGCCAATAGAGGAGAAGTAGGAGGCATTTTGGGATTCTAAAGCTATTCAAAAATGCCTTAGTCTACCATATGTGTTGGGCTTTAAATTTTGATTTTGAGAAAAATTTTAATTTTAGTAATCATTTTATTAGAAAGTTGGGATTATATTCCTGAGGTTGGGGTTTTATGATTTTGAGTCTGCCTTGAATCCTAAGTCTAATTTGGGCACTAAATAATAGTGGCCTAAATTTAGCTAATGTAATGCAAATCTGGACTTATCTTGGCCTGGATTAGGGAGCCAGCTAACCACCTAGCGCTTCAAAATTGTGTATCCATTCTTTTATGAAAGATGGGTGGGCTATAATTTAAGTTTTAAAGAATTGGGGCTGACATCTAGAGAATATCCTAAGTGGCCCCTTTACTTGTGTGGGGCGATTAATGCTTGAAATGCAATTAAAATTTTAGTCCTTTAATTGGTTTCTAATGTAATGCATATTAATTGACCTTGTATGCAAAATCAATATGAAGCAGTTTTAAAATAAGGCTTATAAAATATATTTTATTTTAGAGATTGCACAACATCCCCTTGATAGAAATATACTCTAACAGGTCTGGTGGTCTATTATAACCTGCAGGCGAGATTGCTTAACAAGGAAGAGAAAGTATTAATATTTATGTATGAGACCCTCGGCGAACCTGAGCTTACTTCTTAAAATCGTTAATGTTTCTATATTGGCCTAATTTTTATTTAATTTTGAGTAGAAAAAGTTTTAGTCCTTAAAGAGCCTAAATCCTTCCAAGCAAAATTAAAATGACATGTAAGAGTAAGAAACCTAAGAAGATTTTGAAATTCCTAGTGCACATAAATAAATAGATCAATCAAAATGATTCTGGTAAATGTAGAAAGTCCATGTGGTAAATGCCACTTAATAACAACCCAAGATCTACAGAAATTAAAAGTGGCAGGTACCATTAGAAATAACCTGGATTCTTATTTTAGGAATGATTCAAGTGATTTTGAGAATGGGATATTCTTTGGTGTCTTCACTTCTTCATCTCTTCTACGAGTTCGTTGGATTCGTTAGGTTCAAATATCCAAATGGAAAATAACTCCTCCATGAAGGGGTGTTTATTTCCTCTTTAGATTCTTAGATCATCCTAATTTGAATTTTCAAATGAAGGGAACTCTCTAGTATGGGAATGTTTCCCTTTTCTTTAGACTTCAAATTGGATAGTTAATATCCCATCTTAAAACTAAACTTTCATGACTTAATTTAATTAAAATACATGTAGAAAATTAAAAAGGACTCTAAAATAACCTGCATGGTTATCCTAGGCAATTATAGTTAAAACATCACAAACAGTTATATAATTAATGAAAGTTTAATGTAGGACATTAATCCTAGGTGAACTACCCTAGGCGCACCAAAGCGAAGGGGGTGAATTGGTAGTTTTAAAGATCTTACTTTAAAATACAAACTTATGTTTTAACTTTATGAATTTTAATAACTTAGAAATAATAATAATTATCATCAAATATGGAAGCAAAATTTTGCAATGAGATTTTAATTATGATGATGATTGATAGATTAATTCAATATATCATTAATCATAAAATTTCTATCATGTAATCTTTAGCAAAATAAAAAATGCAGAAAAGTAAGTTGTAGAAAATAAAAAAACTAGAAAGACCACACCAAAAATTTTATAGTGGTTCGGTCAAACAATTACCTAAGTCCACTCCCCGTAGTCCTCTCTGCGCATTACACTAAACTTCAATTTCTCTCCTTTAGCCCCCATGGCTAGGCAGATAAGCCCTTAAAATCTTTTCACCAACCCAGTGTGCCAGAGAACCTTGACCTTTTTCACCTTCCTGGTGAAGACAAAGAACCTCGACCTCCTTTTTTACCCTCTTGGTGAAGATAGAGAACATCGACCTCCCTTTTCACACTCCTTGTGAAGGTAGAGAACCTCAACCTTCTTTTTTACCCTCCTGGTGAAGGCAGAGAACCTTGATGGTCTTTGAAATAATGGTCTTCTTCCTAGAGCCACCCAAGAAACCTAGCAAGACACCGGGAGGAAATATAAAAATAGGTTTAGCTATAAAATTTTTGATAATTGAGAAAGATGTAAAGAGGCCTGTAAGGAGACTAAGAAAGCAATATGCAATTCAAAAATTTTAGCTTTTAAGGATTTTTATAATTAGATACTAAAAAGGGCAAAAAATATATGTATAAGTTAGCTAAATAAAGAGATAGGAGAATCAAAGATTTAGTTCAAGTGAAGTGTATTAATAATGAAGATTAAAAAGTGCTTTTATTTGAAGAGGATATTCAACAAAGGTAGATGAGATAATTTGCTAAACTTTTCAATGAAGATTATGAAAATGCAATTGAATTTACTGACCTTAGCACCCTAAATGAAATTAAAGATTTTTTTTTATCAGCGTATTAGTGAAACCAAAGTTAAAGAGGATTGAAAGAAAATAAAGTGAGGAGAAGCTATTGGACATCATGATATTCCAATAGAGGTGTGGAAATACATAGGAGATGAAGAAATTTCTTGGCTTTCTAAACTTTTTAATATTATTTTGAAGACTAAAAGATGCCAGATGAGTGCATAATAAGTGTGTTGATTCCTATTTTTTAGAATGAAGGTGATGTACAAGAATGTGCTAATTATAGAGAAATTAAGTTTATGTGTCATACTTTAAAACTATGGGGCAGAGTTATGCAGCATAGGTTGCGGCGTGACACTAATGTTTTTCAAATTCAATTTGGATTCATGCTAGGTAGGTCTGCTATAAAAGCTATACATTTATTGAGAGGTTTGATGGAGAAGTATAGAAAGAATATAGAGGATCTACATATATTTTTTACTGATTTGGAGAAAGCTTATGATAAAGTTCCAAGGGAAGTGCTACGGAGACTTCTACATTAGAAAGGGGTTAATAATGCTTATATTGAAGTTATTAAGGATATGTATGCACGAGCTATTACTTGTGTTCAAACCCAAGGTGGTTTGATCAAGTATTTTCCTATTTTAGTTGGATTATATCAAGGATCAGCCTTAACCCCATATCTTTTTGCTTTAGTCATGGATGTTCTTACTCGATATTTGCAAGAGGTTGTGCCCTGGTGTATGTTTTTTGCTGATGATATTCTTCTTATTGATTAGACTAGGGAGGGATTTGAAGATAAACTTAAATTATGGATGCAAATTTTAGAGTCTATAGGATTTTGTTTGAGTAGATCTAAAACTTAATATATGGAGTATAATTTTAGTAATAATAGATCTAGTATGGGGATTGTGACTTTGGGCGATCAAGTTAAGTGTTGTAGAGATGAGGATGATCTGGTGGATGAATGGCTTTGCTCTTAGAGACAAGATACGAAATGAGCATATACGTGAAAAGATTGGAGTAGCTCCAGCAGAAGATAAGATTTGAGAGAGTTGCCTTAGATGGTTTGGTCACATAAAACAACGATCTTTCAATGACCCGGTTAGAAATGTAGAGGTATACCTAAAAAGATTTGGTTTATTACATTTATATAAGAATTTAACTCTTAACATGACACAATGGAGAAAAAGGATTCATGTAGCCGACCCGACGTAGTGGGGTAAAGGCTTGCTATCATTGTATTACATTTTTGAAATTTTAATTTGAGGGATTTTATTTATTAAATTTATTTGGTTTAATTTTTAACACACACACACACACATATTTGAATAATTCTATTTTTATATGATTTTTATTTTCATTATGTTTAAAAATACTATTAAGAAAACCTATAACATTCTCTCTCCTCAACACACATGAAACAACTTCCGATTCGAGCATGAATGGAATCAATTAATCTATCTCAATGAGTTGGATATAACGGTATAATCTATTTCACAGGATGAGACCCAGATTGGGAAATTGTATGTGATAGATGATATTGTGCAAGAAAACCTCAAATGTATAAATTCATATATAATTTCATTAAATCAACATTTACCTAATCACATACATTTTTAAAACATACTAATGAATAAAATGTGACCAAATAAATGTATTATGTATTTTTTGATGAATCTAGGTAAAAGTGTGTGATTTAACCTGCCATGAAACACTATGGTGCAAAATGCAAGAAGGTGGACCAATCGACTAGACATTCAGGAAGACCATGTAAGTGACCAATGCAAAAAAGAAGGTTAATAAAAGTACCCCCAACAAGTGTAGTGAACTTAAAAAGTAAATTATACATGTTGGCATTAACCTATATAAGTCAACAAAATATAAAAGATTTGTTCAGTGAATTGATTTGAGTGTAGATTGATTTGAAATTTGTTTTGGTTTGAGCTCAAATGGATACTTAAGAAGAAAATGATCCTACACGAGTAAATTTGAGTGGTTAGATAAGAATGATACCTAAAGTCGTATCCCCGATCAATCAAAATTCTAAAGAAAGGATGCCGATGGGGATACTTATACCAATCTTGGGAATGAAATGTATGAATTTGGATATCAGATCTATCCCAAACGTAGAGATTTAGATTGTTAAATCATGAAAACTATGCAATCAACAAAAATTCAAAAGGAAAGGATGCCACTAGGAAAAATAATACCAGTACTAAAGAATGAAATATTTGAACTTGGATAGGAGATATATCCCAAATAAAGAGATTTAGATGGTTAAATCCGGACAACTACCCGATCAACAAATATTCAAAAGCAAAGGATGCCGCTAAGGAAACTTATACCAATCCTAGAGAATAAGATTTGAATTTCAATGGGAGATTATCCCAAACAAGGAGGTTTAGGTGGTTAGATTAGGACAATTACCTGATTGTTTGATTGAAAAAAAGTATAGTGGTTTTGAAAAGGATTAATTTTCTTTGAGAAATGTTTAATTTCTGGAATTTTAATATTTAGAATCGAATGCTCATTATGAATGATATATCACCTCAAAAGGTGATCATATCATTTCCTAATAGGTTCAAATTTCAAATCCTTAAATTTATCCTGATTCTCGTAGTTGAATTTGAGAAAGGATTACATATCACCCCGAAGGGTCAAAATGAGTATTCAATCAAATATTTAACTACAATAATTTGGATAAGAGGATCATTGATCTCATAATCAAACTTACAATAGTAATTGATATATCCTTTCAGAGAAAGAAGTTATCAATCACTATTAATCATTTAAAAATGATGATAATGATCGTTGAGTTTGATTTTCCCAAAGATAATTAATTGAAGTTTTGAAAACTGAATTTTGAAAATTTTGATCTAGGTTTCTAAATCTCCTATGAGTGCAAGCTCTCGTAGTTAATTACATCGTAGGAAATCAGAAATTTCCTATGAATACTCTAGATTAAAATAGTGATACAAATTTTATTTAAATAATTCAAAGTTTAATTTCAAAGGAGGCAAGGGCTAGAATTTTCAAATGGGATAGGTTTAAAATTGAACACTTATTTCTGGAGTCAAAGGAGGAAGGGTAGGAGTTATTTGGGATTCTAAATTACTTCAGAAACACCCCAACCTATCCTAAATGTTGGGCTTGAATTTGATTGAAAGAGATTTAAGTTTGAGTGACTGATTTTATTAGAAAGTTGGGATCCTAGAGGTTGAGGACTTAACATAAAAAATTTGCCTCAGAACCTAAGTCTAAAATGGGTACTGAAAATCAGTGACCCGGAACCTAGCTAATGCAATGCGATCCTAGATTTACCCCCGCTTGGATTAGGGAACCAGCTAAACCACCTAAACGCTTCAAAACCATGTGTTCGATCTTTAAATGTAGAGTGGTGGGGATGTTATTTAAGATTAGTTTAAGGAGAGCGGGGCTGACATCTAGAGCATATTCCTAATTGGCCCCATGACTTATGTTGGGTAAAATGCTTAAGCTAAAAATACAATTAAGAATTAGACTCAATTTTAATTTATTGCTAATACGATTCATGCTAGTTGACTCGAATACTTTAAAATCATATATGAAGCAATTTTTGAAAAAGGCTTAAAAATAATTTTATCCTAGAGATTGCACAATATCCCCTTGACAGGACTGCACCCTAATAGGTTAGGTGGCCTTCCAGAACTCGCAAGCGGGGAGGTGCCTAATAAGGAAGAGAAGACTTAATATAAATGCATGAAAAACTTCCAGCGGTTCAGGCTTACTTCTTAAAAGTGTTAGAGTTTCTATGTGAGCTTAAATGTTTTAATTTTATTTAAGTAGAATTAGTTTTAAGCGTGTCCTCACGAGCCTCTGATCGGTTTCCAAGCTAAAACAAAGATCAATATGCAAAAGTGCCAAAAAATTATTAAAAACATACAATCCTATATCGCAATCAACACATCAATCAAATTAATCAAATAATTAAATTAATTAAATTAATATTCAAAATGAAAGTCCATAGGCAAGTGCCTTTTAACTATACAACCCAGGGTCTGCAGGAAAAGTAAAGTGGTCAGGTACCACTGACTACAACTTAGATTCTACTCTTAAGACTCAAGTGACTTTGAGATTTAGGATTCTTCTCATCCTTCACTCCTTTGTCCTTCTATGAGGCTCCTTGGATCGTCGGGTCTGAATATCCAAGTGAAAAGAAACTCCCCATCGAAAGGAGTGTTATCTTTTCTCCTTGGGTATTTTGAAAGTATCCTAACTTGATCTTCTAAATGGAAGAAGACTTTCCCCTTAGGGATGTCTTCTCCTCTTTGGAATTCAAGTTGGATATAAATATCCCATCTCAAAGTATTTAACACTTACAACTCAATTACATTTAAATTACATCAATCAAAATTAAAAATTTAGACTCGATCTTGTAGGGTTATCCTAATAATCAACAGTTAATAAATAACCCAAGCAGTTAATATGAATCAAATCATCTCAAGCAGTTAATATTTGAAATTAAAATATTTAAATCACAGCCACGCTTGGCTATGCTCTTTTAATTTAAAGGGGGTATTAACATGCTTAGCACATGTATAAAATATATCAATTTTAAAGCTTAATTATTTTGCCCCCTTTTATTTAATTGCCCTGCATGAGCATGGCCACATATATTAGATTGAATCAGTATAAATTATCTCTAACATAAGGGTAGATCTAACATACAATCAATCACAACATAGATTGCAGAAATTAAGTAAACAATCAATCAAATACTTAATTATAACAACTAACATGCAATGAAAATCATGAGAAACCCAGCATACGCAAGTAGCAGAGAAGTAAACACTGACCTAGCCTAAGACTAGAGTTAGTTGTCATAGCAGACCATCTAAAGTGTGTGAGGTAGGCTATGTGGGTTTGATATGTCCTAAGTAGGGTAATTGATTGAAATTATTTGATGTTCTAGTTGGTTGAAAGGCTTGAGGGGTTTAAGTTTAAGTTTAAGTATTAATGGTTTAAAATTTATTTTAAAATATATTTTAAAGTATTATTTATTTCCACCTTTATTTCACATCGAGGCTGTGAAGTTTATTTCACCTTCCTTGGGGCTAAGTTAATAGCCTCGTAGGCCTAGGTTACCTAGTGATAATTGTATAGTTAAATATTTTAATTGATTAAGGTTTTGAGAGTTGATAAATTTTTATTCAAATTGATTGGTTGCTGGTTTTAATCTTAAATTGATATTTTCTAGAATTTTAGATGATTTTTTAATTTTTGGAATATTCTGGATTATTTTAATCATTTAATTAAGGGGTCAAAAGTTAACTTTTTGATTAAGAGTTATTTCAAGAATGTTAATATTTTTATAAAATACTAGACTTTAATATGATTAGTTAGACTATAAGTATGCTGGATTTGGATTTTTTTATATTTTATTATGAAGGTTTGAAGTTTCGACTTGATTTTGACTTAAGTTTGACCAAAAGTTGACTTTTTCAAATTTGAATTATTTCTAGAAATTTGATATTTTTAATAAATTTTAGACCTTAATATAAGTTGAATGCCTTTGAGTTTGCTCAATTTGGAGTTTATTTGAATTAGTTATGAATTTTTAAAGTTTTGAGTATTTATTTGAAATTATTTAATTATTTAATTAAGGATGTTTTAATGATTTGAGTCCAAATGACCTCCAAATTTCTTGAAATCACTACCAAAGATCAGGAATGATCTGAGGTATTATCAAGTGTTTGAGAACTTTTTAAAATTTTAATTATTTTTAATTAATAAAATTAGTTAAATATAAAATTTCAATTAAAATTAAATTAAGCTTGATTTTGAAGTCCAGTTAAAGGGCTTTTATTTTTCATTGATTAAGGGTTCAATTCTGGTCAGTTAGGGATATTATATGTAATTTTTTGGTTTAATTTTGATTTATTAAAATCTTTTGGAATTTTCTTGGCTTAATTTAAAGGTTAATTTTGACTTGATTAATTTTCTGACATAATGGGCTCCAAATTGGGTGAAATTTGAACATAAGATATTAACTGTCACTAGGTTTAATGTTCTAAAGTTTCACCCCTATTGGGTGTGTATAAAATTTCCTAGAAATTTTCTAAGTTATCCAGCCCTTATCCTTAATTATTTTTCCTAGGTGACACTAATATTTAATTGGGATTAAAATTTTGGTCATCTAACCCTGACACCAAATTACACATACCATAGAGAAATACAAGCCAAGTTCTAAGTGGTGTGTGAGTTATAAATTTTTAAAGTTTTGAGATAAAATCTTATCCAAAACTTTACAAATTAAATTCACCAAAATCCAGCCTTTAACTAGAGCTGAAATTTTTATGAAATGTGGGTAACACACATTAGTATACTGTGTCCAAATTTGAGATCAATCAGATCATTGGATTGAGAGTTATCAAAAAAATTCAATTTTAATTAAAAGCTTAATAACTCTCCATAAAGTAATCATATTTAGTCAAACTGAATTTTAAAGTAAACTTGAGCTTGGGGCGAATCCAAAGAGCCCAAGAACATCAAATTTGGACACAAAATGGATTTTTGGGGAATTTTTAAATTTCTGGGCATTTAAAATGATTTTTAAAATGATTTTTAATCATTGAATGGCGGCGGCAATGATTGGGCCGTCGCCGCAGCTTTTTGACACATGGAAGATACGTGCATGGCGTGCATTGACATGTCACTTAAGCATGTCAGACGGTCAGATCGACCGTCAGATTCACCGTGGCTTGATCCGATGGCTAAGATCTTGCCACGTCACTTCGCATCTTAGCAAATGACCCGAGCTCGAATCCTACTGGAGTTGTGTGGTCTACAGTGGGTGATGTAGCATCCTGTACACCTTCCAATTGTGCAAAAGGTGCGATCGGACGACTCTGATTGAACCAGAGCCACTCTAGTTTAAAATGAACTAAAAACTTCAAATGCCCATAACTTTTGATCTGACCATTTAAATTTCATGAAATTTAAAACATAAGATCTAGATACCCTAATCTTTCAATCCATGGAGTTTTAAGGCTCCATGCTTCGGGATTTCGGAGAAATTATGGTTTAATTATAGATAATAAAATGTGAATGAATTTCTAACCTATGGTCAGATTTTGACAATCTTGGGCTTATTGGAAAGCTATTAAGATCCTCTTCAACTTTGTGGAAGACTTCGAAACCTAGTTTGGGATGGATTGGAAGTTATTCTTAAATCTCCTGATTCTCTTTGGACTCTCTCTCTTCACCAAAACATGTTTTGGTGGCTAGATTTTGGTGGGGAAAAGTTTAGGGGAGCTAAAGAAATGTCTAGAGAGTCTCTTAGAAGAGCTTTGAAGGTTTTTTGAGTTCTGGAAGAGAAGGATTGAGTGAGAGAATGCTAAGGGGAGAATGAGGCTTAGTTTTTAATTTTTGCCCTATTCACTTATCCTCTACTTGAATGGATGGTTGAGATGGCTTGAGTGCACTCCTTGATGAATGCCAAGTGTCAAGAGAATGATTGGGTATAGGTGGAATCAAGGACAAAAGGACATCTTAAGTGGAAAGTTTCCTTTGTCCCCATGTGTGCATGTGGGGTTAATAGGAATCATTGGATCTCCATCTAAGGGCTCGGAATAGGCTTAGGAATGTTCTGGAAGCTGTTTAATTAGCTAGAATGATTTGAATTGAAAGGGGATTAAGTTTAAATGGGGTTTTGACTATGTTTGACCCATCCTTAGCCTTGGTTTGACTTTTTGACCAGTCCACTTGCCATGTGGACTGATGAAATGGCATTGGAAAAATGCTCGAGCTGGTGGAGATGGTTTGGAGAGGGCTTAATGCTTATGGTTTGATGTTTGGGTGAATTAGATGAGGTTTAAAGGTGGTTTGACGAAGCTTTAGAAGTTTGACTTGGTCAAGTTGACTTGGATTTGATTGATTAATGTTTGGGGTGTGATTAAAGGTTAATTTGAAGGTTTGATATGGGTTGGAGAAATCAATGGATTGAATGGGTTGGAATAACCTATTTAAAGCTTTGAGGGACTATTGGGTCAACCTAGGTTGACTTGGTCAACCAAGTTGACCCAGGACCTAGATTCGAACTCTATGGGTTTGATTTGATATTTTGAGTCTAGTGGAGGTAATTTGAAGGATCAAAATGGTCATCTGGGTCAAATTACCTGTTTGGGCTTTTAATGGGTCATTTGGGTCAACCAGGTACCCAGGGCCTGGGAATGGGCTCAATAAATTTGGTTTGATATTTAAAAAGTATTGGAAGTGGTTCCAAGCAATTTGGAGGTCACTTGATTTGAAATGTGCATTTGAACCCCTGAGGGGTATTTGGGTCATTTTGACCCCAGGTCAACTGGGGGTCAAAGTGAGTCCAAAAAAATATAGTTTAATGTTTAATGAGGAATAATTAAAGGTCTGGGAGTGATCGGAGGCTTTGGAGAAAGCTCCAAGGTCAAAATCTACTGGGTGATAAATCCAGTGGCGTAGGCCATAAATATTTGAAGGTTTTATAGCCTTTGAAAATCAATTCAATTTCTGGGGTTAAAGGCCTCAAAATGGACTCAAATTTGGAGGGTTGCCTCTAGAGACATGTCATACCAATGTGAAATTGATAGACTCTGAATCAAAAGTCATTTGATTGGGGTTTAAAGTGTTTATGAATTTATTTAAAAAGGCTTTCAGGACATGGTCTTTAAGCCTTGGATTTAAATCTAAAAATCTAGATTACAACTAGATTTTTGATTTGAATGATTGGATTTGAATTATCTATATCATTTATGATCATTTAGAATGATCATGAGTGATAGGATAGGATTGAAGTTTGATCAGAGACATGATCATGGTTTGAACTAAAGTTTAGATTTTGAACTGGATTGAATTCTGGGTTTGGATTGAAGTTTAAATTAGATTAAGATCTGAATTGGATTAAGGTGAAGATTAGTTTGAAGTCTTGATTTGATTTGAATATGGATTTATCTAGAGTCTAGATAGATTTAGGGTCAGGGTTGATCTAGGGTCTAGGTAGATCCTAGGGTTTAAAATGACCTAAGATATAGATTGATACTAGGGTCAAGATTGATCGTAAGGACTAAAATAAGCCTAAGGTCTGGATTGGTCCTACTGACCTCATAGAAAAATGAGGTCAATAAATGGACCCCCAATATGTGTAATAGAATGAAGTTCTATTGCACATATTGGCGTTGACCGAATAAAATGGTCAAGTCTGGAGTTTTGATCTTAAGGGAAGGAAAGATCAAACTTAAGGAAAAGGAAGCTAGATGATCATATAAGAAGGAAGAATTCTTAACTACATAGGATTGATTTTGAAATTTGATACTAGGGTAGTGCTACAAGGGGCGTATTTTACCATTAATAGATCTAATCCTAAGGGAAAGGAGAACCTAAACCCTAAGGAAGGAAAATTAAATGATCGTATAGGAAGGAAGAGCTCATAACTACAGAGGATCGAATTTAAAACTTAATTCTAAAGGGAGATAAAATCTAACTTTAGAAAACTTGAGTTTGAATAGATACTAGGATAGTGCCACGAGGAGTGTACTCTACCACTAGTAGATCTAATCCTAAGGAAGAGAAGAAAACCTATCCAAAGGAAAAGAAGACCTGGGTGACCCTATCGGAAGAAGGAACTCCTAAATATAAAGGATTTAATTTAGATTTAATTCTAAGGGAAAGGAAATCAATCCTCAGAAGATTGAATTTGAAATGATACTAGGGTAGTGCTGGGGGCAACGTACTCTACCACTAGTAGGTCTTGTCCTAGGGGAAGAGAAAACCTACACCCTAAGGAAAAGAAAATTTGATTTTGGGAATTAAAATTGAAACTAGGATGGTGCCACAGAGGACTTACTCCATCACTGGGGAGTTTAATCCTAAGGGAAGGAAAGTACTTATCATAAGGAAAAGAGAATTGGATGATCTCATAGGAAGACAAAATTGCTTCCCATAGAAGATCAGGCTTAAAGTTTTGAATTTTGAGACTAGGATGGTGCCGTAGAGGGTGTTATCCATCACTAGGAAATCTAATCCTAAGGAGAGAAAGCATGATAACTCACATCTATTCTTAAGGAGAAGGAAACTGTGGGGAAAGGAAGCATTGCTTCCCACAGAAGATCAGATTCAAATTTTGAACCTAGGATGGTGCCACAGAGGGCATGCTCTATTACTAAAAGATCTAATCCTAATGAGATAAAACATAATGACTCACATTTAACCTTAAGGAAAAGAAAAATGGAAGATCCTATGGGAATGAAGCATTGTTTCTCACAGTAGATTAAGTCTGGAATGATCATGAATAGTGGAAACTTGCTCTACATATAGGATCAAATTTAAAATGATCATACATGAAGGAAACTTGCTTCACATAGGAGATCGAGTCTGGATGATCATATATAGAGAAAACTTACTCTATATAGAGGATCGGGTCAGGATGATCTTATATGAAGGAAACTTGCTTCACATAGGAGATTGAGTCTGGATGATCATATATAGAGGAAACTTGCTATATATAGAGGATTGGGTCAAGATGATCATATGTAGAGAATACTTGCTCTATATAAAAGATCAAGGCTGGAATGATCTTATGTAAAAGAAACTTGCACATAGAGGATAGGGTCTAGAACGATCGTATGTGAAGAAAACTTCCTCCACATGGAGGATTAGATCTGAAATGATCATGCGTAGAGGAAACTTGCTCTACATAGAGGATCGAGTCTGGATAATCGTATATAGAGGAAGCTTGCTCTATATAGAGGATCGGGTCAGGATGATTGTATATAAAGAAAACTTGCTCTATATAGAGGATCGAGTCTGGGGTGATCGTATGTGAGGGAAGCTTGCTTCACTGTTAGATTGAAAAAGTAGTTTTGAAAAGGTTTAATTTTCTTTGTGAAATGTTTAATTTTTGGAATTTTTAATATTTGAGATCGAACGCTTATTATGAATGATATATCACCTCGAAAGGTGAACATATCGTTCCCTAATAGGTTCAGATTACAAATCTTGATTTATCCTAATTATCGTAGTCAAACTCAAGGAGAAATAACATATGATCCCGAAGAATCAAAATGATGTTAAATCCAATATTTAACTACAATAATCTACTAAAGAGATCATTAATTTCATAATCAAGATCACAATAATAGTATGATATATCTTTCCAAGGAAAGAGGATATTGTCTGTTATCGATCATTTGAAAATGATGATAATGATCGTCAACTCTTAAATTTTTCAAAGATAATTAATTAAAATTTTAAAAAACTTGATTTTGAAAATTTGGTATGGGTTTCTAAATCACCTACGAGTGCAAGCCCTCGTAGTTAATTACATCATAAGAAACCAGAAATTTCCTACAAAAACTCTCGATTAAAATAGCGATACGAATTTCATTTGGAATTCAAAGCTTGATATCAAAGAAGGTTTAGGGACTGGAAATTCAATAGGAATTGATTCAAAAATGAACACTTATTTCTAGAGTCAAAGGAAGAAGAGTAGGAGGTGTTTTGGGATTCTGAATCATTTCAGAAACACCCTAACCTATCATAAGTGTTGGGCTTGAATTTGATTGAAAGAGATTTAATGTTTAAGTGGTCAATTTTTTTAGAAAGTGGGAATTAGATTCTCGAAGGTTGAGGTCTTAAGATTGAAAATCTGCCTTAGATCCTAAGTCTAAAGTGGGTACTGAAAATCAGTGACCCAGAATCTAGCTAAAGCAATGCAATCCTAGACTTACCCAGCCTGGATTAGGGAGCCATCTAAACCACCTAAATGCTTTAAAACCATGATTCTGGTCTTTAATGAAAGAGTGGTTAGGGACGTTATTTAAGATTGAGTTTAAGGAGAGCGGGGCTGACATCTAGAGCAGATTCCTAATTAGCCCCTTAACATATATTGGGTGAAATGCTTAAGCTGAAGATGCAATTAAGAATTAGACTCAATTTTTAATTTGTTTCTAATGCAATGCATACTAGTTGACTCAATTAAATTCTTGAAATTAGAATGAAGCAGTTTAAAAATTAGGCTTAAAAATAGATTTTATCCTAGGAATTGCACAACATCCCCTTCGACAGAACTGCACCCTAATAAGTCAGGTGGTATGCCAAAACCCGCAGGCGGGGAGGTGCCTAACACGGAAGAGAAGTTTCAATATATATGCATGAAAAACCCCCGACGGTCCTAGGCTTATTCCTTAAAAGAGATAAAGTTACTATCTGAGCCTAAAGTTTTAAGTTTTGTTTAAGTAGAAATATTTTTAAACATGTCCTCACGAGCCTCCGACGGATTCCATGCTAAATCAAATATGACATGCAAGATCGCTAAAAAACTAATAAAAGCAGGCAAATTCTAATCGCAATCAACACATCAATCAAATCAATTAAATAATTAAATCAATTAAATAAATATTCAAAATGAAAGTCCATAGGCAAGTGCCTTTTAATTATACAACCCAGGGTCTGTAGGAAAGTAAAGTGGCCGGGTACCACTGACTACAACCCGAATTCTACTCCTAAGACTCAAGTGACTTTGAGAATGGGTCTTCTCGCTCTTCACTTCTTCGTCTTCTTGTAACTCATTAGATCGTCGAGTCCGGATATCCAAATGAAAAGAAACTCTCCCTTGAAAGGGGGTTATCTTTTCTCTTTGGATACTTAAAAACATCCGAATCTGAATCTTCAAATGAAGAGGGACTCTCCCCTGAGAGATGTCACCCTTCTCTTTGAATTTCAAATTGGATTTATATCCCATCTCAAATCACTTGACACATTATAACTCAATATTGAATCAAATTACATTAATCAAAATAAAAAAAAATATAGACTCGATCCTACAAGGTTATCCTAATAATCAACAATTATATTTAATATCCCAAGAAGTTATAATTCATCTCAAGTAGTTAATATTTGAAATTAAAATACTCAAATCACAGCCATGCTTGGCCATACTCTTTAAATTTTAAAGGGGGTCTTAAGCAATTTTCTGGAGCACCTGTGCAATTTATTATTTATGATTTTGCCCCCTTTATTTAATGCCCTGTATGAGCATGACCACCTGCATAAGATTGAATTAGTACAAAATATCCCTAGCCCAGGTGTAGATCTAATGTACAATCAAATCAATATAAAGTATAATAAATAAATAAATAATCACATTAACATCAATTACTTAAATCTAGCAACCAGCATGCAATGAAAACTACGGAAAACCCAGCACACATAAGTAGCAGAAAAGTAAACACCGGCCTAACCTAAGATTAGAGTTGGTTGTCCTAGAAAATCATCTAAAGTGTGTGAGGTAGGCTGTGTGGTTTGGATATGTCCTAGATAGGATAATTTGTTAAAGTTGTTTGATGTTCTCGTTGGTTGAAAAAGGTTTCAAGGAGATTATAATTGGAATTTAAGTCTTAATGGTTTAAAGTTGATTTTAAAATTAATTTTAATTATTTGTGGGATACCACCTTTGTTGTACACTGAGGCCGTGAAGTTTATTTCACCTTCCTTGGGGCTAATTTAATAGCCTCGTAGGCCTGGGTTACCAAGTGGTACGCGAGATAATTAAATGATTTAAGTTTGATTAAATTTGAGGGTTAATTAAATTTTAATTAAAGTGGATTGGTTTCTGGTTTTAATGTTTTAATTTATTTAGATTTTCCATTAACCAGTATGTGGCGTTGTGCCACAAGGCTCGATGAACAAAGCCTCCTTAGGACACGTAGATCTACAGCCTGGAGTAGTCCAGCCGATAAACCAAGTTAATGTATTTGAATAAAGGATTTTTAATTTAGATAAATAATTAAGAATCAATTTATTTTCAGTTTAACACTCCCTAGAATCCATTCGTGGCGTTGTGCAACTGGGCTCGAGGAACAAAGCCTCCTTAGGACACGTAGCCCCACAGGCTGGAGTAGTCCAGCCTAAAAACTTCATTTCAGGAGTGGTTGTTATGTATTATGGGGGTTAGTTGAGTGTTTTAAATATCAATTTAATATTTTTTAGAATTTGAAATTAATTATTAAATTTTGGAATTTTCTGGATTATTTTAATCATTTAATTAAGGGATCAAAAGTTGATATTTTGATTTAAAGTGTTTTCTGAAAAGTTAATATTTTATTAAAATACTAGACCTTAATACGATCAGTTAGATAGTAAGTACGCTGAAATTAGATTTCTTTATATTTTGTTATGAAGGTTTGAAATTTTGACTTGATTTTGAACTAGATTTGGCCAAAAGTTGACTTTTTCAAAATTGATTGATTTCTGGAAACTTAACATTTTTTATAAATATTAGACCTTAAGATGAGTCATATACCTTTGAGTTTTCTCAATTTGGAGTTTATTTGAATTAGTTATGAATTTTTGAAGTTTTGCGTATTTATTGAATTTTCAAGAATTGTTTAATTAGAGGCATTTTGTGATTTGAATTCAAATGACCTCCAAACTCCTTGAAATCAACTCCAAAGGTCAGAAATGACCTAAGAAGCGATTCCTAAGTGTTTGAGAGAGTTTTGGAATTTTTAATTAATTAAATTAATTAAATATTAAATTTCAATTAAACTTAAATTAAACTTAATTTTGAAGTTCTGTAAAGGGGCTTTTATTTTCATTGATTAAGGGTTCAATTCTAGTGAGTTTAAGGTATTATTTGTAATTTTTTTATTTAAATTTGATTTATTATAATTTCTGGAAGGTTTTAAGGCTTAATTAAAGGTTTAAGTTGATTTAATTAATTAAGGGACTTAATGACTTCAAAGTTCAGTGAGAAAATTTCCTAAGGCTGAGAATATCACTATGTTTAAGTGTTCAAAGTTTCAAGTCAATAGGAGGTGAATCCTAATTATTGGAAATATTCTAAGTTTTCTACTCAAGGTCCTTAATTATTATCCTTAATGATGTCACTAGGTTTTATGGGTCTAAATCAATGTTTACACTAACCCTTAGACTCAACACTAATATTATGCACACATATGAGCACAAGCAATCCCTAGATCTATGAGAGCCTTAAGCTAAGTGGTGTGTGTACCCTAAACATGCAAGGATTAATACTTAATTAATCATAAATAACCATTAGATTAATGAATGATTAGAATATAATCATTCACTAATACTCCCACATGATTTCTATTTAAACATGCCAAATCCATGTTTGAAATTTCAAAGTAGATCTCTCAATCCTAAAAGATTTATATATATATATTATTTTAAAGTAATTTCAAATATATGTGTAATATACATAGAACTATATATATATATAAACATAAATTTAAAATTTAAAATACTTGAAAATATGGTTTGAGTAAATTTAATATCTAAATGAGAGATCTACAAATCTATAAAGGTTATTTGAAAATAAATTTTTAGTTTTCAAAATATTTAATATAGTATTTAATTAAATATTAATTAAAATAATTAAATAATTAAAATTAATTAAAATAAATTAAGTTTTTATCTCTGAAATTAGTCTCAAGTTAAAGTACTCAATTTTTTGAAAATTTTGATATATTATAATAATTTTTCTCATTTAAAATGAATTTATCCTTAATTTTTAAAGTTTAAATCATTTAAAAGGGGGTTTTAATTAATTGAAAATTAATTAATGATTAAAATAATTTAAATCTAGTTAATTAAATCTTAAACCACTTCTGAAATTTTAGAACCATTTAAAATGTTTTCTCTTGATTTTTAAAATTATCTAAATTATTTAATATTAAATATTATTTAATACTTAAATATTTAGTTAATTAAAAAAATATGAAATATAATTTAAATAAATTTAATTTCGAAATAATTATTCAATTATCAAATGTCTAATTAAAGAAAAATTAATATTTAATTATTAATATTAGTTAATTATTTAATCAATTAAATGTTATAAATCATTTAAATAATAATAAATATTTTAATTAGATTTTATTTTAATTTTTAAATATTTTAAGATTAATGCTTAATTTTGAAGATGATTTAATATTCAATTAATCAAATATTAATTAATTATTTAATTATTTTAAATTAAAATATTTAATTTTTATTCAAATATTATTTTAAAATTTTAATAATTAATATTTTGAATAATCTTATAATTGTATATATATAAATAAATTTAAGAATTTAAATTAACCATAATATTAAATTAAAATATTTAATTTTTTGAAATATAAAATATTAAATTTATAATTTTTAAAATAATTTTTTAATATTTTTTAAAATTTTCAATTTTTTAAAAAATAAAATAAAAAAAATGATTTTAAAATCATTATCCGATAATTGGCGGTGCGACCGGCGGCGTAGGATACGTGGAGGCTCCTCACTAATTGGATCAGGTGGTGGGGTAATCATTAGTTGGCGGGGCAATCATTGCACTACCGACAATGATTATCGAAATGTTCTGCTGGACGTGGATCACTTATCCACGTCAGACATGGATCCGGAACCGTCGGATGATCTGCGGTTTGAAACGAGCGGTCCTGATTGCGCCGAACCGTAGGCGAAACAACAGAATCATCCATGTGGTTAAAAGGAACCGCGGAACGGCTCGATCAGAGCCGTTGATCTCAAGATCAACGGCTCTAATAACACATAGTTTACAGAGGCTTAACTGAAGCCCTAGAATACATTTTTAAGCCCATTTGTTCGATCCGATAGACTAAAATTAATAAAATTTTAAACCTAGATTATAGACATAAACAAAAATTATGTGGACTGTTTGTTTTGGCTTGAAACAAGCTTAACAAAAAGCTATTTAAACTAGTGTAACCTAGGCTAGGGTTTGAGTTTTTGAAGAATTTTCCTGATGGATTTCAGATTTCTTGATATCTCTAAACTTGTTGACTGTCCACGCTTAGATTTGTAGAAGAAACTACTATCTCAAAATGCCTGGATCGACCGCTTCAAGCTTTGGACATAGGTGTGGTTGATTCGCCGAAAAGATCACCGCCGATGACGTGCAACCACCGGGATTTGGTAATGGGGAGATAGGAGAGGTTCTGGGGAATTGAAACGAAAATAAAAGTTGGGTCTGGGAGGCTGAATGTAGTGAGAGAGGGTAAGGTCTTGAATGAATGCTCAAATGGACTTTTTGCCCTATTCAATCCCTTCCAAATTGAATCAGTGGCTGAGATTGTTTTGTTTGAGTTCTATGATGCTGCCAAGTGTCCCTAGGGTGGTTGGGAGCAGAAGCATCAAAGGATACAAGGACATCCTAGGTGGAAAGATGTCCTTGTCCTCATACAAGAATATGGGGATGCTTAGGGCCATTTGATCAAAATCTGAAGGTTAAGAGGGAGTCTAGGAATGTTCTAGCGCAGGATTAATGGCTGGAGCTGAGTTGGATTAGAGAGGATTAACTTAAACACAAGTATTTGAGCATTTTAACCATTCCCCACCTCTTTGTTGACTGTTTGACTGGTCAACCAGTCAAGTCCTACTGAGGTGGAGTCTAGAGGAGTCTAATAAATCAATGGGATAGTTTGATAAGGGCCTAAAGTCATGGATCTAATGCTTGAAGGTAGAGTTGACCATTTTGATCCCTTTAAACCCATTTAGAGACTTGTTGACTGGGTTGACTAGTCAACTTGTCAAACCAATTGATGTGACATATGGAAAGGTCTTGAGTGCTGGTTGAATAGATTGGCAACGGTTTAAATACTTAAAGTGTAGAATTTAAATGTGTTTATGTGAATGGGAAGGGACTTTGACTATGGTTTTAGGTTTGACTAAGTCAAACTCAAAGTGATTTGACTTCAAAAAGATTTGAAAATACTTGAATCAATATTTAAAATGGATTTGAGGGCTTAAAGGATTTAGTTTGATCAAATGGGTTTAGATAACCCATTTAGGCTTTTAATGAATATTTAGGTCAACCAAGGTTGACTTAGTCAACCAAGTTGACCCAGGGGTGGGTCCAGGTCTAATAGGTTTAAAATGACAAAAGGGATCTAGTGGAGGTGATTTCAGGGTTTAAATGGGTCATTTAGATCAAATGACCTATTCAGGCCCTTAATGGGCCTAATGGGTCAACTAGGTTGACTTGGTCAACCAAGTTGACCCAGTGTTAGGGATTGGGTCCAACCAGTTCAGAATGACATTATGAGTCCATTGGTGGTAGTCTCAAGGTCTGGGGAGGTCATTTGGTCAAAATGACCTATTTGGGCCCTTAATAGGCCTTTAGGTCAATCCTGGTTGACTTGGTCAACTAGGTGGGTCCAGGGTCTGGGAATAGGATCAACAGATTTAAAATGATATTTGGAGACCAATAGAGGTGGTCCCAAGGTCTAAGGAGGTCATTTGGTTAAAATGACCAATTTGAACCCTAAAGGGCCTTCTTGGTCAACCAGGTCGACACAGGGGATGATTTTGGGTCCAACAGGTTTGCTTTGATGATTGAAACTTGCTGGAGGTGGTTGCATTCAATTTGGAACTTATTTGGTTCAAATGACCACTTACACCCCATAGGGATATTTTGGTCATTTTGACCCTTGGTTAACTAGGGGTCAAATTGAGTCCAACAAAATGTAGTTTATTGCTCAATGGGTCATAATCAAGGGTCTGGAAGTGATTTGAGGGTTTGGAGAAGACTCCAAGGTCAGGATCCACTGGGTGGCAGGTCCAGTGGCATAGACTATAAATATTTAAAGGTTTTATAGCATTTGGATTTTCATTCAGTTTCTAGGGTTAAAGACCTCATAATGAGCTTAAATTTGGAGGGTTGTCTCTAGAGACATGTCACATCAGTGTGGAATTGATAGACCTTGAATCAAAGGTCATTTGATAGGGTTTTAAAATATTTAAAGATTTACTGGAAAAGGCTTTCAGAACTTAGACCTTTGGCCTTGGAATTTGATCTAAATTTCTGGTTTTGAGCTAGATTTTGAGTTTGAATGATAGGGTTTGAACTATCTAAATCATTTATAATCATTTGGGTGATTATTGATGATTAGATAGGATTAAAGTCAGGTCAGAGGCTGTGACAGCTATATCTGAATTGTTTAAAGGTCAGGATTGATCAGGGGTTTGAATTGAGTTAAACTCTAGATTGAGTTGAGTCTTGAATAGATTGATTTAAAGTCTGGGTTGGTCTGGAGTTTGAATGGATTTGAGGTCTGGATAGATCTAAGGTCTAGGAGGATCCTAAGACCTAGATTGATCTAGAGTCTGGGTAAATCTAGGATATGGGTAGACCCTAAGACCTAAAGTCTGGAAGAATCCTAAGGTCTAGGATCTAGGAGATCTCTAAAATCTAATAAATCCTAAGTTCTAGGATCTAAAAGATTCTTAGGATCTAGAGTAGATCCTAAAGTCTAAATTCTAGGAACATCCTAGGGTTTGGGAATCCTAGGGTCTGGAGTCTAGAATGATCTCAGGATCTAGGTAGATCTAGGATATAGAGTCTATGAAGAATCCTAGGGGCTAGAATAATCCTAAGATTTAGATGGATCTAGAAGAATCCTAGGGTCTAAGAAGATTATATGATCTAGAGTCTGGCAGAATCCTAGGGTCTAGAATAGATCCTAGGGTCTGAAGTCTAGGAGGATCCTAGAGTTTAGGTTAGTCTAGAGTTTGATTGAGTTGAATTTTAAAATCAATATGAGATTAAATCAATTTGAGTCTGGATTGATATTTAAAGTCTGGATTGATCTAAGATCAGCTTGATCCTAGGGTAAAGATTAATCTTAAGGATTGGAAAGATCCTAAGGTCTAGATTGATCTTAATGTCCTCATACAAAAATGTGGTCAACATTCACATAGAGGATCAGATCTGGAATGATCATGTGTAGAGGAAACTTGCTCTATACAGAGGATCAGATATGGATTCTGGAATTTAAAATTTGAATGATTTTTGAATTTGAATTAATTTAGTGTTAAATTTGAGGATGTTTGAATTTGAAATTTATTTTGATCTTGATTTGTTCAAATTTGATTTTGAATTTTAAATTTTTATTGTGATTGATTGGTTTGAATGGTTTTTAAAATTGATCTCATTTGAGTTTGATTTGATTTGATTTTAAATTTCAAAAGTTTTTAAAATTTGATCTTGAATTTGAAGGGTTTTGAATTTGATTTTTAGTTGGACACTCATCTGGCATGGTACTTCGTGAAGAGCCTCCCTAATGTTTAAAAAATATTGGGTGGCATTCTCAAAGGTTGATCAGTTGATGGAAAATTCCCTTATAGATCGTTATCAGAATGAACAATCCAATTAACATTGATTCAAGCTTTCCATTAATTTTATAATGGATTAGAAGTGGTCTCCAAAAGACTATGACTAAGTCTCCTACTTGGAGAGTTCTAAAGTGACACAACTTATCAATATCTCGAATCAAACGTGACTTATGAACTTTTAAACTTTATTGAGTATATATTTGATTTTTATTTGAGGCCTTAGATCTCTTTCAATCAGAGTCGGGCACTCTGCTCAACTACAGTTTGATTTTGGACTACAAGTCTCAGCAAAGGAAACTACGCTCTTAGATCAGAATGATCTAGGATCCAGCACAGGGTGTAGTTTGATTTTGAACGACAATTTCTGGCATTAGAAAATACTCCTCTAGTGGGATTAATCTTGGACCCAACATAGACTGTAATTTTATAGAGAAGATTTTATAGGAAAAGATGCATATGTGAAAGGACTCATACACATTCCTCAAGGATTAGATTTAAATTTTTATCAAGAATAGAAGATTTATTCTCTTTATTAGAAAACTTCATTTAACTATTTGGACCCTGTTGGAATGACAAGAAGGAACAAATTCAGAAATACAGGGAAAAGTTTGAGTGACTCCAACAAACCTGAAAAGATTAAAGGATTTAGGTTTTGTTGACCCAGACTAGGTTTCGTAGAAAGTAAACTAGGGTCTCCCTTAAATATTTTGAATTAAAATTAATTCCAAAAGGGGTTTAAGTTGAATAAAGAAATATGATCTTTTCAATTCTCTTGCATGAGAGATTTTTTTGTATCTTGATAGGTTATCGATGCACGACAGAAATTCTGGATTCAAGATTTTTAAAAATTAAGCAATTTAAAGTTAATTGGGTCTTCTGAGATTTAAGGAATTCAAAAGGAAGGAAGCCTCTTTCTTTCTTTTTTTTGGTGGCTCACATTGTGCATCTTTTGATTTATAGTGTATTTTACACTATTTTTGAATTTTTGGCGCATTTGCGCATCTTTTGAATCCTAGTACACTTTGTACATTTCTTAATTTTTTTGTCGCACTTTGCACATCTTTTGACTGATTTGGCCCATTGTGCATCTTTTAACTTTTTGATTGATTTTGAAAAGAGGCTTCACCTTCTTTATTTAAATGCTGGGATTACATCTCAAGTATAAGAGAGGAAAACTCATTCTCTTAGGTAAGGACGGATAATCCTCAAGGTAGGACCCAATCTTTTTAAAAAGAATATCGGCTTGACTTTTAAAAATCATTGAACAGATTTTAGGCACGCAAGAGACATCAATTAAGATAGAAAATTGCTAGAAATTTGAGAAGATTTTCATTTCAAAGGTTAACTTAAGTTTGATATTGATTTTAGTTCAACAATTAAATCAATCCCACAAAGAGGTGGGAGGGAGGGACATTTAAACATCTGATGGAGTCAACTACAATTTTCTCCTTCTTAAGACTTAAAGTGGAGGTCAATTTTCATTAAAAAAATAACTCAACTATCTTGAAAATTTAAACTCAGTACACTTGAAAAATTTGAAGTTTTCTTTAAAGGTTGCAAATCTAGGTGGCAAAATCCTAGCAGTATGAAATTAAATTCCTACGGTCTCCTTTAGAGGGAGAAACTGTTATGGAATCTGCACTATCCTAGTGGCATCATTTTAATCAAAAGATTTATCATGATAGGACCCCGTTAAAAATTAAATTTTGATGGTATCACTATCTGATATAATCTTAGATTATTTCCCCTCTCTTTACTAGTGGCCTAGTAGTTAGGAGAGTGGCATCATGAGTGGTTTTTACTCCTCCTCCTCTCTAGGTGATGTAATGGGACACGTTTATAAACATGACCTAACATCTCCTAGGAGAATGGATAGGTCATAACCTTCAACTGGGGGCCTAGGGCATAGTGCTGGTGTTTGTTCAATTCTAGCTTGATTGATTCTCGTGATGTAGTAGCCGAGAAGGTGTATTGAAGATCACTCTCTCATTTCGACAACCTCCTTCCTCTGGGCAACAGGAGAATAGTTGAAATGATTTCCACTAGAAAAGGGGTACATAGAAGAAGCAATGAACTTTTGCTCAGCCTCAAATTTATCTTACTATAAGACTTCTGACTCAACAGTCTTTCTGGTCTTAATAGCCTTTTTTCAGACTCTTCGAAGGTAGTTCTTCCTTTTATTTTTGCTAACAATAGGGTTGCTAGAACTTGATCTGATCTCAGATTGAAATTGACAGTTATCAGTTATTCCTGACTTCTGGTTATCATCCACCTGAGTAGAAGGTACAGTGGGTAAAGGGGTGACAATGACTTTCATCTTGGAGATGGGGCAGTCAACTCTTGACCCTACAATAATCTTAACTAAGGGGATATCCCTTTATATTCCAACAGACAGATCAATCGTTTCTTCTCCATCGACTGATAATTTGAAGTCTTAGAATTTCATTTCAAATTGGATGAAATTATCAGAAGTGATTCCTTCTACTATCAAGTTTCTATCCATGGAGAAGATGAGTTTCACAACCATTTGAGTGCTTAAATTCCTGAAATTAAGAAAGTGACTTGAATTAGTTGATTTTGAAATTAAATTTAAATTTTGGAATTGATTGATTTTATTCAAAATTTTATAATTCAATCTTATTAAAATTACAGTCAATACAGTGGTTCATAGAATAGACATGGAGAACTTAAGAGTAGAACTTGACTCTCTCGCTACAACAATTGATATGGGGCAAAATGTTAAAGTTCAGATTTGAATTTGAAATCAAATTTGAGATTGAATTTAAAGCTAAAATCAAACTTGAGTCTAAGGTTGAGATTAATTTTAAACTTAAAGTTGAGTTTAAATTTGAATTTTTGGGTTAGAATTGGATTTGAATTTGAGGTTGAAATTGAATTTAAATTGAGATTAAATTTAAGTTTGAAATTGGATTTAAACTTAATATTGGAACTGAATGAATCTTCTTCAAAATTTGAAACTCAAAATATTGAATTTTGTTCAAATATGTAGGTTTATCAAATTAACCTGAAGATCCTAAGAAATTAGGCTTGACTCTTTTCTCCGCACCGAGTGATTTGGGGATGAAATGTCAAAGCCTAAATTTGATAGGAATTTTGAATTTGTTTTGCATTTGTTTAACTACAACAAAATGTTATAGAAGACACATGACAATGATGATTGAAATTTATTTGAGAAATCTTTAAAGAGATTTAAGAAAAATTTAAAAATCCAGCAGAATCTCCCCTTATTTTTGAAACTCAATGTGTTGAATTCGCATTCAACATAATAGTTTACAAATTTTGGGGGGAATTCTTAAAAGTCGATCTGACTCTTTCATCCAAAGGAACTATTCGGGAGTGAAATGTCAAAGAATGACTATTCCAGAAGGGTTGAAGTTTTGAACTGAGTTTGAAGAGATATAATTTTATTAGAGGCTTGAAACTTTAATTTTGAGATTGAAGGATTTTCTGTAAATTATGAAACTTAGCATGCTGCAATTTATTTGCACGTGAGTTTACAACATATACAGAAGGATTTTAAAAAGCTTGGCTTGACTCTTTTGCTCTACTAATGAACGTGGAGGCAAAATATCAAAACCTGGCTTGGAGGGAGGTTTTTTACACTCGTCTCTCTTTTCATATGTCTTAATTGAGTTGGCCACACTCACCCAAGGAAGAAATGGGTAGAGGGACTAACGGAAGGAGGGGTAGTCAAACTACTGATATAATAAAATTTATACCGCTATTAATGATGGAGAGAGAGATTTTCCCCGATGGTGTCGCCATTTTTTGTTTGGTTGAAAAAAGTATAGTGGTTTTAAAAAGGATTAATTTTTTTTGGGAAATATTTAATTTCTAGAATTTTAATATTTGGAATTGAATGCTCATTATGAATGATATATCACCTCAAAAAGTGATCATATCTTTTCCTAATAGGTTCAGATTTCAAATCCTTGAATTTATCCTGATTCTCGTAGTTGAATTTGAGAAATAACTACATATGACCCCGAAGGGTCAAAATGAGTATTCAATCAAATATTTAACTACAATATTTTAGATAAGCGGATCATTGATCTCATAATCAAACTTGTAATAGTAATTGATATATCCTTTTAGAGAAAGAAGTTGTCAATCACTATTGATTGTTTGAAAATGATGATAATGATCATCAAGTTTGATTTTCCCAAAGATAATTAATTGAAGTTTTGAAAATTGGATTTTGAAAATTTTGATCTTGGTTTTTAAATCTCCTATGAGCGCAAGCCTTCATAGTTAATTACATCGTAGGAAACCAGAAATTTCCTATGAATACTCTCGATTAAAATAGCGATATAAATTTTATTTAAAGAATTTAAAGTTCAATTTCAAAGGAGGTAAGGACTAGAATTTTCAAATGGGATTGGTTCAAAATTGAACACTTATTTCTGTTGTCGAAGGAGAAAGGGTAGGAGGTGTTTGGGATTCTGAATTACTTCAAAAACACCCCAACCTATCCTAAATATTTGGCTTGAATTTGATTGAAAGATATTTAGGTTTGAATGATTGATTTTATTAGAAAGTTGGGATTCAAATCGCAGAGGTTGAGGACTTAAGATTAAAAATCTACCGTATAACTTAAGTCTAAAATGGGTACTGAAAATTAGTGATCCGGAACCTAAGTAATATAATGTGATCTTGGATTTACCCCGGCCTGGATTGGGGAACCAGCTAATCCACCTAAACGCTTCAAAACCATGTGTTCGATCTTTAAATATAGAGTGGTTGGGATGTTATTTAAGATTAGTTAAATGAGAGCAGGGCCGACATCTAGAGCAGATTCCTAATTGGCCCCTTGGCTTATGTTGGGTAAAATGCTTAAGCTAGAAATGCAATTAAGAATTAGACTCAATTTTAATTTATTGCTAATGCGATGCATGCTAGTTGACTCGAATGCTTTAAAATCATATATGAAGTAGTTTTTGAAAAAGGCTTAAAAATAATTTTATCTTAGAGATTGCACAACATCCCCTTGACAGGACTGCACCCTAATAGGTCAGGTGGCATGTCAGAACTCGCAAGCGAGGAGGTGCCTAACAAGGTAGAGAAAATTTAATATGAATGCATGAAAAACACCCAGCGGTCCAGGCTTACTTCTTAAAAGCATTAGAGTTTCTATGTGAGCTTAAATATTTTAATTTTATTTAAGTAGAAATAGTTTTAAGCGTATCCTCACGAGCCTTCGATTAGATTCTAAGCTAAAACAAAGATCGACATGCAAAAGCGCCAAAAAACTACTAAAAACATGCAATCCTATATCACAATTAACACATCAATCAAATCAATTATATAATTAAATCAATTAAATTAATATTTAAAATGAATGTCCATAGGCAAGTGCCTTTTAATTATACAACCTAGGGTTTGTAGGAAAAGTAAAGTGGCCGGGTACCACTGACTACAACCCGGATTCTACTCCTAAGAATCAAGTGACTTTGAGATTTGGGATTCTTCTCATTCTTCACTCCTTCTTCCTTCTATGAGGCTCCTTGGATCATCAGGTTCGGATATCCAAGTTAAAAGAAACTCCCCCTTGAAAGGGGTGTTGTTTTTTCTCCTTGGGTATTTTGAAAGTATCCTAACTTGATCTTCCAAATAGAGGAAGACTCTTCCCTTAAGGTTGTCTTCTCCTATTTGGAATTCAAGTTGGATATAAATATCCCATCTCAAAGCACTTAACACTTACAAATCAATTACATTTAAATTACATTAATCAAAATTAAAAATATAGACTCAATCCTGCAAGGTTATCCTAATAATCAATAGTTAATAAATATCCCAAGCAGTTAATATGAATCAAATCATCTCAAGCAGTTAATATTTGAAATTAAAATATTTAAATCACAGCCACGCTTGGCCATGCTCTTTTAATTTAAAAGGGGTCTTAACATGCTTAGCACATGTACAAAATATGTCAATTTTAAAGCTTAATTATTTTGCCCCCTTTTATTTAATTACCCTACACGAGCATGGCCACCTACATTAGATTGAATCAGTACAAATCATCCCTAACCTAGGGGTAGATCTAATATACAATCAATCACAACACATATTACAGAAATTAAATAAACAATCAATCAAATACTTAATTCTAACAATCAGCATGCAATAAAAACCATGTAAAACCTAGCACATATAAGTAGTAGAAAAATAAACACCAGCCTAGCCTAAGATTAGAGTTGGTTGTCCTAGTAGACCATCTAAAGTGTGTGAGGTAGACTATGTGGGTTTGATATGTCCTAAGTAAGGTAATTAATTTAAATTATTTGATGTTCTGGTTAGTTGAAAGGCTTAAGGGGTTTAATTTTGAGTTTAAGTATTAATGGTTTAAAATTGATTTTAAAATATATTTTAAAGGATTATTGATTACCACATTTATTTCACACCGAGGCCGTGAAATCTATTTCACCTTTCTTGGGGCTAAGTTAATAGCATCGTTGGCCTGGGTTACCTAGTGATAATCGTATAGTTAAGTATTTTAATTGATTAAGGGTTTGAGAGTTGATAAATTTTATTTAAATTGATTGGTTGCTGGTTTTAATGTTAAACTGATGTTTTCTAGAATTTTAGATGATTTTTGAATTTTTGGAATATTCTGGATTATTTTAATCATTTAATTTATGGGTCAAAAGTTGACTTTTTGATTAAGAGTTATTTCTAGAATTTTAATTTTTTTTATAAAATACTAGACTTTAATATGATCAGTTAGACTATAAGTACGTTGGATTTGGATTTTTTATATTTTATTATGAAGGTTTGAAGTTTTGACTTGATTTTGACTTAAATTTGACCAAAAGTTAACTTTTTCAAATTTGAATTATTTCTAGAAATTTGATATTTTAAATAAATATTAGACCTTAATATGAGTTGAATGCCTTTGGGTTTGCTCAATTTCGAGTTTATTTGAATTAGTTATGAATTTTTGAAGTTTTGAGTCTTTATTTGAATTATTTAATAATTTAATTAAGGGTGTTTTAATGATTTGAGTCCAAATGACCTCCAAACTTTTTGAAATCACCACCAAAGATCAGGAATAATCTAAGGAGGGATTATCAAGTATTTGAGAAATTTTTAAAATTTTTAATTATTTTAATTAATTAAATTAATTAAATATTGAATTTCAATTAAAATTAAATTGAGCTTGATTTTGAAGTCCAGTTAAAGAGTTTTTATTTTTAATTGATTAAGGGATGAATTATAGCCAGTTAGAGGTATTATGTATAATTTTTGAGTTTAATTTTGATTTATTAAAATTTTTGGAAGTTTCTTCGCTTAATTTAAAGGTTAATTTTGACTTAATTAATTTTCTGACCTAATGGGCTCCAAAATTGGGCAAAATTTGAACATAAAGTATTAAATGTCACTAGGTTTAATGTTCTCAAGTTTGACCCCTATTGGGTGTGTGTAGAATTTCCTAAGAATTTTCTAAGTTATCTAACCCTTTTCCTTAATTATTTTTCCTAGGTAACACAAATATTTAATTGGGATTGAAACTTTGGTCATCTAACCCAGACACTAAATTACACATACCATAGAGAATTGCAAGCCTAGTTCTAAGTGGTGTGTGAGTTATAAATTTTTAAAATTTTGGGACAAAATCTGACCCAAAACTTTGAAAATTAAATTCACTAAAATACAGCCATTAACTAGAGCTGACATTTTTATGAAATGTTGGTAACACACATTAGTATACTATGTCCAAATTTGAGATCAATCAGATCACTGGATTGAGAGTTATCAAAGAAATTCAATTTTTATGAAAATCCTAATAACTCTCCATAAAGTAATCATATTTAGTCAAACTAAATTTTTAAATAAACTTAAGCTTGGGACGAATCCAATGAGCCCAAGAACATCAAATTTGGACATAAAAAGGATTTTTGGTGAATTTTTAAAGTTCTTGGCATTTAAAATGATTTTCAAATTAATTTTTAATCAATTTTTTAATCATTGAATGGCGACGGCAATGATTGGGCCACTACTACAGCTTTTTGACATGTGGAAGACATATGGCATGCATCGATATGTTAGTTAACCATGTCGGACAGTCATATCGACCGTCCGATTCGTCACAGCTTGATCTAACGGCTAAGATCATGCCACTTCACTTTTCCTCTTAGGAAATGACCCGAGCTCAAATCCTGCTGGAGTCGTGTGGTCTGGAGTGGGTGACATGGCATCCTATGGGCCTTTTGATTGCGCAGAAGGCGCGATCGGGCGGCTCTGATTGAACTAGAGCCACTCTAGTTCAAATGAACTAGAAACTTCAAATGCCCATAACTTTTGATCCGGCAGTTCAAATTTCATGAACTTTGAAATATAAGATCTAGATTCCCTAATCCTTCAATCTATGGAGTTTTGAGGCTCCATGCTTTGGGATTTGGGAGAAATTATTATTTAATCATAGAAATTAAAATGCAAATAACTTTCTAACATGTGGTCGGATTTTCAAGATCTTGGGCTCTTTAGAAAGCTACTAGAATCCTCTTCAACTTTATAGAAGACTTTTAAACTTGGTTTGGGCTAGATTTGAAGTTATTTTTGAATCTCCATATTCTCTCTCTAGACTCTCTCTCTTTACCAAAACATGGTTTGGAGGGTAAAAGCTTAGGGGAGCTAACGAAATGTGTGGAGAGTTTCTTAAAAGAGCTTTGAAGGTTTTTTGAGTTCTAGAAGAGAAGGATTGAGTGAGAGAATGCTAAGGGGAGAATGAGGCTTAGTTTTTAATTTTTGCCCTATTCACTTGTCCTCATTTTGAATGGAGGGTTGAGATGGCATGAGTGCACTCCTTGATGAATGCCGAGTGTCAAGAGAATGATTGGGTATAGGTGGAATCAAGGACAAAAGGACATCTTAAGTGGAAAGTGTCCTTTATCCCCATGTGTGCTTATGGGGTTAATAGGAATCATTGGATCTCCATCTATGGGCTAGGAATAGGCTTAGGAATGTTCTAGAAGCTATTTAATTAGCTGGAATGATTTGGATTAAAAGGGAATTAAGTTTAAATGGGGTTTTGACTAAGTTTGACCCATCCTTAGCCTTGGTTTGACTATTTGACCAGTCCACTTACCGTGTGGACTGACGCAATGGCATGGGAAAAATGCCTAAGCTGGTGGAGATGGTTTGGAGAGGGCTTAATGCTTAAGGTTTGATGTTTGGGTGAATTAGAGGAGGTTTAAAGGTGGTTTGACCAAGCTTCGGAAGTTTGATTTGGTCAAGTTGACTTGGATTTGATTGATTAATGTTTGGGGTGTGATTAAAGGTTAATTTGAAGGTTTGATATGGGTTGGAGAAATCAAATGGATTGAATGGATTGGAATAACCTATTTAAAGCTTTAAGGGACTATTGGGTCAACCTAGGTTGACTTGATCAACCAGGTTGACCCAGTACCTAGATTTGAACTCAATGGATTTGATTTGATATTTTGAGTCTAGTGGAGGTAATTTGAAGGATCAAAATGGTCATCTAGGTCAAAGTACCTATTTGGGCTCTTAATGGGTCATTTGGGTCAACCTTGGTTGACTTGGTCAACCAGGTTGACCCAGGGTCTGGGAATGGGCTCAACAAATTTGGTTTGATATTTAAAAATTATTGGAAGTGGTTCCAAGCAATTTGGAGGTCACTTGATTTAAAATGTGCATTTGAACCCCTAAGGGGTATTTTGGTCATTTTGACTCCGGGTCAACTGGGGGTCAAAGTGAGTCCAACAAAAGGCTGTTTAATATTTAATGAGGAATAATCAAAGGTCTGGGAGTGATTGGAGGCTTTGGAGAAAGCTCCAAGGTCAAAATCCACTAGGTGATAAATCCAATGGCATAGGCCGTAAATATTTAAAGGTTTTATAACCTTTGGAAATCAATTCAATTTCTGGGGTTAGAGGCCTCAGAATGGGCTCAAATTTGGAGGGTTACCTCTAGAGACATGTCATATTAATTTGGAATTGATAGACTCTGAATCAGAAGTCATTTGATTAGGGTTTAAAGTGTTTAAAGATTTATTGAAAAAGGCTTTCAAGACAGGGTCTTTAAGCCTTGGATTTAAATCTAGAAATCTGGATTTGAACTAGATTTTTGATTTGAATGATTGGATTGGAATTATCTATATCATTTATGATCATTTAGAATGATCATGAGTGATAAGATAGGATTGAAGTTTGATCAGAGACATGATCAAGGTTTGAACTAAAGTTTGGATTTTGAACTGGATTGAATTCTGGGTTTAGATTGAAGTTTGAATTGGATTAAGATCTGGATTGGATTGAGGTTAGGATTAGTTTGAAGTCTAGATTTGATTTGAATATGGATTGATCTAGACTCTGGATAGATTTGGGGTCTGGGTTGATCTAGGGTCTAGGTAGATCCTAGGGTTTCAAATGACATAAGATCTAGATTGATACTAGGGTCATGATTGATCCTAAGGACTAAAATGATCCTAAGGTTTGTATTGGTCCTATTGACCTCATATAAAAATGAGGTCAATACTGATTAACAAAAATTCAAAAGGAAATGACACTATAAGGGAAACTTATACCAATCTTAGAGAATAAGATTTGAACTTAAATAGGAGATCTATCCCAAACAAGGAGGTTAATGTAGTTGGATCAGGAAAACTATCTCATCAACAAAAATTTCAAAGGAAAGGACACTATTTGGGAAACTTATACCAATCCTTATTTCCTTCTTTTTGCCTTTAGAATATTTTATGCATCGTTTTATTCTTTGCACACTTTATATATCTTTTATTTTTGGCATACTTTTTGGATCTTTTATTTGTGAATAAATTTTACATTCATTTGCCACATGATTTGCTTTAAATGTTTCTTTTGATCAAATTTGTATAAATTAAAATTATACCATCTTGAATGATAGACTAATATTTCACTATCAATTTGAAAAGAGAAACTCTCAATTTGTTTTCATAATCAAATGCAGCATAAGGAATATGGATTTCATCTTGAAGGATATAAAGAATATTCACTTATTATTTTAATCATGAAATTAAATTAATGTATTTATTTTCATAATCAAATAGAATAAGGAATATTTATTTCATCCATAAGGATAAAAGAAAAAAATTCATTTATCTTTTTTATTATAAAACTAAACCAATGTTTAAAGCTAGGTTTGAGTCGATAAATTCCTTCCCTATCATTAAAAGAAATTAAGGTAGGGTTTATTTTAATTATGGGTTCTAGACTTCCTATAAGGGCAAGTCCTTATAGTTAATTGCATCTCCTAAGAGAATACTCTCGATTAAAGTGAAGATAAAGTTTTCAAATTCATACAAATTTTAGGAAAGGCTTGGGCTATCAAAATTTCAATGTAAATCATTAGAATTCAAATTTAGATTTTAGAATGATAGAATAGGAAAGGAATATTTAAAGACTACGGGGTTCATATAATTTGGACTTACATTTACCTAGAGTGAGCTACTAGCTTACAATCTTAAGCAGAATCATTCACCTTATGAATGCAGAATTAGATAGGCTCTATCCTAGGAATCAAGGAATTATAATTTAGAGGACTATAATTGAGACTTTGTAGTATGTACATGATCACGCAATAAAATGATGCATGAATAATAATGTATAAAAAAAACTTTTATTCATTAATAATTTCTTAGAGTATAACCCAAGGTCTGCTATAAAGTAAATTTGGTCAGGCTCCACCAGCAATAAGTCTGGATTTCTATTCCTATATAATGTAGATTTAAATATAATGATTTATTTTAATCTTCAAATCTTTTTGCTTTTGGACCTCTTATAGAATTCTAAAATATAATGATCTTCAAAGGATGAAGATTCATTTCCTTTGGAACCTATAAGTGTATATAAACAATCATTTTCAAATCTTTTATAAATCTTGACATTGTATAATTCAATCTAGCTATACAAGAATCTAAAACATTTATATTTGCATTTACCTATACATTATTACCTAGGTATATTATACTTTACAGGAATATAAATGAGCAGTTTATATATAAAAGAAATATACAAATGCAATGTTATATAAGTGTATACAAAAAGTAACACAACCTAAGAGCCTACTCCAAATGTCATAAAAGAAATATAAACATGACATCTAGAGTATAGAAAATAAATACACTAAACATGAGTACCCTCTGGGCAAGGCACTACAAATAAATCACACCTAATCATTAGCCTAGCCTAGGCTAGAGTTGGTTATCCTAGCAAATCATCTAAGTGTGTGTATAAGATTCTATGGCTTAGATAGATCTTAGGTTTTATTTGTTTAAAATTATCTACATTTGAATTTATTTATTTAAGGTCATTAAAGGTTGGTTTGAATTCAATTTTTAATTATTTAGAAGTTTAAGATTTATTTTAAGAGTGTTTTGATTGTTGAAGTTGTTTAATTTTAAGTTTTAAAGAGCATAATGCTCAATGAATCCCAAGAGCAAGAAATCATTAATTAGAAAATCCTAGTCTCATATTTGTAATGCTACCAATCCTAAAAAATGAGGTAGATAGGTTGTATAGAGTACTTGCATTTTATTTAACTATTTTAGTCCTTAAGTTTTGGAATCCAATACACCTTCGCCTTCCTTAAAGGAGTCAAGTGCAATGCTATGAAAACTTCAATATCTAAGTATTTTATTACTAATTTAGATGATTATTTAAGTTGAATAGAAGTCCCCTTTGTTAAACTAGGGCTATGAGGTTTATTTCACCCACTTTCGAGCTAAGCTAATATCCTCATAAGCTGGGGTTACCCAGCAATTACTTTTTTATTTATGTTTGATTATTAATTGCGGATTTTTTATAAATTAAATTCATCTATTATAGATTTATAATATTTATAATTTAACATTTCAATTCTTTCATTTCCTTCATTGCATTATTATAATGGGCATGAGGACCAATACCTCCTTAGGAAATATAACCTCAACGCTCGAGGTATTCTCGAGATATTCTAGCCTAAAAACTTTATTAACGGAGTATGAAGTGTGATTATTGCTCATCTAATTTGATTTATTAAGTTAATGGTTTACTATATTTTTTATGATTTATTAAAATTTTGTATTTATTAAATTATTTTATGAATTAGGTTTGACCAATTATTGATTTTTTAGTTTACATTGAATTCTAGAAATATAATATTTTATAAATACTAGACCCAATAATGAATCTAATGCTTTTGAGCTTGTATCAAATTGATTTTTCAGTAATTAGTTATAATTTTTACAAGTTCAACACATTTTAATTATTTTAATTAATTAAAGTAATTAGGGGATTTCTTATTTTTGTACAAAATCAATTCCAAACTTCTTGAAACCTTCCCAAATGTGATTGATGACTCCTAGGGATGATTACAAGTGTTTAAAATTATTTTAGAATTTTTATTAATTTTAGTTATCTAATTAAATTAATTAATAAATGTTTTTAATTTTCAAATTACTTTTATTTGAAAGAAATTTAAGGGGTTTTTAATTTTTCTCTATTAAGCATTTAATTCTGAGGATTCTGAAGCTTAAAATGTATTTTTTGAAAGTTCATTAGGGATGTTAAGCCCTTGTGAACTAGTCCCGAGGCCAACCAAGAGGGCGGGGGGGGGGGGGGGGGGTGAATTGGTTATTTAAAAAATTTGTGAGCAAAAATGATTTAGAAAAATCTTTTTGAATGTTTTAAAAAACAATTACAATTTCGCGATGATATGCAGATGTTCAACAATAATAGAATAATAATCACAATGACACGATCATCAACATAAAAAAATGCCGAAGATAATAAGAAAGAATACACTAGATTTTATAGTGGTTCGGTCAACTTGACCTATATCCACTCCCTGGAGCCTCCCCTCCGGGTATTGCACTAACACTAAGTGACTCTCCTTCTGCTCCCACCGCAAGGCGAAGAAGCCTGTACAAAACTCCTTTCCATCAACCCAGTGAGGCAAAGAACCTGGACTCCTTTCGCTTCCTCCAGAAGCAGGTAGAGAACCTGGACTCCTTTCACTTCCTCCTAAAGTAGGCAGAGAACTTGGATCTTCTTGTGGGCGATTCTACCACAGAGACACCAATAAGATAAGAGATGACGACCAGAGAAGACGACTCAGATCCTTGCTTGGAGCAACCTTTGTGAACACCTCATAAACTCCCCCTCACAAGATTCTCTCTCTCTCTCAAGCTCTCTCTCTATCTCAAGGTTCTCTCTAGCAAGGAAGGTGGTGTGGAAAAGATTTTTTTTCGATTGAACAAAAAAGATCTTAAATAGGAGGGCTAAAAAATTGCCCTAAATCTCAACTGATCGTCAGAGATTGTCCATCATCCTGTACGATTAGTGTAAAACAGACCCTTTTAGCCTGGACAATCTGGTTCTTCTAGACGATTAAAAGATAAATTCTGTTCATATCGGCCGAGATGATTTTTTGATCATCTTTGATGATTAGTTCAAACCAGGAATATCGTCCAGAAGATAGCTCGAGATGTCCAGGAGAAAAGCCTGGATGATCTGAAGAAATGACTTGATCGTCCAGGACAATACATATATCATATTGTATGATTAGTTCAAAAAGATCAAAATCTTCCAGCAGATTCCTCGGGTCGTACAGCAAAACCATGCTGGACGGTTTCAAAATGACCTGATCATCCAGGAGGATATATATATCATCACGTATGATTAGTTCAAAATCAGGAATATCGTCCAGCACATTCCTCAGGTCTTCCAGGTAAAATGCTCTAGACAGTCAGGATTTTGCATATTTCTTCCAGGATGATCTTGCGATCGTCCAGGATAATATGATCGAATCACTCAAACCATAATTACTTTTCTTAATCACCTGACTAATTTAGGCATGATTGTAATGGATCATCCAGGATGATACACATATCATCCGGGATGATTAGACCAAATCTCTAAAAATATAAACTTGCCTAACTTAATCTGGCAGTTGAGAATTTTTGATTTGAGCATATCATCTTATACAATATACATATCATTCAGGGTGATCTACTTATTCATACCGACTTAACATGGTCGCCCTAATTAGGGTTCTATTTTTAATGCATTGTCTAGGTTGATGTGAGTATCGTCTAGGATGATTTGAAAAAAACTTGAATAGAAACTCTAACTCACTGAAACTCTCCTCCTGAGTGTGTGTAAGGTTACTTAGCTTGGGGATCTATTATATTACATTTGACTCAAGAAAAATGAAGAAGTATATTGAACCTGAAACACAAACAGACTGACTCGATTTTGAGCTAGCTTAAATTGCAGTTGATCCTATGAACTTGAAAGATTAGAACCTCAAATGGAAATGAAATGTTTTGCATCATTAAAATCATTGTCCTTGAAACCAGATTCATAATAATCTCTCCCTTTTTGGTAATGGCAAATATTTATTATTAATTCATAATTTAGTAAGTAAACACGGTGAACATTTGATTCAAAAATACTGAACATTTCCATTGAAAATTAAAAAAAACTTTATAAGGACCCACAAACAACACAAACTACTCCCCCTTTTGACATCTCAAAAAGGAGAAAACATAACATAAGCAGTATAAAAAATAACACAAAATAATAGTAAAAATAAATAGACTCGTAGAAAGGGGGATCCTGATCAGATGGAGGAGGAGGTGGTGGCTGAAATAGGCTATGAAGAGTGGCAAACTACTCGCCAAACAAGGCCAAGTCCTGGTCGTGCTGCTGCTACTGTTGGGCTATGTAAGCATTGAAGCAATATACATCATCAGCATGCTGCTGTTCCTGGGCAACAACATAGGAGTCAAAATGTGCCTCCCACTAGTCAAATCGGTGCACCAGGTGATCAAGAGGTGACTCTATACGGAGAGGGGTAGGTGCAGCGGGTACTAGAGAAGCTTCTTCCTCTTCTCCCTCAATATTCGTGCCGGGCTCCGGATGAAGTCATGTATTGTACAGAACATGGAAGGAGTTATTGGAGTAGAAGGAAGGATTCATATCAGATGGGATTGGGTATTGTAGATTATACTTTTTCTCAAGGGCATAGGCAATGAGGTGGCTTAGGCGAGGTTGGGGCATCTCCTATGGCCCGGATCCCTAATACTAATGAGATGTTCAATTTAGTGAAAGATTAGGCCAGTGGAATTGAAGTCACGATGGGCCATGTAATAGGTGGTCATGGAAAGCAAGGGGGTAATGTGGATGTGGTCTCCAGCCTTTGGAATGATAGAGGAGCAAAGGACATGCTGGTTTGTCCTTGCATCCTTGACTAGAGAAGAATAGGCATTGTCGTGGAAAGGGGCATTGGTGTTTCGAAGAAAATGATTGGCGACACTCCAATTAAAATCAGGATCAGAGGACATAAGATGGAGTTTGTCGCCAGTAATTGAAAGTTGAAGAATAACGTGAAAGTCTTGGTGGTGAGTTCGACAGGGCGACGATTAATAAAGGAGAGGAGAGCGGAGTAAGATGAATCAATGTGAAGATTTATGAAGAAAACATGAAGAAGCTCGGAACTAAAAGGAAAAGTGAGGGTCAGGATGAAGGTGAGGGAAGTGTGGGCCAACAGATCAAGTACCGGTTACGTAAGGATGCGGGGGTTAATAATTTTGGATTGGGTGATCCCCACGTCAAGATAACGCAGGAAGGCAGCTTGATTGGCTGCATCAGTAAAGCGGGGATCGACACTTTCCTTGGAGGAACTAGCACCTGGATTCCTAGATCAGTTGCCACCAGCCATTAAAATATGATTAGATGAAGGATTGAAAGAGGAGTTGTGAAAAATGGTGGAGAAAATGGTTATTTAAATAGAGTTCATCCAGATCGACCAGGATGATCGTAGGATCTTCGAGGACGATCGCAGGATCGTCCAGGACGATCGCAGGATCGTCCAGGATGATAGGGGCAATAATGGCGTACAGGATGATTAGTCAAAAAGGTGGTTGGATCATCCAGGATGATTAGATATCATCAAGGATGATTAGATATCATCCAGGATGATTAGACATAGATGATCATCTTGAGGAGACAGGCTGGACGACTTTTGACTAAAGGTATCATCCTGGATGATTAGGTGGATCATCCAGGATGATATATAATAAATGAATCAGCCGAGCCGAATTTCAATCATCCAGCTTCTGCCACATGGATCATCCATGATGATGAGGTGGATCGTTAAGTACGATTGCTAATAATTGGTGCAGATCAGCCGTTGGATCAAGATGGGGATGATTTGATCAGATCATCCAGGACAATGTTGGGATCGTCCAGGACTATGTGACCAAAAATTGAAAAAGGTGAAGGATGGAGAGGAATGACCAGGGATCCCAAAACACATAAAAAAAGGAAAAAAACAAAATTAAAGGAAAGACAAAGAAAAATAGAAATGAGAAAACAACATTAAATACCTTTTTTTTTTCAAATTAATCTGCTCCCTTAAATCAGAATTTCCTTAAATTTCAATTCAAAAGTAGATAAGAAGAAAATTGACAATACTGAAATCTAGAAAAAGTTAGAAAATCAAATTTCATAACTCCTACCTCGGATACCTTACATGTTCAAATTCCTTTCAAATAAAAGTCTAATTTAGAAGAAAAAAAAATTATATTTGAAAAGAGATCCTTTCAAGCCTCGTTCCCAAAAAATATCTAATAAAATAATATTACAAAGTAAGGAATCAGAAATCATGATTTTCAATCTCAAGCTTTTGAAAGTATGAAGTGGCGCATGAATTTTTCTAAGACCTTTAAATATTTGAAAGAGAAGAAAGCTTATTTCTTTGTGGGCTCATTTTATGCCTCTTTTTCAGTTTATATGGCACACTTGCATATCTTTTGATTTTTTTGAAACATTTTGTGTATCTTTCTAATTTTTGGTGTCATTACGCATCTTTTCATTTTTGGCCCATTTTGTGCCCCTTTTTTTTGCAAGCTTGCTTCATTTCATAATCGTTAAAGAATCTCAATTATGAAATTACCCTCCAAATATAAGAGAAGACAAAACTCACTCTCTATAATAAGAAGGAGTAATTCATAGAACAAAATCATACTCCATATAAAAAGTGCAATCACCTAACTAAGAAAAGCATAATAATGATTCAAAGCCTTGAAAATACTATTCATATGAGATAGATTACTGTAAGAAGATAAAATAAATCTCTATTTCAAAAACCAACTTTTTAATTTTGAAAAAGATTTTTATCCAAAAGAAATAATACACCATTAAAGGAGTTAGAAGAAGAGAAATAATTATCAATGTTTCTTCCCTTTAACAGATTTAGAGGAGTCAATCGCTGCTTACAAGCATTCAAACCAAAACAAGAAAAAACTCTTAGTCAGAAATCTAATTTATCAGCAGTAGTGAGCAGTGATCTGATTTATAAGAAAAGCAGTAAATAAAGAACAAGTAGGAAATTGCTTCAAAATAAATACTGAAACTAGGAAAAAAATAACAACAAAAAGAAAAACAGCAAAGAATAAAAACACACAAGAAACAGATAATCAAATCAAACAAAAACACAGGAAAAAACTAAAAATAGAAACTTCAGAAATCAGTAATCACCAAAGTCATGCATTTATATCAATCACACCCAATCTAGTTCTCAAAATGCTGAATGAGTCAAAAGCCAGTGGTTTAGTTAAGATGTCAGCCAGTTGATTTTCAGTTGCTACATGGTGTAGCTCAATGTCCCCTTTTGTAATATAGTCCCTAATGAAGTGATGCCTTATGCCAATGTGCTTGGTTCTTGAATGTTGGATAGGATTCTTAGAGATGCAGATGGCACTAGTGTTATCACATAGAACTAAAATTATGCAACAGGTAATCCTAGATCCAAAACTTGTTGCTTCAACCAAAGGACTTGGGCCACATAACTTCCTAAGGTAATATACTCAGCTTCAATAATGGACAGTGCTACAAAATTTTGTTTTCTACTAGACCAGCAGACTAAAGACTATCCTATGAATTGGCATGTTCCTGAGGTGCTCTTTCTATCCACCATATATCCTGTAAAATTAGAATCAGAATATCCAATAATCTCAAAAGAAGTGCTGTATCTAGGATACCAGATTCCTAAGGTTGGGGTCCCTAAGAGATATCTGAGGATTCTCTTAAGTGCAGTTAGGTGGGATTCCTTAGGATCAGCTTGAAACCTAGCACAGTGACAAACACTAAATATGATATCAGGTCAAGTAGCAGTCAAGTAAAGTAATGATCTAATTATTCCTCTATACTTCTTATGATCAGTAAATTTTTTATTTGAATCCTTATCTAACTGAATAGTGGAGCTCATGGGAGTGTTGATTGGCTTGGCTTTATCCATTTCATATTTCTTCAAAATGTCCTTAGTGTATTTTGATTGATTAAGAAAGGTTCCATCATCCATTTGTCTTATGCTAAACCCCAAAAAGTAGGACAATTCTCCCATCATACTCATCTCCAACTCTTTACTCATTATCTTAGAAAAATTATTATATAAGTTTTTATTAGAAGATCTAAAAAGTATATCATCAACATATATATGGACAATGAGTAGATCATCTCCTACCTTCCTAAGAAAAAGGGTGGTGTCAACGCTCCCCTTAACAAACTCATTTTCTAGTTGGAATGTGCTAAGCCTCTCATATTAAGCTCTGGGTGCCTATTTCAATCCATATAAGGCCTTTTTTAATTTGTAAGTATGATTTGGATATTGAGAACTCTTAAAACCTGAGGGTTATTCTACAAATACATCCTCTTTTATTACCTCATTTAAAAAGGCACTCTTGACATCCATTTAAAACAGCTTAAATCTCTTATAACGTACAAAGGCTACTATCACCCTAATGGCTTCCAATCTAGCTACAGGGGAAAAAGTCTCCTCAAAATCAATCCCTTCTATTTGGTTGTACCCCTTAGCCACCAATCTTGCCTTGTTCCTAACCACCACACTAGAATCATTCATCTTATTCTTAAAGACCCATTTGATTCTCACTACACTTTGATTCTTAGGTGTTTCTACTAACTCCTAAACATCATTTCTTACAAATTAGTTCAATTCCTCTTGCATAGTTAAGATCTAAAATTCGTCAGAAAGGACTTGATTGATGTTGGTGGGTTCAGTCATTGAGATAAAGGTAGAATGGTTTACTTCCTTCCTAAGTCCATGCTTAGTTCTAACACCTTCAGAAGGGTCTCCTAAGATCAGTTCTTTAGGATGACTCAAAGAATATCTCCAATCTCTAGGCAAAGTGTTTTGAGGTTCTACCCTTTCTTTCAGATTTGTATTTTTAACTCCTTGGGTAATCTCTCCTACCTCTTCTTCTTCCTCAACTCTAGACTCTATAGGGTCAGATTCATCGAACACCACATAAGTAGTCTCCTCCACCACCAAAGTCCTCTTATTAAACACATTAAAGGATTTCCCCACACTAGAATAGCCTAAGAACACTCCTTCATTAGATTTGGGGTCAAATTTTTCTAAGGATGATTTGCCATTATTCAAAATAAAAACCTTATAGCCAAAGACATGGAGGTGGGATAGGTTTGGGGTTTTACCCTTAATGATGTCATAGGGTATCTTATTCAGTTTGAATCTAACATTCATCCTATTCAACACATAACAGGCTGTGTTCATTGCTTCTACCTAAAAGTATTTTGGGAGTGAATACTCATCAAGCATGGCTCTAGCGGCTTCCACTAAGGTCTTATTCTTCCATTCAGTTGCCCCATTCTACTGAGGGGTCCTAGGAGCTAAAAGGTTGTGGCTAATCCCTTGATCTTCATAGAAGGTTCCAAATTTCTCATTTTCAATCTCCCCACCATGATCGCTATGGATGGTCACAATCTCACAGCCTACATTCTTCTTAATCCAAGTGGAGAAAGATTTAAATTCATTAAATAACTCAGATTTATGTGACAGAAATCTAATCCAAGTGAATCTCAAGTAATCATCAACCATCACAAATCCATAGACTTTTTCCCCTAAGCTGGCAGTGCTAAAAGGTCCAAAAAGATCCATATGAAGGACTTCTAAAGGTCTAGAGGTGCTGATGTTCTTAATGGAGTGGAAAGAGGATTGGACTTGCTTCCCTAATTGACAGGCTTTACATAGGTGGTCCTTAGTGAACTTAAGCTTGGGAACACCTCTAACTAATTCTTTTTAGGTGAATCTTCTAAGGGTTTTCATACTGCATGACATAATCTCTTGTGCCACAACTAAGACTCATCAGCAGTAATTTTTAAGCAAAATATAGTACCACATTCAATATTATTTAAGTCAAGCATGTAGACATTATTGGTCCTCTTGCCCTATAAAATAGTGTTATTATTTAAGTTTATGATGCAAGTATTTTCCAGGAACTTAATGCTGAACCCTTTGTCAAAGAGTTGACTGATGCTGAGTAGGTTGTGTTTCAATCCATCTACAAGCAAAATATTTTCAATCAAAAGGTTCTTGGAATTTTTTATTATACCTGCACCTACCACTTTCCTGATGGTGTTGTGTCCAAGAGTGACCTTGCCTCTAGCCCTGGCCTCCAGTGAAATGAATTATTTTGCATCTCCAGTCATATATCTTAAGCATCCGCTGTCCATATACCACATGCTCTCATGAGGACTTGTGTGAGATCAACCCTACAAAATCATCAAACGTCAGATTTAGGAACCCAAACAGGTTTGAGTTCCTTCTTATGAAAAGAAGAATGCAATGCATGTGTGCTGTGCTGTGAAGCATGCAATTTGGGCCTCCACACCCAATGTGTACTATGGTGAACAGTGCATGTATGAGAGATATGTCCTAACATGCCATAAGAAAAACATCTAATGCCAGGAAAAGGGTTAACTAATCTACGTGGGTGATAGTGCCTCTTCTTAGGTTTGGATGAAACATGCTTTGATGATTTTAAATGAGATTCTTCAAATGATGGAGGATTATAAAATTGTCCAAATATAGGTGGTGTTTCATTTTTCTCAAATGCACTAATTTTTATAATTAGAAATTTAATTTCCTTTTTGAGACTTGTAATTTCAAATTTCAAATAATGCTCATCACTATCTAAATTAGATGCATGAGATTCTAATTTCTTAAAAGCAGCTTCTAATTCAACATGCAATGCTTTTAATGAATCATGCTCAATAATCAAATTAGAATACTTTTTATTCAACTCATCAAATTCATCAAGTAATGACATGTAATTGGTATCAAGTGTAGATTGATCCTTAATCAAAACATCTTGCTCTTTTTCCAAGTTTAAGAATTCCAATTTCAGGCTAGCATGCATTTTCTTAAGTTTCCTATATGATGAATGAATTTTTTTAGAAACTTCAAGTAATTGATCGTAGGTTAGCTCACATACCTCTTCTTGGTCAGACTAACCAGGATGATCATTCGTCATCAAACACAAGTTTGTAGTCTCCTCCTCAGCTTCAGTCTTAGAGGAGTTAGATGTAGAATCAGCCTAGAAAGCCTTTTGGATCTTCTTCTTGTCCTTCATGAACTTGGGTTTCTCCTCACCCTTCTCCTTACTTAGGTGAGCCTTAAGTGTAGGACAATCAACCTTTATATGTCCAGTCTTCCTGCATTTAAAACAAACTGTATCAGAAGAATATTTAAAATTTATGCTACTCTTACTTTTATTTCACATCTAAAAGTTCTTGTGTTCCTTCCTTAGAATGCTTTTGAATTACCTAGTGATTGAGGCAACATCATCTCTATCAGACCTGGAAGAATTAGTTTCAGTATCATTGGCCTTCAGCGCCACAATTTTCTCCTTCTTGTTCTCACTTGCATCAATTTATCGTTGGTTCGCTCCTTACTCGTAAGCAATGAGTGACCCAAGTAAGTTATCAATAGAATAAGTATTCAAATCTTTGTATTCAGTAATTACAATTTTCTTGGTATCATAAGAAGAAGGCAAACATCTCAGAATTTTATTCACTTTTTTATAGGTAGTGAGTTCTCTTCCTAAAGCATATAGAGAGGTGACAATTTGAGTAAACCTAGTGTATATTTCAGATATGGACTCACTAGGTTTCATGCAAAAGAGTTCATAGTCATGAAGCAGTTTATTTAACCTAGACTGTTTAACTTTAGATGTACCTTCATAGGTGATGCATAATCTATCCCAAATTTCTTTACCAGTCATGCACGTAGAGACATGCATGTAATCCTCAAATTTTAAAGCACATAAAAAATAGTTCAAGCATTTTGCTTTCAGTTGTGCTAAATTATGATCATTAAAGGTCCATTCGGCAAAAGGAAGTTCCATTTTAATACCATTAACAAGTCTAAAAGGTGCTTCATAACTATCTTTAACAAGCATCCACATGCGATAATCAATAGATTACAAAAAGGTGGACATGCGAGTCTTCCAAAAATTAAAAGGTATGTTGTCAAACAAAGGTGGATGAGTATTGGAATAGCCTTCAACAGTGTTTCTATTACCAAAGTTAGCCATGGATCAAAATCAAAAGTTTTTTAAAACTAGATTTTATGAATCCCACTCCGATACCACTTGAAAGTTCATTAGGAATATTATGCCCTTATGAACTAGTCCTGAGGCAAACTAAGAGGGGGGTGGGGGGGGAATTGGTTATTTTAAAAATTCATGAGCAAAAATGATTTAGAAAAATCTTTTTGAATATTTTAAAAAAAATTATAATTTTGCGATGATGTGTAGATGTTTAACAATAATAGAATAATAATTGCAATCACACGATCATCAACAGAAAAATAAATGCGAAAGATAATCAGAAAGAACACACCAAATTTGATAGTGGTTCAATCAACTTGACCTATGTCAAATCACTGGAGCCTCCCCTCCGGGTATTGTACTAATACTAAGTGACTCTCCTTCTGGTCCCACAGCAAGGCGGAGAAGCCTGTACAAAACTCCTTTCCACCAACCCGGTGAGGCAGAGAACCTGAACTCCTTTCGCTTCCTCCTGAAGCAGGTAGAGAACCTAGACTCCTTTCACTTCCTCCTAAAGCAGGCAGAGAACCTAGATCTTATTGCAGACGATCCTACCACAGAGACACCAACAAGATAAGAGACGATGACTGGAGAAGATGACTCAGATCCTTGCTTGGAGCAACCTTTGTGGACACTCATAAACTCTCTCTCCCAAGCTCTCTTTCTCTCCCCCAAGCTCTCTCTCTCTCTCTCTCTCTCAAGGTTCTCTCTGGCAAGGAAGGTGGCAAAAGATTTTTTTCAATTGAACAAAAAAGATCTTAAATAGGAGGGCTAAAAAATTACCCTAAATCTCAACTAATCGTCAAAGATTGTCCAAGACAATCGGTAGATCGTCCTGTATGACTAGTGTAAAATAGACCCTTTTTGCCTGGACGATCTGGCTCTTCTGGACGATTAGAAGATAAATTTTGTTCATATCGTTCGGGATGATTTTGTGATCATCCTGGATGATTAGTTCAAACTAGGAATATCTTCTAGAAGATGGCTCAGGACGTCCAGGAGAAAAGCCTGGATGATCTGAAGAAAATGACTTGATCATCCAGGATGATACGTATATCATCATGTACGATTAGTTCAAAAAGACCAAAATCGTCCAGCAGATTTCTCGGGTCGTACAGCCAAACCATGCTGGACGGTTTCAAAATGACCTGATCGTCCAGGATGATATATATATCATCTTGTATGATTAGTTCAAAATTGAGAATATCATCCAGTACATTCCTCGGGTCATCCAGGTAAAATGCTTTAGACAGTCGGGATTTTGCATGTATCATCCAGGATGATCTTGCAATCATTTAGGATGATATGATCGAATCACTTAAACCTTAATTACTTTCCTTAATCACCTGACTAATTTAGGTATGATTGTAATGGATCATCCAGGATGATATATATATCATCCAGGATGATTAGACCAAATCTCTAAAAATATAAACTTTCCTAACTTAATCTGGCGGCTGAGAATTTTTGATTTTTGTATATCATCCTGTACGATGTATGTATCATCTAGGATGATCTGCTTAATCAGATTGACTTAGCATGGTCGCCCTAATTAGGGTTTATATTTTCAATGGATCATCCAGGACGATGTTAATATCATCCAGGATGATTTGAACAAAACTTGAACAGAAACTCTAACTCACTAAAAATCTCCCCCTGAGTGTGTGTGTGCAAGGTTACTTAGCTTGGGGATCCGTTACATTACATTTGACTCAAGAAAAATGAAAAAGTACATTAAACCTGAAACACAAACAGACTGACTCGATCTTAAGCTGGCTCGAATTGTAGTTGATCTTGTAAGCCTGAAAGATTAGAGCCTCAAATAGAAATGAAAGGTTTGCTATCATCAAAATCATAGTCCTTGAAACCAAATTGGCAACATTTTAATTATTTATTTTAGATTTATTATGAATTAATGAAAATCCTAGGTTAAATTGTGAGTTAATCTTGGGTTCAGTAAGTGACAAGCCAAATGAACTCCAAATATAATGAAAATTTGAAACATAAGTTCATATGAATACGTGTTTCAAACTCATTGAATTTGAACTCATCATAGCCTTCCTTATTTCAAAATGAATCCCCTAAGGTAAATACACCTATACCTTTGGGGATTTAATTTAAGAAATTTATTCATTAAATTGGGTTGAAATCAATGGTATTCTAACCCTTAAACATAGTACAATCAACAAACCAAATCATATAATCTAATTCCCTATGGATTTGTGTGTATTGAATTTCTAAGTATTTGGTCAATAATTGACCTATGAACTTGAGATGATCAATTGAAGCCCTTAGACTTTTCCAATTGACATGAAAATTTTTGGGTATATAAAACACATGCCTAAGAATAGTCCATGTCAATTTCACCTCATGGTGAAATGTATCATAAGAGTAATTTCAGAAATTTCCCTAGAAGTATCTTTAAAATTTCTTTTAACTTATAAGAAATTAAAGTATGCAATCATTGAGCCTTTATTCTACTCCTCAAGCTGAATCTATAGCACATAAGATCACTTAATTTGTACAATTATGTGAGGAGTTATACAATTTTGAATTTTGGAAAAAATTTTCATGATTTAATTAAATTATATACATATTCAGCAAACCTTTTCGTTCAACACTTTCTGATTAGTGGGGCAATGATTTCTAATGATTATCATGGTAATGGAATGATGCAGTATTAACTGTAGTCATCTAATCAAAATTAGATGACATGGTTTAATCAGGAACAAACTACGGGATCTTTATGGGATTTAATCATAAATGTTAGTTGAAATTATTGGTCCTAATTATGTCTACTACCTCTTAGTTGAATCCTTGGTCGTAAGCACATTCCATATATATCCATGAGTTCAAATTAGTAGAATTGCATGAAATTTGGCAGGGAGCATCATCTTGTCTTGGACTTTCAATCCAATGATAAGATTCCATTAGAAGAATTGAATAGAATTGTGCAAAGAATAAAGAGGTGTTTACAATATGGACTTATACTTACTTGGAGTGAGTTAAAAGATAACAATCCTAATGCTCAATAAATTTCCTTAGATATATTGTATGATAAGCTAAGCTATATCCTAAGAGATTAAATGGTGAATCAAACTCTAAAATTTATGATTCAAGATGTGTAATTTTAACTTTAAATTAAAATAACAATAGCGAGAAGGCTCACTTAAAATTCTAAATTTTATCTTATGTAATTTAACTAACTAAAGTTTCTAACCACTGAAATTTAATAGAAATTTTGGCATCATGACAACCCTATACTAAAGGAAAAGCATAGCATTCTCCGAGTATAATGAGGACTTCGCTACCATGCCCACATTGGGCATAAGTGTTTGGCTTAATGTATGTTGCATAAATAAAATGCGAACATGTATGTATACAAAGGTAAATGGGTTAGTGTATACAGTACCTAGTATTATATCATCCTAGAACTAGTATACATGTTCCTATAAAGTTTGTAATATATACAAGAAAAAAACCTAGAAAATTTCTGACCACTAATGCTAACTACTGCCCATATGAATGAGATGAAAGAAGCAATGTAATAAATAAAAGACTAAATATAAAAAGAAAATTATTTATTCATTGATTTGATAATTTACAACAAGCTCAAACTCCTCATAAAAGAAAGGTGGCCATGCTGTATCGTAATAAACCTAGGTTTTTCATTTAACTATATATATATATATATATATATATATATATTCAAATATACTTTCTAATGTAATGGTATTCAAGCTCCATGACTTTTATGGAATTTTAAATGAGAGCATCCTCCAAAGGAAAAAAAATATCATCTTTTGGAGACCCATTTGTATATGTATAGTAGGTATTTTTAAATCATTTATAACTCAAGATGCTGTATAGCTAGATCTATATACATATGACTTTTACAATAACTTGTATATGTATACATAATTTCTAGGTAGATTTTACTTTGACCCTTATAGGAATTTAAAGTAATATAAAAGTATGTAAAGAGCAAAGCAGTTGTTTGATAACGTAATGCATATAATGTAGTCCTTAAAGAGCCTAAGTGTACCAACAGAAATTTAAAATTTATGACATCCACATTACTCAAAATAAATAAACATACATAAGGTACTCTATAACCAAAACAACTGGCAAGCAAATTAAACCATAGGCCTAGCCTAGGTTAGAGTTTGTTGTCATAGCAAACCATCTAAGTATGTGTAGAAAGGCTATATAGATTGGATAATTCCTAGGCTTTATTGGCTTAAAATTATTTTTAAATAAAATTATTTATTCAAGGTCTTTAAAGGGTGGATTAAGTTCAAGTTTTAATGAATTAGAAGTTCTGAATTTCTTTCAATGATGTTTTGATTGTTGAAGTTATTTAACTTTAGGTTTTAAATAACACATCGTTCAACGAGTTCTAAATGCTAGAAGCTGTTGATTAGTATGTCCTAGACTCAAAAATGTAATGCTGTGAATTCTTTAAGACTAGAGTAGATTGATAATGTGGAGTCTTTCATTTTAATTATATGTTTTGGTCCTTAAAGCTTCCCAAGTCAATACACCTTTGCCCTCCTAAAATGAAGCAAGGATAAGGGTATAGAAGCTATGATGTCTATGTATTTTATTAATGATTTTTAAATTAAATTAATTTATTTAATTATTAATTTATTAAATTTAGAATTTTAATATATACATTTAGTTAAATTATTTTGTAGCGTTCATAATGAGCACGGGGAATAAGGCCTCATTAGGACATATAGGCCATCAACTAGAGGTAGTCCTGTTTAAAAACTTTAATGACAAGAATTTAAATTATTTATTTAATTTTTTAATGATTTAATTTATAGATGGGTGATATATTAAAATTTTGAAGATTTATTAATTTTAAATATTTAATATATATTTTAATACATTTTACAAAGGTCAATTTCTTATCATTTTGATTTACATAGTTTTCTAAAATTTTTATATTTTTCATAAATACTAGACCTAGAGAGGAGTTCAATGCCTTTGAGTTTGCTAAATTTGCAATTTTTTAGAATTTGTTATGGATTTTACAAATTTAGTGTATTTTATGTATTAAGTTTGACCCAAACATTGACGTTTTTATTTACATTGAGTTTTGAAGTTTTTATATTTATCATAAATACTAGACCCAGAGATGAGTCCAATGCCTTTGAGTATGCTCAATTTAGTTTTTCAGAATTAATTATGAATTTTTGAAGTTTACTGAATTAGGTATTTATTTAATTTCTTAATGAGGACTATTTTCTTATCTTTGTACTAAATCAACTACAAGCTTCTTAAAATTTTTCCAAAATGTTACAAATGGCACCTAGGGATGATTTCAAAAGTTTGAATCTTATTTAGTATTTTTAATATATTCTTAATTATTTATTTTAATTGATTCTTGGTTTCTCTTTATTATTTAATTAATTTTTATTTTGAGTGAATTTTATAGGACTTTTATTTTTCTTCTGTTAAGATTTTAAATCTCAAAATTTTGTTACATTATATACAATTTTTAGGTTTAAAATGAATTTATTATGAATTTTTAAAGATTTCAGGTCAATTTTGTATATGAATCTTGGATTTAATAAATACTGGGCCAAATGACCTTCAAATGCAGTGAAATTTTAAACATAAATACATGTGTACATATGCTTTAGACCCACAAAACTTTAGTTCATATAACCTAAATGCATCTATAGCTTTGGTTATTTATTTTGGGATCTTTATTTATATTTAGATAAAATTAGTAGTTAACTAACCATTTAACATAATAGCATTACAATCACACCAAAGATCAACCCATAATTCTCTAAGGATTCTTGGTTATGAATTTTCAAATTCATAGGTCAAATGATGACCATATGTTGAAATCTGGACCCAAGTCTTATGATTTTGATGATAACAAACATTATTGGATGTTTCCCTAAGTTAATTAAATTTATTGCATATCTATTTTTGCCCCGCTCAATAACATTTTAGGTCTACTGTTCACTTGCAACCTCAATCAACTCAAGAGTGGATAGACTAGGATTAAAGCCTGTTTTTTAGTCTTTTTATACTTTTTATCTTTCTTAAGTCTATTATGTATTTTGGTGGATCCTAAAGCTTTGTAACCTTGCACACACACACTCAAGGGGGTGAGTTAGTGAGTTAGGAGGAAGTTAAGTTTTTTGAACTAATCATATATTATGATTTATATCATACTAGATAATTAGTTAACTAGAAAATCCTTAATTAGGGCACCTGTGATAATTAAGATTGATTAAACTAATTATACTATACTATCCATATCATATAGGATGATTAGTTATAATCATCACAATAACCACCAATAATAATTTAGGAAATATTTTAAAATTCAAAATTTTTGTTTAATCATACCGCACGATATGTAATATATTATACAATATATGACAATCATTCCTAAATTGATCCTATGATTAAGGAGTAATTATGGTTAATCTATTCAATCAGTTCATATAGGATGATTGTTGATGATCGTACTGTACGGTCTGATTCTTGCATGGGATGATAATTTATTATACCATATCTTCCAAGATGAAATACCATAGTTTTTTAACTAATCGTATAGGATGATCCCCCAATTTCATATTATATGAACCGATCGCAGTATGGGATGATAATTTATCATTGCCTATCGTACTGGACGATCAATGAAAACTCTTGAACTGATGATACATGACAATACAGTTTGTACTATCATAAAGGGCTATTTTCTACTAATCATACAGGACAATCATAGGATCGTAATGGATGATCTTATTCGATAGATTAAAAATTAGGGCTTTTATAGAGGCTCTCTATTTAAGCTTTCACATAGTCATATTTCAAAAGACTTTTGCTTCTAAGTATCTTGAGAGGGAGCATAGAGATGGTGTTAAGGAGTGCTTTGGGAGAGAAGAGAGGGAGAGTTGTTTGTGAGATAGAGTTATGAGGGATTCACAAGGTTACTTCAAGTATGATTCTTTCCTGTCTTCTTCAAGCTTATGCCTTAATCCTTTGGTGGCTCCGAGGAGACATTTCATAGCACTAGTCTCAGGTTCTCTGCCATCTCTAGGAGAGAGAAAAAGGATTCTAGGTTCTTGGCCTTCTCAAGGAGAAAAAAAAAAGATTCTTGGTTCTTTACCATCTCTAGGGAGAAAAAGAGTAAGGTCCTCTACCGCACCGTATTGGTGGAAGAGATTTTATAATGGCTTCTCCGCCTTACTGTAGGGGTAAAAGGAGAGACACTAATTTTAGTGCAATACCTGGAAAGGAGGTTTTTGGAGAGTGGACATAGGTCTGGTTGGGCCAAACCACTATAAATTCTGGTGTGTTTGTTCTTATTATTTTTTACACTTTTTTTTTCTATGACAAATTGTGTGGTTAAAAAGTCTGATATTTTTGTTATTGTGAAATTAATTTGCTTCCACATCGAGGGATAAAATTTTCTATTTTTTAGATATTAAAAAGTCATAAAAAGATTTTCTCTTTGTTAAAGAAAATTTTAAATTATTAATTCACCCCCCTCTTAGTTAGCCTCAGGCTTGTTCTTTGAGGTCTCATAACCTTTTTGAACTTTCAAGTGGTTTCATAGTGGGATTCAAAAAGGTAAGTTTTAGAAAACTTTTGAAAAATGATCACTGTCTAACTTTGGAAGTAGTAATACTATTGAAGGATATTCAATCACACAACCACCTTTAATTGATAACATTCCTTTTGATTTTTGGGAAATTTACATGTCTACTTTCTTGCAATCAATAGACTATCGCCTGTGGATGTTAGTTCAGGAAGGATAATTGGGCTATTTATATACTTTGGAAATGCCCTTAGATGGGATTTAAGCTTGATTAAAGCTTCCCTAGGCCATTGGATCAAGCCAAGGAGGGTTTGTAGGGTTCAAGGAATAGTTATTGAAGCTTTGAGAGTTTGGATTTAGCTTGGTTGCAAGAATGGGCTAAACCCGTCAAGTCACATGGATAGTTTCTTGAATTATTGATGAACACAACCATTCCATGATGGAAGATGAGGTGGTAGAGCTTCTAGAGAGTTTCTAAATTTAATTAAGGTGCCACTTGGGCTTGGACAAGATAGGCGTGCAAGATATATGGATTTAGATGCTTTTGGTGACATTAGGCAAGCTCCATGTATTAGCTCAGGTTAGCCTAAGTGTTGGGCTGACCCTGATGGATACAATAAGTCTTATGGATTGCAATGGAAGTGCTAACTTAAGATTATTGAGTTTAGGTTTAGATTAGGTCCATGGAATGGTTATTTTGACCACTTAGGTCAAGCCAAGTGGTAATCCAAGTAGACTCAATGAATGGGTCACCTAGGGTTAGCTCCTAAGGATCCTATGGACAACCTTATAGGTTTTAATTGGTTAAAGTAAGACTTAGTCATTGAAAATGCAAAAGATTTCAATGTATACAAGCTTGGTCAATCTTGGTTGACCTGGTCAACCAAGTTGACTCATAGGTTGGGGTTTTGTTCAAACTATTTCAAATGAAGTTTTAAGATGATTGAAGGTATTTCCATGGCTTGGAAAAGTCTTTTTATGAGAAATACATGTTTAACCCTTAATGATGCATTTGGTTAACCTAGGTTGACTTGGTCAACCATGGAAAGTCTGATTAGGTTGTTAGACCTAAGGCACTTGTCCCAATGCTAACCAAGTGGGGGGGGGGGTGAATTGGTTATTTTTAAAACCAATTTAAATAATTTGAGCACAGATATGAATTTTCTAAAAAATTTATTTTTCAACCATAGAAAAATAAATAGCAATGCAGAAAATATAAAATGCGATAAAAAGAAAAGAAAAGAGAACACCAAATTTTATTATGGTTCAGTCCAACAAGACATACATCCACTCCCTAAAAACTCTTTCTCTAGGTATTTCACTACACACTAGTGACTCTCCTTTAGCACCCACAGTAAGGTGGAGAAGCCCTTATAATAACCTCTCTTCCACCAACCCGGTGTGGTAGAGAACCGTCATCCTTTTTCACCCTCCTGGTAAAGGTAGAGAACTTAGCGTCCTTTCACACCCTCCAGGTGTCGGCAGAGTACCAAGCATCCTTTTACACCCTCCAGGTGTCGGCAGAGTATTGGATCTCCATTTGAAAATCTTCTCTCAACGGCCTTCAAGGAAGTAGGGAAGAACAATGAAGAATAAATAAGAGATCCTCACTATTGGGCACCTTTGTGAATTCACTCACAAATTCCCCTCACTAGATCTCTCACACTCAACTCTCTCAATCTCTCCCAAACACACTCCTAAGGCACACTCAAAAGAATTTTCAAAGAAAGTGATATTGTCAGTCATGTTTTTGGATCCTTATAAGCAAAGGACAAGAAAAATCAACCAAAAACTAAAACTTTCAAGTTTGATGGACTATAATCATACAATACGATCGTACTTCATACGTACAAATCATTTTAAAAGTCTTATATGATGCTATACAAACCTCATTTCATACACTGATTAGCGTCTGTACGAATACTAATTGTATAGTATGATCAGTTCAAAAATTAAGACTTTCATCTGTACGAACGTTGACGAATCTAATTTCATACTCATACCGGCGTCTGTATGAACCCATATCGTACAATATAATTAGTTCAAATTTTTTATGCATTCGTATGGGATGAACTGGACGAACCTAATTTCGTACTCAAATTAGCATCTGGGATGAAATTATTTTGTACAATATGAAATGTACTTAGAAAAATTTTCAAGCCATGTTCCAAATAACTCCATCCTCAAGGGACATTCATCTTAATCGTCTAGTGCGATTAGTAATTGTATAGTACGATTAGAGCTAAAAATTATTTTTATTTTGCACCACTAGTGTGTGTGTGCACGGTTAACCAATTTATGATCACACTCTCTCAGACTCAAGAAAAGTATAAAAAGTACAAACTCCAAAAATAATAAACTCTAATCCAATCTAACTTGAAGTATTTAACTGTCTTGAGTGTGATTTCCTTGAAATGTTAGTACACACAAACAACAAAAGCAATATATCTAATACATGTTAGGAGAAATAGTAGTCAATACAATAATATTTTGGTATCATAAAAAAACTCATATGATTTACAAACATAGATTTCAAATCTAAGATGCAACAATCTCCCCCTTTTTGATGATGACAAAACACTTATTGTTTGAGCTAACACTTAAACCATTTATTCTCCTAAGCGCCCCCTAAATGGGCAATTTTTCTCCTAAGCTCCCCCTAAATGAATAACCAATCAAAACAAGGGATTCTTAAAAGGAAAAACTTACAACATAACAAAAACCATTCGAATAACAACAAAACATGAACCCGAACAAAAATACAAGGAACTGTTGAATAAAAAACACACACAAGTTCACACAATCACAAGAATTCAAATTCACACAACAAATTCACACAACACAAAGTTCACAAAGTTCACTACAAATACACACATACATACTCAGTATATACATTAAATAATATATTATGATTCCCCCTTTTGACAACAACAAAAAGGGAAGATCATCTTGAAATGAAAAGATTTCTAGAGAGAAAATAAAGTAGTTGATGAAGAAAAAAAATTTAAACTAATTGCAAATAGACTATTAACTTCCTAGTGCAAAATAAAAAAATTCAAATTTTAAATCATATATCACCTAAGATACCAAAAAGTAATCAGATTCAATGTTTATTCTAAATATATCAACCAAAGATAATTATTGCATAAACGATGAAATGATGATTACATATTTTCTTATTCAATAGTAAAAATTATTGTCGATTAAAGGAATTTGTGAGAGAGATAAAATGATAAAGAAAAGGACTGAATCAATTTGCAACATTACGCATCTTTTAATTTGATTTATGGCACATTTTATGCATCTTTTAGTTTGGGCTAATTTTGTTCCTCTTTTTACTTTGGCGAATATTGTACATCCTTTTTTTAGCACATTTTGTGTATTATTTCAAGTTTGTCACTCTTTGTGCATAAATTTTTTCAGTCTTTCCAAAATAAAAAATCTTAACACAATTCCCATTAATTTACAAGAATATTGCATTTGAAAAAGAAAATAATTATAAGGATAAGACATCGATTTTACAACATTTTCTAAGTAATCTTTATTTATAAGAGCATTGAAATTGATTTCCTAATCTATATCAAGCCATAATGTGATTTAAAAGAATTTTGAGAAATTAAATTTTGTGAAGAAATTAATTTGTAGAACATAAGAATTTAAAATTTTCTATTTATAGATCAACTACAATTGATTTTTCTAAAAACAAATAAGCAGTTCAAGTAATAAAATCCAACGCATGCTAACAAAAACACTAAGCATTTCATTTCATAAGTTTATACAATATCAGATACATGAATAACATTTGACATACACCAACATAATAATTTTATGAACATCACAAGTCAAAATACCACAAAAAAATACAACAACAACAAACACTAACAACCATCAAGAACAATAGCAAAAAGATAGAAGTACAACTAGAAATCTGAAGGACCCTCATTTAGAGGAGCTGGTGGAGTAGTGAACAAAGCAAAATTGCTATAGATTATAGTAATATTAGTGTTCATTGAATTGAATTGATCTCAAATCCACCCTCTATCTTCATTATACCTATCATCCTGCTGCTTTAAGTGAGCTTCAACATTATCAAACCTTTGATCAAGTTGATCAAAATGCCGGACCATATCTTGATAGAAAGTTTTGTCGGGTCCAGGTGCAGGTCCTACAGCAGGGGCTCCTTCTTCCTCAAAGTCATCTCCCTCAGAACTCTCCCTCCCAAAAAGTGCTCGAAAAGAGGCATCAGCAAAGTAGATAGGGAGTTCAGTGGGACCATCAGGATGTACAAGACTATATTTCTTGTCAAGGATATAAACCACTAGATGTCCTAAAGAAATATTTTTCTTTCTCTTGTTATTTGGGTGTCCAATGTTAGAAATATTATATAGGTAATCCATGATCAGTTGGGCTTCATCTGTAGGTTGGTTTTTCATGATCAGATAAGTGGCTACAGACAAAAGAGGAGTCATGTTGATACGCTCACCAGCTTTTGGAATAATCAAAGTTCATAAAATATGCTAGATGATCTGGGCATTTTGATTCAGTGTATAAACATGAGGTAAATGAGTCGCCTAGGCTACTCCTCTAAGAACCTTATTAACTTCAGACCAGTCAAAGTCTGCCCTAGAAGATAATGTATGGGCTCTAATCCCTTGGGTTCTTACGTGGTGGAAGGTACCTAAGTCTTCCTTGGTGATCTCTACTCTTTGCTCTAAAATATATGAAGTAATCCTTGAGTGATCTTGATTGAATTTCATATTGGCTAAGAAAAAGTGATAGTTTTCTTTATTGTATGTGTAGATGAGAGTGAGGATGAAAGAGAACTGGGTAGAGGCTAGTAAGGGCATGATGGCAAAGTGAATGTCATCTTGCATTAGTAGATGAGAGGGAGTGATCTTGGCAGCCATGAACCTATAAAATGCATCCTCATTCTTAGTTGATAGAAAGTTTTCATCCCTACTTATCCTAGACGAAGATGACTTGGAACGGGGTCGCTTACTGCTACTGGCCATAACTCTATCTAGATCTTAAGAGGGTTTGGAAATGGATAAGAAAATGATGAATAATTTCTCCAAAGACCCTTCTATTTAAAGAAAAATGACCTATCGTATGGTACGAAAAAAAAATTGTATGAAATATTCTGAAATCGTACGGGATGATTTATGTTTTGTACAAACAAATAGAAATGACCAAAAATGAAATGGCTTTTCATAAATTGTTCATCCCAAGGCATCCTTTCTTACAGAATTTTGACCAGACGATCATCTGGACGAACAGGTGTCGTCCGGGATGATCAAAATATTAAAGATCATTTCACTAGCAGTTGGCTTCATCTTGATTCAAAATTGACAGTAAGGGTCGTACAGATAACTGACACATTCGTTTGTACGATCAGTAGTAATGCCTTACAAAACCAGTAAACCTGTCCCCATGCGTATAGATAAAACTACACAGATCATCCTGTATAATGACATCATCATACAGTATGAATTACTACACAATCGTTGTTTTGTCTCCTCAACTCAGAAAATGTCATACACAAGCTATAGAATTCATACAGGATGAAAAATTTCGTACACTACGATCAGAACACTTAGAAAACAAAGCATGATATTCAGAATAACCTCTTAAAACCAAACATTTCTCAACAAGTAACATGCTTCAGAATAAAAATAAAAATAAAAACAAAAATACACAATAAATTACATAAAAATAATCTGAACAACCATAACAAATACACAAACAAATTAAATAGACACATATATACTAATAGTTTATTAGGGATGTTAAACTCTTATGAACTAGTCCCGAGGCTACAAGAGGCGGGGGGGGGGGGGGGGGGGGGGGTGAATTGGTTATTTTAAAAAATTTATGAGCAAAAATGATTTAGAAAAATCTTTTGGATGTTTCAAAAATATTTATAATTTTGCGATGATGTGCAGATGTTCAACAATATCAGAATAATAATCACAATCACATGATCTTCAACAGAAAAATAAATGTGGAAGATAATCAGAAAGAACACACCAGATTTTATAGTGGTTTGGTCAACTTGACTTACGTCCACTCCCAGAGCCTCTCCTCTGGGTATTGCACTAATACTAAGTGACTCTCCTTCTGCTCCCACAGAAAGGCGGAGAAGCCTGTACAAAACTCCTTTCCACCAATCCGGTGAGACAGAGAACCTGGACTCCTTTCGCTTCCTCCTGAAGCAGGCAGAGAACTTGGAATCCTTTCGCTTCCTCCTGAAGCAGGCAGAGAACCTGGATCTTCTTGCAGACGATCCTACCATAGAGATACCAACAAGATAAGAGATGATGACCAGAGAAGACGACTCAGATCCTTGTTTGGAGTAACCTTTATGAACACCTCACAAACTCCCCCTCACAAGATCCTCTCTCTCTCTCTCTCTCTCTCTCTCTCTCTCTCTCTCGGTTTTCTCTGGAAAGGAAGGTGGCAAAAAGATCTCAACGATTGAATGAAAAAGATCTTAAATAAGAGGGCTCAAAAATTGCCCTAAATTTCAACTGGTCGTCAAAGATCATCCAGGACGATTGATAGATCGTCCTATATGATCAGTACAAAATCACATATATCAGCCTGGATGATCTGGTTTCTCTGGACGATTAGAAGATAAAATTTTTTTATATTATCCAGGATGATATTTCGATCTTCCTGGATGATTAGTTTAAACTAGGAAGATTGTCCAGCAGATTTCTCGGGTCGTACAGCCAAATCATGCTGGATGGTTTCAAAATGAACTAATCATCTAGGATGATATGTATATCGTCCCATACAATTAGTTAAAAATTGGGAATATCGTCCAACAGATTTCTTGGGTCATCCAGGTGAAGTGCTCTGGACGGTCAGGATTTTGCATGTATCATCCAGGATGATATTGCGATCATCCAGGATGATATGATCATATCAATTAAATATTAATTACTTTTCTTAATTACCAGACTAATTTAGGCATGATTATAAAGGATTATCTAGGATGATACATGTATCATCCAGGATGATCAGACCAAAATTCTAAAAATAAAAACTTGCCTAACTTAGTTTGGCGGCTGAGAATTTTTGATTTGAGCATATCATCCTGTACGATGGGTCTATCGTCTAGGATGATCTGCTTAATTAAACTGACTTAATATGGTCACCCTAATTAGGGTTTTTATTTTCACTGGATCATCTAGGATGATATGAATATTATTCAGGATGATGTGAATAAAAATTGAAATAAAAACTCTAACTCACTAAAACTCTCCCCTTGAGTGTGTGTGTGTAAGATTACTTAGCTTGGGATCTATTATATTACTCTTGACTCAATAAAAATAAAAAAGTACATTGATCCTAAACCACAAACAGACTGAATCGATCTTGGGATGGCTTGAATTGCAATTGATCCTGTGAACCTAAAATAATAGAACAAAAACAAAAAGGTTTGCTATCATCAAAATCATAGTCTTTAAAATTAGATTTGTAACAATCTCCCCCTTTTTGATGATGATAAATATTTTTTATTAATTCACAATTTAGTAACTAAACACTGTGAATATTTGGTTCAAACATTTTCATTGATAATAATAAAAAAACTTTACAATGACTCACAAACTACTCCCCCTTTTGACATCTCAAAAAGGGGAAAACACAAACATCAACAAAAATAAAAATAAACAGACAGAAAAAGAAAATAATACAAATAGAACACAAACATAAAAAAACACAAGCAGACTAGTAGAAAAGGGGATCCTGATTAGATAGAGGAGGAGGTGGTGGCTGAAAGAGGCTGTGGAGAGTGGCAAACTACTCGCCAAATTAGGCCATGTCCTGGTCGTGCTGCTGCTGCTGCTGGGCTACATAGGTATTGAAGCGGTGGACATCCTCAACATGCTACTGCTCCTGAGCAACCACGTAGGTGTCAAAATATGCCTCCCACTGGTCAAACTGGTACACCAGGTGATTCAGAGGTGTCTCTATCCGGAGAGGAGCAGGTGCGGGTACCGGAGCAACTTCTTCCTCTTCTCCCTCAACATCCGTACTAGGCTCCGAATGAAGGCATGCATTGTGCAGAATATGGAAGGAATTGTTGGAGAAGAAGGAAGGAGGGACATCGAGTGGAATCGAATATGACAGGTTGTATTTGGTCTCGAGAGCATAGGCAATGATGTGTCCTAGGGCTAGATTTGGGCATCGCCTATGCCCCGGATCCCTAATGCTAGTAAGGTGTTCGATGTAACGAAAGAGGAGATCGATAGCATTGAAATTATGGTGGGCCAGGATGTAAAAGGTAGTTAGGGAGAGTAAGGGGGTGATATGGATATGGTCCCCAACTTTTGGAATGATAGAGAAGCGAAGGACAAGATGGACTATCAGAGCATCCTTAAGTAAGGAGGAGCATGCATTATCATGATAGTGGATATTGGTGCCCCTAAGAAATTGATTTGCGACACTCTAGTCAAAATCAAGGATAGAGGAGATGAGATGGAGTTTGTCGCTAGTAATTGAGAGTTGAAGAATATCGTGGAAGTCTTGGGTGGTTAACTCGATAGGGCAGCGATTGACAAAGGGTCAGAGGGTAGAGTAAGAGGACTCGATGCAAAGGTTTACAAATAAAACACGTAAAAGCTCAGAATTGAATGGAAAAGCTAAAGTCAGGATGAATATGAGAGAAGTGTGGGCAAAAAGATCTAGGACAGGATAAGTCAGAATGCGGGGATTTATAATTTTGGATTGGGTGATCCCCACCTCAAGGTATCGCTGGAAGGCAACCTGATCGACTGCTTCAGGAAATCGGGGATCGACATTTCCCCTGAAGGAACTAGCACCCGGATGCTGAGATCATTTGCCACCAGCCATTAGAAGATGAGCTGGTGAAGGATCAAGGGGAGAATGGTGAAAAATGGTAAAGAAAATGACTGTTTAAATAAAAATAGCCCTGATCATCCAGGACGATAGGAGCAGTTATGGCATCTGGGATGATTGGTCAAAAACGAAATCAGATATCATCCAAGATGATTAGACATAGATGATCGTCCCGAGGAAACAAGCTGGATGACTTTTGACTAAAGTAATCATCCGGGATGATTAGGTGGATCGTCTAGGATGATAGGCAATAAATGAATCGGAAGGGCCAAATTTAAATCGTCCAACTGCTGCCACGTGGATTGTCCAGGACGATGAGGGTCATCGTACAGGATGATTGCCAATAATTGGTGCATCTCAACCATTGGATCATGGTGGGAATGATTTGAATGGATTATCCAGGAGGATTTATGGATCGTCCATGATGATGTATGGATCATCCAGGACGATGTATGGATCTTCCAGGACGATGTGAAGAAAAAAGTAAAAAAGATGAAGGATGGAGAGGAAAGATCAGGGATCCAAAAAACACATAAAAAAGAAAAATAAAAATCAAATCAAATCAAAGAAAAAATAGAAATGAAAAAATAATAGTAAAAATAATAATTTTTTTTATTATTTTTATTTTTATTTTCTTTTTGAATCGATCAGCTCCAGTGAAACTAAATTTTCCTTGATTTTAAATTCAAAAGCCAATAAGAAGAAAATCGACCACACTAAAATCTAGAAAAATTTGGAAAATCAACTTTTGTAACTTCTACCTCGGACACCTTACAGGTTTAAATTCCTTTCAAACAAAAGTCTAATTCAGAAGAAAAGAAATTAGATTCGAAAAGAAATCCTTTCAAGTCTCATTCTAGACAAATATCTGATATAATAGTATTACAAATTAAGGAACCAGAAATCATGATTTTTCATCTCAAGCTTTTGAAAATATTAAGTGGTGCATGGATTTTTCTAAGACATTTAAATATTTGAAAAAAAGGAAGCTTGTTTCTTTGTGGGCTTATTTTGTGCCTCTTTTATAATTTATTTGGTGCACTTTGTGCATCTTTTGATTTTTGATACATTTTATGTATCTTTTCTAATTTGGTGACATTGCGCATCTTTTCAGCTTTGACCTTATTTTGTGCCTCCTTTTTTTTGTGCTCTTTGCTCATCTTTTTCAAGCTTGCTTCCTTTCGTAATCGTTAAAATATCTCAGTTGTGAAATTACCTTCCAGATGTAAGAGAGGATCAAAACTCACTCTCTACAATGAGGAGGAGTAATTCACAGAATAAAAATCATATATTATATGATAAGTGCAATTAATTGATTAAGAAAAATATAACAATGATCCAAAACTTTGAAAATACTATTCATATGAGGTAGATTACTATAAGAAGATAAAATAGATCTCTAATTCAAAAACCAACTTTTTAATTTTGAAGAAGATTTTTATCCAAAAGAAATAATACACCAATAAAGCGAGTTAGAGGAAGATAAATAATCATCAACGTTTCTTACCTTTAACAGATTTAAAGGAGTCAATCTCTGCTTACAAGTTTCCAAATAAAAACAAGGCAAAACTCTCAGTTAGAAATCTAATTTATCAGCAGTAGTGAACAGTGATCTGATTTATACGAAAAGCAATAAATCAAGAACAGGTCAAAAATTGCATCAAAATAAATACTCAAATCAGCAAAACAACAACAAAAAAGAAAATCAGCAGAGAACAAAAACAACCCGGAAATAGATAATCAAATCAAACACAAATTAAATGAAAAATCAAAACAAGAAAATTCAGAAATCAGCATTCATCAGATTCATGTATTTATGTCAATCACACCCAATCTGGTCCTTAAAATGCTGAATGAGTCAAAGGCCAGTGGTTTAGTAAAGATGTCAGCCAGTTGATTTTCAGTTGCTACATGATGTAGCTCAATATCCCCTTTTGTAACATGGTCCCTAATAAAGTGATGCCTTATGTCAATGTGTTTGGTTCTTGAATATTGGATAGGATTCTTAGAGAAGTAGATGGCACTAGTGTTATCACATAGAACTAAAATTACACCAACAGGTAATCCTAAATCCAAAACTTGTTGCTTCAACCAAAGGACTTGGGCCACACAACTTCTTAAGGTAATGTACTCAGCTTTAGCAGTAAAAAGTGCAGTTGAGTTCTATTTTCTATTAGACCAGGAGACTAAAGGCTGTCCTATGGATTGGCAAGTTTTAGAAGTGCTCTTCCTATCCACCATACATCCTGCAAAATCAGAATCAGAATATCTAATAATCTTAAAAGAAGTGTTATGCCTAGGATACCAGATTCCTAGGTTTGGGGTCCCTAAGAGATATCTAAGGATTCTCTTAGGATCAACCTAAAATCTAGTAGAAAGATAAACACTAAATATAATATCAGGTCTGCTAGTATTCAGGTAAAGCAGTAATCTAATTATTCTTCTAAACTTCTTCTGATCAACAAATTTTCCATTTGAATCCTTATCTAACTGAACCGTAGAACTCATGGGAGTGTTGATTTGCTTAGCTTTGTCCATTTTATATTTCTTTAAGATGTCCTTAGTGTATTTTGATTGATTTAAAAAGGTTTCATTATTCATCTTCCTTATGCTAAACCCTAAAAAGTAGGATAATTCTCCCATCATACTCATCTCAAACTCCTTACTCATTATTTTAGAAAAATCATCACATAAGTTTTTATCAGAAGATCCAAAAAGTATATATCATCAATATAGATATGAATAATGAGTAAATCATCTCCTACTTTCCTTAGAAAAAGGGTAGTGTCTACGCTCCCCTTAACAAACTCTCTTTCTAATATAAATGTGCTAAGCCTCTCATACCAAGCTCTGGGTGCCTGTTGCAATCCATATAGTCCTTTTTTAATTTGTCAACATGATTAGGATATTGGGAACTCTCAAAACTTGGGGGTTGCTCTATAAAGACATCCTTTTTTATCACCCCATTCAAAAAGGCACTATTGATAACCATTTGAAAAAGCTTAAATCCCTTATAACAGGTAAATGCTAGTAGCACTCTAATGGCTTCCAATCTAACTATAGGGGCAAAGGTCTCCTCAAAATCAATCTCTTCAATTTGCTTGTACCCCTTAGCCACCAATCTTGCCTTATTCCTAACCACCACACCAGAATTATTCATCTTATTCTTAAAGACCCATTTGGTTCCCACTACACTTTAATTCTTAGGACTTTATACTAACTCCCAAATATCATTCCTTATAAATTAATTCAATTCCTCTTGCATAGCTAAGATCCAAAATTCATCAGAAAGGGCTTAATTGATGTCAGTGTGTTTAGTTATTGAGATAAAGATAGAATGGTTTACTTCCTTTCTAAGTCCATGCCTAGTTCTAACACCTTTGGAAGGGTCTCCTAAGATCAGTTCTTTAGGATGACTCGAAGAATATCTCCAATCTCTAGGCAAAGTGTTTTGAGGTTCTACCCTTTCCTCCAGATTTGCATTTTTAACTCCTTGGGTAATCTCTCCTACATCTTCTTCTTCCTCAACTCTAGTCTCCTTGGGATCAAATTCATCAAACACCACATGAGTAGTCTCCTCCACCACCAAAGTCCTCTTATTAAACACTCTAAAGGATTTTCCTACACTAGAATAGCCTAAGAACACTCCTTCATCAGATTTGGGGTCAAATTTTCCTAAGGATGATTTCCCATTGTTTAGAATAAAAACCTTACAGCCAAAGACATGGAGGTGGGATAGGTTTGGAGTTCTACCCTTAATGATCTCATAGGGTGTCCTATTAAGTTTGGATCTAACATTCACTCTATTCAGCACATAACATGCTGTGTTCACCGCTTCTTCTCAAAAGTATTTGGAATTGAATACTCAGAAAGCATGGCTATAGCGGCTTCCACCAGGGTCCTATTTTTTCTTTCAGCTACCCTGTTCTGCTGAGGGGTCCTAGAAGCTGAAAAGTTATGGCTAATCCCTTGATCCTCACAGAAGGTTCCAAATTTCTCTTTTTTAAACTTTCCCCCATGATCACTATGAATGGCCAAAATCTCACAGCCTATCTTCTTCTGAATCCAAGTGGAGAAAGATTTAAATTCATCAAATAACTCAGATTTATGTGATAAAATTCTAATCTAAGTGAACCTCGAATACTCTTCAATAATCTAAAATTCATAGACTTTTCCCCCTAAGCTGGCAGTGTTAATTGGTCAAAAGAGATCCATGTGAAGGACTTCTAAAGGTCTAGAGGTGCTGATGTCCTTAATGGTGTAAAAAGAGGATTGGACTTGCTTCCCTAGCTGACAGACATCACATAGGTGGTCTTTAGTGAACTTAAGCTTGGGGACACCTCTAACTAGGTCCTTTGGGGTGACTCTTCTAAGGGGTTTCATGCTGGCATGACATAATCTCCTGTGCCACAACTAAGACTCATCAGCAACTATTTTGAAGCAAAATGAAGCAGCACATTCAATGTTATTTAAATCAAGCATGTAGATGTTGTTGATGCTCTTGCCCTACAAAATAATGTTCTTATTTAAGCTTATAATGTATGTGCTTAACAGGAATTTGATGCTGAACCCTTTGTCACAAAGTTGACTGATGCTGAGTAGGTTGTGTTTCAGTCCGTCTACAAGCAAAATATTTTCAATCAAAATGTTCTTGGAGTTTCTGATTATACCTGCACCTACCACTTTCCTGGTGGTATTGTCTCCAAGAGTGACCTTGCCTCCAGCCCTGACCTCCAACGAAATGAATTGATTTGCATCTCCAGTCATATGCCTTGAGCATCCGCTGTCTAGGTACCACATGCTCTCACGAGATCTTTTGTGAGAGCACACCTACAAAATCATCAAACGTCAGATTTAGGAACCCAACTTCTTATGAAGAAAAGAATGCAATGCATATGTGTTGTGCTACGAAACATGCAATTTGGGCCTCCACACCCAATGTGTACTATGGTCAACAGTACATGTGTGAGAGATATGTCCTAGCATGCTACAAGAAAAATATCTAACACGAGGAAAAGGGTTAACTAATCTACGTGGGTGATAGTGCCTCTTCCTAGGTTTGAATGAGACATGCTTTGATGATTTTGAATTAGATTCTTCAAGTGATGGAGGTACATAAAATTGTGCAAAAGTAGGAGGTGTTTAATTTTTCTCAAATGCACTAATTTTTACACTTTGAAAGTCATTTTTTTTATACTTGCAATTTCAAATTTTAAATAATTCTCATCACTATCTAAATCAGATGCATGTGATTCTAATTTCTTAAATGCAGCTTCTAATTCAACATGCGATGCTTTTAATGAATCATGCTCAATAATCAAATCAGAATGCTTTTTATTCAACTCATCAAATTTATCAAGTAATGACATGTAATTACTATCAAGTGTAGAATGATCCTTAATTAAAACTTCATGCTCTTTTCCCAAGTTTAGGAATTCCAATTTCAGGCTAGCATGTATTTTCTTAAGTTTCCTATATGATGAATGGATTTTTTCAAAAACTTCAGGTAATTGATCGTAGGTTAGCTCATATACCTCTTCTTGGTCAGACTGACCAGGATGATCATCCGCCATCAAACACAAGTTCATAGTCTTCTCTTCAGCTTCAGTCTCAGAGGAGTCTAATGCTGAATCTGCCCCGAAAGACTTTTGAATCTTCTTCTTATCCTTTCTAAACTTGGGTTTCTCCTCACCTTTCTCCTTTCTTGGGTGAGCCTTAAGTGTAGGACAATCAGCCTTTATATGTCCAGGCTTCCTGTATTCAAAACAAACCATATCAGAAGAACCTTTAAAATTTCTGCTACTCTTACCTTTGTTCCACTTCAAAAAGTTCTTGTGTTTCTTCCTTAGAAAGCTTTTGAATTGCCTAGTGATTAAGGCAACATCATCACTATCAGACCCGAAAGAATCAGTGTCAGTATTATTGGCCTTCAGTGCCATAGTTTTCTTCTTCTTCTTCTCACCTACATCAATTTGTCATTAGTTCACTCCTTGCTTGTAAGCAATGAGTGACCCATGTAAGTTATCAATAAAATAAGTATTCATATCTTTGGATTCAGTAATTGCAGTTATCTTGGCATTATAAGAAGAGGGCAAACATCTCAGAATTTTATTCACTTTTTCATAGTTAGTGAGTTCTCTTCCTAAAGCATGTAGAGAGCTGACAATTTGAGTAAATCTAGTATACATTTCAGAAATTGATTCACTAGGTTTCATGCGAAAGAGTTCATAGTCATGAAGCAAGATGTTCAATCTAGATTGCTTAACTTCAGATGTACCTTCATAAGCAATGCATTGTCTATCCTAGATTTCTTTACCAGTAGTGCAAGTAGAGACACCCATGTAATCTTCAGATTTTAAAGCAGAGAAAAAATAGTTCAAGCATTTTGCATTCAGTTATGATAAATCACGATCATCAAATGTCCATTCAATAAAAGGAAGTTCAGTTTTAATGCCATTAACAAGTCTAAACGGTGCTTCATAACTATCTTTAACAAGCATCCATATGCGATAATCTATAGATTATAAAAAGGTGGACATGCGAGTTTCCAAAAATTAAAAGGTATGTTATCAAACAAAGGTGACCGAGTGATGGAATAACCTTCAGCAGTATTTCTATTTCCAAAGTTAGCCATGGATCAAATTCAAAAGTTCTTTAAAACTATATTTTATGAATCCCGCTCTGAGAACACTTGAAAGTTTGTTAGGGATGTTAAGCCCTTGTGAACTAATCCTGAGGCTAACCGAGAGGGGGGGGGGGTGAATTGGTTATTTTAAAAAATTTGTGAGCAAAAATGATTTAGAAAAATCTTTTAGATGTTTTAAAAATAATTATAATTTTGCAATGATGTGTAGATGTTCAACAATATCAGAATAATAATCACAATCACACGATTATCAATAGAAAAATAAATGTAGAAGATAATCAGAAAGAACATACTAGATTTTATAGTGGTTCGGTCAAATTGACCTACGTCCACTCCCTGGAGCCTCCCCTCTGGGTATTGCACTGACACTAAGTGGCTCTCCTTCTGCTCCCACAGTAAGGCGGAGAAGCCTGTACAAAACTCCTTTCCACCAACCCAGTGAGGCAGAGAACCTGGACTCCTTTCGCTTCCTCCTGAAGTAAGAAGAGAACCTGGACTCCTTTCACTTCCTCCTGAAGCAAGCATAGAACCTAGATCTTCTTGTGGACAATCCTACCATAGAGACACCAACAAGATAAAAGACGATGACCAGAGAAGATGACTCAGATCCATACTTGGAGTAACCTTTATAAACACCTCACAAACTCCCCCTCACAAGATCCTCTCTCTCTCCCAAGCTCTCTCTCTCTCTCTCTCTCAAGGTTTTCTCTGTCAAGAAAGATGACAAAAAGATCTTAAATAGGAGGACTAAAAAATTGTCCTAAATCTCAACTTGTCATCAAAGATCGTCAAGGATGATCGATAGATCATCCTGTATGATTAGTACAAAATCACATATATCAACCTGGACGATTTGGTTTCTCTGGATGATTAGATGACAAAATTTGTTCAAATCATCTAGGATGATATTTTGATCATCCTGGATGATTAGTTCAAACTAGGAAGATCATCCAACAGATTTCTCGAGTCGTACAGCCAAACCATACTGGATGGTTTCAAAATCAACTGATCGTAGAGGATTAGTTCAAAATTGGGAATATCGTCCAGCAGATTTCTCGGGTCGTCCAGGTGAAGTGCTCTAGACAGTCAGAATTTTGCATGTATCATCCAAGATGATATTGTGATCGTCCAGGATGATATGATCATATAAATTAAATATTAATTACTTTCCTTCATCACCAAACTAATTTAGGCATGATTATAAAGGATTGTCTAGGATGATACACGTATCATCCGGGATGATCAGACCAAAATTCTAAAATTAAATACTTGCCTAACTCAGTCTAGCGGCTAAGAATTTTTGATTTGAGCATATCATCCTGTATGATGGGTTTATCGTCCAGGACGATCTGCTTAATTAAACCGACATAACATGGTTTCCCTAATTAGGGTTTCTATTTTCACTGGATCATCCAGGATGAAATGAATTTCGTTTAAGATGATGTGAACAAAAATTGAAATAGAAACTCTAACTAACTAAAACTCTCCCCCTGAGTGTGTGTGTATAGTTACTTAGCTTAGGGATCTGTTACATTACTCTTGACTCAATAAAAATGAAAAAGTATATTGACCCTGAACCACAAACAGACTGACTCGATCTTGGGCTGGCTTGAATTATAATTAATCCTGTGAGTCTGAAAGATTAGAACAAAAATAAAAAGGTTTGCTATCATCAAAATCATAGTCCTTGAAACCAGATTCGCAACATATACAACACATCAAATTTGTAAAATTTTTAATTTAAGCATTAATATCAATCATACCTAATATGGTTCTTAAGATGCTAAAAGTGTCAAAGGCCAGTAGTTTTGTAAAAATATCAGCAAGTTGATTTTTAGTTGTAACATGATGCAATTCAATTTTTCCGTTGGCTACATGATTTATAATGAAGTGATGCATTATATCTATATGCTTGGTTTTAGAATGTTGAATAGGATTCTTTGAAATGCAAATGACACTAGTATTATCACAGAAAATTAAAATTGTGCCAATTAAAAATCCTAAATCTATCAACTATTATTTCAACCAATTGTGCCACACAACTACCTAAGGCAATGTATTCTGCTTCAGTAATAGATAGGGCTACTTAATTCTATTTCTTACTGGACCAAGATACTAGAGAACTTTTAATGAATTGACATGTTTCAGATGTACTTTTATGATCTAGCCTACAACTTGCAAAATTTGAATCTGAATATCCAATAATTTTAAATGAAGAGCTATACTTAGGATTCCAAATTCTTAAGTTTTGAGTTCCCAAAAGATATCTCAAAATTCTTTTGACAGCAATTAGATGTGATTCTTTTTGTTCAGCTTGAAATCTAGCATACAAATAAACACTAAACATAATATCTAGTCTACTAGCTGTCAAGTAAAGCAATGATCCAATTATTCCTCTAAATTTTTTCTGATCAACAGATTTCCCATTTAGATCCTTATCTAACTACACTGAAGAACTCATTAGTGTACTAATTGGTTTAGCATTATTCATTACATATTTCTTGAGAATGTCTTTAATGTACTTTGATTGACTAAGAAAAGTTCCTTCTTCATTTTGATTTATGCTAAAACCAAGAAAATAACTCAAATCTCCCATTAGACTCATCTCAAATTCACTACTCATTATTTTTGAAAAATCATCACAAAATTTTTTATTTGTAGATTCAAATATGATATCATTAGTATATATTTAAATAATGACTATGTCATCTCCTATTTTCTTCAAAATATGAGTGGTGTCCACACTTCCTTTCACAAAAGATTCCTCTAATAGGAAAGTGCTTAACTTCTCATACCAAACCCTAGGTGCCTGTTTAGGTCCATACAATACTTTTTTCAATTTAAACACATAATTAGGGAATTTAGAATTTTCAAAACTTGGAGGTTGCTCAACATAAACATCCTCTTGTATCATCCCATTCAAAAAGGCACTTTTGACATCAATTTGATACAATTTAATCCTTTAAAATAGGTAAAGGCTAACAAAACCCTAATTGCTTCAAGTCTTGCTACAGGGGCAAAAGTCTCTTCAAAATCAATCCCTTCTATTTGATTATACCCCTTAGCCACCAATCTTACCTTATTTCTGATCACAACTCCTGAATCATTCATTTTATTTTTGAATACCCACTTAGTTCCAACAACACTTTCATCCTTTGGCCTTTCAATTAATTTCCAAACATCATTTCTTACAAATTGATTCAACTTTTCTTGTATGGCCAAAATCAAAAATTTATCCAGTAGTGCTTGATTTATATTTATGGGTTCAATCATTGATATAAAGGCAGAATGGTTCACCTCTTTCCTAAGTCCATGCCTAGTCCTAGAACCCTCACTATGTTCACCTAAAATTAATTCCTTAGGGTGATTCTTAGAAAATTTCCAATCTCTAGGCAAAGTATTTTCATTTTCTTTATTTTCCTCCAAATTTGTCTTTTCAATTTCATGAGAGATATTTTTAATCTGTTCTTCTTCCAATCTTAGCTCTTACAAAATGCCAAATTCATCAAAAATGACAAGTGTGGTCTCCTCAACTACCAAAGTCCTCTTGTTAAAAACTCTATACGATTTTCCAACACTAGAATATCTAAGAAAAATTTCTTCATCAGATTTTGGATCAAATTTTTCTAAAGGAGTTTTTCCATTATTGTGAATGAACACCTTACATCCAAAAACATGCAAATGTGAGAGATTAGGTATTCTTCCCTTAAGAAGTTCATAGGTTGTTTTGTTTTATTTTGATCTAATATTCACCCTATTCAGAACATAACACGCTGTACTAACCGCTTCGGACCAAAAATATTTTGGAAGTGAGTATTCTACCAACATAGCTCTAGCAGCTTCTATTAATGTTATGTTCTTTCATTCAAAAACCCCATTCGACTGAGGGGTTCTACGGGCTAAAAAATTGTGATTAATTCCATGTTCTTTACAAAACTCTTCAAATTTCTCATTTTCAAATTCTTCTCCATGATCACTTTGAATTGCTAAGATTTCACACCCTAATTTTCTCTAAATCCTAGTAGAAAAAACTTCTGAATTCATTAAAAGATTCACTCTTATGAAATAAGAATTTAACCCAAGTGAATCTAGAAAAATTATCAACAATCACACATCCAAACACTTTACCTCTTAGACTTACAGTGCTAACTGGTCCAAAAAGATCCATATAAATAATTTCCAATGGTTTACTAGTTCTAGGATCCTTAATGGAATGAAAGGAGGACTTTACCTATTTTACTAGTTGACATGCATCACACAGGTGATCCTTAGTAAAGTCTAGTTTTGGTATTCCTCTAACAAGTTCTTTTTGGGTAATTTTTTTAAGGTTTTTCATGCTAGTGTGATAGAGTCTCCTATGCCATAACCATGATTCATCATAAATTATTCTTAAATAAAAAGCATTAAAAGATTTAATACAATTCAAATCAAGCATATACACATTGTTTACCCTAATTTTATATAAAATGTTAATTCCATTTTGGCTTATTATACAGCTAATGGGAAAAATTTTTATACTATAACCTTTATCACACAACTGACTAATACTCAACAGATTATGCTTTAAGCCATCTACCAATAAGGCATTTTCAATAAAAAAATTGTTCAAATTTTAGATCATACCTATTTCTACCACTCTCTAAGTGGTATTGTCTCCCAGTGTTACCTTACCTCCATTCCTAGCTTCCAGCATTATAAATTGATTTGAATCTCCAGTCATGCGCTTTGAACATCCACTATTCAGGTACCAAATCCTCTCACAAGGCCTTGCATGAGAGCGTTTCTACAAAATGATCAAATGTTAGAGTTGGGAACCCAAAAAAGTTTGGGTTCACCTCTTGGCAAAAATAAACTAGATGCATGTGTGATATGCTGTATTTTATGCCTCTTCGATCTCCACACTAGATGTGTTCTACTATGAATGTTACAAGTGTGGGAAATGTGTCCTAACATTTCACATGTAAAACATCTCACACCAGGAAAAGGATTTCTTAATCTATATGAGTTATAATATCTCTTTCTAGGTGTTGAACTCATATTCTTTTGCTTAGACCTATAGAATTATTCAAGTGTGGGTGGCGGTATATTTTTTAGTAGATTTCAATTCCAATTCAAGATATGAGTTTCTATCTTCTAGTATAGAAATAACCATTCTCAAGTTAATTTCTCTATGTTCAGTTTCTTCCTAAAAGACTTTATAATCTTTTTCAAGTTCTGTGTGAGATAATTTCAATAGATCATGCTGTTTATTTAAATCATCATACTCATCCAATAAAGTCATGTGGTTGCTATCAATTAATGTGTGATCTTTTCTAAGGATTTCATGCTCTTTTTTTAATTCTAAAAATTATATGTTTAACCTAGCATGCAATTTTTTAAGTTTCCTATATGCAGTATGAATTTTCTCAAAAACTTTAAATAACGCATCATAGGTTAGATCACATACCTCTTCTTGATTTGAGTGATCAAGATTATCTTCCATTAAGCATAAGTTAGTAACCTCCTCCTCTGCTTCTATTTCTGAGGCATCCAAAGCTGAATTTGCCCAAATGCTTTCTAAAATCTCTTCTTGCCCATCTTCACATTGGTTTTCTCCTCGACCTTCTCCTTGCTAGAATTAGCTTTGAGATTTGGACAATCAGACTTGATGTGTCTAGGCTTCCTATATTCATAGCAAATTACTTCATTAGAAGCCTTAGTATTTTTATGAAACTTACCCTTATTCCACTGCTGACATCTCCTTTGCTTCCTTCTTAGAAAACTTCTGAATTGCCTCATCATGAGTGCAATATCTTCTTCATCCTTAGGTTGTGAATGATCACTCTCTGAGTCATCCACTTTCAATGCAATGTTTCTCTCCTTTCACTTGTCTCCTGTATCAATCTGTCTTTGAGTCACTCCTTGCTTGTAAGCAATTAGTGATCCAAGAAGATTGTCAATAGAATAGACATTTAAGTCTTTCGATTCAATTATAATAGTTATCTTTGCATCATAAGCAGTACGCAAAAAATAAAGAATTTTATTTACTTTTTCAGCATTCATTAATTCCCGACCTAAAGCATATAATGATATGATTATCTGTGTAAAGCAAGTATACATGTCACTGATTGACTTGTTAGGTTTCATGCAAAAAATTTCGTAATCATGTAATAAAATATTCAATCTAGATTATTTCACCTCATTCGTTCCTTCATAAGTAATACAAAGTCTATCCCATATTTTTTTACGACTTTTACAAGTTGAGACACACATATAGTCTTCAGATTTAAGTGCACAGAAAAAACTGTTTAAATATTTAGCGTTTAACTATGCGAGTTCTTTCTCTTCTAATGTCCATTCAGTAAATGGTGTGTCAACCCTAATTCCTTCAAAAATTCTAGTGGGACTAGTATAACCTTCCTTTACTAAAATCTACATGAAATAATCAAGCGATTAAAGAAAAGTAGACATTTGTGTTTTCCAAAAGTTGAAAGGGATGTTATCAAATAATGGGGGTCTAGTGATCAAATACCCTTCTGGTGTGTTACAATTTTCAAATGTAGCCATGATCATTTTCAAAAAGTTACCTAAACCTTAATTTTTGAATAATGGCTCTGATATCTCTTGGAAAGTCTGATTAGGTCGTTAGACCTAAGGCCCTTGTCCTAATGCTAACCAAGAGGGGGGATGAATTAGTTATTTTAAAATTTCTTGAATATTTTGAAAATCTATTTAAATAATTTGAGCATAGATATGAATTTTCTAAAAAAATTATTTTTCAACCACAAAAAAATAATTAGCAATGCGAAAAATAAAAAAATGCGGTAAAAGAAAAGAACAGAGAACACCAGATTTTATAGTGGTTTGGTCCAACAAGACCTACATCCACTCCCTAGAGAATCCTTCTCTAGGTATTGCACTACACAATGGTGACTCTCCTTTAGCCCCCACAGTAAGGAGGAGAAGCCCTTACAAAAACCTCTCTTTCACCAACCCAGTGCGGTAGAGAACCGTCATCCTTTTTCACCCTCCTAGTGAAGGCAGAGAACCTAGCATCCTTTCACACCCTCTAGGTGTGTGCAGAGTACCAAGCATCTTTTCACACCCTCCAGGTTTCAGCAGAGTATCGGATCTCCTTCTGAAAATCTTCTCTCAATGGCCTTCAAAGTAGTAGGGAAGAACAATGAAGAACAAATAAGAGATCCTCACTGTTGGGCACCTTTGTGAATTCACTCACAATATCCCCTCACTAAATCTCTCACAGTCCACTCTCACAATCTCTCCCAAACACACTCCTAAGGCACACTTAAAAGAATTTTTGAAGTGATTTTGACAGTCAATTTTTTGGATCTTTATATGCAAAGGACAAGAAAAATCATCCAAAAACTAAAAATTTCAAGTTTAACGAACTACAATCATATAGTACGATCATACTTCATATGTATGAATAGTTAAAAAAGTCTTGTACGATGCTATATGAACCTCATTTTGTACACTGATTAGCGTCTGTATGAATGTTGATCGTACAGTATAATCAGTTCAAAAATTAAGACTTTCGTCTGTACAAACATGGACGCACTCAATTTTGTACTTTGATCAAGGTCTGTACGAATCCATATCATACAGTATGATCAGTTCAAATTTTTATTGCATTTGCATAGGATTAACTAGACAAACCTGATTTCTTACTCTAATTAGCATCTAGGACAAAATCATTTCGTACATTATAAAATATACTTAGAAAAATTTTCTAGCCATGTTCCAAACAACTCCATCCTAGAGGGACATTCATCCTAATCATCCAGTATGATTAGTAATTGTACAGTATGATTAGAGCAAAAAATTATTTTTTATTTTGCACCCCAAGTGTGTGCGTGTACAGTTTCCCAATTTATAATCACACTCTCTTAGACTCAAGAAAAGTATAAAAGTACAGACTCTTAAAAATAATAAACTCTAATCCAATCTAAGTTGAAGTCTTCAACTATTTGGAGTGTGATTTCCCTGAAATGTTAGTACACACAAACAGCAAAAGTAATTTATCCATTACATGTTAGGAGAAACAGTAGTCAATACAATAATATTTTGGTATCATCAAAAAACTCATATGATATACAAACATAGATTTGAAATCTAAGATGCAACAAACCAATGGGCTAAACTTAGGTTCTAATCATTCTAAAAGATGTATTGTACACATTGGAAGAGATTTCATGCAATGGCAATATTCAAATGTGTGAGATATAGCTTTAGGGTTCAATGGCTCCATATGGTTAACAAAGCTTGACTTGGTCAACCAAGGTTAATCATAGCTTGAGTTTTGGTTTAATGTATGCCAAACAGTGTTTTAAATATTTTTGCAGAAGGTTGTATAGCCTAATTTGATTGAACCATATTGAGGTTTAAGGAAAATTCAATTTCCAAAGTTTAGGGTTTTAGGGTTTCATGGTCAACAAAGGTTTAATGTTGGTATAATGCATTATGGAAATGATTATGATCATGATCAATAGGTTTGGAGAAGCCTCCAATCTCAAAATCTCAAGATGCCATATTTAGTGGCATAGACTAAAAATATTTAACGGTTTTGCAACCTATGAAAAAGCTTTAATTTTTAGGGGTTAGAGATCTTGAAATGCCTTCGAACTGATGTGGTTGATCTTAGGTGTATACCTAATTAATATGCAAATGATAAATCAAGAATCCAAGGTCATTTGGTTAGGTTTTAAGGCATAGGAAATTTCTCTGAAAATAGGTTATGGATCAGGGGGTTTTAGGTTTGGTTCTTACACTGGATTTTGGTGTTTTAAATTTTCATTGAGTTTAGTCATTGGATTTAATCTAGATTTGGTTTAGTCAAACATTTAGGAGGATTTAGGGTTTGAAATGCTTAGATCATTTATAATCATTAATAATTGTCAGTGATTGAATATGTGATCTGCCATCTCTAGGGACTATTAATTAATGAATTTAAATTTTGATTTAGATTTAGAATTTTAACTGATAAATGAAGTCAATGATGGGAGGAATTTTATCTTTGTAATGATCATATTGTTGCAAATTTATATTTAAGGATCATAATTTTAATGATAATAAATATTTCTATTTCTCTACTAATGTTACTACTGCACATCTGTTTATAGTTGCCCTGCCTACTAACTTTTCAGGTCCACAAGATCAAGTGTAATTCAAGCCAGCTCAAGATTGGGTAGATTAAGACTGAGTCAATTTGTAATTTCAAATTCTAATGATTTTTTACCTTTCTTGAGTCAAATGTAATAAAGTGGATCCTGATGCTAAGTAACATTGCACACACACTCAGGGCGAGAAATTTAGTGAGTTAGTATTTTTTTTTATTTTTGATCATATCGTACAAGACGATTCGAATATAATCTTGGACCATCAGTTAAAAATAAAAACCCTAATTAGGGCATCTGGGATAAGTTAACCTGATTAAGTAAATCATCCTGGACGATCCTCCTATCGTCCTGGATGATATTCTTAAATAAAAAACACTTAGCTGCCAAATTGATTTAGGCATATTTTTAAAATTGAATTTATGTGTCTAATAATACAGGATGATCCCACATTATCCTGAATGATTCGTACCAATTATGCCTAAATTAGTCAGGTAAATAAGGAGAGTAATTAAGGTTAGATTGATCGATCAAATCGTCCATGATGATCACAAGATCGTCCAAGATGATCAGTAAGAAAAACCTTAACTTTCTCATGGACATCTCAAACTATCTACTTAATTATATGTTCCATTTTATGCTAATCATACCAGATGATATCATCATCATCCTAGATGATCAGTTATATTTCTAGTCATCCCGATTCATCTGCTAGACGTCCCGAACTATCTGTTGGATGATAATGTTTTATTTTGAACTAATCATACAGGACGATTGAAATATCATCCTAGATGATCAGTTATATTTAGTATTATCTCACTTTATCTTCTAGACAACCAGAACTATGTTCTGGATGATTTAGTTAGTTTGTACTAATTATACAGGATAATCTGGCGATTATCTTGGACGATCAGTTGCGCAAAATTATAAAACTAGGGTTTTTTGAAGCATGTTATTTAAGCAAATTATTTTTACTTTTAATAAACATCTTTTGCTATTTTCCATTCCAAGAGAGTTTAGAGGAGAAAGAGAGTTTGGGAGTGAGAGAGAGGATCTTGTGTGGGGGAGTTTGTGAGGGGATTCACAAAGGTTTCTCTAAGCAAGGATTTGATCGTCATCTTCTTTCTTTATCCTTGGTTCTTTGGTGGCTCTAGGGAGATAATTATCAGCATCAGATTCTGGGTTCTCTGCCTGCTTCAGGAGGAAGCAAAGAGAGTTGGGGATCTTTGCCTGGTTCAGGAGGAAGTGAAAGGAGTCAAGGTTCTCTGCCTCACCGGTGTCGGTTGAAAGATTTTGTAAGGGCTTCTCCGCCTTGCTGTGGGAGTAAAAGGAGAATCACTATAGTTTTTAGTGTAATACCAAGAGGGGAGGCTCCAAGGAGTGGACGTAGCTCAAGTTGACCAGATTACTATAAATTTGGTGTGCTCTTTTCATTTACTTTTCTACACTTTAATTTCCATATATTTCTGTGAGCTGATCTATGGTTAAAATATCTAATTTTCATTATCTGCTTCCACTTTAATTGGTTATGTTTTAAAGTATTCAAAAGAATAAAAATATCTTTTTTGTTTGTGTAAGAATTTTTAAAATACCGATTCACCCCCCTTTTGGTTAGTCTTGGGACTAGTTCATAAGGGCTTAACAACCCTAATGAACTTTCAAGTGGTATCAGAGCTAGATTCATAAAATCAAGTTTTGGAAAACTTTTGAATTTTGATCCCTGGCTAACTTTGGTAATCGTAATACTGCGGAAAGTTATTCAATCACACAACCACCTTTATTTGATAATATTCCTTTGAGTTTTAGAAAACTTGTATGTCCACCTTTTTGCAATCAATCGATTATCGCATGTGGATGCTTGTTAAAAGAGGTTATACTACACCGTATAGACTTGTTGATGATGTTAAAACTAAAATTCCATTTATTGATTGGATCAACTGAAGATAGGGATCTTGCATAATTGAATGCTAAATGTATAAATAATTTTTTCTGTGCACTAAAATCTGAAGATTATATGCATGTTTCAACTTGTGTAATTGGGAAAGAAATTTGGGATTGACTATGCATTATTTATAAAGGAACAAATGAGGTTAAATAATCTGGACTAACATTCTTTTGCATGATTATGAACTCTTTTGTATGAAACCAAATGAATCAATTTCTGAGATGTACACTAGATTTATACAGATTATTACCTCATTATATGCCTTAGGAAGAGAAATTACTAATTATGAGAAAGTGAACAAGATTTTGTGATGTTTACCTTCTTCTTTTGGTGCTAAAATTACTGTCATTACTGAATCTAAAGATCTAAATAATTATTCAATTGATAGCTTACTTGGATCACTAATTGCTCACGAGCAGGGAGTGAACCAAAGGTAGCTTGATGCTGGTGAGAAAAAGGAGAAAGCCATAGCCTTAAAGGCTGATGATTCCAACTCTGGCTCTTCAAGTCCTGATGATGATGACATGGCCTTAATCACAAGACAATTTAAGAGCTTCTTGATGAATAAACAAAAGCATCATCAGAAGTGGAATAAAGGTAAAAATAATAAGCATTCTAAAGGTTCTTCTAATGTTATCTATTTTGAATGTAGAAAGCTAGGGTATGTGAAGTTTGAATGCCCAACATTGAAGGCTCACCCAAGCAACAAGAAGGGTGAGGAAAAGCCTAAGTTCAAGAAGGATAATAAGAAGATCCAAAAAGCTTTCTGGGCTGACTCAGCATCTGACTCCTCTGAAATTGAAGCTGAAGAGGAGGTAACCAACTTGTGTTTGATGGCAGATCATTTTGATCACTCTGATCAAGAAGAGGTATGTGAGCTTACTTATGATCAATTATTTAAAGTATCTCAAAGAATTCATTCTTCATATAGAAAGCTCAAGAGAGCTTACGTAAGTCTGAAAATTGAATTTTTAAATCTGCAAAAAGTGCATGAAATTTTATTGAAAGATCATTCAACCCTAGATAAAAATCACATGGCCTTACTAGATGAATTTGACTCTTTAAACAAAAATCATCTTGATTTAATTGCTAAGCATGATTCCTTGAAAACATCGCATGCTGATTTAGAAAAGGCTTTCAGAGAACAAGACACCATGGCATGTGAATTAGATAGTAGTGAGTATGCATTGAAACAATAAGTGACAAGCTTTGAAAGGGCAAATGAATTTCTAAGAGAAAAGATCATTGCATTGGAGAAAAATGAAGCACCACCTTCACTTGTAGGGTTTTATAAAACATCATCAAAGCATGCATCATCCAAACCTAGGAAGAGGCACTATCACCTACGTAGCTTAGTTAACCCTTTTTCTAGAGTTAGATGTTATTCTTGTGGCATGCTAGGTCATATCTCCCATAATTGCACCATTCATTGTAGAACACATTTGGTGTGGAGACCAAATTTACAAAATTTACAGCATAGCATGCATGCATCGCATTCTTCTTTTCATCAAGGGACCCAAACCTATTTTGTTTTCTAAATCTAACATTTGATGATTTTGTAGGGATGCTCTCATAAAAGACCTCATAAGAGCTTGTGGTACCTGGACATCGTATGTTGAAGGAATATGAATGGAGATGCAAATTAATTCATTTCACAGGAGACTAGGGCAGGAGGCAATGTAACACTTGGAGATAACACCACCAAGAGAGTGGTGGGTTTAATTATAATTGGTAATTCAAAAAAATTTATCATTGACAATGTTTTACTTGTAGATGGACTGGAGTACAATCTACTCAGTATTAGCCAACTCTGTGATAAAAGCTTCAGCATAAAATTTCTGCCAACTTGCTGCCTTATAACTTAAATGACAAAATTATTTTGTAAGAAAAAAGGATCAAAAACATCTACATGCTAGATCTAAATTGCTTTATTGCTATTTGCTTAAAATTAATTACTGATGAATCATGGCTTTGATATAGAAGATTGTGTCATGCAAGCATGAAAAGCCTTAGGAAGATCACCCAAAAAGACTTAGTGAGAGATTTCCCCAGGCTAGAGTTCACTAAGGACCACCTGTGTGATGCTTGTTAGTTAGGGAAGCAAGTCAAATCCTCCTTCCACTTAATCAAAGACATAAACACTAGCAAACCCTTATAATTCCTACACATGGATCTCTTTGGACCTGTCAGCACTTCAAGCCTAGGAGGAAAAGTCTTTGGGTATGTGATTATTGATGATTATTTGAGGTTCACCTGGGTTAGATTCCTATCTCATAAAAGTGAATCATTCGAGGAGTTTAGATATTTTTCCACTTGGATTCAAAGGAAGTTAAGTTGTAAGATTATGACTATTCATAGTGATCATGGTGGAGAGTTTAAAAATGAGAAGTTTGAAACCTACTACAAGGAGTAAGGGATATATCATAATTTTTTAGCTCCTAGGACCCCTCAATAGAATGGGGTAGCTGAAAAAAAGAACAGGACCCTGGTAGAAGCTACTAAAGCCATGTTAGCTGAGTACTCACTACCAAAATACTTATGGGCAGAAGCGGTGAGTATAACCTGTTATATTCTGAATAGGCTAAATCTTAGATCTAAGATGAACAAAACAACCTATGAAATTCTTAAGGGTAGGACACCCAACCTCTCTCAACTTCGTGGCTTTGGATGTAAAGTGTTAATTTTGAATAATGGGAAGTCTCAACTAGGAAAGTTTGACCCAAAATCTGATGAAGGAGTGTTCCTAGGTTACTCAAGTATTGGAAAATCCTATAGAGTCTTTAATAAAAGAACCCTGATCATTGAGGAGACCACTCATATTATGTTTGATGAGATTGATTATTCTGGAGGGTCTAGGGTAGAAGAAATGGAGGTTATAGAAGTTACCCAAGGAGTAGAATCTGTTAATTTAGAGGAAAGGGTAAAACCTGAAGTTTCACTGCCTAGAGATTAGAGATGTTCATTGAGTCGTCCTAAAGGACTGATCTTAGGACACCCTTTTGAAGGTGTTAGAACTAGGTATGGATTTAGAAAAGAAGTGAACCACTCTGCCTTCATTTCAATGACTGAACCCACCAACATCAATCAAGCCCTTTCTGATGAATTCTGGATCCTAGCCATACAAGAGGAACTAAACCAATTTGTTAGGAATGATGTCTGGGAGCATTTAGAAAGACCTAATGACTAGAGTGTATTGGGAACCAAATGGGTCTTTAAAAATAAAATGAATGATTCTGGTGTGGTGGTTAAGAATAAGGCAAGATTAGTGGCTAAGGGGTACAACCAAATAAAAGGGATTGAATTTGAGGAATCCTTTACCCCTGTAGCCCATTTAGAAGCCATTAGAGTGCTACTAGCCTTTGCCTGTTATAAGAAATTTAAGCTTTTTCAAATAGATGTCAAGAGTGCCTTTTTAAATGGGATAATAAAGGAAGATGTGCTTGTAGAGCAACCCCCTAGCTTTAAAAATTCCCAATTTCTAAATCATGTTTTCAAATTAAAAAAGGTTATATATGGATTAAAATAAGCACCTAGAGCTTGGTATGAGAGGCTTAGCACATTCCTACTGGAAAGAGAATTTGTTAAGGGGAGCGTAGACACCACCCTTTTATTGAGGAAAGTTGGAGATGAATTACTCAGTATCTAATTCTACATTGATGATATACTTCCTCTATAATCTTTTATGCTTCTGATTTACTTAAACATCTTAACCACATTTGATCGAATGATCTTCTATATAAAGTGTTATTCATCAATGTATAAGATAGAGATCTTCTTTTGATCTAATGAATTGCGTATCATTCACGAGGGAGATTATTTTTGTATAAGTATTCGATGAACGGTTTTTTTTTTCTAATCATACCTTATTTAAGAAAAGAAATGAGAATCTCATCATGTATATGAATGGATATAATAAATCTCAGATTGATTATTTTATAATAAGAAAATTAGATCATTTAGATTGTAAAGATCGTAAAGTTATTCCAAGTGAAAATTTGTGTACCCAACATCGCTTATTACTTTTGGATTTTAAGATGAAGGGGAAAAAATAAAAAAAAATTAAGCCTTATTCTAGGATTAGATAGGGCATTTAAAGAATATTAACAAAAATATTTTTGAGGGTAAGATTTAAGATCTTAAGATTTTGTTTGTGCATGAGGATGTTAATGTTATGTGGGAAGAAGTGGGTAGTGATATTAAGAATATTACAAAAGATGTGCTTCGAGTATCAAAGGGAAAAGCTCCTAATAGTAAAAATAATTGGTGGTGGAATCCAAATGTGCAAGAAAAGATAAAAAATAAGAAAATTTATTACAAAAATAGATTTAGATTTAAATTTTTTGATAATTGGGAAAGATATAAAGAGGCATGTAAGGAATTTAAGAAATCAATATGCAATGCAAAGATCTTAGCTTTTAATGATATATATAATAGATTAGATACTAAGGAGGAAGAAAGATATATGTCTAAGTTAGCCAAACAAAGAGATATGAGTAGTAAGGATTTAGTTCAAGCAAAGTGTATTAAGGATAAAGATCAAAAAGTACTTTTTTTAGAAGATGATATTCAACAAAGGTGTATGAGATATTTTGCTAAACTTTTTAATGAAGATTGTGAGAATACGATTGGCTTTAGTGACTTTAGCACCATAAATGAAAATAAATATTTTTGTTTTGATCAGCGATGTAGTAAAATTGAAGTTAGAGAGACTTAAAAAAAAATGAAGTGTGGAAAAGCTGTTGGACCTAATGATATTCCAATAGAGGTGTGAAAATGGTTAGGAGATGAAGGAATTTCTTGGATTACTATACTTTTTAATACTATTTTGAGGACTAAAATGATGTCGTATGAGTGGATAATGAGTGTGTTCATTCCTATTTTTAAGAATAAAGGTGATGCACAAGATTATCTGAATTATAGAGGAATTAAGTTAATATGTCATACTTTAAAACTATAGGATTGTGTTATTGAGCGTAGGTTGCGGCGTGATACTAATGTTTCTCAAAATCAATTTGGATTCATGCCGAGTAGGTCTACTCTGGAAGCCATACATTTATTGAGAGGTTTGATGAAGAAATATAGAGAGAATAAGGAGGATCTACATATGATATTTATTGATTTAGAGAAAGCATATTATAAAGTTCCAAGAGAAGTGCTATGAAGAGTTCTTAAAAAGAAAGGATATAGTAATGCTTATATTCAAATCATTAAAGATATGCAAGCATGATCTATTACTTGTGTCCAAACAAAATGTGGTTTGACCAAGTATTTTCCTCTTTAGGTTGGATTACATCAAGGATTAGCCTTATGCCCATATCTTTTTGCTTTAGTCATGGATGTTCTCACTAGACATTTGCAAGAGGATGTACCTTGGTCTATGCTTTTTACTGTTGATATTCTTCTTGTTGATAAGACTAGAGAGGCAGTTGAAGGTAAACTTGAATTGTGGAGGTCAACCTTAAAGTCTAAAGGTTTTCACTTGAGTAGATCTAAAACAGAATATATGGAGTGTAATTTTAGTAATAATAGACCTAGTGAGGGGATTGTGACTTTGAGCGATCAAGTCATTAATAAGAGTACACGTTTTAGATATCTTGGATCTATTGTTCAGAGTGATGGTGAAATAGATGGGGATATTATCAGCAGAATCCAAGTTGGATGGTTGAAGTGGAGGAATGCATCAGGCTTACCGTGTGATAGAAAAGTCCCCCTCAAACTTAAGGGAAAATTCTATAAGATGGTGGTGAGATATATAATGCTTTATGGTGTAGAATGTTGCCCATTAAAAGAGAAGCATAATAGTAAGTTAAGTGTTGTAGAGATGAGGATGCTCAGGTGGATGAGTGGATTTACCCTTAGAGTCAGGATACGAAATGAGTATATATTTGAAAAGGTTGGAGTCGCTCTAGCAGAAGATAAGATTAGAGAGAGTCGCCTTAGATGGTTTGGTCACATAAAATGATAGCCTTCTGATAAATCGGTTAGGAAAGTAGAGGTATTATATTTGACTTATATTAAGAAAGGTAGAGGTAGACCTAAAAAGACTTGGTTAGAAAATATGAGAAATTACCTTTCTTTATTAGATTTAAATGAGAATTTGACTTTTAACAGGACACAATGGAGAAAACGGTTTCATGTAGCTGACCCCACGTAGTGGGACAAAGGCTTGATGATGATGATGTTGTTGTTGTATATTTAAAGTCTATAGATGATAAGATTTGATGACCTTGTATTTCTATTGGAATTGAACCCCATTCAAGGAAAACCAGAGCCTTGGCTAATTTTGCTAAAGCATTTGCTATTTAATTTTGTTCATAGGGAATCTTATACAGTGTTACATTTAGAATTTTCTCAAGGAGATGCATTACATATTGATGATAAGGAACCATATTTTCTTTTAGTACTTAATAAGTACTGGCAATATGATTGATCAGTAGTTATGAATCCCCAAAAATTTTAATTTTATGAATTTCATTTAGGATCATCAATTCTAGCCCAATTATCAGTGTCTCATACTAATCTTTATTGCTCATACAAGGTCCTGATAAATGATAAGAGTAATACATTACACCCTTTATCTAGTATGATAAAAACTATATAGATTCTAGCTTTCCTTGGGGAAATATAATTGAATGTTTCTTGTTGACTACCAGCACCATCAAAATAGAATTCCCAAGTAAACTTTTCATTTGACTCTAGCTTCATGATTTATTCATCTAATAATTCATCATTTATCGAACAATCATCCTGTACTAGATGAGTTACTAAGAAATTTGAAATAGCTTGCCCTTTAACAATACATAAAGGGATGAATGTTGTTTCAAACTATGATAGAATCGTTGATCATCATGCTAATCTCTTGTATAATATTTGATGATTGATCATATATTACAGAGGATTTATTTTGGATATTAGATTTAATTTTTGAGAAAGATATAATGCCTTAACTTTTGAGCAGTGAATATTAAAGCAAGATAATATTTTTCTATCAGAGGATAATTTTCTTTAAGTGGAAGTAAATGTTTACTCAAATAGTAAAGCACATTCTCTTTTTCTTCCTCATTAGTTGAGCTAATAAGGTTCCAAGAGATTTACTTGAGGCTATTGTATATAAAATCAGTAGCTTCCCCAGATTGGGCGCAACCAATATAGGAGGATTTGTCTGATACTACTTTATACTGTTGAAAGCTTTCTAGCTATTTTCATTCCACTGAAAGTGAACAATTTTCTTTTATAGAGTTGTAAATGGTTGGCAACTACCTAACAGATATGATATGAATCTTCTAAGGTATGCTAATCGACCTTGAAAGGATCTTAATTGTGTAAGGCTTTTGGGTGGTGACATTTCTATTATTGATTTGATTTTACTTGGATCTATCTAGATTCCATGATGTCTAACAAAAATACCTAAAATCTTGCCTTAGTTAATGCCAAAAGAAAATTTTAAAGGATTCATTTTAGTTTATGTTTATGTAATCATTAAAAAATGATTCTCAGATCATACAAATGGTCGTCACTTTTAAGACTTTTAATGACTAGATCATCGACATAACATTCCACCTAGTGGTGAAAAAGTTTATCAAAAATCTTCATCATTACTCATTGGTAAGTTACTCTAGCATTTTCTTAATCCAAATGGCATTACTTATAACAATAGACACCTACCAACATTCAGAATATTATACATTTTTCATCTTTAGGAGCCATCTTAATTTGATTATATCTAGGCGATCCATCCATAAAGGAATATTTTACATTGGAAGAAGCAATATAAACCATGAGTTTCAATATTAGAAGCAAGAACTCATATTTAGGATAAGCCTAGTTCAAATATCTAAAGTTGATATAAACTTGAATTTGACCATTCCTTTTCTTAACTGGAACAATGCTAGCTAACCTGGTTGGATATTTCTCTTCCCTAATAAAAATAGCTTTAATCAACTTTTTAACTTTTGATATGACTTATTGTTGTACATCAAGCCACATTTGTTGAGATGCTTATTTTATTGGGACAATTTTGAGTTGAATTTCTAAGTTATGAACTACTATATCTTGAGATAATTCAGGCATTTCCTCTTAACTCCAAGCAAAATAGTCATTGAATTCTTTGAGTAATTTGATCATCTCATTTGCCTCGTCCTTATTCAATAAAGAACTTATGTAAACTAGATAGGGATTTTTTTCAGTACGCACTTTATTTCTTTTAAATCATCAATAGAAGATTTAATCTCTTCTTCAAGTTCTAGAGGTGTATCCCAAACTTGAGAATCATCTATATCATCTGAAGTTTCTAAGTAGAGTTCATTAAAGACTTTAATGTCTGCTGAAAAGAGACTATTAGCCTTTGAATTACTTGATATAACTAAATAATATTCATCATCATCTAATGAACATAAAGTTATAAATCAAACACCTAATCTTGATATTTGTGTAAGATATTTCTTATCCCATAGTTATTCAATAGTTGAGCTTAACCTCTAGTGTAATTTTATGATGTTAAACCTTGCTTAGAAATTTTTTTACAAAGTTTGAGTACCAGTCAAAAGGAAGTTCTTTATTTCATCCATAAATGGATCATTTAAGGGTACATCAATTTTAGGGGTTTTAAAGGTAAAAGGTACAAAGAAGTTGGCTTTGGTATTTGGGTTTAAAGGAAGAGAGGTTTTCACCTCTAACCTTTTTTCATCACTTTGAGATAGTGGAGTAAGGGTAATATTTTCCACATACTTTTGACCTCACTATGATATATAGATTTGATTTAGCTTCTCTAGTGACTTGGACACTATCCTTATCACTATCAACATCTATAGAAATCTCAAACCTTAGCTACTTTACATTATTCTTATATTCTATAGCCTCAGGCTTTTTATTACTTATATATTATTCCTCCTCTGAGCTTGATTCAAGATTAATATATATTTGAAGCACCTTTATTTACACACTTTTCTTTTCATTTTATTTTATTAATTTATTTTTCCATCCTCAACCTCTTCATGTAGATCGTTGAGCCATTATACCACCTCTTTGTGAGAGAGAGGCGAGTGACCAACAAACAACATGTTCGAGATTAGAACTCTTTGCTTTTCTCCTTTTCTTTTTCTTTTTCTTTTTTTTTCTTTTCTTTTATTTATGATTCTACGAGTTTGAGATTTTTAGAGCAGACAGTCTATTTTTAGGCAGATAGGATGAAGCTTCTTCATAAATACTGACTTCATTGATTGAAAAATAACTACATGTCACCTTTAATATAGTGTTCTTCTCCTTTGCAAGAGTATTTCATACACTAATGAAGGGTGGAAGGCACCGTTCTATATTCATGTAGCCATGGTCTACCCAAAAGAGCTTTAAAAGAAGCTTCAAAATTTATTATATGGAATTTGGCTTTAATTTTTAGCTTTCCTATTTCTAGAAGCAAGGTAATTGATCCCAAAGCTTGCACACCTTTTTCATTGAACCCTTGTAAAATCAACTTATCAGAATTGATTTTACGAGTGTGTACCCTTAGGTATGAGAGAGTTCTAAGAGTAATAATATTGATCGATGTACTTGTGATAATTTGAAATTATCTACATTCATGTATATATATAATGGGCCATTATTATCTACGGTTCTCAACAGTAAATCATCATATGAGAATGTAACTTCTCAAAATTTTTTACAACTCAATGTTTCTTTAGACTGTGCTGATGCTAACTGAGCCATCAAATCTCTGGATCAAGCAAGATTTGATTAAAGCCTCCTTGTTTCTTTGGAAAAAACCAAAGCATTATAGATACTCAGTTTTACAAGTAATTTTCTAAGGTGTGCCAATATATTATAATTCACTTTAGGAATATCTAGATTAGCCACATCTGAATTTTTTTGAATTGGTGGTATTAAAGTTTTAGGATTATTAGCTACTTGTTTTCCTTTGTTAGCTATGGACGTTGATGGTGGTAACACCTTACAACTATGCAAATTAACTTGGAATATCTCTTCTGATGAAGAGATAATCGAGCCTTTTGATTCTAAATATTCATTTATTTTTAATTCTTTATCTGATGAATTATCGGAATTGGACATCATAATTTCTATGCAAATTGGTCCACCCTAAATATCAAGGATAGGGTAATCATTATCAGAGAAATATGAAAGTTCAATTTGGGTCGTTAGACTATCTTAAACTACAAAAGCACACCAAGAGGGAGGGGATGAATTGGTGTTTAAAAAAACTCTTTTTCAACCCCTTTATTTTAAATGATGTCAGGCTACAACACAAGCGGAAGAATAAAATGAAATTTATATTTTTGATTGGACAAAAAATATTTTTATTCCTTTTATTTTTTTGATATTTTTTATAATAATTCTTTTTCACAAAAATAATGCAAAGCTATCATAATATCATCATTTTAGATTTTAAGAAAATAATATGTAGGAAATAAAAATGCGAGAAATGAAAGGAACGAGAACATGAAAAGGTTTATAGTGGTTCGGTCAGACCTTGACCTACGTCCACTCACTAGAGTCCTCTCCGAGTATTACACTAAATTTTTAGTGACTCTCTTTTAGCTCTCACAACAAGGTAGAGAAGCCTTTAAAAAATCACTTCCACCCTTCCATACTGTAGTTGTGAACTTGAATCCTTTCCACCCTCTTTGTGAGGCAGAGAACCTAGAATTCTTTTCACTCTCCTGGTGAGGCAGAGAATCTAAAATCCTTTTCACTCTCTTGATGAGGCAGAGAACCTATAATTTTCTTTGTCCTCTTAGTGAGGCAGAGAACCTAGAATCCTTTTCTTCGTAGAGAACCTTAAGTATTTGGCCTTAAAGGATTTTTTCTTGGAGAAACCCAGACGATTAATGAAGACACCTGGAGGAACAAAGGTAGAAGGTTGCTTTGAGCAAGTATGTGAACCCCCTCACAATACTTCTCCTTCTCCAAACTCCAAGACCTCTCAAGCACTCTTACAGAAATCTCTCAATAGCCAAAGACTTCTTCAAAGTCTAATAAGAGTGATTAAATAAGACAAATATTGTTGGATAATGGAAAATATTACTGGTTGGGTTTTCTCGTAATCTCCCCCTCATTAAGTGAATTACTTTAAAAAATATGGGAAAATATTTTTTTAATTTTTAAATGCAAAATATTAAAGGAAAATAAGGAACAAAAACATTAAAAAAAGCAAACTAAATTGAGTAATAGATTAATAATTACAACCAAACACCTACTCCCCCTTTTGACATCACCAAAAAGGAGAGATAATATAGCATAAGAGAAGTTAAATAAAAGAACACAACAACACAAACCAAAAAAAACATACAAACTAGAAGTAAGAGGGCCCCTGATCAGGTGGTGATGGTGGTGGTGGCTGAAAATACCTGTGAAGAGCAGCAAACCTGTCACTAAACCAGGCTCGATTTGCCTCCCACTACTGCTGGATCTATTGGTAGAGCTGCTACAAGAGGTCGTGTCACTAAACTAGGCTCGATCTGCTTCCCACTATTGCTAGATCTATTGATAGTGTTGTTGGAGCATGTTGTATTATTGATGATATAATACTAGATTTCCTAATACTTCTATTGATATAGGTCATGCTATGTCCAAAAAAGCTCATGTTGGAGGTGAAGCCATACCCAATATTGAGTAGAATCCTGATATTATGTAGTTCATTATAAATCCAGGAAGTCATGTTGTTTCATGATCAAGTCATAGTCGTGGAACTAGTGAGTAGGTGTTATCACTAGTGCTAGTGTTGGAGGTTGTGGTGGTGGAGGAGGTGCTTCTCCGTTTGCCTCATTGAACTCATACTCTTCTTCGGGCTCAAGATCATGGTGTGATGAAAGAAAATGTGAAAGGAACCATCGTATTAGATGATCAGGAACTTGTCAGCTGGTGTGGGATACAGAAGTTGATACTTCTGGTCTATGACTAGATGTCTAACATAATGTTATACTTACATCAGGTTGATCATATGAGAAGGAATTAAGGTTATAAAAATAATTAATGAGCATGTGGGATTCATTAAATAAAGTGCCAAATATGATTATATATGTGACAATAAACATAAGTTGGGTGGTATTGACTCTATCTCCAGCCTTAGGAAGAATTGAAGTGCGGAGAACATGCTAGATAATTTAGGCATTCTGGTTAAGTGGTTAGATAAGAGGCTAATATTGATTTAAAGGAGTATTCCTAAGAGTCAAATTTATAGTGGTCCCATCATAATCGCTTCTAGAGGATAAGTTATGTGGTTGAACCCCTTTAATGGACATATGGAGGTATTCAGCAAGCTCCTATTTGGTTATTTCTAGAGGACATTTACAGACATAGGAGGTCATGGATGAAGAATCAGCTTACACTCTAATGCTCACAAAAATATCAAAGAGTAGTTCAGATTTAAAGGGAAAGGATAGGGTTAAGAGAGATTGTAGAGTGGTGGATGTAAAGAGGTCCATAACTTAATAATTTATAACTACTTGGTTCAAGAAGCGGGAAGGTGTGATGTGGGCTTCCTTGGATCGGTGTTATGCAGATTCATCATCGATTGTTTTAAAGTAGTCATCAATAGGATGATGAAAGGACCTTCCTTAGAGCATGCGGGCTTACTTACCACCAGCTATATGGAATCTTAAGGATGAAATTTTGATGTCTATGTGAAGAGAAATCTAGAAGTGGTGTGATTAAATCCTTAGAATTCCCTTTCTTTATAGATTTTTTAATAGCTCGTACAGTACAATTAAGGATCATACTGGGAAATCAGAGGGCTTTAAGTCATCTGGATGATCTATCAAAAAAGTTGTCAAATTGTATAATATGATTAAGATCGTACTGAATGATCTTTGCAAAAGGCATTCATCCTAAGGAGTTGTCCGGTATGACCTTTTACTAAAGGTTTGTACAATACAAATAGGAGTTTATATAATACAAAGACCTTTCAAATTTTATATCGACAAATTAAATTCATTTAGTAATTAATGACACATGAATCGTACAGTACGAATAGGTGGTCATACTATACGATCATCAATTATTGGTTAGATCTAGACCATTGATTCCATGAGTGGCGAGTATGTGTAAAGGTATGAGGATTATACAATACAAATTAGGTTTATACAATACAAGGTGAACATTTTTTAATGTGTGATGATCAGAGAATTTTTACTGACTAATTTTATCAAATAAATAGATAAAATAAAAATAAAATAAATAAAAAATCATAACAAACACAGAAATACACAAATCACATTGCTATATAAGTTTTTAATTTTAGTTTTACTTTGACTCATGCATGAATGTCAATGAAGCCTAGTGTAGTCCTTAGTGTGCTAAAGGTGTCATAATTTAAGGGTTTGGTAAAAATGCCTGCCAATTGACTTTTTAGTTACTAATGAAATGATGTCTGATGTCTATATGCTTAGTGTAGGAGTGTTAATTCGATTTTTAGAAATACATATGTCGATAGTATTATCACATATGTAGAGTGACTTACCTCTTTCCTAAGTTCATGCCTTGTTCTAACTCCTACAGATGGATTTACTAAGATGAGTTCCCAAGGATGACTAGATGAGTATCTCCATTTTCTAGGAAATGACTCCTAAGGTTCTTCTCAATATTCTTGGTCAATAGATTCTACTCCTTAGGTAACCTCTACCTCTTCTTCTTCTTCTAATCTAGGCTTGCCAGATTTATCAGATTATCAAATACAAAATGGTTAGACTCCATTATAACTAAAATCCTCTTATTAAGATCTTATAAGCTGTTCCTACATAAGAATAACATAAGAAGACTCTTCATCAGACTTAGGATCAAACTTTCCTAGAGGAGATTTTCCATTGACAAGGATAAAACATTTACAACCAAAGACATAGAGATGTGAAAGATTGGGTGTCCTACGCTTAAGTAGCTCATAAGGTGTATTATTGATTTTTGATCTAATATTTACCCTATTCAAAATTTAACAAGCAATATTCATTACTTCTACCCAAAAATATATAGGGAGAGAGTATTCAACTAGCATAGCCCTAGCCGCTTCCACTAATGTTATATTCTTTCTTTCTTTTTTTGAGAAATGCAAATAGAAACTTTATTGAAGCATCACTAACAACAAGTAGATTCCTCCTTTAACAAAGTTAAAAAGGAAGGAGGAATCTTATTACTAAAGACATCTTCCCAGAAGAAAGAAGAAGTCAAAGTAATGTTAGCACATAAATCAGCTAACTTATTACAATCTCTTTTAGCACAAGAAAAAATAATTTGCTTAAAATTTGAAAGAAAGTCTAAATCCATAGGCCTAAGAAACTCTTTAGACATAAATGGCTTCTTCATGGCATCTTGAAAAATTTTGATCACATTAGAGTTATCACCTTCAATTATTATGCCATTAGTACCAAGCTTCCAATCTTGAATATAATTCCTCAAAGCAAGTATGGCTAAATATTCTATTTGTGCACTGTCCCAATGAATGTAGCCAAGACCAAAAGCTACCAAAAACTGTCCTTTGCTGTCTCTGAAAACTCCCCCAATGCCTGCCTTATTATTAGTTTGCACCGCAGCATCTATGTTCACCTTAATCCACCCAAGAGGAGGAGGATGCCAAGAAGATTTAGACAGCTTGTACAACTGATTAGCATCCCAGTGATCCCGGATTAGACAAGTATCAAACGAAGCAACAACCTTTATAATTGAGTTGGTAGCAATAGTAGATAACGTGTCTTCCGCCCCATCATGAACGAGCTTGTTTCTGCTTCTCCAGCAATGAAAAACAACAGAACAAAACAGGTTCCCCACAGAAGGATTCGCATTAGCAATCTTCCTTAACATGAAGAAACATTCCTCCAGCGATTCAAAAACTGGAATTTGAAAGTTCTTGGGGAACCCAAACCACTCAAGCACCTGAAATAATGTAGACCAACTCATACTATCATATGCTTGTTCCATGTCTACTTTGATAGCCACCAGACCCTTCTTAGCTTTAGAATATCTAAATTTATTAAACACTTCTTGAGCAATCAAAATTTGGTCAGCCATTGATCTACCTTTTACAAAGGCAAATTGAACTTCGGATATTATTTTTGGAAATAGAAAGCACATCCTATTGAGAAGCATCCGTGCAACTATTTTGTAAATAACATTACATAAACTTATAGGAAGATAGTTAGCAGGCAATCTATGATTGCTCATTTTAGGAATGAGCACAACATTAGTTTATTTCCAAGCAGGACATAGAGAACCTTTTTCAAAAAAATCTCTGACAGCAGCCCACACATCTTTATGGATAATAGACCAATAAGTTTTCATAAAAGAATGCATTATACCATCAATACCTGGGGATTTGTTTGCTCCCAGCTTAGAAACCACAACCTCCAACTCCTCCAACGAAAAATCCTTGCTCAGCAATCTGATATCATCCTCCTGCAGAACACTGGATGGGGCGGGCCATCCATTCAAGCAGCATCCTCTCGATCTCCATTTGTTTTCAAAGAAGTTCATAAAAACCTCTTCAATCTTTTGCTGGTCTTCATTTATCACACCCGTCTCATCTTTAATACAATTAATTCTATTTCCATTTCTTCTTGCCGTCGCAAAAATGTGATAAAATTTAGAATTTGAATCCCCTTCCTTTAACCATTGGACTTTAGCCCTTTGCTTCCACCACAAATTGAGACGCCCAAGAGTAGCATTGAGTTCCACCACCTTTGATCTTAAATAGCAAAGTTTAAGATTGGAAAGGCCCCCTGATTCAACCTCTTCAATATGCAATTCTAGAATCTCCTTTTTTAAACTTTCTTTAAGGTTCACCAAGGACTTGTGCTTAGCCTTACTCCAAAAGAATAAAGACCTTAAAGTTCTTCTAAATTTTGTATTTAATATTTCAGCATTGCTCCCACACACCGTTTTGAACCACACTTCCCTAACAATAGAATGCGAAGCTGGGTAAGAAGCCCAAACATCTTCAAACATCAATTTCCTTTTCTTCAAGGGAGTAGAAGAACATATTTTGAGCAAAATTGGGTAGTGATCCGAAGCCACTCTAGCCAAGTGTCTAACAACTGGCGCTTGAAGAAGATCCAAAGCCACACAATTAAGCAAACACCGATCAAGCCTTTCTAAGATCCGAGCACCTCCATTTTTATTGTTACACCAAGTGAATTTAGGCCCCAAAATTCCAATGTCATGAAAGTCAAAGTCCCTCATAAAGGAAATCATGTCTAGTGAAGCTTGAGAAAAACCAAATTTTCTCCCACCTCTCTTCTCACTTTGCGATAAGATACAATTGAAGTCACCCCCAATCAGCATTGGTAATTTTTTACCAGAAAAGATTTCCAATTTACTCCACAAAAGCTTCCTTTCACATATATTCCTACTCCCATATACCGTGGCAATCAACCAGGTAGCAGAATTATGGATTTTCAATTCCCCCACCACCACTTGGCCATCAGCTTCAATCATACTAAAAGAAGCTAAATCAGCCCTCCAACATACTAAAATTCCTCCTGAAAGTCCATCAGCAGGAAACATAAAACAGTCCCACACATCACCAATAAGCTTCTTACAATCCAACATCTCAAAAGTAGAAATTTTGGTTTCAACAAGCCCAACAAAAATGGCTTCATTATCCTTCACAATTTCTTTCAAATACCTGGAGGCTTCAACTTTCTTAGCCCCCCTACAATTCCAAAAAATAACCGAACTCATCTTTTCTTTGAAGTGGGATTAGACCCACCACAAAAATCTTTACCCAACTCCCCTTCCTTGTTTTACCTTTAACCAACACATTACCCAAGGACTTAAGTTCTTTTTGCAACTTAAGTTTAGTCCCACCCGAGACAATACCATTCAAGCATTCCTTATGACATCCCATTTCATTACCTTCCTTCTCCACCTCTAATATTGAATTATCAACATTAGGAGTAGTTTCCACCTCCTTAACCATTCCCATAATTTCTTCGTGCTTAAGAGTATTCAACAAATTTTTATCCATAAGGAAATCAGTTATACTGTCATTTACGATCTCACCATCTTCTAAGGCACATGCCAGGACCAAGCTTCTCTGCTCCACAAAGGATTCCACCTTGCTAAAATCATCACATTTACCTCCATTCCCATCACCATCCATCATCTTACTGGAATTATTTTCCACATCTTTGTTATTAACCTTCACCATAACCCCTCCAATAGCATTTGATTTATTAGCCAATTCTGAGGTCGGAACAGGCAATTGATCTTCATTCAAATTCCCTACCAGAACATTTCTTTCTTCATCCCCTATCAAAGGCTTTACTATTTCCCTATATCTTTTTGACGGAACCTAATTTTTTATCCCCCATCCAGCCTCCTGAGAAGGCTTCCTTGGTTTAGCAATTCTATTCCTTCTGAAGTTCACGTGAATCCATGGCCCATAGTCAGCTTCAACGCCTTGATCCACTATATTTTGATCATAGGCATCTTTAGCTAACTTCTCAACAATCTTACCTGACAAATCTGCCTTAATACTAGGACAATTGTTTTCCAAATGTCCTAATTTACCACATTTGAAGCACAAATTTGGCAGCTTTTCATAAATAAATCTTTGGAAGAACTTACCCGCACATCCTTCCACCCATACCCCAACAGGAAGTTTGTCATCCAAGTTAATGCGAACACATACTCTGGAAAATTCTCTTCGACTCCACTGAAACATATTTCCATCAATCAAGAATGGTTTACCAACCTTTGAGGCAATCCTACAAAAGTTGATTTTATCCCAACATTGTAAAGGCAAATTTGGCATCCTAATCCAAACAGGAGTCGAAAGACCTTTCAACGATAAGGGCGAGAAAGATGGTGACCATTTATCCATACCTACTATATTGTTTCTTACATACCATGGTCCATTTGCATAAACAGCTTCTAACGCACCTAGTTTATCAAATGAACATAGCACCCAACCTAAACCAAGCATAGTTAGGTGGAATTTGCCAAATGAACTCCATTGCCTCCTAAGCTCCATACTAATCAACTGGAAAGACGTATTTTCACCAAATACTTTTATGACCAAGGCCTTATTAAGAAGATTGGCATTTTTTAATTCCATACTCGTGTGAAGCTTGATCACCTCATTGTCTTCTACAAAATCCTTTCCACAGTCCAGGTCAGCAACATTGATATTAGCTTTTATCTTCCAAACATTTTCAACAACATTAGTAGAAACCTTTCTAGGAGAGACTAGCCTATCAATTTCCCCAGCACGGTCAGCACATTCCCCCACACGAACCGAAGTTAAATCTTCCAACAAATCCTTTTCCTAAATGGGAGATACACCATGAGATAAAACATCTTTATAACTAAGAGCAGACGAACACTTAACTTGTTTAATGCATGAATCCTCCTTTAAAGTATCCTTAGACATATCCTCAAGCATTTGATTAGCGAATTCATCAGAAATTGCCGCAGTTATCTCAGAGGTAGCCATCGACATCTTCGACGAAGAATGAAGGCATTTGTGAACAGGATTTAGAGAATTCGCATTTTATCTTACTGTCAAGGACAGGGATTGCATTTGAATTCCCAAACCTGTTCACAAAAATTTTCATTCCAGACGACGATGCATCAGGATCAAACGAATTTCTCAGAGAAAACTCAGCCTGCCTAATCAAACGAGGAGTCTTGCTGTCAATAAAAACTTCTTTACCTTTTCCAACAACTGTATTCACCTTCTTCACATGACCATCAAAATTATCAGAGATAATCAATTAACCCTTCAAATGTCGCCTCCTAATGACCTCTGTATCAAGAACGCTATCAGCTGGAACACAATCTCCCACAGGATTATTACCTGCCTTGACGTTACCCAAAGGTGACCTCTTCACCTCCGATGGTAGGGAAGGCCGGCGATCAGCCGCCGCCATGTCCCCAACGACTGCTGGGATTCATGCTGAAAACCCGAGAACGGAGAAATTTTTTGAAAAACGAGTTACTAAAAAATGGAGCTTCTCTCCCTTGTTGGAAACCAACCCGTAAAACTTTATTTATTGAAAGGACTAAAGTTGTCATAGTTTTTATAGTAACTTGTCCTATCTTGTTAAGGGTCCTATGGGAAAAAACTTTATGTTCAAATCCTAACTCCTTGCATGAAGATTCAAACTTATCATTCTCAAATTCTCCACTATGATCACTATGGATAGTAGAGATCTCACATCCTAATTTTCTTTGAATCCTAGTGGAGAACTTTCTAAACTCTTCAAATGATTCACTTTTATGAGATAAAATCTAACCCAGGTGAATCTTGAATAATCATTAACAATCACATACATAAAGGTTTTCCCACCTAAGCTAGCTATACTAATTGGACCAAACAAGTTAATATGCAGGATTTCTAATAGTCTAGTGGTGGTGATGTTCTTAATGGAATGGAAAGATAATTTAATTTTTTTCGTAATTGGTAGGCATCACATAGGTTGTCCTTAGAGAAATCTAACTTAGGTATGCCTCTAACTAGATCTTTTGAGTTATTTTCAAAGGATTTTCATGCTTACATGATATAGTCTCCTATGTCATAGCTAAGATTGATCAACAACAATTTTAAAACATGAAGAATTTGAATCTTCAATACAAGTCAAGTCAAGTTTGTAAATGTTATTCACTCTCTTTCCTTCAAGGATAAATTTTCCATTTAAACTAATTATGCATTTTATAAATAGAAATTTTATATTGAAGACCTTGTCATAGGTCTGAGTAATGCTAAGAAAGTTATGTTCTAATCCATCCACTAGCAAAACATTTTCAATAATAAAATTTTTAGAGTTAACAGTCATACCTGAACCCACCACTTTTCTGGTGGTGTTATCTCCCAATGTTACCTTGCCTTCTGCCCTGGCATCCAACGTGATGAATTTCTTTAAATCTCCAATCATGTATCATGAGAATTTGCTATCCAAGTACCACATACTCTCATTAGGCCTTTTATGAGAGCATCCTTACAATGTCAATCAAGGGTTAGATTTGGTAACCCACGTGAGTTTGTGTTCCACCTTATGTCTTTTTAAATAAATGACATGCATGTTATACAGTGATGCAATTGATTTAGGCCTTCGCACAATACGTGTTCTACGGTATGCAGTGCAAGTATAGGCTATGTGTCCTGCCATGCCACAAAAATAGCACCTAACACCTGGGAATGGGTTCACTAATCTATGTCAGTTGTAGTGCCTCCTTCTAGGGATATGAGATGCATGCTGTTTTTTGGGATTATACCATTATGCTAGTGCAGATGGTGGTTTATTATTTTGAAGTGCAAAAATTTTCTCTTTTAAAAACTCATTTGCATTCTCATAGCTATCAAGTTCACATTTTAATCCATACTCACTATGGTCTAATACGGTTGCAAGTGTTTCTAATTCCTTAAATGCATTCTCTAGATCAACAAGCTCAGTTTTAAAGGATTCATGAGATTTATTTAATTCAAGATGCTTCTTATTTAGTTCATCTTATTCATCAAGAAAAGAAGCATGATCTTTATCTAATGAAATGTGCTCAGTTCTAAGACTGTCATGTCTCCATTTCTAATTTAAAAAATTTTAAATTTAAACTAGCATGCATTTTCTTTAATTTTTTTATATAACTCATGCATTTTTTTAGAAATTACAGACAACGCATCATAGGTAAGTTCACACACCTCTTCCTTATTGGGGTTAATAATACATTTATCAGCCATTAAATACATATTCGTTACCTTCTCCTTAGGTTTTTATTCTGGCGAGTTTGAAGCTGAGTCTGCCCAGAAAGTCTTTTGTATCATTCGCTTCTCCTTTTTGAAATCTATCTTTTCTTTAGCCTTCTCCTTTACATGGTGAGTTTTTAGATTAGGGTAGTTAAATCTTAGGTGTCCTGGCTGCCTGCATTCAAAATAGATTACTTCAAATGTGCTTTTATTAAATCTTTTTTACTTTATCGTTTCCTTTTTCAAAATGTTGCTTCTACTTTCACTTCAAGAAGCTTTTGAATTGCTTTATCATAAGGGCTATATCACCATTGTCATCTGAATCTGAGCAATCACTATCTTAGTAACCAACCTTCAGTGCCATTATCTTCTCCTTTCTTTCCTCTCCTACATCCTACATTCTTTGGCTTACATTTTGTTCATATGCAATTAGTGATCCAAGCTGGTTATCAATGGAATAAACATTAAGTTATTTCAATTCACATGTAGTAGTAAGTTTTGTATCAAAATTATCAGGTAGATAATGAAGTATTTTACTCACTTTTTCAGAGTTTGATAGTTATCTACTTCAGGCATACAAGGATGTCACTATATTAGTAAATCTAGTATACATGTCAATGATAGTTTTATTATATTTCATGTATAATAATTTGTAATGATCCAGCAAAATGTTTAACCAAGACTATTTGACTTCAATAGTACCCTCGTAAGTAATACACAACCTATCCCATATTTTCTTGGCAGTGGTATAGGTAGAGACTCTTATATAGTCTTTTGATTTATGTGCACAAAAAATAGTTAATATATTTAGCATTAAGTTATGTAAGATCTATATCCTCATTGCTCCATTCACTAAAAGGTGTTTTAACTTTGACGCCATTCACAAATCTAAATGATACAGAATAACCTTCTTGTATCATATGCCACATGCAAAAGTCAATTGATTGTAAGAATATAGACAAACAAATTTTTTTTCAAAAATCAAATGGAATATTATTAAATAATGATAGATGAGTTATTGAATAACCCTTTGTGGTATTCCTTTTCCAAAATGTGACATTTGATCTTTTCTCAGGGATTTTTAAATCATTAAATCAAAGTCCCTTTTTGATACCAATTGAAAGTTCAATTTGGGCGTTAGCCAGCTTGAACTGCAAAAGCACACCAAGAGGGGGGCGAGTGTGGGGCTAACTGGTGTTTAAAAAAATTCTTTTCAAAACCATTTTTTAAAATGATGTCAAGCTACAGCACAAGTAGAAACAAATATCAAAGAACAAAAATGAAACTTATATTTTTGATTGTATAGAAAAATATTTTTGTTCCTTTTGATTTTCAGATTTTTTTACAATAATTTTTTTCACAAAAATAATCCAAAGAGATCATAATATCATCTCAAATTTTAAGAAAATAACCTGCAAAAGATAAAAATGTATGAAATAAAAGTGCAAAATAAATAGAACGAGCATACAAGAAATTTTGTAGGGGTTTTGTCAAACCTTGACCTATATCCACTCCTCGGAGTCCTCCTCTCTAAGTATTGAAGTAAAAAATTAGTGACTCTCCTTTAGTTCCCACAGTAAGATGGAGAAGCCCTTAGAAAATCACTTTCACACATCGACAGAGTGGATGAGAACCTGAATCCTTTGCACCCTCCTGGTGAGGTAGAGAATCTGGAATCCTTTTCCTCTCCTGGTGAGGCAGGGAACCTGGAATCCTTACACCCTCCTGGTGAGGTAGAGAATCTAAATTAATTTTCTTCCTCCTAGTGAGGCAGAGAGCCTTGAATCTCCAGCATTGAAGACCTTCTTCCTGGAGCAACCAAAAGATTAATAAAGACACCTAGAGGAACCAAGGTAGATGCTTTCTTGGAGAAATCACTTGAATCCCCTCACACTACTTCTCCCTCTCAAACAAGTTCTCCTTTCCTTCTCCAAACTCCAAGTTCTCTCAAGCACTCTTACAAAAATCACTCAATAGCTAAAGACTTCTTTAAAGTTTAAGTGTTTAATTACGAGGCTTTCAAAAAATCCTAATTTTTTAATTCTGATATTTTTGTTCATGCAGTATGATCTAGTTTTGTATAGTATGATTAGGTCAAAAACCTATTTCATCCAGTGTGGCTTAAATAGTCTTAGTACAATCTGTTCCAACTTTTCATTCAAATTATAAAATATGATTATCGGATCCTACAATACGGTTAGTTCATTCATCTTAAGATCATATAGGATGAACTATCTAGGACTATTGAAAATCATCTCTTCCAATCAACCAGATAATCTACATCATTTAGTATGATTACTTCAAAAATTAAGATTTTATCTAGGATGATCCCTAGTATGAATGTATTATATCTTTGGCAATCGTTTAGTATGATCTATATTATACTATATGATTTGTCATATTTATTTAATCTTGATTTGATTGAATAATTATAGGGATTAGTTTAGGTAATATTTTAAATATTACATAGTATAAATAAATTTATGCAGTATGATCTATTCAAAATCTAAATATTAAAATACTTACCTAAATCTGATTGGCAGCTAGGGTTTCAAAGTTAAACTGTTGCCTTATATAACCTAGTTTGTATAATACAATTAGTTCAAAAATCATAATGACTCAATTAGCCATTTTAAATGATTTTTTGAATAACTAATCTTATAATATGATCTTATTTGTGCTGTATAATTAGTTCAAAAAATATGAAATTCATTATCCCACTCATTTGTATGTGTCTACATAATTGCCAAGTTAGTATACACTCTTACATGACTTTGACTCAAGAAATATAAAAATAAAGAAATAAAATTTATATACTCTTGTAAAACATCCTATTCTACCCAGTCTTGAGCCATAAGTCTTCACTGCGTAGTGTATAGTCTTCCTAAAATGTTGGTACACACAAGAGAAAATATACAACAACAACAACATCAAGCCTTTATCCCACTACGTGGGGTCGGCTACATGAATCCTTTTTCTCCATTGTGTCCTATTAAAAGTCAAATTCTCGTTTAAATTTAATCACAAGAGAAAATATGCAATACAAATATTAGGAGAAATAAAAGATAATCAATAATATTTGTTATCATCAAAATCATAAGCTCGGGATCCTAGATTGCAATAAATATTTAAAAGATTCTTTCCATTCATCTAAGTTTATTTCTTATTCCTTAGATTTATTTTCTGTTGCACTATTTATGCTATCACTTATATCATCATCACTAGAGATATACAAAATGCACTGAATTATTCTTCATTACTTTCTTAGTCTTGGAGGGATGAAATAGAAATCATACAATGTAAGAGGCACAAGAGAATTTTCTTTCCCATTTGAAGAAATGACAACTTTAGTTCCCACACTACTGCTTTTAGTTTTGGGTTCCTCTTTTTGAACAATTAAAGACTAACCAGATGATGCTTTCTTAATTTCTTCAACTAGAATCTTATTATGAATTGCTACTTAAGGAGCTGCCGGATCAACCAAAAGGGGATGATACACTCGATGATATATCTTAGCAAATGAATTATAAAGTTTATTTAAAGTTTTGTTAGAAGATTGAGATGTAGCTATATCCCAATCATGCTCAAATTTTAAATTTGAGACGGATGCAGAAGGCTCATTAATTGTTCATTTAGCTAATGTTTGACTTGAATCATTCAAAAACTTCTTGGGTATCACTACTAATCCATCTTAAATGCTTCTTTAAAGTCACTCTTTGAAAGTAATATAATCCTTTATATCATGACTCATCATTTAATGATATGGGTAATACCTAGGTTGCCCACCTTACCCACATCTTTTGGTTTCTTAGGTTCTAGGAGTTTGAATTTTGACTTTATCAGAAGATTTTAAAAAATTCTCTTAATAACCACTCTTTTGAATGATTAATTCTTATTTTGTAATGCTTCAAATCTCTCCCTCTCTTCATCAGGGGTGAGCTAGGAAATGAGGTCTAATTTATGGATTAGAGGGTTTATTATTTTGCTAATATTGTAAGGATGAATTGAATTTTCTACTTGGATTTGCATTGCTTGTTTCCCTTTAACTACTAGTCACTGACCCAGACTTCTTTTGTAGCATTCTCATAAGCTTTACCTTTTTGGTTTCAATAAAAGATTGATCTTTTAAGAAAGTTAATTAAGAAATCTCCTCTTGAAGATTAGATGCCTTACTCAATAACTTCTCATAAGCTTTAATTATGAACCTTTTAAATAAGAAAGCAATCGGACCATGGATATTCTTTAACATAATTTATATTGCATGTTGCTCTTAAAGCTGAGGTTCACAATTCATACTGATGTTTCTCCATCTTAGGATATTTGTTAACCAAGCTTTCATCAGGTTTCTACTTTACCACTTCCTGATCCCCTACTATTACAAGGTGATGTGCTAGAGCTTTCTTAACTTCTTATTCTTTCATTTGCTTTATGTTAACTATTTGTACAGTCTACTTTTTTGACTTCACCACTTCAATTTTATTTTTCTTCATTACTTTATTAGATTTATTGCATTGTTGCTTAGAATCAACTAGAGTAGAATCTATATGAGCTTTAGTAGAAAGAACTTCTTTATTTTATAGAGCAGCCATAGTCACCATCAACTCTTTCATCTTCTTCTCCATTATAACTATCTGTCATCTTTCTAACTTAGTTGATATATAAGACTGTTAGTAAGATCGAGGATCTATTGTTCATCATCATCTTGTTCCTTTATATATTCTATATCTACTAAATTTATCTTTGTCTTCTTTCTGTCTTTCTTGGTAGAAATCACGTAATCACCATGAATACACTTTCAGTCATTTCCTTGTCTAAACCATTTAAGCTGCTATTTCCTCAACTTTTTGCTCATCTATTTTTTGGATGCATTCTTTAAAATAGTTCACCATTTCTTCTATAAATTTTCTTGACACATTGTGAGGGTCAACCAGGATGTATTCTTTCGTTGAAGAATATTCTTCTTGATCTATACTCATTTTTCTCCTTTCTTCTACTACACCTTATTTATTGATAACATATTTTAGGCTGTCAAACCTTCTTCTCAACAAATAATGAGCTTTACTTATTCATTGGTTTCAATCTTAGGATATTAGAATGAGAAGATAATCTACTATCTTTGGAATAATGCCCATCAAAACTTGGTAATTGATGATCCAAAGACTGATGGGAGGCTTTGCTTATTTCACTTCTTTGTGATAAAGATTTTGGAGGCAAAATAAGGGTTATATTTTTTAGGATTCAGAACTGCATACCTTTGATCACTAGAGTGCTATATTTATGAATAGATTGATAAGATCCTCTTGGCACTATTTGTTGATTGTTTACCACTAACAATTTTTCAGATCTAGAATCCCTCACTTAGATTCTTTTCTTATCAGTGATGACGACTGTTTCCCTACACAATTCAGATTATGCCTAAGTACAAATTACCCCTTTCATAGACTTTAGGAATTTTGATTTGGATTTTCCATAACTATTACATAGTCACAAACTAATCCATCTAACAAATTTTTAAATTTTCTCTTTCTTTCAAATTGAGAGACCATAATAGGTGCCTTAGGGAGAACTCGACAAGAAGAATTTACTTTAGAAAGAACATTCTCCTCTTCAACAACATGAGATAGGGGATGGAAATGATTGGAACTTCCCATAGGTGACTAATACATAACTTTAGATTCTTCAGTTACAAATTCAACAGACTTTAATTTAGCTGCTTCAGCTGCAACTTTCAGAAGGCAGTTCTATTCTATTACTTTTAGCTTCTGAGTCCTATGCCTTAAATGGTGATTCGTATTCCTTCACTAAGATTTAGTCATCTCTCCATCAATTGAAGATGACTCCATCTCAAGTTTACACACATAGAGGAGTTCAACAAACATCTCAATAGATTTTCCCTTCTAGCTTGCAGACAGCCTGGGAAAGTAAGGCAAAAAAACATTGAGGGTTTAGTAATTATGAGAGTAATTACAGACCCACCCTTAATTGGGAGTTGTGCAAATTCAACTTTGACCAGTTCAGACAATGGTGCATAGAAGTTAAACTAAATAGTGTTCTTTGATCCAAACTGGATCATAGTAACATTAGCATATGGACTCTGGTTGATAGTTATGTTAACATTATTGGAGAATGAGAAGATCCTTTTCCAGAAATATTTCTATAATTAACAAGAATTATATATCAATCTATAAAATTCATTGGCCTTTAAGTAAGACATAAGTCTAAAGATATACTGAATAAAGTTTATTGAATTTCCAATGCCCTATTAAATTGAGATTGATCACAATTTTTTACTTCTAAATGGACCCAGCCTATGTAAACATAGACTAGAGAGATGCTTGGAATTGAACTTTAAAGAGATTACTGAAGTTTTATTTGAATTTAAATTTTAAAATAACATTGAACAAGGAATGACTCTTGTCCAAAAACTCTCAAATGTGGATAATGGAAGAAGGTATGAATTTGGTTTGAGTTTAGATTTAGATAAAGACATCAATGAAAGAACTTTGAATAAAAGAGAGACAACTTTAGAATTTATAAACTAAAGCTTGGGTATAATAGCACAAATATTTAATTAAACCTATATGTATTTAAAAAAAATTAGTCTTCTCTAAAGATTGAGAGAAGCCTATCCCTAGTGGAATTGCTAGAAAAATCTATGGATAAATTTTAAGTCCAAAATGCAAATGTCACACAAGATTTCCTTTAAATTTATATTTTGGGTTTCTTTAATAAATCCCTAAGGATTTAATAATATTTCACTATCAATTTGAGAAGAGAAAATTTTCATTCCTGATTCAAAACTACAAAGGGAATATTCAAATAGTATCGAAGGATAAAGAAATATTCGCCTATCATTTTAATTATGAAATTAATCTAATGTTTAATTCTTAGGTTTGTATTCCACAAATATATCCCCTACCAACTAAGATAGTGTTTGGTATTCTAGAGAGAGAAGGTCTGGTATTCTAGAGAGAGAAGGTCTATCTTGATTTCAAATTTTTGATACTTTTTTATCAGCGGGAATCCAGGAGGCGGGTAGTTCTCGCCGTCTCAGGCCGGCGTGGAGCCGGATGGAGGCTCGCCGACCTTCGACCGGTGGAACGTCGGAGGAGAGCAGAGTAGACAAATCTTCTTCTTGTTTGGATCGGAGTATTCCTGGTTTTCTCCGTAAGTCTTCTAATGGAGCATTAGTTTTTAGAGAAGGGACCATCATTCATCAGAATAAGTTTAATCTCGTTGAAGGTAAGGGTAAGGGTAAAGCCATTGATTCAGTTGCTTTTTTCAAATCTAAAGATCCTATTTCTCCGGTGGTTTCTTCGTTAAATGACCATGAAGCTTCCTCATCCAGCATGAAAATCTTTGTTAATCGATTTGGTGTTTCAAATGCAATCCCTATCATTAGCGACAGCATGATAAATGCGAAATCCAGGAATTTGATTAACAAAGAGGATTGTGTTATGAATGAGAATCTGTCTACTGGAGATTTGCTTTCACGAGATCAAATAGTGGCAGAAGTTGGCACAGTGGTACCCATGAATATGGATACTTCTTTTTCTGGTCGGATCAAGGATCTGACAGAGGTCAGAAATTGTGTCTCTGGAGATATGAATGATTTCAAGCAGGTTTCTAACAATGTAATCCCACCGGTAGCGGTCAATAAAATGGGTAATCCTAACCCAAATGCTTGGAGTAGGAAGAGCAATGTTAGAGTGGATAAGTTGGAATTAGGGTCATTTTTATCAGATGATGGGAAATCTGTTAAACTGCATATGGGTAATGTGGTGGAGAATTCAAAAAAGTTGGAGAATGCTTTGATCATCAAAGTTTTTGGTGATAATATTCCTTTCTTCGTGATTAACCAGGAGTTGAGGAGGCAATGGGGTGGCTTTGGGAGATTTCAACTCACTATGTTGGGTGGAGATTGGATTCTCTGTTCTTGTGAAGAGGATTTAGTCATGGAATCTATTTTATCGGAAGGACCTTGGTTTGTTAAAGGTCATATTATTGGGATTGATAAGTGGTCTCTTATGTTTTCACCGGATTCTTTAAAGGGATTTTCTGCGCCTGTATGGATTAGACTTCCCAATTTACCACTGCAATGTTGGGATGATATTAACATTTGTAGAATTGCTTCTCTAGTGGGAAAGCCTTTGCTTTTGGACGGGAACATGTTCCAATGGAATAGGAGAGAATTTGCTAGGGTGTGTGTGAGGATTGAGCTGGATAAGGCTCTACCTCTAGGTGTTTGGGTGGAGGGAGATTCAGGAAAATTTTTTCAAAAAATTGAATATGAGAAGATCTTTAAACTTTGCTACATGTGTGGAAAGATTAGGCATCTAGTAAAGAGATGTGGTGAAAACAAATTTGTGATGAATGAAGTAAAGGAGGGGAATATCGATCATTCAGCAGTAGAGGTTGCTGATAAGGTTCATCATGTCTATGATGAAAAGGCCAAGGATAACAGTTGAGATCTTGGTTATGGACCGTAAATCCATGTCAGGTATGGAAAGAAAAGGAATGTGGTGGGTTATAAAAACTAGCTTCCTTTTAAACACATTGGAAAACCAAATTCTGTTTCTAAGTGGAGAGAAACTGGTTCTCGGTACAATGAGGGAAAGATGATGGCAATGAAGGAGTTACTAAAATAACAATTCCAGTAGTTTCTGTGATACAAGATGAACGTACTCATGTAGATGCTTCTTCTATGGGCAAAGATGTAGAAGAGGGTGAGTTACCTGCTGAACAGTTGGAAGATTTACAAGCTGCTGATGTGGTATCTCGGGTGGATGGAATTTCTGCTCAGTTGGTGGGGACTGGATCGAACAATAAGTTTGATCTGTTTACTAATGTAACAGAAGATTGTTTGAATGAGGTTGTGGTCGTTGATGAATTAGTTGTAAGTAAAGCCAAGGAAAATTCATCTATCAATCTTGAATTGGACAGGGAGGAGGAACCTAGTATATTTGGTTCTAACAAAGTCAAAAGAAAGTTGGGTAAGGAGCTGAAAACTCTTGGTCCAATTAAGCTGTTGATGAGAAATAGAAAGGTAGAGGGGGGCAATAAAAGTATGGGTGTTGGTGTTAACTCACCTACCATTCAATGAATTCAATAGCTTTTTGGAATTGTAAAGGAGCAAGGAAAATTCATGCTTCTCTATATCTTAAAGAGTTTGTTAAAAAGAATGGTGTCATGTTTGTTGGTTTATTGGAAACTAAAGTTTCTTCTATGAATAGGAAGGATGATGATTTGCTTATTGGTGAGGAGTGGAATATTTTTCACTTTCCTTCTGTTGGGCTTTCAGGAGGAATTTTGGTCCTATGGAATACTAAGGTAGCTGCTTTTACTACCTTGTTTTCTTCCTTTCAATGTGTAATTAGATATTTAGAATTTCAGAACAAGGAAGTCTGGAGGATATCTACTATTTTTGGGAATAAGAACTTGTATACAAGAAGGGAATTGTGAAAATGTTTGGAGGAGTATGCTTCTAAAGACCTTCCATTGGTTTTGGGTGGTGACTTTAACTGTATTCTTGCTAGAAATGATAAAAAGGGTGGGAAAAATTTACTTTTTCTCAAGGTCCAATGGAGATGAAATGTTTTGTTTCCTCTAATGACCTGCATAAGGTAGAATTTATGGGGCCTTCATTTACTTGGTGTAACAATAAGTTGGGGGGAGATTGGATTCTAGAAAGATTGGATAGGTGTTTTGTTAACACAATGGCTTTTAAATCTTCTAGATTGTTGGTGGTCCGTCACCTTCCCAGAGTGGCTTCGGATCATTTTCCAATTGTATTGAAGATTGGGAATCATCCTTTGGCAACGAAGCTTAATATGAAGTTTGAAGACACTTGGGCTTCTCACTATGCTTATACGGGTATTGTGAGAAAGGCGTGGGGTAAGAATATTGCTGCTGGTAATGCAGATATTCTAAGCATTAAATTTAGGAGGTCTTTGAAAGCTCTTTACTATTGGAGTAAAGCGAAGTTGGGGAACATGCAGTAGAAGAACGAGGTCCTTATGGAGGAGATTCTTCAACTACAAATGGAGAAAGCTTTGGGTGGAGAATTACATGGAGAGATGGTCCTTCTTCTCAGGGCAAAAGTTAATGAACTCAACGGTATTCTAGCTCAGTTAAACACATAGTGGAAGCAACGGGCTAAGGTAAAATGGATCAAGGAAGGTGATCTAAATACTAATTTTTTCCATTCTTTTGCTAGTGCTAGAAGGAATGCGAATCATATTATTAAAATCAAGGATGATCACGGTGTGGTTGTGGAGGAACAAAATCTAATTGAGCAGGTTTTTAATAATTTTTTTTACAACAAAATGGAAGGATAGACCGTGCATCTTAGATGGCTGGCCGTCTACAACAGTTATGCTGAGTGACAATGATAGAGATATACTAAATGCTGAATTGTCCATGGGAGAAGTTATCAAAGTGGTGGATGATTTTGGTGGGGGTATCTCACCTGGAAGCGATGGTATTTCAAATCTTTTTGTTAAAAACTATTGGTCTATCATTAAGCTTGATATTTGGGATGCTTTAAAAAGTTTTTTTTGATAAGGCTATCATGGTGGAGAATTGGAAAGATACTCAAGTGAGACTAATTCCAAAGGTTGATAACCCTATTAAGCCTGCTGATTTCAGACCTATAAGCCTTTATAAAACTATTTATAAACTGGCTGCTAAAATTCTGCTCAACCGAATGGCTCCTATCATTCCTAAATTGATTTCTGTTAATCAAGCAGCCTTTATTAAGGGTCATTCTCTCTCGGATCAAGTGCTTGTTGCTCAAGAGATCTTTTATAAATTTAGACACTCTAAAGCTTCAAGAGGGTTGGTTGCTTTAAAGATAGATATGGAACAGGCTTATGATAGCATGTCCTGGAAAACTCTTGATCAGGTCTTAAAGAATTTTGGTTTTCCAATTCATTTTTCCAGGCTTATTATGGAGTGTGTGAAAAACCCAAAGTTTTCTATTCTTATTAAAAGAAATTCTTCTCATTGGATTTCGGCTTATAGTGGATTTCGTCAAGGTTGTCCACTTTCTCCATTACTTTTTGTTCTTTGTTCTCAATTGCTTTCTAATGCTCTCATCTAGGAAGAGAGGGTTATTGGGATTAAAATTAATCCTAATTCTCCAAGGATCTCTCATCTGTTATATGTAGATGATATTTTAATTTTCTCTGAAGCTAATGTTAAATTGGTAAAGAAGATCAGGAGGATTCTTGGTGACTATTGTAAGTGGACAGGTCAGAAGATTAACTTGTCTAAATCTTCTTTGATTTTTGGTGAAGTGGTGAAGAAAAGGAAAAAGAAGGCCATTGCTAAGATCATGTGTTTCAAACATGTAAAAGAGTTTATCTATTTGGGTGTCAAAATAGCTTTGAGAAGATTAGTAGCTTCGGATTTCTATTTCTTGTTGGAAAAGGTTATGGGTAAATTGAACACTTGGGGAAGTAAGTCTATCTCGCTTCCTGGTAGGATTACACTTACCAAATCTGTTCTCTTGGCAATTCCGGTTTTTCATTGTACTCATGCTTTGATTCCGATTGGTATCTTGGAAAAAATTGATAAGGCTTGCAGAAGTTTCGTTTGGCACAAGAATATTAATAATAATGGAATGCATTATGTCTGTTGGGATGCTTTATGCAAGCCTGTTTAAGATGGAGGGCGTGGTCTACATTCTTCGGTTAAGAAGGTGGAAGCTTTAAGAGCTAAGATTGCTTGGAAGTACCTCAATGATAATGATTCTCTTGTGCATCGCATTTTGGAAATGAAATATGGCAGGTCTTCTTGGAATGTTGAAGCCAAGAAGACTGGGTCTAATGCTTGGAAGATCATCTTAAGTGGTGCTGAAGCCCTCAGATCAATTATGAGGTGGAAGATCTCCAACGGTACAACTGTTAATGTGCTAGATGATGTTTGGATTCTTGATAAGCCATTAAACAAATGGCCTACTTTGATCTCAAATTCTATTACTCAAGATTTGACGGTTGATCAGTTTATTACTGATGGACAGTGGGATGTCGACAAGCTAAGTCAGATGGTTGGAGATGATTTAATGAGATTGATATGTAAGATACATATTGATCTGGATGAAGTTAAAGACCAACCTGAGCTTCTTTATATAAAGACGGGGACTACTCTATCTGCCATGGTTTCTAGACAGGAGAGTAGAGGTAGGACGAGCATGCTATATTGGACTTGGATCAAGAAATTAAACTTAAATTCTAGAGTGGAAAATTTCTGGTGGCGTGTATTTCACAAGGTCATCCCCACTTTTAAATTCCTGGAAGATAGAAGATTAAAGGAAGGAAATTTATGTCCTTTGGGGTGCAGAAAATCGGAGGACTTGGATCATGTTGTGGTGTCTTGCAATAAGTTGATTCAGGTTATTGATATTCTAAATCAGTGGGGCTTCCTTTTACCAGTCTTTGGGTGTTTGGAGGATTGCTACAGCTGGTTAAATAGGAATGCCTCTTCTCAGAAATTCATTGCTAACTTATATTGTTCTATGATTTTACTCTGCTGGAAGTCCAGAAACAAATTTACTCATCAAGGTATGGAAGAGAGAAACACTTGGATTGCAATTGAGGCGCTGGGAGTAGCTTCCATTTCTCTGAAGAAGGGAAAGAGGCCTGTGGGATGCTAATCAACCTCTTCGGTTGTCTTTAAACATTTGGCATCCTCCTCCACCTGATTGGATAAAGTTTAATGTTGATGCTGCCTTGTTGAATTCGTATATTGCAAGTATTGGGGTGGTGGCGAGAGATCACAAAGGGTGCTTTTTGGCAGCTTTTGGAATGCAGTTTATTCATTGGGACATCTCTCGTTTGGAAATGGAAGCCTTCTCCTCCGTTAAAGAGGTTCTTAAAGATTGGAGATTACAATTCAAAGGTATTATTTTGGAAGGAGATAATGCTAATGTGATAAAAAGCTTGCAATAAGGATACAAAAGGACGGACAACATGGGTTCTGGAGCTGAGCTTGCTTTCCAGTCATTCATTAAAGATTTTGATCTTGTTATTTTTAACTGGGTGCATAGGGATTGTAATAAGTTAGCAGACTTTTGTGCTAACTATGCTTTGTAGGAGAATTTTTGGTGGGATGACCTTACTTTGAATAATATTCCTCCTTTTTTTCAATTGTTAAAGGAGGAATGTGATGCTATTAGATTGTAACTTCTTTAGTTCTTTTTAATGCAATTGCTTCATGCATTTTTTCAAAAAAAAAAAAACTAAGATAGGGTTTATTTTATTCTGGGTTGTAGACTCCCTATAGGGGCAAGCCCCTATAGTTAATTACATATCCTAAAAAAATACCATTGATTAAAGTAAAGAATAAAGATTTTTAATGACATATGGATATAATAAAATGTTTGGGATAATAAGATTTAATGTATAAGCTTTGGATTGTAAATTCTCTAGTTGACCTCAGAATTTAGATTTAACTTTTTAGATTTTAAAAGAATTGAATAGAAATGTGTAAAGACTAAAGAGGTGTTTACAATTTGGACTTATACTTGCTTGGAGTGAGTTGCCAGCTAACAATCCTAATTCACAATCAAAGCCTTAGATGTAATATATGATAGGCTAAGCTCTATCATAAGAGATTAAAGGATGTTTATGACTCTATATGAGTAATTTTAACTTTAAGTTCAAATGACACTAGCGAAAGACTCACTAAAAACTCTAAATTTTATCCTACTTAATTTACCTAACTAAATTTTCTAACCACCAAATGTTTTTAGAAAGTTTTACAGTATAACCCTATACTAAAGGAAAAGGAAAAGTGTAGCATCCTCCGACCGTAATGTGGACCCCACTACCTTACCCACTTTGGGTATAAGTGTTTGGCTTAATGTACGTTGTAGAAATAAAATGCGTGCATGCATGCATGTATAAGTAAATGGGTTGATATATAATACCCAGTACTGTATCATCCTAGAACTAGTATATATATTCCTTAAAAGTTCAGAACATATACACTAAAAGAAACCTAGAAAATGTTTTACCCACTAATGCAAACTACTACACTTATGAATGTAATGCATGAAATAATATAATAAATAAAGACTGAATATAAAAAAGTAATTTATTTATTTATTGATTTGATAATTTACAACATATTCAAACTCTGCATAAGAGAAAGGTGGACATGCTCCACCAAGCAAACATGTGTTTCCAATCCTACCATATATATAGATTGAAATAAACTTACTTATGATCTTCAAGCTTTAAGTCTTCTATTGAATTCTAAAAGAGAGTATCCTGGAAAGGATCTCATCTTTTGGATCCCCATTTGTATATGTATAAGCAGGTATATTTAAATCTATTACACTCAAGATGCTGTACAACTTGATCTATATATATTTTTCTTATACAATAACTTGTACATGTATATAACATTCCTAGGTATATTCTACTTTAACTCTTATAGGAATTTAAAGTAATATAAAAGCATGTACGAAGCAAAGCAATTGTACAATAAATTCTAATCAAAGTTGGAGGCAGAGGATTACCAAGCTTCACATCATTATGTCATTTCCAAGAAATATATATAGCTGTACTATAAATTCTAGCAATATTTGGATATGATTTTGTAAGTCTTTGAATTCTAGCAATGCAACTATTTAAAGAATGGAAAACAAGAATTTGGCAATCCAATTCTCTAAGCTTGTTTATAATGACAATAAGATATTTACTTTTAACATCAATATGTAAATGATTCTCCACATCTTCACATCCTCTAGCACAACGATCGTCTAGCATGAGATTCCTATATTTTAGAAACTCATTGGAAGGAATAACATTCTTACTTAACCTCCACTAGAACATATCATCCTTTGGTTAAAGCTTTATATTCCTGAGCCAATTGGTGAATTTGTCATCTTCATAATCAAAGTTGTTCATAACCAAAGCATCATATGCTAAAGCAGAAATAGATTTTCCAGAATGATGAACCATTTATTCGATTTGTCATATCCCATATTCGGATAGATAGGAATTTGTTTTATCAGAGATATAGAATTATAATGAAAAAGAAAACTTGTGAAGCTCTAAATCATTCCAAGTACCATCAGTAGAAATAAAATTTTGAACAAAAGTTTCATGTACTCCAACACAATTAACAAAGGTAGGCCAAGTGTTAGACTTATGTCCAAAATCCAAGCATCATTTAGAACATCAACTTTTTCATCGTTAGAAAATTTCCATCTAATAATAGGCTTGAGGAATTTAGCTCCATTTACCAAAATATGCCAAGAAGACAATGATCCCCTTTTAATTTCAACATTCAATATATCTCTTCCATATTTAGCAATAAGATTTCTATGAAGCAATGAGGCAGGGTTTTGAATAAATCTCCAAGCCAATTTAGCTCTTAGAGGACATATTTTATCTACAGATGAATGTTATCCCATTCCACCATATATTTTTGGTTTACAAAATTCCTCCCAAGCAACCTAATGTAAACCTTATTTACCTTTATCTTTGTGCCAAATGAAATTTCTGCATAACTTGTCTAATTCATTCAACAAACCCTTAAGAACTGAAAAGTGTGTTTATGAGAAAATAAGTAGAGATAAAATGCAGATTTTATGAAAAGAATTCTTCCAGCAATGGATAAAAATCTATTTCCCTAAGCATTCAATATTTCCAAAGCATGGTCCAAAATATTTTGAAAATCAAACACAATCATCCTTCTTAAAACAATTTTTACACCCAAGTAATACATTTTTTTAACAATTTTAAATCCCTACTTTTTGGAAAAGTTTTTCTTTCTTCTAACATCAACAGATATTCCAAATATAATCTAGGATGTATTATTGTTTATTTTTTGTCAAATCCTATTGCAGAATTCAGTAATAATCCTCTTCATAACCTTAATAACACTTACAAATGCTAATGCAAATATATGAACTTCATCTACCTATATTAAGTGTGTAATCTTTTTAGATCGTGGAACAATTTTAATACCTAATTCTTCACCATTTTGATAAATAGCATTAGATAATAATTGTGAGCACATGATGAATAAATATGGAGATAATGGACAACCATGTCTAAATCCACTCCTAGCCTTGATCCATTTAGAATTCTTCCCATTGATAAGAATAGAAAATCTAACATTTTCCACACATTCCATAATAAGTTTAGACAACTTAGAAGGAAAACTAAACCATTTTAAAATATGCTTAAGGGCAGGCCAACCCATACTATCATATGCTTGCTCCACGTCAATTTTAATAGCCATCAAACTTTTCTTTGAATTAGAAAATTTGAATTTATTAAAAATCGCTTGGGCCAAAAAAGAATGGTCTAACATTGATTTGCCAGGGATAAAAGCTACTTGATCTTCAGTCATAATCTTAGGAATGCACCACTTCATTTTATTCAATATCTTTATAGTAGCTATCTTTTAAATGGTTTGGTAAGGACTTATTGGTTTGAAATTTGAAGGCTCAATCAAATTTTTAATCTTGGGAATAAGAATAATAAGAGTTTCTTTCCACTCATCATGCTTATGATCTATCCTAAAATTGTAGTAAGTAGCTTTCCAAGTGTCATCTTTAGCAATTTTCCAATAAAATTTAAATAAAGAAGCAGTAATTCCATCATTTCCAGGAGGCTTGTTATTACTTAATTGCAAAACGACAGTAGCAAATTATTCTTAAGAGAAATTAGCATTTAGCAATTCAAAATCTGCATCAGAAATTTTCTGTTCATTGTATACTTTAGGCCAACCCGAAAGCTTATAGCTTCTATTCCTTTATTTTTTCTTGAAAAGGTTATTAAAAAAATGTTTCAATCTTCTCATTATCTTCCACCAAATCATTATTTACTTCTTTGATTTGCTTAATCCAATTGCCATTATGCCTAGCTGAAGCATAATCATGAAAGAATTTTGAGTTGCAATCTCCTTCGTTCAACCATCTAGCCTTTACTCTTTGACTCCACCATGTTGATAGTCTTGCCAATGTAACATTTAACTCATGAACTTTACTTCAAAGCAAAATTAATTTTTTCGATTTCCTCCATATGTAGCTCCATAATTAAATTCTTCAACTTTTCTTTGATAGTACATAACCTCTTAAGCAATTCATATTCCAATAATAAAGAGCCTTAAGAATTCTCTCATTTTCATTTGTAGAATTTTTGAATAGTTTCCAAAATTAGATTTTCTCCATAACTTTAAAATAATACTCCAAGCAGCTTGATATGACTTCCAAACATCTTCAAATCTGATGATTTTGAGTTGTGGTTGAGGAACAATACCCATGTTAAAAACTATCAGACAATGATATGAAGCAACTCTTGCAAGGTGCCTAGTCATTGCCAATGGATCACTTTGTAATGTTGCAGAATTAAGAAGGCATCTATCCAATCTTTCCCATATTCAAGATGATCCTTCCTTATTATTACACCAAGTAAACCTAGGTCCAATAATACCTACATCATGAAAATTATTGTCAACCATAAAAGATTTCATTCCTTGAGGCCGTTGAGAAAAAAATGAACATCTTTCCACCTCTCTTATCCTCTTTAGACAAGATACAATTAAAATCTCCTCCCACAATGGAAGGAATGTTATTAGAAGTAAGTCTTTCAAGATTATCCCAAAGCCGTCTCCTCACATGAAAATCTTTATTCCCATAGATAGTAGCAACATTCCATTTCTTTGGAATGTAGGTATTATTGGACCTAAGGCGTGAAATGTCTCTAAGATTAATGTTGCAAAGTTTCACCCCTATTAGGTGTGTATAGAATTTCCTAGGAATTTTCTAAGTTGTTTAGACATCATCCTTAATTATTTTTCTTAGGTGTTACTAGTGTTCCATTGGGCTTGAATCTTTATCCAGCTAACTCTGGCACAAATGCAAGCACACCATAGCAAACACATAGCCTAATTCTACCAATTTGGATTGTTATGAATTTTTAAAGTTTTGGGCCCCAAATGGACCCATTACTTTATAAATTCACACCATATCAATCCATTGAGCATAGTGACCTTAGAAAAATGTAGGGGATGCCCAAGATGCTAAAAAAATTTTCACCAAAATTTGTGTTCAGTTTGACCACTAGATTGTAAAAAAATTGAGAAAATTGAATTTTGAACAAATTTAAATATATCATAATTCAATAGTCAAATCAAGTTGAATTTAACTTTAATAAACAGTAGAGGTTAATACTTTTAAATGACACTAAAAAAACTTAATTTGGTGAAAAATTAAATTTTCTGTTAATTTTAGATGTTTTAGGCAATTTAATTAAAATTTTAATTTATTTAAATTAAATTGCAAAATGTGGCAGCACAATCATTACCAATGATTGGCAATAATTGCACGACACGATGCCTCACAGCCATCATTTTAAACACATAGCTTACAATCATGACCATTAAATTCAAACTGCACGGATTTTATGACTGAGATCATACCACATAGCCAAATAGCTGATCAACGTGCGATCCACTATTTTATGTCAGGCGATTAATATCGTCTGATGCTCTCTGGGTCATTTGATCGCGTGTGTATTGTTATCGAGCGGCTCTACTCTAAATAGAGCATTTTAGTTCATTTTGAACTAAAAATTTAAATGGCTATAACTTTAAAAGTACTAGTCCAAATTTTGTGAAATTTGAAACATAGATTCATGATAGTCTATTCATCCAATTCCTACAGATTGGAGGCTCCATGCATTGTAAATTTTCTATAATTTCAAATTAAAGTTCTACCTAAAAGTTGAGATACCATACAATCTAATGTATGGATTTTGATGATCTTGGGCTTGTTGGAAAGCTAGAGAGGTCCTCTTTAACTTCTTAAAAGACTTCAAAGTCTAGTTTGTTGCAAATATGGATTTAATGATTCTAATTTTGATGATAACAAACATTTTATTTTTATTTGATTACCTAACCTTTCAGGTTCACAAGATCAATTATAATTCAAGCCAGCTCAAGATCAAGTCAGCCTATTTTTTTTAATTTCAATGTAAATTTTTACCTTTCTTGAGTCAAATGTAATGTAATGGATCTGTAAGCTAAGTAACCTTGCACACATACACTCAGGGGGAGATTTTTTTGAGAGTTAGAGTTTGTATTTGGTTTGTTCATATCATCCTGGACGGTAGTAATATCATCCTGGACAATTCATTGAAAATAGAAACCCTAATTAGGGCAGCCATGTTGAGTCTTTCCGATTAAGCAGATCATCCTAGATGATTATCCATCGTATAGGATGATATGCTCAAATCAAAAAATATCAATCGCCAGACAAATTTAGGTATGTTTATATTTTTAATATTTTAGTCTAATCATCACAGACGATATGTGTATCATCCTAGATGATTCATTACAATCATGCCTAAATTAGCCAGGTGATTAAGGAAAGCAATCAAGGATTAATTGATCTATCACATCATCCTGGATGATCATAAGATCATCCTGGATGATCAATAATAAATCCTCATCATCCAACATATCTCAACTGGATGACCCAAACTATGTGCCAGACTATATTTCCATTTTGAACTAATCGTACAGGATGATATCTTTATCATCCTAGACGATCAATTATTTTGAAATCGTCCAGCATAGTTATCCCGGATGACCTGAACTATATGCCGGATGATATTGGGTATTTTTGAACTAATCATACATGATGATAGAGAAATCGTCCTTAACGATCAAGTCATTTTCTTTAGATTATCCAGAATTTTCTCCTGGATGTCCTGAACTATGTGTTGGATGATATTCCTAATTTAGAACTAATCATCCTGGATGATCACAGAAGCATCTCAGATGATTAGAATAAACCATGTCTTCTAATCATCTAGAAGAACCGGATTGTCCAGGCTAAAAGCGGCTGATTTACACTAATCGTACAGGATGATCTCTGGATCATTCTGGATGATCTTTGATGGCAAGTTTGAGCCCTTCAATTTAAGATCTCTTTCCTAATACTATTGAGATCTTTTATCACTATCCTCACCTTAGAGAGTCTTAAGAGGGAGAGGGAGAGCTTGAGAGAGAGAGAGAGAATCTTATGAGGGGGAGTTTGTGAGGAGTTCACAAAGGTTACTCCAAGTAAGGATTCGAGTCATCATCTCCAGTTGTCATCCCTTATCCCTTGGTGTCTCTATGGGAAGGATCGTTAGCAAGAAGATCAAGGTTCTCTACCTACTTCAGAAGGAAGCGAAAGGAGGTATGGTTCTCTGCCTGCTTCAGGAGGAAGCAAAAGGAGGTAAGGTTTGCTGCCATCTTCAGGAGGAAGCAGAAGGGGTTTGGGTTCTCTTCCTCACTAGGGTTGGTGAAAGGAGTTTTATAAAGGCTTCTCCCCCTTACTATGGGAGCAAAAGGAGAGTCACTGAGTTTTAGTGCAATACCTGGAGGGGAGGCTCCGGGGACTAGATGTAAGTCAAGTTGACCGAACCACTATAAAATCTGGTGTGTCCTTTCTTTTACTATTCTGCTTTTAATTTCTGCACTTTACTTTCTATGGATGATCGTGTGGTTAAAGTTAGTGTTTTGTTTGATTAAACATCTCCACATCAATATGAATTATAATTATTTTAAAACATCTGAAAAAGGTTTTCAAAATTGATTTTGCTCAAGAATTTTTAAAACTACTAATTCACCGTCCCCTCTTGATTAGCCTCAGGCTAGTTCATAAGTGCTTAATATCTCTAACAAACTTTCAAGTGGTATCAGAGCAGGATTCAAAAATTAGGTTTTAGAAAACTTTTGAACTTCAATCTGTGGCTAACTTTGGTAACCGGAACACTGTAGAAGGGTATTCCAATACTCGACCACCCTTATTTGATAACATACATTTTGATTTCTGGAAAACTTACATGTCCACCTTTTTATAATCAATCAATTATCGCATGTGAATGCTCCTTAAAGATGGTTATGATGCACCTTTTAGACTTGATATTGGTGTTAAAACTAAACTTCCTTTTACTGAATGAAATCATGATGATAGGGACATAACACTACTAACTGCAAAATGCTTAAACTATTTTTTCTGTGCATTAAAATTTGAGGATTACTTGCGTGTCTCTACTTGCACAATAGGTAAAGAAATTTGGGATAGATTATGCATTACTTATGAAGGCACATTGGAAGTTAAATAATCTAGGTTAAATATCTTGTTTCACAACTATAAACTCTTTTGCATGAAACCTAATGAGTCAATATCTGAAATGTATACTAGGTTTACAAAAATTGTCACCTCCCTACATGCTTTAGGAAGAGAATTCACTAATTATGAGAAAGTTAACAAAATTCTGAGATATTTGCCTTCTTCCTATGATGCCAAGATAATTACGATCATTGAATCCAAGGATTTGAACACTTATTTTATTGATAACTTACTTGGATCACTCATTGCTTACAAGAAAGGAGTGAACCAAAGATAACTTGAGGCATGTGAGAAAAAGAAAGAGAAAACTGTGGCGCTGAAGGATAATGATACGAAGACTAATTCTTTTGGGTCTAAAAGTGATGATGTTGCCTTAATCACTAGGTAATTCAAAATCTTTCTAAGGAAGAAACACAAGAACTATCAGAAATGGAACAAATGTAAGAATAGAAAAAATTCTAAAGGTTCTTCTGATACATTTTATTTTGAATACAGGAAACCAAGACATATAAAAGTTGATTATCCTACACTTATGGCTCACCTAAGCAAGGAGAAGCCCAAGTTCATGAAGGATAAGAAATATATTCAAAAGACTTTCTTGGTGGATTCTTCATTAGATTCCTCTTAGGCTAAAGTTGAAGAGGAGACTACAAACTTGTGTTTGATGGCGGATGAACATCTTGGTCAGTCTGACAAAGAAGAGGTATGTGAACTAACCTACGATCAATTACTTGATGTTTCTGAGAAAATCCATTCATCATATATGAAACCTAAGAAAATGCATGCTAGACTGAAATTAGAATTCTTGAACTTGCAAAAAGAGCATGAAGTTTTGCTTAAAGATCATTCTTCACTTGATAGCAATCACATGCCATTACTTGATGGATTTGATGAGTTAAATAAAAAGCATTCTAAATTGATTGTTGAGTATGATTCATTGAAAGCATCGCATGTAGAATTAAAAATTGCATTGAAAGAATTAGAAACTCATGTATTCAAAGTAGAGAGTAGGAAGCATACATTAAGAGTGGAAAATTCAATTCTTAATAGTTTAAATAAATTTTTTGATGCTGAATTAAAAATAAGCAACCTCCATCACTTGAAGAATTTCATATAAAATCATCAAAGCATGCATTATCCAAACCTAGGAAGAGGCACTATCAGCCATGTAGATTAGTTAACCATTTTCCTGGCATTAGATATTTTTCTTATGGCATGTTAGGACATATCTCCCTCACCTGCACTATTCACCATAGTACACATTGGCTGTGGAGGCCCAAATTGCATTATTCATAGCATAACATACATGTATTGCATTCTTCTTTCCATAAGAAGGAACCTAAACTTGTTTGGGTTCCTAAATTCAACATTTAATGATTTTGTAGGGGTGCTCTCACACAAGGCCTCGTGAGAGATAATAGTACCTGGACAGTGGATGCTCAAGGCATATGACTGGAGATGCAAATTAATTCATTTCACTGAAGGCCAGGGCTGGAGGCAAGGTCACTCTTGGAGACAACACAACCAGGAAAGTGGTGGGCATAGGTATAATCAAAAACTACAAGAACCTTTTAATTGAAAATGTTTTGCTTATAGATGGACTGAAGCACAACTTGCTCAACATCAGTCAACTCTGTGATAAAGGGTTTAGCATAAAGTTTTTGGTAAATACTTATACTATTAGCTTAAATAATAACACTATTTTGTAAGGCAAGAGGATCAACAATGTCTATATGCTTGATTTAAATAACATTGAGTGTGCTGCTTCATTCTACTTAACTATTGCTGATGAGTCATGGTTGTGGCATAGGAGGTTATGCCGTGTCAGCATGAAAACCCTTATAAGAGTAACCCAAAAGGTCCCAGTTAGAGGTATCCCCAAGCTTAAGTTCACTAAGGACCACCTATGTGATGCCTATCAATTAGGGAAGCAAGTTTAATCCTCTTTAAACTCCGTTAAGGACATCAGCACCTCTAGACCTTTAGAAGTCCTTCATATGGATTTATTTGGACCCATTAGCACTGCCAGCTTAGGGGGAAAAGTCTATGGATTTGTGATTATCGATGACTACTCAAGGTTCATTTGGATTAGATTTCTATCACATAAAATTGAGTCATTTGATGAACTTAAATCTTTTTCCACTTGGATTTAGAAGAAGTTAGGTTGTGAGATATTGACCATTCATAGTTATCATGGTGGAGAATTTAAAAATGAGAGATTTAAAACTCTCTATGAGGTGCAAGGGATTAGTCATAACTTTTCAGCTCCTAGGACCCCTCAGCAGAACGAGGTAGCTGAAAAAAAGAAGAAGATCTTAGTGGAAGCTACTAGAGCCATGCTTGTTGAGTATTCACTTCCAAAATACTTTTGGGCAGAAGCAGTGAACACAGCCTATTATGTGTTGAATAGGATGAATGTTAGATCCAAACTGAATAAGACACATAATGAGATCATTAAGGCTAGAACTCCAAACCTTTCCCACCTCTATGTCCTTGGCTATAAGGTCTTCATTCTTAGCAATGAAAAATCATCCTTAGGAAAATTTAACCCAAAATCTGGTGAAGGAGTGTTCTTAGGATATTCTAATGTGGAGAAATCCTTTAGAGTGTTTAATAAGAGGACATTGGTGGTGGAGGAGACTACTCTTGTAGTGTTTGATGAATCTAATCCTAAGGAGTTTAGTGCTGAGGAAGAAGAGGAAGTAAAATACTTTGCCTAGAGATTGGAGATATTCTTCGAGTCATTCTAAAGAATGGATCTTAGGAGACCCTTTTGAAGGTGTTAAAACTAGGCATGGACTTAGGAAGGAAGTAAACCATTCTACCTTTGTCTCAATGACTGAACCCACCAACATCAATCAAACCCTTTTTGATGAATTTTGGATCTTAGCTATGTAAGAAGAACTTAACCAATTTGTGAGGAATGATGTCTGAGAGTTAGTAGAAAGACCTAAGAATTAAAGTGTAGTGGGAACCAAATGGGTCTTTAAGAATAAAATGAATGATTCTGGTGTGGTGGTTAGGAATAAGGTGAGATTGGTGGCTAAGGGTTACAACTAAATAGAAGGGATTAATTTTAAGGAGACCTTTGCCCCTATAGCTAGATTGGAAGCCATTGGAGTGCTACTAGCCTTTACTTGTTATAAGGGATTTAAGCTTTTTTAAATGGATGTTAAGAGTGCCTTTTTAAATGGTGTAATAAAAGAAGAAGTGTTTGTAGAGAAACCCCCAGGTTTTGAGAGTTTCAAATACCTAAATTATGTTTACAAATTAAAAAAGGCCTTGTATGGATTAAAAATGGCACCCAGGGCTTGATATGAGAGGCTTAGCAACTTCCTACTAGAAAGAAAGTTTATTAAGGGGAGAGTAGACACCACCGTTTTTCTAAGAAAAGTAGGAGATGATTTACTCATTATCCAGATTTATGTTGATGATATACTTTTTGGATCTTCTGATCAAAATTTATGTGATGATTTTTCTAAAATAATGATTAGAGTGTTTGAGATGAGTATGATGGGAGAATTGTCCTACTTTTTAGGGTTTAGCATAAGGAAAATGGATGATGGAACTTTTCTTAATCAATCAAAGTACATTAAGGACATCTTGAAGAAATATGAAATGGGTAAAGATAAGACAATAAGCACTCCCATTAGTTCTAGTGTCCAGTTAGATAAGGATTTCAATGGAAAATTTGTTAATCAAAAGAAGTACAGAGGAATAATTGGAACACTGCTTTACTTGACCGCTAGCTGACCTGATATAATGTTTAGTGTTTATCTCTGTACTAGATTTCAAGCTGATCCTAAAGAATCTCACCTGACTACAGTTAAGAGAATTCTTAGATATCTCTTAGGGACCCAAAACTTAGGAATCTGGTATCCTAAGCACAACACTTCTTTTGAAATTATTGGATATTCTGATTCTGATTTTATAGGGTGTAGGGTGGATAGAAAGAGCACTTCTAGAACTTGCCAATTCATAGGATAATCTTTAGTCTCCTGGTCTAGTAGAAAATAAAACTCTATTGCACTTTCTACTGCTGAAGCTGAGTACATTGCCTTAGGAAGTTGTGTGGCTCAAGTCCTTTGATTGAAGCAAAAAATTCTGAATTTAGGATTACTTGTTGGCACAATTTTAGTTCTATGTGATAACACAGTGTCATCTGTATCTCTAAGAATCCTATCCAACATTCAAGGACCAAACATATTGACATAAAGCATCACTTCATTAGGAACCTTGTTACCAAAGGGGACATTGAGTTACACCATGTAGCAACTGAAAACTAACTGGCTGACATCTTTACTAAACCACTGGACTTTGACACATTCAGTATTTTAAAGGCCAGATAGGGTGTGATTGACATAAAAACATGAATTTGATGATTACTGATTTCTGAAGTTTTTCTTTTTCATTTTTCTTTTGTTTCTATTTGACTTGATTATTTGTTTCCTTTTTGGTTTTTATTCTCTGCTGATTTTCTTTTATTGTTGTTACTTACCCGATTTAGTTATTTCTTTTTATGAACTTTCCTATTATTTTTTGATCTACTATTTATTTTTTTAGAATCAGATCACTACTCACTAGTGCTGATAAATTAGATTTCTAACTGAGAGTTTTGCCTTATTTTTATTTGGAAGCTTGTAAGCAGTGATTGACTCCTCTGAAATAGTTAAAGGGAAGAAACATTGATGATTGTTTCTCTTCCTCTAACTCCTTTAATGGTATATTTTTTTTTTGAATAGAAATCTTTTTCAAAATTAAAAAGGCTGGACTTTGAAATAGAGATCTTTTTATCTTCCTACAGTAATCTATCTCATATGAGTAGTGTTCGAAATCATTGAATCACTTTCAGGTTTTCTTAATCAAGTGGTTACATCTGTCATATGAGAATGATTCTATTTTGTGGTTTACTTTTCTCTATCTAAGAGAGTGAGTCTTTTGTTCTCTTATATCTAGAAGATAATCTCACAACTAAGAATCTTTTAGAGGTTTTGAAAGAAGGGAAGCTTGGAAAAGATACGCAAAGCACGCCAATCAACTGAAAATAAAAGAGGCACAAAATGAGCCCAACTGAAAAGATGCTCAATGTTCTCCAAAAATTAAATATATATATAAAGTGTATCGAAATCAAAATATCCACAAAGTACACCAAAAAATTGAAAAAGATGCACAAAATTAGCCAACAAAAAATAAGCTTCCTCCTCTTTCAAATCTTTAAAAATCTTAGAAGAATTCATGTACTACTTAATGTATTCAAACACTTGAGATTAAAAATTGTGATTTCTAGTTCTTTAATTTGCAATACTATTTTATCGGATATTTTTCTGGAATAAAGTTTGAAAGGTTCACTTTTCTTTTCTGACTTCTTTTTTTTTAATTAGATTATGTTTCAAAGGATTTTGAACCTGTAAGGTGTCTGGGTAGGAGTTACGAAAATTAATTTTCTAACTTTTTGGATTTCAGCCCGTCAATTTCTTCTTACTGGCTTTTGAATTAAAAATTAAGAAAAAATTCTAATTTACTGGAGCAGATCGATTAAAAAAAATTCTTTTTTATTTTTTTTTGTTGATGTTTCCTTATTTTTACTTCTTTTGGTTTTTTTGTGTTTTCTTTGATGTTTGATTTTTTGTGATTTTTGAGTCTCCTGATCATTCTTTTCCATCCTTTATTTTTAAATTTTTTATTCACATCATCCTGGACAATCCTCACATTGTCCTGAATGATATGATCAACGCTTCACCATCATGCACCAACAGCTAATATGCACCAATTATTGGTGATCATCCTGGATGATACACCTCGTCATCCTAAATGATCCACATGGCAGTAGTTGGATGACTTGAATTTTGCCCATCCGATCCATTTATTGCATATCATCCTGGATGATCCACCTAATCGTCCTAGATAAAAGTTTTTGTCAAAAGTCGTCCAGCTTGACTCATCGGGATGATTACCTGTGTCTAGTCATCCTGGATGATATCTGATAATCCTAAACAATACGACTGCTTTTTTGACTAATCATCCTCGATGAAATTATTGCTACCTATCATCTTGGACGATCTCATGATCGTCCTAGACGACATGGATGATTTTTATTTAAATAGCCCATTTCAGCCATTTTTCTTCACCACTCCTTTCTACACTCATACACTCTACTTCTTATGGCTGGTGGCAAAAGGGCTAGGCAGCAGGGAGTAAGTTCCTTAAGTGGGAATGTTGATCCTCACTTCCCTAATGCAGCCGATCAGGCTGCATTCCTATGCTATCTAGATATCAGTATTACTCAGTCCAAAATAATGAATCCACGTATCCTCACCTATTCGGTACTAGACCTCTTTGATCATACCTCTCTTACCTTCATTCTAACACTTGCCTTTCCTTTTAGCACTGAACTTCTTCGTATCTTTTTTGCAAACCTACGTATTGATCCTACTTATACCTCCCTTCGCTCCTTTATTAACAGACGACCCGTAGAATTAACCTTTCAGGATTTTTATGACATTCTCTAACTTTCCATCATTGGATAAGACAAGCTTCACCTCTTGTCCTCTTATCCTGATTTTAAATAGAGTCTTGCAAATCATTTTCCTAGGAACACCAATACCCTCTACCATAATATTGCTTGTACATCCTTAGTCAAGGATGTTAGAACAATCAAGCATATACTTCAACCTTCTATTATTCCAAAGACTAGTGATAGGATCCACATTACTCCCTTGCTATCAATGACTACCTGCTACATCATGGCCCATCTTTACTTCAATGCTACTAATCTTCTGTTTCACTACATTGAACATTTAACTAGCATTAGGGATCCAGGCTACAAAAGGCATCCCAACTTAGCCTTAGGACACATCATCATCTACACTCTTGAAACCAAATATAATATTCAATATCTAATTCCACCAAATGTCCCTCCTTCGTTCTACTCTAACAACTCATTCCATGTTCTTCAAAGCACTCGTCTTCCTCTGGAGCCCAGCGCGGATGTTGAGGGAGAAGAGGAAGAAGCTGCTCCTGAGCCTGTCCCTGAACATGTTCTTGCACCTTCTTCTTTCCACCTAGAGTCACTGTTGGATCAGCTGGTGCACAGATTTGATTGGTGGGAGGCCCACTTTGACTCCTACATGGTTGCATAGAAGCAGCAGCAAGCTGACGATGTGGATCGATTCAATGCATATATTGCCCAATAACAGCAACAACATGACTAGGATATGGCCTAGTTTGGAGAGCAGTTCACCACCATTCACAGTCGGTTTCAGCTACCACCACCACCTCCTCCTCCACCTGATCAGGGTCCCTCTAATTTTTAGCTTGGATGATTTTTATGTTTATTTTTTCTGTGATGTTTTTACACTGCCTTTATATGTTCTTCTACGTATTTTTCTGTTTCCTTCTTTTTGAGATGTCAAAAGGGAGAGTAGTTTATGTTGTTAGTATTATGGGTTATTGTACTTTTTTAGTTATTAGTGTTTAGTGTCGTACTATTTTCTTATGCTAATAGAATTTGCATTGCTTAATTTTTCTTGCTTTGTGTTTTATTTGCAAAATTGGAAATTATCTAACAAATGTTTGCCATTATTAAAAAGGGGGAGATTATTGCAAATCTGGATTCAAGGATTCTAATTTTAATGATAACATACATTTCTATTTCTGTTTGATTGCCTAACCTTTTAGGTTCACAAGATCAATTGCAATCCAAGCCAGCTCAAGATCGAGTCAGTCTATTTTTTTAATTTTAATGTAATTTTTTACCTTTCTTGAGTCAAATGTAATATAATGGATCCCCATGCTAAGTAACCTTATATATACACACTCAGGGGGAGATTTTTTTGTGAGTTAGAGTTTTTGTTCTATTTTGTTCATATCATCTTGGACAATAGTAATATCATCCTGGATGATCCATTGAAAATAGAAACCCTAATTAGGGTAGCCATGTTAAGTCAGTCTAATTAAGCAGATCATTCTGGACGATTATCCCATCATACAGTATAATATGCTCAAATAAAAAAATCTCAAATACCAGACAAATTTAGGCATATTTATATTTTTAGTATTTTGGTCTAATCATCCTGGATGATATGTGTATCATCCTGAACGATTCATTACAATTATGCCGAAATTAGCTAGGTTATTAAAGAAATCAATCGAGGATTAATTGATTGATTACATCATCCTGGATGATCATAAGATCATCCTGGATGATCAATTATAAAGTTTCATCATCTAATATATCTCACCTGGATGACCCAAATTATGTGCCAGACGATATTACTATTTTGAACTAATCATACAGGATGATATCTTTATCATCCTAGACGATCAATTATTTTGAAATCATCCAGCATAGTTATCCTGGATGACCCAAACTATGTGTCGGACTATATTGGGCATTTTTTAACTATTCATACAGGATGATAGAGATATCATCCTGGATGATAAATTCATTTTCTTTAGATCATCCAGACTTTTCTCCTGGATGTCCCAAACTATGTGTTGGATGATATTCCTTATTTAGAACTAATCATCCAAGATGATCGCAGAATCAACACGGACAATCAGAATAAACCATGTCTTCTAATAGTCCAGAGGAACTAGATCGTCTAGGCCAAAAAGGACTAATTTATACTGATCATACAAGACGATCTCTAGATCATCCTGGATGATCTTTGATGGCAAGTTAAAATTTAGGGTAATTTTTGAGCCCTTTAATTTAAGATCTCTTTCTTGCTACTGTTGAGATCTTTTGCCGCTATCTTCACCTGAGAGAGTCTTGAGAGGGAGAGGGAGAGCTTGGGAGAGAGAGAGAATCTTGTGAGGGGGAATTTATGAGGTGTTCACAAAGGTTACTCATATCAAGGATTCGAGTCATCGTTTCCAATTATCGTCCCTTGTCCCTTGGTGTCTCTTTGGGAAGGATCGTCAGCAAGAAGATCAAGGTTCTCTGCCTGCTTAAGGAGGAAGCGAAAGGAGGTAAGGTTCTCTGCCTGCTTCAGGAGGATGTGAAAGGAGGTATGGTTCTCTACCTACTTCAGGAGGAAGTAAAAGGTGTTTGGATTCTCTGCCTCATCGGGGTTGGTGAAAAAGAGTTTTATAAAGGCTTCTCCACCTTGCTATGGGAGCAAAAGGAGAGCCACTGAGTTTTAGTGCAATACCTGGAGGGGAGGCTCCGGGGAGTGGATGTAGGTAAAGTTGACCGAACCACTATAAAATCTGGTGTGTTCTTTCTTTTACTGTTCTACTTTTTAATTTATGTACGTTACTTTCTGTGGATGATTGTGTGGTTAAAGTTAGTGTTTTGTTTGATTAAATGTCACCACATCAACGTGAAATTGTAATTATTTTAAAACATCAGAAAAGGTTTTCAAAATTGGTTTTGCTCAAGAATTTTTAAAACTACCAATTCACCCCACCCCCCTCTTAGTTAGCCTCGGACTAGTCCATAAGGTCTTAACATCCCTAACGAACTTTCATAGTTCAAGCTGGATCAAAAGTTTTCTTTAAAACCTAACTTTCTCTCTCTATTTCCCTCTCGCTTCACCAATGGGCATTTTCGAAGATGGGAGGAGCTAGGAAATGGCTTGGTATGTATGGGAGGAGCTCTAGAGAAGTAGGAGGAAGGGACTTGGGGGCTAGAGAGTGATGAGAGAGTGTTCGATTATTGAATGAGCTCATTTCTCCCCTTTTATCAATTCAAATCCCTTGAGACATCTTGGATGGCCGTGATTGCTTTGGAAGCTTCCTAGGATGAATGCCAAGTGTCTAGGGTAGTCGAAAAGTAGAGCAAAGGACAAGCCAAAGGATAATGACTTCAAAAGGTTATTTTGTCCTCATATAGGGATTTGGGACCACTTGGCTCAGATTAGGCATAATCTAAAGCCTAGGACTAGTTTAAAAGGTGTTTAAGAGGCTTATAGAATTGTTTAAGCTACTGGAGTTGGAGGGAAATAACTTGCATGAGCTAAGTTGGGCATTTGAGCTCATATGAAGGTTTGTTGACAAAATTGACTAGTGAACTGGTCAAACTAGTTGAGGTGACATCTAAGGAGATCTAATGAGCTAGTGAGGTAGTTTGGAAGAAGTATGAAGCCATGGGTTTGATATTTGTGCAAATGCATGAGAATGGAGAGGATTTTGACCCCTCCAATTGAGTTGACTAAGTCAAATCAAGGGAGAATTAACTTGGGAAAATTTTGGACATGGTGAGGTGTCTGATTGAAGGATTTTGAGAGGTTAGATTGGTTTGAAATGGCTTGGAGGATTGAATTTAACCTTAGTTTAGGTTAAGGGTTGATTTGGTCAACCATGGTTGACTTGGTCAACCTAGTCAACCCATGGGTTGGGTTTGGGTCCAATAAGTTCAAATGAGTGATTTGAGACCAATGGAGGTGATCTCATGTAATGGAATGGCCATTTTGATTTGAAATGATGAATTGGACCATTTAGGGGCAATTTGCTCAACATGAGTTGACTTGGTCAACCATGCATGACCAATATTTAAATATATGTCCAATGCACTCCAAATGGTGTTTAAGATGCATTAGAGGAGGTTTCAAGGTTTGATTTGACTTGGCCATGTTGAGGTTCAGGGAAACTTCCAATTTTCCCCTTAAGGAGCATTTTGGTCATTTGGACCCCTGTCAACTATGGGTTAACTTGGGTCCACTAAAGTACATTTTAGTGTTTAACATGTCATAACAAGAGTTATGGACATGGTCAAGGGTTTTGCGAAAGGTCCCAAGGTCAAATTCCACAAAGTGGAAGGTCTATTGGCATAGGCTATAAATATTTAAAGGTTTAGCAGCCTTTGAATTTCAATTTAGTTTTTGGGGTTAGAGGCCTCAGATTAGACACAAATTTGGAGGGTTGACCCTAGGGACATGCATAATCAATATGCAATTGATAGATCATGAATCTAGGGTTATTTGATTAGGTTTTGAAGTGATTGAAAAATAACTCAAAAAGGGTTTGAGGATAAGGGCCATTTACCTTGAATTTTTGTCTACAATTTTGGATTTGTGCTGGTTTTAGGATTTGATTATTTGAATTTAAATTATCCACATCAATAATAATAAATTGGATGATTCTTAATGGTTAGATATGATTGTAGATTGATTAAAATTTGATTGAAGATTGATATAGAGACTGGATTGAAATTTGATTGAAAACTAGACTGAAGTATGATTGAAGGTTGGATTGAAGTGTGATTGAAGGATAGATTGAAGTGTGATTAAATTCTAGATTGAAGTTTGGATGATTAAGGTTTGGATTGAAGTCTGGATTGAAGTCTGGATTGAGGTCTAGATTGAAGTCTAGTTTGATGTGTAGATTGAGGTTTGGATTAAATTCTTGATTAACGTATGGATTAAGTTTTAGATGATTATCAACCATTAGATTAACTGGCAGGAGTTAGGATGGTTCATGATGACCTCATACAAAATAGAGGCCAACACCTGTATGCTTTAGGTAGAGAACTATCAAACTCTAAAAAATAAATAAAATACTTCATTACCTGCCTAATAGTATTGATGTAAAAGTTACTACGATATGTGAGTTAAAAGATCTTAATATTTATTCCAGTGATAACCTATTTGGCTCACTAATTGCATATGGAAAAATGTAAGCCAAAAAATGCTGGATGTAGGAGAGAAAAGAATGTAGAGATAATGGCACTAAAGGAGGGTGACTCAGACAAAAATAGCTTAGATTTAGGTGATGATGGTGATGTTGCCCTTTTGATGAAGCAGTTCACAAGCTTCTTGAAGAAAAAAAAAGAAGTGACATTTTTAAAGGGGCAAAGGTAAAGGAAATAGATTTAACAAAAGCTCACCTGAAGTAATTCAATTTGAATGCAAGAAGATAGGACACCTAAGATCTGATTTCCCCAAATTGAAAACTTTCCCTATCAAGGAGAAAGGTGAAGAAAAGATAAATTTCAGAAATGGGAAGCGAAAGGCAGAGAAGGCTTTCTAGGTAGACTCAGCTTAAGACTCATTAGAACACGAACCTGAGGAGGAGGTAATGAATCTATGTTTAATAGCTGATAAATTTATTGTTAACTTTGACCAAGAAGTGGTATATGAACTTAGCAATGATGAGTTCTTCACTATTTCTAAAAAAATGCATGAGTCAAACAAAAATTTAAAGAAATTGCATGTTAGTTTAAATTTAAAATTTTTTGAATTAGAAAAGGAACATGATAGTCTTAGAACTGAGCACTTTTCGTTAAATAAGGAGCATGCTTCTTTTCTTGATGAATATGATGAACTAAATATGAAGCATCCTAAATTAAATAAATCTCATGAATCCTTCAAAATTGAGCATGTTGAGCTAGAGAATGCATTTAAGGAATTAGAAACACTTACAACTGAACTAAACCATAGTGAGCATGCATTTAAACGTTAAGTTGACAGCTATGAGAAGGCAGATGAGTTCTTAAAAGAGAAAATTCATGCACTTCAAAATAATTATCCATCACGTACACTAGCATAATGGTGAAATCCCAAAATGTAGCATGCATCTCATCTCCCTAGAAGGAGGCATTGCCACTCACATAGATTAGTGAACTCATTCCAAAGTGTTAGGTGTTATTCTTGTGGCATGGTAGGGCACATAGCCCGCACTTACATTGTACACCACAACTTATATGGAGGCCTAAATCAATTGCATTATAGGATAACATGCATGTCATTTATTTAGAAAGGGGTAAGGTCGAACCCAAACTCACCTGGGTTCCTAAATCTAACCCTTGATTGACATTATAGGGATGCTCTTGCAAAAGGCCTAGTGAGAGCATGTGGTACCTGGATAGTGGATACTCATGGTACGTGACTGGAGATTTAAAGGAATTTATCATGTTAGAAGCTAGGGTAGGAGGTAAGGTAATATTTGGAGAAAACACCACCAAGAAAGTGGTGGGTTCAGGTATGGTTGGTAACTCCAAAAATTTTATTATTGAAAATATTTTGCTAATAGATGGATTAAAACATAACTTGCTTAGTGTTAGTGAGCTCTGTGAAAAGGGCATTGATATATATTTTCTATCTACAAAATGCATAATTAGTTTGAATGGAAAATTTATCTTAGAAGGAAAGTGAGTGAATAATGTTTACATGCTTGACTTGACTTGTGTTGATAATTCAAATTCTTTATGATTGAAAATTTATTAATGAATCCTGGCCATGGCATGGGTGATTATGTCATGCAAGAATGAAAACCATTAGGAAAATAACTCACAAAGACCTAGTTAGAGGCATACCCAAGTTATATTTTTCTAAGTATAACCTTTGTGATGTCTACCAATTAAGAAAATAAATTAAATCATCTTTTCATTCCATTAAGGACATTACCCCAATAAGACCATTAGAAATTTTTCATATGGACTTCTTTGGTCCTATTAATACAGCCAGCTAAGTTGAGAAAACCTTTGGGTATGTGATTATTGATGATTATTTAAGATTTATTTGGGTTAGATTTTTATCTCATAAAAGTGAATCATTTGAGGGGTTTAGAATATTCTCCACTAGAATTTAAAGAAAATTAGGATGTAAGATCTACTATCCATAGTGATCATGATGGACAATTTGAGAATGATAAGTTTGAATCTTTATGCAAGGAGTTAAGAATTGAACATAACTTTTTTGCCGCGACAACAGGATAGCTGAAAGAAAGAATAGAATATTAGTGGAAGCTGTTAGGGATTTGTTAGTTGAATACTCTCTCCCTAGATATTTTTGGGTAGAAGAAATGAATACTTCTTATTATGTTTTAAATAGTCTAAATGTTAGATTAAAACTCAATAAGACACCTTATTAGCTGTTTAATGGTAGGACACCCATTCTTTTACATCTTCATGTCTTTGGTTATAAATGTTTTATCCATGTCAATGAAAAATATAATATACGAAAGTTTGAACCTAAGTCTGATGAAGGAGTCTTCTTAGGCTATTTCTCTATTAGTAAAGCTTATAGGATCTTTAATAAGAAAACCTTAGTTGTAGAGGAGCCCACCTATATTATATTCAATGAATCTGATAAACCTGGTGAGCCTAGGTTAAAAGAAAAAGAAGAGGTAGAGGTTACCCAAAGAGTAGAGTCTATTAACCTAGGAGATAGAGAAGAACCTCAAGAGTCATTACTTAGAGAATGGAGATGCTCATCTAGTCATCCTAGGGAGCTCATCTTAGGAGATCGATTTGTAGGAGTTAAAATTATGCATGGACTTATGAAGGAGGTAAGTCACTCTACATTCATCTCTATGGTAGAACCCACAAATATAGATCAAGCCTTATCTGATAATTTTGAATCCTAGCTATGCAAGAAGAGTTAAACCAATTTGTTAGGAATGATGTATGAGAGTTGGTTAGTAGACCTTAGTACTAGAGTGTCGTAAGTACCAAGTGGGTATCCAAAAATAAGATGAATGACTCTAGAGTAGTAGTTAGAAAATAAGGCCAGATTAGTAGTTAAGAGGTACAATCAAATTAAAGGCATTGATTTTGAGGAGACCTTTGCCTCTATAGCTAGATTAGAATCCATCAAAGCACTGTTAGCCTTTGCATGTTTTAGAGGTTTCATGTTGTATCAAATGGACATAAAGGGTGCTTTCTTAAATGGGGTTATCAAGGAAGTTTATTTTGTAGAACAATCCGTTGGATTTGAAAATTTAACCTTTGCCAATCATGTATACAAATTGAAAAAGGCATTGTATGGGTTGAAGCAAGCACCTAAGCCATGGTATGAAAGGCTTAACACATTTCTCCTAGATAGATCTTTTGTTAAGGATGGTGTAGATGCCACCCTATTCCTAAAGAAGATAGGTGATGATCTACTGATTATTTATATATATATATATATATATATATATATATATATATATGATATACTATTTTGATCAACAAATGAAAATTTTTGTAATGATTTCTCATAAACCATGAGTAGAGAGTTTGAGATGAGTATGATGAAAGAGTTGACATATTATTTTAGATTTAGTGTAAATCAAAGGGATGATGTTACCTTTCTAAGTCAAAGTAAAAATATCAAGGAAATTTTAAAGAAATATGATTTGGAAGGTGCTAAAGTAATTAATACACATATGAGCTTAACCATTCAATTAGATAAGAAAATAAATGGAAAACTAGTTGATTAGAATAAATTTAGACGGTTAATAGGATCACTTTTGTATTTGACTACTAGCAGACTAGATATAATATTTAGTGCTTATCTTTATGCTAGATTCCATGCATATCTGAAAGAATCTTATATGATAATAGTTAAGAGAATCCTTAGATACCTTTTAGGCACCTAAAACTTAGGTATGTAGTATCCTAGACATAGCTCTTTATTTGAAATTATTGGATATTCACACTCAAATTTTGAAGGGTGTAGAGTAGATAAAAAAAGTACTTTTAGAACCTATAAATTTATAGGGTAATCATTAGTTTCTTGTTCTAGTAGGAAGTAAAACTCAATAGCCTATCCGTCACTAAGGAATAATACATAGTAGTAGGAAGTTGTGTTGCTTAAGTCTTATGGCTAAAAAATTAAATCATTGACCTTGGACTATCTCTAGGGACCATTCCAATCAAGTGTGATAATATCAGGGCTATATGTATTTCTAAAATTCCAATTCAACACTCCCGCACTAAGCATATAGACATCTAACATATAGCCAAGGAAGATATAGAACTGCAACATGTAGCAACTAAAAATTAATTGGCAAACATTTTCACTAAACCCCTAAATTATGGCACATTTAGCACACTGAGGACTATACTAGGTGTCATTGACATTCATGCTTATTTCAAAGTAAAAGTGAAATCAATAATTTGTGTAGTAATATGGTTTATGTGTTTCTATGTTTGTTATGCTTTTTATTTATTTTTGTTTTAATTTTGTTTGTTTGTTTGATTGATAATACTAGTCAGTAAAAGTTTCCTGATCGTCACATACAAAAAAAATATTCATATCGTACTGTATAAATCTCATTTGTATAGTATGATCCTTACACCTTTGCACTTCCTAACCACTCATGAAATCAACAGTCCATATTTGACCAATAATTGATGATCGTACTGTACAACCACCTATATATATTGTATGATCCACATGTCTGTAACAGTTGGACGAATTTAATCAATCGATAAAAATTTTAAAACAACTTCATATTATTTGAACACCTGGTCATATTATAAGAACCTTTAGTCAAAGGTCATACCACAAGACTCCTCAAGATGAATGGCTTTTACGAAGATTGTCTAGCATAATCCTGATTGTATTGTATAATTTGACCACTTTTCTGACAGATTGTCCAGATGACTTAAAGTCATATGATTATCCAGTACAATCCTCAATCATATTGTATGATATATTAAAAAATCTATAAAAGAATGGGAATTCCAAGGATTAAATCACACGACTTCTAACTTTGTCTTCAGGTAGACTTCAAACTTCTGTCCTTAGTATTCCATATGGCAGGTGAAAAGTGAGCTCGTATGCTCCAAGGTAGTTCCTCTCATCAGCGTGTTGACAACCACTTTCAAACAATCGAGGATGAATCTATATACCACCAGTTCAAGGAATCTCATATCACACCTTCTCGCATCCTGAACCAAGCAATCATCAATTATCAGGTTATGGACCTCTTTGCACCCCCCACTCCGCAATTTTTCTTAACCCTAGCCTTTCCATTCAACTTTGAACTACTCTATGATTTTTTTTTGTGAGCCTTAGAGTGTAAGCTAATTTTTCCACCATGACCTCCTATATCTGTATGTGTCCTGTAGAAATAGGATAATAGGACTTGATGAATACCTACATCTGCCCACTGAAGGGGTTCAACCACATAATTTAGCCTCTAGAAGTGATTATGATTTGAACACTCTCAACCTGACACTTAGGAATGCTCCTTTAAATTAACATTAGCATCTCATTCAATCACTTAACCAAAATTCTTGAATCATCCAGCATATTTTTCACACATCAATTCTTCCTAAGGCAAGCGATAGAGTCAATATCACCCCACTTCTATCTATTGTTACATATTTAATCATGTATGGTACCACTTTTAATGAATCCCCAATGCTCATTTATTATTTAAAAACCTTACTTCACTTTGTATAGGATCAACCCGACATAAGCATAACCTCAATTAGTACATCTTATATAAAAAGTACCAACTTCTATATCCTACACCAGCCGACATATTCCTGATCTTCTACTATGATGTTTCCTTTCACATTTTCTTTTTTCAACACCATAAGAGGTGAGCCCAAATAAGAGCACAAATTTGATGAGGTATGAGGAGAACCACCTCCTTTACCACCTCTAGCTCTAGCACCAACACCAGTGGCAGCACCTGCTCACCAGTTCCATGATTATGACTCGATTATGGAATGACTTGATCGTTTGGAATTATAATCAGCCATACACTATCAGGAGTCTACTCAGTATTGAGCATGGCTTCACCAGTCGCATGAGCTTTTCCAAAGACAACATGAGTTATATCAGTAGTAGCATCATGAGATCTAGTGGATGTATCAGCAATAACACAACCTACTCTAGTAGCACCACCAGTCGATCTAGTAGTAGTGGGAGGTAGATTGAGCTTGGTATAGTCACCAGTTTGCTGCTCTTTACTAATATTTCTAGCCACCACTACCACCTGATCAGGGACCCTCTTACTTTTAGTTTGTGTGTTTATTATAGTTTGTGTTATTGTCTGCTTATGTTTTACATATTTTATGCTTCATTTTTGGTGATATCAAAAGGGGGAGTAGGTGTTTGGTTATAATTATTAATCTTTTACTTAGTTCATTTTGCTTTTTCTATGTTTGTGTTCCTTGTGTTTCTTTTCTATTTTGCATTTAAAAGTTTATATATATATATATATATATATATATATATATATATATATATATATATATATATATATATATATATAGTTGCGAATCTGGATTCAAGGACTATGATTTTGATGATAGTAAACCTTTTTTTTTTCTGGTTGAGTGTCTAACCTTTCAGGTTCACAGGATCAACTGCAATTCAAGCCAGCTCAAGATCGAGTTAGTCTGTTTGTGTTTTAGGTTCAATGTACTTTTTCATTTTTCTTGAGTCAAGTGTAATGTAACGGATCTCCAAGCTAAGTAACCTTACACACATACATAGGGGGAGAGCTAAATTATTTTTACAAAATTGTACTGTATGATTTTCAATCTTATTATACGATCTACCATTTAAACCCAGGGTTATTGGCTAATTTTGGATGATTAGGTTTATAAACTAATCATACTGTACGATTTATTTCAACATGAAAAACCCTAGCAGCCAGAACTTTTTTGGTAAGTTTTGAATTTTAATTTTTTAAACTAATCATACTATACGATTACGATAATACTGTACGAACATTTTAAATCTTGCCAAAATTATCCCCCATAATCAGGCAATTAAATTATTGTTTCCTAATTATACTTGATCGTACTGTACGATGTAAATCATATTGCATGATGAATAGAGACAATTTTGTTTGTCCCATATATTGTACCAGACAAAACCATAATTTTTTTATACTGATCATCCTGGATAATATTTATATCATACAGGATGATGTTCTAAAAAAGAACTAATCATACTATATAAAGAGTACAGTGCGGGAAGATGAACAGAGATGATTTTGTTCATCCCATGGGTTGTCCCATACGAACGATTGAAAATAAAAGGATTGACCAGTATAATCTATGGGTCATACTGTACGATGTTCATAAAATTTGTGAACTATTCATTTGCATTCGTACTGGATGAAACTATTTTTGAACTAATTATACTGTACGATATTGGATCGTACTGTACGAACATAATCATCAAATTAAATTTTAGGGTAATTTTTTAGTTCTCCTATTTAAGATCTCTTTTATTCAATAGTTGAGATCTTTTGCCACCTTCCTTGCCAGAGAGAACCTTGAGAGAGAGATAGAGCTTGGGGGAGAGAGAGGATCTTGTAAGGTGGAGTTTGTGAGGTGTTCACGAAGGTTGCTCCAAGCAAGGATCTGAGTCATCTTCTCCAATCATCGTCTCTTGTCTTGTTGGTTTCTCTGTGGTAGGATAGTCCGCAAGAAGATCCAGGTTCTCTGCCTGCTTCAGGAGGAAGAAAAAAGGAGTCCAGTTTCTCTGCTTGCTTCAGGAGGAAGCGAAAAGAGTCCAGGTTATCTGCCTCACTAGGTTGGTGGAAAGGAGTTTTGAACAGGCTTCTCCACCTTACTGTGGGAGTAGAAGGAGAGTCACTTAGTGTTAGTGCAATACCCGGAGGGGAGGCTCCGGGGAGTGGACATAGGTCAAGTTGACTGAACTACTATAAAATCTAGTGTGTTCTTTCTGATTATCTTTCGTATTTATTTTTCTGTTGATGATCATGTGTTTTTTATTATTATTCTATTATTATTGAAAATCTACACATTATCACAAAATTATAATTATTTTAAAACATTCAAAAAGATTTTTCTAAATCATTTTTACTCATGAATTTTTAAAATAACAAATTCACCCCCCCCCCCCCTTTGGTTAGTCTCGGGACTAGTTCATAAGGGCTTAACATCCCTAACAAACTTTCAAGTGGTATCAGAGTGGGATTCATAAAATCTAGTTTTGAAAAACTTTTGAATTTGATCCATGGCTAACTTTGGTAATAGAAACACCACTAAAGGCTATTCCAGTAGTCGTCCACCTTTGTTTGACAACATACCTTTTGATTTTTGGAAAACTCGCATGTCCATCTTTTTGTAATCTATTGATTATCGCATGTGAATGCTTGTTAAAGATGGTTGTGAAGTACCTTTTAGACTTGTTAATGGTATTAAAACTGAACTTCCTTTTGCCGAATGGACCTTTGATGATCGTGATTTAGCACAACTGAATGCAAAATACTTGAACTATTTTTTCTGTGCTTTAAAATCTAAGGATTACATGCGTGTCTCCACTTGCACGACTGATAAAGAAATTTAAGATATATTATGCATCACCTATGAAGGTACATCTAAAGTTAAACAGTCTAGGTTAAACATACTGCTTCATGACTATAAACTATTTCGCATGAAACCTAGTGAGTCCATATCTGAAATGTACACTAGGTTTACTCAAATTGTTACCTCTCAACATGCTTTAGGAAGAGAACTCACTATCTATGAAAAAGTGAATAAAATTCTGAGATGTTTGCCTTCTTCTTATGATGCCAAGAAAACTATAATTACTAAATCCAATGATTTGAATATTTATTCTATTAATAACTTACTTGGGTCACTCATTGCTTACGAGCAAGGAGTGAACCAATGATAAATTGATACAGGTGAGAAGAAGAAGGAGAAAACTATGGCGCTGAAGGCCAATGATACTGACACTGATTCTTTTGGGTCTGATAGCGATGATGTTGCCTTAATCACTAGGTAATTTAAAAGCTTTCTAAGGTAAAAACACAAGAACTTTTAGAAGTGGAACAAAGGTAAGAGTACAGAAATTCTAAAGGTTTTTTTTGATACAGTTTATTTTGAATGTAGAAAGCCTAGATATATAAAGGCAGATTGTCCTACACTTAAGGCTTACCCAAGCAAGGAGAAGGGTGAGGAGAAACCCAAGTTCAGGAAGGACAGGAAGAAGATTCAAAAGGCTTTCTGGGCGGATTCTGCATCTAACTCCTCTGAGACTGAAGTTGAGGAGGAGACTACAAACTTGTGTTTGATGGCAGATGATCATCCTGGTCAGTCTAACCAAGAATAGGTTTGTGAGCTAACCGATGATCAATTACTTAAAGTTTATGAAAAAATACATTCATCATATAGGAAACTTAAGAAAATACATGCTAGCCTGAAATTAGAATTTGTAAACTTAGAAAAAGAACATGAAGTTTTGATTAAGGATCATTCTACGCTTGATAGCAATCACATGTCATTACTTTATGAATTTGATGAGTTAAATAAAAAGCATTCTGATTTTATTATTGAGCATGATTCATTAAAAGCATCGCATGTTGAATTAGAAGCTGCATTTAAGAAATTAGAATCACATGTATTTGATTTAGATAGTGATGAGCAATTTTTGAAATTTAAAATTTGAAATTGCAAGTCTTAAAAAGAAAAATGAATTTCTAAGTGTAAAAATCAGTGCATTTGAGAAAAATGAAATACCAACTACTTTTGCACAATTTTATAAACCTCCTTCATTTAAAGAATCTCATTCGAAATCATCAAAGCATGTTTCATCCAATCCTAGGAAGAGGCACTATCACCCATGTAGATTAGTTAACCCTTTTCCTGCTGTTAGATATTTTTCTTGTGGCATGTTAGGACATATATCTCACACCTGTACTGTTCACCGTAGTACACATTGGGTATGGAGGCCCAAATTTCATGCTTCACAGCACAGTACACATGTATTGCATTCTTCTTTTCATAAGAAGGAACCCAAACCTGTTTGGGTTCCTAAATATGATGTTTGGTAATTTTATAGGGTTGCTCTCATACAAGTCTTCGTGAGAGCATGTGGTACCTAGATAGCAAATGCTCAAGACATCTGACTAGAGATGCAAAACAATTCATTTCACTAGAGGCCATGGCTAGAGGCAAGGTCACTCTTGGAGACAAGACCACCAGGAAAGTGGTAGGTGCAGGTATAATTGAAAACTCAAAGAACCATTTGATTAAAAATGTTTTTCTTGTAGATGGATTGAAACAGAACCTGCTGAGCATCAGTTAACTCTATGACAAAGGGTTTAGCATCAAGTTCCTAACAAATACTTGCATCATAAGCTTAAATAATAACACTATTTTACAGGGCAAGAGGATCAACAATGTCTACATGCTTGACTTAAATAATATTGAATGTGCTACTTCATTTTACTTAAAAACTACTGATGATGAGTCTTGGTTGTGGCACAAGAGATTATGTCAAGCTAGTATGAATATCCATAGAAGAGTCACCCAAAAGGACTTAGTTAGAGGTGTCCCCAAGCTTAAGTTCACTAAGGACCACCTGTGTGATGCCAGTCAGCTAGGGAAGTAAGTCCAATCCTCTTTCCACTCCATTAAGGACATCACGACCTTTAGACCTTTAGAACTACTTCACATGGATCTCTTTGGACCCATTATCACTGCCAGCTTAGGGGGGAAAGTCTATGGATTTGTGATTGTTGATGATTACTCGAGGTTCACTTGGATTAGATTTCTATCACATAAGTCTGAGTCATTTGATGAATTTAAATCTTTCTCCACTTATATTCAGAAGAAGTTAGGTTATGAGATCTTGACCATCCATAATGATCATAGTGGGAAGTTTGAAAATGTGAGATTTGGAACCTTCTGTGAGGAGCAAGGGATTAGCCACAGCTTTTTAGCTCCTAGGACCCCTCAGCAGAACAACGTAGCTGAACGGAAGAACAGGACCTTAGTGGAAGCTGCTAGAGACATGCTTTCTAAGTATTCACTTCCAAAATACTATTGGGCAGAAGCAATGAATACAACCTATTATGTGCTAAATAGGGTGAATGTTAGATCCAAACTGAATAAGACATCCTATGAGATCATTATGGGTAGAACTCCAAACTTGTCCCACCTCCATGTCTTTGGTTGTAAGGTCTTCATTCTGAATAATAGAAAATTATCCTTGGGGAAATTTGACCCAAAATTTGATGAAGGAGTGTTCTTAGGGTATTCTAGTGTGGGGAAATCCATTAGGATGTTTAACAAGAGGACTTTACTGGTGGAGGAGACTACTCATGTAGTATTTGATGAATCCGATCCTAAGGGGTTTAGAGCAGAGGAAGAAGAGGAAGTTGGAGAGATTACCCAAGGAGTTAAAAATGCAAATCTGGAGGAAAGGGTAGAACCTAAAAAAACTTTGCCTAGAGATTGGAGATATTCTTCAAGTCATCCTAAAGAATTGATCTAAGGAGACCCATTTGAAGGTGTTAGAACTAGGCATGGATTTAGGAAGGAATTAAACTATTCTACCTTTATCAAAATGACTGAACCCACCAACATCAATCAAGTCCTTTCTGATGAATTTTGGATCTTAGCTATGCAAGAGGAATTGTACCAATTTGTAAGGAATGATGTTTGGGAGTTAGTAGAAAGACCTAAGAATTAATGTGTTGTGGGAACCAAATGGGTCTTTAAGAATAAGATAAATAATTCTGGTGTAGTGGTTAGGAATAAGGCAAGATTATTGGCTGAAGGGTACAACAAAAATAAAAGGTATTGATTTTGAGGAGATCTTTTCTCCTATAGCTAGATTAAAAGCCATTAGGGTGCTACTAGCCTTTGCCTATTATAAGAGATTTAAGCTATTTCAAATAGATATCAAGAGTGCCTTTTTAAATGGGGTAATAAAAGAGGATGTATTTGTAGAGCAACCCCCATGTTTTGAGATTTCCTAATATCCAAATCATGTTTATAAATTAAAAAAGGCCTTATATGGATTGAAATAGGCACCCAGAGCTTGGTATGAGAGGCTTAGCACATTCGTACTAGAAAGAGAGTTTGTTAAGGGGAGCGTAGACACCACCCTTTTTCTTAGGAAGGTAGGAGATGATCTACTTATTGTCCAGATCTATTTTTATGATCTACTTTTTGGATCTACTGATAAAAATTTATGTAATGATTTTTCTATGATAATGAGTAAAGAGTTTGAGATGAGTGTGGTGGGAGAATTATCTTATTTTTTAGGATTTAGCATAAGGCAAATAGATGATGGAACTTTTATTAATCAATCAAAGTATATTAAGGACATCTTGAAGAAATATGAAATAGATAAAGCTAAGCCAATAAATACTCCCATGAGTTCTAGTGTCCAGTTAGATAAGGATTCAAATGAAAAATCTGTTGATCAGAAGAAGTCTAGAGGAATAATTGGATCATTATTTTACCTGACTGTTAGCCAACCTGATATCATATTTAGTATTTATCTTTGTGTTAGGTTTCAAGCTGATCCTAAGGAATCCCACCTGACTGCAGTTATGAGAATCCTCAGATATCTCTTAGGGACCCCAACCTTAAGAATCTGGTATCCTAGGTACATCACTTCTTTTGAGATTATTGGATATTCTGATTATGATTTTGCAGGGTGTAGGGTGGATAGAAGAGCACTTCAGGAACATGCCAACTCATAGGAAAGTCTTTAGTCTCCTGGTTTAGTAGAAAATAAAATTCTATAGCACTTTCCACTGCTGAAGCTGAGTATATTACCTTAGGAAGTTTTGTGGCCCAAGTCCTTTGGTTAAAGCAACAAGTTCTAGATCTAGGATTACCTGTTGGCATAATTTTAGTTCTATGTTATAACACTAGTGCCATCTACATCTCTAATAATCCAATCCAACATTCAAGAACCAAACACATTGATATAAGGCATCACTTCATTAGAGACCATGTTACAAAAGGGGACATTGAGCTACACCACGTAACAACTGAAAATCAACTGGCTAACATCTTTACTAAACCACTGGCCTTTGTCTAATTCAGCATTTTAAGGACAAGACTGGGTGTGATTGACATAAATGCTCGAATCTGATGATTACTGATTTTTGAATTTTTTTATTTTCATTTCTTGTTTAGTTTTTGTTTGATCTGACAGTCTGTTTCATTTTAGAATTTCTTTTCCTTTTTTCTTCTACTGATTTTCATTTGTCTGATTTGCTTATCAAATTTAGTTATTTCCTAATGATTTTTGTCTGTTGATTTTCTTTTTTTTTTATTTTTCTTCTTGTTATTTATTTATTGGTTATTCTTTTCAGAATCACATCAATGCTCACTACTACTGCTAAAATGGATTTCTGACTGAGAGTTTTATCTTATTTTTATTTGAAAGCTTGTAAGCAGTGATTAAATCCTCTGAATCTGTTAAAGGGAAGAAACATTGATGATTATTTTTCTTCCTCTAACTCCTTTAATGGTGTATTATGTATTTTGGATAAAAATCTTCTTCAAAATAAAAAAGTTGGCTTTTGAAATAGAGATCTATTTTATCTTTCTACAGTAATCTACCTCATATGAATAGTAGTTTCAAAGCTTTGAATCATTGTTATGCTTTTCTTAATCAGGTGATTGCACTTATCATATGGAGTATGAGTTTGTTCTGTAAGTTAACCCTCCTTACTGAAGAGAGTGAGTTTCTCTTCTCTTATGTCGGTATGGTAATTCCACAACTAAAATTATTTAGAGATTATGAAAGGAAGCAAGCTTGAAAAAAAAGGGGCACAAAATAAGCCCAAAGCTGAAAAGATGCACAATATCGCCAGATTGAAAAAGATACACAAAGTGTATCAAAAATTAAAAGATGCGCAAAGGCGCCAAATAAATTGAAAAAGAGACACAAAATGAGCCCACATAGAAATAAGCTTTCTTCCCTTTCAGATCTTTAAATGTCTTAGAAAAATTCATGTGCCACTTAATATTTTCAAAAGCTTGAGATTGAAAATTATGATTTTTGATTGCTTACTTCATAATACTTTTTTATTAGATATTTTTCTGGAATGAGGCTTGAAAGGATTTCTTTTCAAATCTAATTTCTTCTCTTCTGAATTAGACTTTTATTTGAAAGGAATTTGAACCTGTAAGGTGTCCGAGGTAGGAGTTATGAAAGTTAATTTTCTAACTTTTTTTGGATTTCAACGTTATTGATTTTTTTCTTACTGGCTTTTAAATTAAAAATTAAGGAAAATTCTGATGTACTGGAGCGAATCGATTCAAAAAAAAGGGGGAGTGTACTTTAAAAAAAATAAAATAAAAAAATAAAAAGAATAATTTAATATATATATTTTTTCATTTCAATTTTTTTCTTTGTATTTGATTTGATTTGATTTGATTTTTCTTTTTTTTTTGTGTTTTGGGATCCCTAATCATTCCTCTCCATTCTTCATTTTTTTCTTCCTTTTTCATTATTGGTCACATTATCCTCGGCAATTACCTTTTTATTGGTCTGTTTGTTTTTGCTTATATTTTGTGTTATTTTTGTACTATTTTTCTTCTTCTGTGTTTAGGTTGTATTTTCCCTTTTTGAGATGTCAAAAGGGGAGTAGTTTATGATGTGAGTCATTGTACATATTCAGTTCAATATTTTTAATTATCAATGTTTAATTATACAGTGTTTTGAATCATAAATGTTCACCATATTTATTTACCGAATTTGGAATTACTAATAAATGTTTGCCATCATCAAAAAGGGGGAGATTGTTGCAAATCTGGATTCAAGGACTATGATTTTGATGTTAGCAAACCTTTTTATTTTTGGTTGAGTGTCTAACCTTTCAGGTTCACATGCTCAATTGTAATTCAAGCCAGCTCAAGATCGAGTCAGTTTGTTTATATTTCAGGTTCAATGTACTTTTTCATTTTTCTTGATTCAAGTGTAATATAATGGATCTCCAAGCTAAGTAACCTTACACACACAAGGGGAGAGCTAAAAATTTTTTACTTAAATTAAAATTTTTTTTACAAAATCATACTATACTATTTTCAATCGTACTGTACAATCTAACATTTAAACCCAAGGTTAATAACTAATTCTGGATGATTAGGTTTATAAACTAATCATACTGTACTATCCATATCGTACTGCATGATTTGTTTCAATATGAAAAACCCTAGCCACCAGGACTGTTTTGGTAAATTTTAAATTTTAATTTTTTGAACTAATCGTATTGTACAAACATTTTAAATCTTACCAAAATTATCCCCCATAATCAAGCAATTAAATTATGGCTTCCTAATTACACTTAATCATATTGTATGATGTAAATCATACTGTATGATGAACAGAGATGATTTTGTTTGTCCCATATATCATACCAGACGAAAACATGATTTTTTGTACTGATCGTCCCAAACGATATTTATACCATATAGGACGATGTTTTGAAAATGAACTAATCATACTATACGAAGATTACAATACAGGATGATGAACAAAGACGGTTTTATTCATCCTATGGGTCATCTCGTATGAACAGTTGAAAATAAAAGGATCATCCAGTACGATCTATGGATAGTACTGTATGATGTTCGTAAATTTTGTGAATCATTTATTTGCATTCATACTGGACGAAACTATTTTTGAACTGATCGTACTGTACGATATTGGATCGTACTGTATAAATAGAATCATCAAATTAAATTTTAGGGTAATTTTTGAGCCCTCCTATTTAAGATCTATTTTGTTCAATCTTTGAGATCTTTTGCCACCTTCCTTGTTAGAGAGAACCTTGAGAGAGAGAGAGAGATCTTAGGAGAGAGAGAGAGGATCTTATGAGGGGGAGTTCATGAGGTGTTCACAGGGGTTGCTCCAAGCAAGGATCTGAGTCGTCTTCTCTATTCGTCATCTCTTTTCTTATTGGTGTCTCTGTGGTAGGATCGTCCGCAAGAAGATCTAGGTTCTCTGCCTGCTTTAGGAGGAAGAGAAAGGAGTCTAGGTTCTCTGCCTCACCGGGTTGGTGGAAAGGCATTTTGTACATGCTTCTCCACCTTGCTGTGGGAGCAGAAGGAGAGTCACTTAGTGTTGGTTCAATATTTAGAGGGGAGGCTCCGGGGAGTGGACGTAGGTCAAGTTGACCGAACCACTATAAAATCTAATGTGTTCTTTCTGATTATCTTCTACATTTATTTTTTTGTTGATGATTGTGTGATTGTGATTATTATTCTGTTATTGTTGAACATCTGCACATCATCGTGAAACTATAATTATTTTAAAACATTCAAAAAGATTTTTCTAAATCATTTTTGCTCATGAATTTTTAAAATAACTAATTCACCCTGCCTCTTGGTTAGCCTCGGGACTAGTTCTCAAGGGCTTAACATCCCCAACAAACTTATATATATATATATATATATTCCTCCATTTTTAAAAGTAGTTCACTTAGTAATGGGGAGATTAGGCAAAAATATAACTAACTTGAAAACTCAAATAATAATTTTTACTATCATAAAAAAGGGGAGATTATTGCAATCTGTGATTCTGAGCTCGGGATTTTGATGATAATAAACATTATTGATTATTCTTTATTTCTCCTAATATTTGTATTGCATATTTGTTCTTATGTGTAGTAACACTTCAGGAAGACTTTACATCCTATAGTGAAGACTCTGGGCTTAAGATTGAGTAGAATAACATGATGTTTGTAAGAGTTTATAAGTTTTGTTTCTTTATTATTATATTTCTTGATCCAAAGTCATGTAAGGGTATATGCTAACTTGGAAATCGTGAACATGCACATAGGGAAGTGAGAAAATAAATTTCAGATTTCTTAAACTATGCATACTGTACGAATAAGATTGTATTGTACGATCAATTATTCTGAAAATCCATTAAAATGGCCAATTTAGTAATTAAGGTTTTCAAACTTATTGAACTTTACAAACTAGATTGTATAGGATGGTCAGTTTAATTCAAAAATCCTAGCTGCCAATCAGATTTAGGTAATTATTTTAATATTTAAATTTTGAATAGATTATATTATTCTTAATTATTCGTACAATATGATATTTAAAATGTTACCTAAATTAATCCTCATGATTAGTCTATTGAATCAAGGTTTAATAAATATGGTAGATCATATAGTACGATGTTGATCATATTAGATGATTAGCAGAGATGGCATTCATCATCCTAGGGATCATCCTAGACAAAATCTTAATTTTTGAACTAATTATACTGTATGATGTTGATCATCTGTAAGATTGGTAAAGATGATTTTGAATCACCCCATAGATCATCCTATACAATCTTAATATCAATAAACTAATCATACCTTATGATCCAATGCTCATATTGTACAATTGATATGCAAAGTTTAAATAGACAATACTATGACTGTTAAGTCATATTAGATGAAATATGTTTTTTCCCCCTGATTGTACTGTATGAACCTAGATTGTACTGCACTAATAGAAATGGTAGAATTGAAAAATTAGGGTTTTTTTAAGCCTCGTATTTAAACACTCTTATTAGACTTTAAATAAGTCTTTGGCTATTGAAAGATTTCTATAATAGTGCTTGCAAGGTCTTGGAGTTTGGAGAAGGAGAAGGTAAAGTTGTGTGAGAGATAGAAGTGCTGTGAGGGGATTCACATGGTTTCTCCAAGCAAGTTTTCTATCTTGGTTCCTTAAGGTGTCTTCATTGATCATATGGGTTGCTTTGGGAAGATAGTCTTAAGGGCCGATGATTCAAGGTTCTCTGCCTCACCAGGAGGGTGGAAAGGATTCAGGTTCTTAGCCACATCGTGAAAGGGTGGAAGTGATGTTTTAAGGGCTTATCCACCATGTTGTGGGAGCTAAAGGAGAGTCACTAAAAGTTTAGTGCAATACCTAGAGAGGAGACTATGGGGACGTAGGTAAAGGTTTGACCGAACCACTTTATAATTTTTGGCTAGCTCGTTCCCTTTAATTCGCACTTTTATTTCTCGCCTTTTTATTTCCTGCATATTATTTTCTTGAAATCTGAGTTGATGATATTTCGATAGCTTTGGATTATTTTTGATTAAAAATTTATTATAAAAAAAATTTAAAAATCAAAAGGAATAAAAACTATTTTCTTTTCAGTAAAAAATATAAATTTTATTTTGCTCTTTAATATTTGCTTCAGCTTGTGTTGTAGCTTGACATCATCTAAAAAAAGGTGTTATAAAAGAAATTTTTTAAACACTTATTCACCCCCCCCCCCCCCCCCCCCCCCTCTTGGTGTGCTTGTGCAGTTCAAGTCTATCGAACATTATTTGTCAATGTGTTACTAGATATCATTAACTTGTGTTTAAGAGGTATACTCAAATCCCCTTTGGATTAATTGTATTTGGACTGGGATATGGAGAAATAATCATTTTTATCCTAAATCAAAGGTGAATATTAGTCTATTTTTAGATATTTACAAAGCTTTGATCAAGGTTTTATTTAGGATCATCATATAATCTCAAAAAGTTCAAAGCTTCAACACTATTTTATAGAGTCAATGGATGAAAGGTAGATAGTGCTTTATGATTCTAGAAAAATCTAAAAGCACACTAACCAATTCTAGGCTTTGGATTTATTTATTTATTTATTAAAACCCATAATAGGGCCTATACGTTAATCACAAAAAAAAGTACAAGCTCTTAAAGAGTTACATTGTTTACTATACTCAAAGAGCTACAATAAAAAAGAAAATAAAATCTAAAGAAACATAGAACCCTACTAATTACAAAAAAAAATTGAAAAAAAAAGCTATAAAGAAAAGAAGGGGGGCAAGGAGCCACCAAGCAAGAAAGCCCAATCTTGAGTCAAAATTGATCTCCCATATGAACAAGCAAAATAACGAAACCAAGAAGGGGTAGTAAGAATAATTGCCACAACTTGGATATAAAGTTGCCTCCCCCAACAACAACAGAAAGGCTTCAACTCCTCTATGATCACCAATATTAGAAAAAGGAATACCTACAGTTATGCAAGATAATAGAGAGCACAATATTTAATATTTAAGCATATAAAAACATTTATTAGAATATTAAGCACCAAATAAAAGTGGAGGCTCATTTTCATCAACACTATTCATGAAAAAACCTTCAGTATAAATGAAGGAAAAGCTTATAACATATGGTACATATAACTTTGAAGCAATCCTCCAATAAACCAAGCAAACATCCCAAGTCTCAAATGCTCCATATTTAAAATTAAAAAACTTGATGGAAAGAAATCTGAAACTCCTTAAGCCTCTTCCATGAAATAACACAACCAAAATATAAAGGAAAGATGCAATAGATGTAAGCATAAAAAATTGCATATATAGCCCCAACCAATAAAAATAAACAGAGGAGAGAAGAATAACCCCTGATAAACCATTATCACCAAGTAAGAAAAAGAACCAAACAACCAAAATAGTCAGAAGAGAAAAAGGTAAAGAAGAATTAGGTGATGATCGGCTTAGGAGTGTAGTATCCAACACAAATCATTAGAAAAAACATGATAGCAACCAACCATATTACGTTCATTTTACAACCACACAAACCCACCAACAATGATTCAAAAGCTTCAGCCTCCAATCCAAAACTAACCTCCACATAATAGGAAATTCACATATAATAATGAAAGAGAAGTCATAACAACTGAAAAAACCATCCATAAAAATGGCCAAACCATTCAATTTAAAAGCAACACAACCAAAACACCCTCCACCAAACAACTCCAAAACAATGATAAATGTAGTAATAGGAGTCCAACTGTCAAGAAAAATATAGTCATTGTATTTTCCATTTGAAATCATCGCTAGCATCAACCTAATCAAAACATCTATCACTCTAAAGCTGAATAAGGAAGACCATTCTGACATCTATCAAGTTTAAAGAGATGGATTTCCATGAGAGGGTGATTAACAGTACATATTTTACTTACTCTTCTAAGATTTTCATAGGGTGACAGACTATGGGTGTTTAGAGTGGTATTGAGAGTGGAATGCATTAAATATATCCTTTGTCTCTTTACGCTTGACTTAGAGATCGATGATGCTTATGTTCTGAATAACATCACATTATTAAGAGAATCAGTAGGAAATATATTAATTTTATACTTCATCAATCTAAAACATTTTTTTCATATAAGTGTATTCATTACTTTGTTAATTATTTTACTGAAGTGATTAAATCTCCCCTAAACCTTATTTTTATTGAGTAGGGTAATTATTATAGTTGATGTAAACAATGCTAGTATTTGTAAGAAAACATTCTTCATCATGGGATCGATACTCTACGCTATCATTATATTACTTAATTCAATACGTATAGTTGCATATATTAAGTGATGTTTTATAATTTTTCATTTCAAATAAAACCTTAGCATTATTTAGGGATTGGTAGAGCCCTAAATTATATTCACAATTCCTTAGGTTACTCCACCACCCTAATTAATAGACTCTTTTAAAAAGTAACTAACAAATATAATATTTTCTTGAGGTTTAATTCTTTAATGATACTTTGAGTATGCTGAACCTGAAATGTTAGTTATGAACAGGAAAAATATAGGCAATATATAAAGCAGGAAAAATTAAAATAAATATATAATAATGTTTATAATCTTCAAAAAGTAAGATTAGGCTCTCTGATTACACTAAACACTCACATCATCACATACCTACAAAAATATTATCAAACGATCACAACTGTAAAAAAGTAAACACAATGATTTAGCCTAAATTAGAGTTAGTTATCCTATCAAGAAATCTAAAATGTGTGCTAAACAGTGTGGCTTGGATATGTTTTAAGTTGATTAATGATTGATGTTATTTATAATATTAATTTTATCAGATGTCTCCGAAGAGTATAGGTTTGTTTAGACTCAAAGCTATACTACAAAAATTTTTTATTATGTTGTGCCTAATATTGAGTTGTGTTTGAAATTTCTATTTGAGAGTTTTTATCGGCGGGTTTATTGGATGGTGGTAACGCTTGCCAGTCTTCACCGGCAGGTGACCTAAGGATCGGAAAACACCATTCGTCCGGAGTGACGCCTGCTACTGAAGGTTTGGCTCATCCTTGTTCTGAATATGGCAGTTCTGGAGGATCGTAGAAGATCGTCGAAGGATGCACTGGTAATCAAGGAGAATGTGGTCTTGGAACCAGAAAAGCCCTCTTATGTTGATGGCAAAGGCAAAGGTATTTTTTTGACTAATGACTGCAAAACACCTTGGAATTTGAAATCTTTGTATCACTCCCCTCTCAAAACACATGACCTTGAGGCTTCATCGTCTGGCATGAACATTTTTGTGAATAGATTTGGTAATTCAAATGCAATTCCTGTCAATAGCGATGGTGTGATAAATGCGAATTCCATATTATCTAAAAACAAAATTGTTGGTGTTAAGGATGATGACCTTATGAATGGGAGCTCTGTCTCTAATAAGGTTCAAATTCCTAAGGGATTCTCGATTGCCACTGATTCAATGGATGGAAAGATACATTCTGATATGCTGGAGATTTGAAATTGTAACTCTAGAGACTTAGGTGATTGTGAAATAGATTCTACTGGTTTAAACTCCCATCCAGCAATGGGAAATCAGCTTAAAGCCTGGAGAAAAAGGATAACATTAATGTGTCAGAATTGGACTATGGAAATTGTTTATCAGAGGATGGCTTAACTGTCAGACTTCATGAGCAACGAGAACTAGAGAATTCCAGTAAGCTTCAACTTTCTCTAGTTGTGAAGGTCTTTGGTGGAGAAGCTCCTTTAGCCCTGGTTAGGTCAGAGCTAAGAAAACAATGGTCTCTGTTTGGAAAATTCCACCTTACATCGCTTGGATTGGGGTGGTTTCTATGTTCTTTCTATGAACATGAGCACATGGATGTTATTTTATCCAATGGCCCTTGGTATATAAACGGCCAAATTATTGGGATTGATAGGTGGTCTCAAAGTTTTTCTACAAGCTCTTTGAAAGGATTGATTGCCCCAATTTGGATAAGGTTACCCGATCTTCCTCTACACTGTTGGGACGAAATTAACATTTGTAGAATGGCTTCTTTGATTGGAAAACCATACCTGATCGATGGAAACATGTTTCAGTGGGGAAAAAGGGAGTTTGGTAGAGTTTGTGTTCTCATAAAGCTGGATGATAAACTTCCTTTAGGCATTTGGGTGGAAGGTACTGGAGGCAAATTTTATCAAAAAATTGAATATGAAAGACTTCCTCACTTCTGTTTTAGTTGTGGAAAAATTGAACATATTAAAAAAGATTGTGTTGATGCTATCTTAAAGTCCAAGGTTATTACAAAAAATAAATCTGGTGATGATATTTCCAATAACCCTCTAATAATTGACGATGCTACTCCTGATAAAGATGGCTCTAGTGAAGTTCCTAATAAGCTAGTTTATGGCCCATGGATGGTTGTAAATCATAGGAAGACAAGGTTTAATAAACCAGTTTATAAGAAGTTCCATGCCCAGGAGGAGAACAAGATTTCTGCTATGAAGGAAAGAAAAATTGTGGGCACAGATGTGACCACTCAACTGGATCTTATTAAAGTGACCTCTCTGAGTAAATTGTTGGTTGATAACAATTTGGATCCTATAGTGGCATCTGGTTTAACAAAACATGTTGTCATCAGTGATAATAATAGTTTTAAAGCTGTATTGGTTATTGTAGAAGAAGGAATCATTTTTAAATCAAGGTTGGATGATAGTATTGAAGCAGAAGCTTTGATTGTTCCCTGGGGTCCTGATGTTTCTTATTAGAATGAAGGAATGCTCAGGAGGGATGAGTGTGTATGTGCGATGAAAATGATCCAGTTTCTATCAATCAGGTGGAACTGGATTTAGAAGAAGGAGAAATAAACAAGAATGAGATTAGTATTATTGCTTTATCCTCTCTAAGCAATGTTGGTAAGAATGAAGAATTTCCTAAAGAGTTGGCAGGTAAAGAAATTACCATCTCTAATTCTCAGAAACATAAGCTATTTAAAGAACTAAAGTCCTTAGGGTCATTGAACATGTCCTCAAGAACCAGAAAGTATGAGGTGTTGAACAAATGTAGGAGCGGGGGTCCTACCCCCTCTATATCCAAATGACTTCACTAGGCTTTTGGAATTGTAGAGGGGCTAATAAAAGAGAAGCCTCTCTTTATTTGAATGAATTTGTTAAAAATTGGGATGTTTTTTTTGTGGGAATTGTGGAAACAAAAATCACCTCATTTGCTAATTATGAGATTAGTAAATTCATGGGGGATGATTGGGAGTTCTTCCTATATCTCTCTGATGGTTCCTCTGGAAGTATCATGGTTCTGCGGAGATCTAAATTGGCCTCGTTCTCCTTACTAGATGCTTCACCCCAATGTGTTATTGGTGAGTTGAATATTATCAACAAAGGTACCTGGAGAGTTTCAACGGGGTATGGCAATAAAAATTTGTACTCAAGAAGGAAGTTGTGGGAATGTCTAGGCTCTAATTATGACTTGGAAATTCCTTTGGTGGTGGGTGGTGACTTCAATTATATATTATCTCAAGAAGAGAAGAGGGGAGGAAAGAAATTCATCTTTTCTCAAGGGCCTCAAGAGATAAAAGCCTTCATGTCTAAACATGATTTTCATGATATAGGATTGGTTGGGCCAAAATACACTTGGTGTAATAACAAAAATGGAGGTGCTCGCATTATGGAAAAACTTGATAGATGCCTTTTGAATAGAAAAGCTTTGAATGAGATTCATGATGCTTCGGTCAGACATTTGCCTAGGATTGCATCCGACAATTGCCCTATTGCTCTTAGAATTTTAAAAATTAGTGATCCTAAGAACAATTTTCTTAAATATGAAGATGTTTGGGCTTCTTATCCAGCTTCAAAGGCAATTGTTTTGTAATATTGGAACAAATCTGTAAACGGTGACGCAATGAATGTTATCAATATTAAATTCAGAAGGGTCTTAAGAGCACTTCACTTTTGGAGCAAAGCCAAATTAAAGAATTTTTTGGAATTGAAAAAGTCTCTGAATGAGGAAATTGCAAGTCTGTAGCTTGAAGAGGCGAATGGCCGAGGTCTTACTAATGATAAAATTATTCTATCGAGATCCAAAACTCATGAATTCAATGTCACTTTGGCTCAGATTAACTCTTGGTGGAGACAAAGAGCAAAGGTTAAATGGATACATGATAATGATATGAATTCGAAATTCTTTCATGCATTGGCGAATGGGAGGAAGATCGGCAATTTTATTCATCAACTTAAGAATGAAGATGGATTACTATTAGAAGACCATTTGAAGATTGAAGAAATTTTTGTTGAATTCTTCAGTAATAAGTGGAGGAGTAGAGAGAGCTATTTGGATGGATGGCCTCCAGCTTTGAATACAATTATAGAACAGGAATCAAATCTGATGCAAGTTGATTTCTCCTTCGATGAGCTGGATATGGTTGTCAAGAACCTAGGCAGCAACATCTCTCTGAGATCAGATGGCATTACCTATTCTTTTTTCAAAAATTATTGGAAGTTAATTAGCAATGATGTATGGCTTGCTGACCAGCAATTCCTTTTCACGGGGAAACTGTGTCCTAAATGGAAGGAATCATTGGTGATACTTATTCCTAAAGTTATGAATCCGATTGCTCCTTCTAATTTCTGTCCAATCAGCCTTTGTGTGTCTATTTAGAAAATTATAGCGAAGTTGTTTCTCAACAGACTCTTGAAGGTTTTCCATGGATTGATCTCTGAAGTTCAGGTAGCATTCTTAAAAGGTAGATCCATTTCTAATCATGTACTCTTAGCTCAAGAACTCTTTCATAAATTGAGATTTTCCAAATCTAAGAATGGATTGGTTGCAATTAAATTAGACATGGAAAAAGCGTATGATAGTTTGGCGTGGGATTCTCTACGGAAGGTGTTGGAGTACTTTGGCTTTCCAAGAAAATTTTCTAATCTTCTTCTGGAATGTCTGGAAGATCCTAAATTTTTTATTATGATCAATGGCAAAATCTCTATGGGGATTTTAGCAAAATGCCGGTTGAGACAAGGTTGCCCTTTATCTCTATATTTATTCATTCTTTGCTCCCAGCTTTTGACAAATGCTTTAAGTCATGATGGAAAGGATTTAGGTATCAAGACTGTGTCATCTGGGCCTAAAATTTTGCTTCTATTGTAAGCGGACAATATTCTCTTATTTTTTGAAGCCAAAATTAAATCGTTGAAGAAGCTAAGAAGGATTATTCTTGCTTATTGTGGCTGGACAAGGCAATGTATTAATAAGCAGAAATCTTCAATTGTTTTTGGGAAGACAATAACTAGGAAAACTAAAAAAATGATTGCTTCCTTATGGGGTTACAAAGTGACCAAAGAGCTGGATTATCTTGGGATTAAATTGGTTTTCAGAAGGTTAGTATCTTCGGATTTTATAGGGATTATGCAGAAAGCGGTGAACAAGCTAAATATATGGGGAAATTATTTTATTTCACTACCTGGAAGACTGCTGCGGGTTAAAGTTGTCTTACTTTCACTTCCAGTTTTCTTCTCAGCTCACACTTTATTTCATCTAAGTGTGTTGAAAGACTTGGATAAAGCTTGTAGGAATTTTTTATGGGAAATACATGGAGGAGATCAAGGATTGCAATACATTGCCTGGGATGTTTTGTGTAAACCTTGGAATGTGGGAGGTCAAGGCATTAATTCGGCGGTCTCTATGGTTGGGCCATTGAGAGCAAAGTTTGCTTGGAATTTCTTAAAAAAAAAAGATTCATTACTTTATAAATCCTTGAAAACAAAGTATGGAACTGATTTAAGAATTGTTGTAGTTAAGAGGAGTAGATCCACAACAATGAAAATCTTATACAGTGGAGTTCAATCTCTTCTTTCAATCACAAGATGGAAAATTGCTTCAAGTACATCGATTCATATTTTAAAGGATGTATGGATTTTAGATAAAAGTCTTGACAAATGGCCAACTTTTATTGCGATTATTGATGGAGATTTTCCTCCTATTGACTTCTTCATTTGTGATGGAAACTGGAATGAGGAGTATCTAAGAAACTTCTTTGGCAACCCATTGGTTGAGGTTATTTTACATATTCAAAATTTCACTAATATTGAGAGTGATTGCGTGGAACTCTTGAAAAAGTTTTCGGGAAAGAGCATTGCAGCTTTGGCATCTAATCCTCATATTGATGATCTCCCGGTGATGGATTATGCAAAGTGGTTAAAAAAGCTTCACCTTTCTCCTCGAGTGGAATGCTTTTGGTAGCGTCTATTCAACAATACAATACCAACTAATGATTTCCTTATGTTTTGAAGACTGCTAGGACATAATTTATGTCCTAGAGGTTGTAATGAAGTGGACGATATGGATCATGTTATAGTGAAGTGTTCAAAACTTGTGTAGGTCATTCGTTTGCTTAAGTCATGGGGATTCCCGATTTCGCTTTGCTCTTCTATCAGGGATTGTAAATCCAAACTGGAAGTACTTTCTTTGGCCAATCCTTTTATTGCAAAAATTTATTGTGCCATGGTGTAATTTTCATCGAAAAGTAGAAACAAATGCAAGCATGGTGAGCCTGAACTCAGTTTAAGCTTTATAGCTTCCAATGCTATCAGTTTTGCATCAATTTCAAGCTCGAATCTGTTCGTGGACCACAGGGATGCTAACCAGCCTAATTAGCTATCTTCTTATTGGCACCCCCACCCCCAGGATGGATTAAAGTCAATCTTGATGCTTCTTTGGTAAAATCAAATAATGGTGGAATTGGTGGTGTGTTTAGAGATTCCAAAAGTCGGTTGTTACTTGCTTTTGGATTTAATTGTATACATTGGGATAGTGGCATATTGGAATTAATGGCATTTTGGTCCTTGAAGAAAATCATACTTGAATGGATGTTGGATGCTAAAGGGATTATAATAGAAGGAGACAATCACAATATTATTACTCATTTGCAAAATTCAGTGGGCAAAACAGGCAAAGACGTTAACAAGGAAGATTGGGAGGATCTATCTTTCTTGGAAGGCTTCGGCAAGGTTGTTTTTCATTTTGCAAATAGGGATTGTAATAAGTTAGCTGATTATTGTGCTAACCTTGCTTTACTAGGTGATTTCTTTTGGGATGATTTGAATTGTAATAAGCTTCCTCCTTTTTTCTTCTTGTTAAAGGAGGATTGTGATAGAATTCCTATCACACATTAGGTTATAATTTCATTTCTTTTTTAATGCACTGAGCATTTCTCTCAAAAAAAATATTAATTTATTTTTTTAAGGTTCATGAATTTAGTTTAAGTTTAAATTTAATGATTTAATATTTTTTTATTAATCTCTTTTAATTTGTTTCAATTGTTTCATTTAGGTTTTAAAGAACCTTGCAAATCAACAACACCAAAGTGCTTGAAGTCATCAACCAATAGGTCCTAGGATTATAAATTAATGCATTTATTTTACCTCTAAAGGATAAAAAAAATGCAATATGATATGTGAAATAACTTTAAACTGAAAGGAAGGATTAGAGAGAGAATCTCTAAGGAGAAAGAAAGAGTTGTGTTAATTTGAATTTGCTATTACGAGATTTTAGCAAGTTTTCCAGAATGGTGGGAGAGGATCACTAGAATGCTTCATCTAGTGTTCCTTCTTCTTCTATTGGATCTATTGGGTTTAAGGTTAGTAATGTTGGTTTTAAAGGGTCATCTCTTCGTAGTGGTGGAAGAGGGTTTTGTGGTAGCATCGGGAGGGTTTCCTCTGGCGGTCCATTGATCATCAAAGATTTTAATCTTGATTTAGCTCCTTCTCATTCCAATGTTTTTTCCTGATCTGAAAAGGGAAAACAAGTTCTTATCAATGACATGGATCTTTCAATGTTGCTCGGAATGACATATTGTCTAGTGGTTCTATTCTTAAAGATAATCATAGTCTATGCTCTAATGTTTCTGAATCCATGGGAATCATCCTAAAAAAGTTATGGTTTATCCTATTATTTCTGAAATGATGAATCAAGAACCTAAAGATTTATCGTTGAAGCTCCAACATAAGGAGGATGTGGTTAATAATAAGAAGGAGATCGATAACAACAAGAAGGATGATGATTCAATTGATAATACTGTGATTGATGGAGTTAGTAAATCTGGTCAAAGTAATGTTTGGAAAAGACCATCTCATCATAAGGTTGTTGCTTCTTATTTTCTTATTAAGATTTTTTATGATGGAGTGGCTATCAAACATAACTCTGAGAATGATGTGGCTAATATCAAGAATTTAGAAAAATCTCTTGTTATTAAAGTGTTTGAACATGGACTTCTTTTCCATATAATAAATAATGAATTAGAGAGGCAATGGGCTCATTATGGACTTCTCTATCTCATAAGTTTAGGTATAGATTGGATTTTATGTTTGTTCTAGTCTGCTTAAGCTTTGGAAGCTGTATTAAGTGGTGGACCATGGTTTGTTAGTGCTAACTTCCTACCTGTGTATGGATTGATGGTTCTCATGGATGATTTTTTCAAAAAGTAGAGTATGAAAAAATTTCTAATTTTTGCATTCATTGTGGTAGAATTGGACAATTCAAAGCAAATGCTCTAATATGACTCAAGCTTGAGTTACTAAATTATCAAATGAAATTGATCATGTAATGGTAATTAAAAATCCTAATCTTCATAAAGGTGATAGGGGAGAATTAAAGGCTCATAGAGACTTTACCTCATATGGATCTTGGATTCTTATAAAGAATGGGAGGAATAAGTTTAAATCTCATCCTAGAGGTAAATCAAAATTATTTTCTAACAAGTTTTCAGTCAGAAATTCTAAAAATGCAAATTTACCTATTTCTCGAGAGGAGGTTGCTGCTATTAACATCATCTAGAAGTAATATACTACTATCAACCAAATTCTGATGTAGTTGTGTAAAGAAGAGTTTATTGTTGATACGAATAATGATGATGAAGTTGACCCAATCAAAGGAAAACTTCTTATTGCTGTCAATTTTGAAAAATCTAGAAATGGTTTGAAAGAGGGTGGAATTAGCAATTATCAATTAATAGTTCTTAAAAATTCTTTTCCTCCTTTAATATAATCTAGTATTATCGAGGTGAATACTTATTTAATCATTATAGAAGTTAATTCTTCTACATTTGACAAATATGTATTAGAGGTTGGAAACAATTTTATGATTTCTCAAGTTATGGATAAGTGTAATGTTATATATTCACCTTTGATTTCTATAGATTATGTGAGTAAAGAAAAATCTATCAACATAAAACCAAGGCTAAATAAAGAATTGAAAACATTGGGTTCTATTGAGGAAACTCCTAGATTAAAGAAATTTGAATGTGGTGGTAAGATCATGGGAGGGGACATGTCCCCTTTTTATAATTAATGTTTTCTATTGCCTTCTGGAATTATAGGGGAGACAAAACAAGGTGGCCTCCTTATACTTGACAGAATTTGTGAAGACAAATGATACTTTCTTTATTGGGATTTTGGAGACAAAATTATCTTCAATTAATAATGTTGTTGTTAATAAATTAATTAGAGATGGATGAAATTTTCATCAACATCCTACTAATGGAACTTCTGGTGGAATTGTAGTGCTTTAGAAGATGGAGGTAACATCATTTTTATTGATTGATGCTTCCATTCAATGTGTGATTAGTACTTTCAAAACTCCAAAGAAAGGAGAATGGTTAATCTCTAATTTTTATGGGAATAAGCATGTTCATATTAGAAGAGCATTATGGGAGAAAATTGAATTTGTTAATCTTAAAAATCTTCATACTGATAGTGGGGGAGATTTTAGTTGTATAATATCTTTTGAGTAGAAAAGTCGTAGGAAAAGTTTTGTTCTGTCCTAGCGCCCCCAATAAATGAGAGACTTCATAGCTAATAATGATTTTTATATCTTTGGAAGTATAGGACCTAAATTCACTTGGTGTAAAAACAAGGATGGCTCTGCTAGAATTTTGGAGACACTAGATAGGTGTCTACTAAACTCTAAAGCTCTCAAGTATATTATCCAATTGTGTTAAAATTGGATACATCTATTACTCCCCATAATAAGTCTATTCATTTCGAGAACATTTAGACTTCTTATCCAGCTTCTTGGAGAATTGTTCAGAATGCTTGGAAGAAAAATGATTTTGGTATAGCTGTTAAAATTATTCAAAGGAAATTAAAATTATCTCTTCATGTACTTTTGTTTTGGAGTAAAAAAAACTCAAGGAGTTAATGATTCTTAAAGAGAACCTTCAGAAACAAATTTTGATATTATAGGGAAGAAAGTTTGGATGGGTCCCCATTCCTAAGAAGCTATTTCAGTTATGATGTAAAGTTCATGAACTAAATGTGACATTGGCTAAACTTCTTACATATTGGAGACAATGAGCTAAAACTCGATGGGTGGAAGAAGGAGATTCTAACACTATATTCTTTCATTCTTTTGCAACTGCAAGAAGAAATTGAAACTTGATCTTTGAAATAAAAAAAATCTCTGATAGAAATCTGGTTGAATAGCCCATAGAAATTGAATCTATTTTCTACAAATTTTTTTAGAACAAATGTTGTGATAGAAGATGTTCTTTAGATGGGTGTCCTGATTTCAAATTGGAGCAGTAAGTAGATGATTCATCAATAGCTATACTAGAATCTAATTTTACTATGGTTGAGATGTGGGAAGCTATTAGGCCTTTGGGTGCTAACAAATCTCTGGGTGTAGATGGGAATATTCATTCCTTTATAAAAAGCATATTAGGATATGGACATATGCCATCAAAATGGAAAGATACATTGATAGTAATAATTCCTAATGTATTAAATACAATGGATCCTTCTAAATTTAGACATATTAACTTTTGTAAGACCTTATGTAAAGTGGTTTCAATTATGCTTCTCAATCGATTGAAGCTTTGTATTCCAAATCTTATTTTTCAAGAGTAGGCAGCTTTTATATCTGGAAGATCGATGACTGATCATTGCCTTTTGGCTACTTTAAAAAAAGGTTTAATAGCTTTTAAATTAGATTTGGAACAAGCTTATGATAGTATGGCATGACCTATTTTGTCAAAATTTTTGAAATGTGTGGGTATTCCTATTAAATTCTCCATTTAGATTATGCAATATGTGCTTAATCAAGTTTTTCACTATTAATAAATGGAAGAAGAACTAAATGGATAGAGGCAAAAAGTAGATTTTGGCATGGATTCCCTTTGTCTCATTATTTATTTATCATGTGCTCTGATCTGTTATCCAAAGCTTTTTATCAAAGAGGTGATAAATTGGGTTTTAAAATTGCTCCCTAAGGTGAACCTATTTCCCATCTTGTCTGTTTTGGTAATGTGCTAATATTTTAAGCATCTTCCAAATCAGTGAGGAAAATAAATTATGTTATAGTATATTACTATTCCTGGATAGGCCAAAGAATTAACACTGGTAAATCTATGGTGATTTTTGATAAGTCGGTTACTGATTGAAAGAAGAAAATGCCATCTTCTTGATTAGGCTATAAGTTGGTTAAAGAAACTTATTTGGGTGTTAAGATAGCTTTGAGAAGGTTGATAGCTTCATATTTTTAATGCTTATTAGACAAGGCTTTAGATAAATTAAATGCTTGGGGTAGCTGGTTCTTGTCCATTGCAGGGAGAATTTCTTTAATTGAATATTTCTTTTAGTTCTTCCTTCATTTCTTATTACTCATTCATTAGTGACTAAAGGAAATCTAAATGATCTTGATAGGTTATGTAGGAATTTTATTTGGCATAAAGACTAAGAGAGGTCAGGCCTTCATCATATTTAATGGGATCAGCTTTGTATTCTGACTGGAAGTGGAGGGATGGGTCTATATTCAACTATTGCTAGGAAAGGTCATTTGAGGGCTAGACTTGTTTGGAATTTCTTTCATAATGCTAATTCTTTACTTAATAGAAGTATTATTGCCAAGTATGGTGTTGAATTGTTGAATGGTGAAATCAAAAGATGATCTTCAGGTATTTGGAAAATTGTGATTTGGAAGCTAAATTTTTTAAACCTTTAATTAAATGAAAGATATCTAATAGGAAGAGGGTAAATATTCTTGAAGATACTTTGATTTGGAATAGAGAGTTGCATAATTAGCCAACTATGGTAGATTTCTAGAATTTGCAAGGACTGCAAATGGCCCATTTGCTTGATGAATATAGCAATCAGAATCTAAATAAGTTTAATCAGTATTTTGGAGAGCAACTGGTTCACTTTATTTTATAGATCCCAATCGATATAAACCTACCTGAAGATCAACCTAAACTGATGTTTACAATGTCTGGTAAAACTATTACAGCTTTGGCTTATAAAAAGTTTAGTATTCATGTTGTTGTCATGGGCAATAATCTAAATTGGATAATGAGCCTAAATATCACTCCTAAGGAAAAACTATTTTGGCAGAGATTAAGTAGGAATGCCTTACCTTTACCTACTAATAATTGGTTGTCTTTTAGAAAGCTGTAAGAAGGGAATGTATGCTGGGAGGATGCCAAGAAATTGAAGATATTGAGCATATTTCTATTAACTGTAAAAAATTGCATGATATTATCACTAAACTGAATCAGTAGGGAATTCATATTCCTGTGTTTGCTTCATGGACAAAATGTTTACAAGACCTATAGAGGAATTTGTATCAATGTCCAAGCATTGTTAGAATATACTGTAGTGTGGTTTATCATTCATGGGAAGCAAGAAATGCATTCAAGAATGCTACGAATGTTCCTCCGCCTTATATTTTTTGTTGTTGATGTTCTTACTTCTTCATTACAACCTCATTTAAATCTAATAAAGGATATCTAAGATGCTAAATAGCTTATCAGCTGAACAAAAAGTTTTGGCATCCCCCACCTCCCTATGGGATTAAAATTAATCTTTATGCAACTATCCTCAAATTAAATCTAGCAGGTATAGGAGGAGTTAGAAGGGATCACAAAGGAAGGTTTTTACTTTCTTTTGGGAAAAAATATATCATTGGGATATTGCACAGATAGAGATGCGAGCAATTCTTGTAATTAAGGAGATTTTAAAAAGTTGGATGTATGATATGCAAGGTATTATCATTAAAAGTGATAATGTGAATATTATGAAAATCTACCATAAGTAAATGAAAAAATCCAATTATTATCATGTACAGAACTTTAAAGTGGGTTTATCCTTTCTTAGTGATTTGAACAGTAATTTTTATTTATATTTCTAGGCATTGTAATAAGTTGGCTGATTATTGTGCTTCCTTAAGTGTTATTTAAAAATTCTTTTTTGGTTTCTTCTTTAATAATCTTCCACTATCATTTATTGAGATGGTTAAGGAGGATGAAGATAGATTTTCTATCACTTAGTTTTCTATATTTCTTTCAGTATTAATACAAGCTACACTTTTCTTCAAATATATATATATATATATATATATATATATATATATATATATATATATAAAGCAAATGCATATAGCCTTCATTTTAATTAAGTTTTTATTTAGTTTTGAGTTATTTAATTTATTTAATTAGTTTGAATAAACTTTTACTTAATATTTACGTTAATTTAATATAAATAATTTAATTTTTAATTAATATTCTCATTTTATATTTAAATTAATTTTGAAATATACTTTTATCTTAATTTTTATTTTATTTTAATTTTTTTTTCATTATTTAAGTTTGATTATTTAATTTTATTTAAAATTTCTTATTAATTTTTATTTATTTCTTTCTATTTTTTTAATTTTTATTCAATTTTGATTTATTTAAATTTTCTTTTAATTTTTATTACTTTTATTTTTTAATTAATTCTTTTATTTATTAAAATTGGATTTATTTAATTGATTTTGCTTAGTTATTTATTTATTTTATTTTTATTTATTAATTTTTATGTTTAGTGATTACTTCTTTTTTTATTTTTAAATATTTATTTATTATTTATATTTATTTTTACTCATTTACTTTATTATTCTTTTATACTTTATTAGGTAGTTTGACCCAAGTTTAACTTTTTATTTTTATTTGAAATTTTAGAGGTTTGTTTTTTTTTATTAAATTCAATGTGTTATTTGAATTCTAATGCAATTTAGTTTTTATTTTTAGGGCTTTAATTAATTTAGTTATGATTTATTAAAAATCAGCATAACTAATGGATTTATTTAATTAGGGTAATTAATCTACTTTTGATTTTTGAATCAAATCAACTCTAATCTACTTGAAATCATCTTTAGGGGTCATGAGGGATCTAAAATAATGATTACAAGAGTTTGAGGTTATTTGGGAATTTATTTTGATCTTTAATTATTTACTTTTTTAAAATTTGTCCAATTTTCAAATAATTTTTATTTTTTATGTTTTATCAAAGGGCTTTTATCTTTCATTTAAAGGTTTTCTGATTTTTGATTGAATGCAATTTAGTTTAAATTTTTAGGATTTATATTAAATTTTAATAATTTAATGAAATTCTTATTTTTTTTAGTTAAAACCCACAGAGGGCCTACACGTTAATTAAGAAAAATATTATAAAGTCCTTTAAAGGGACCTTAAGCTAACTACTACTCAAAAAGGCTACAAAAATAGCCAAAACAAAACCTAAAAGCCTAAGATCCCTAGTAAGCATCCATACAAAGTAACCTAGGAACATTTTAGGGTGGCTAGGTTCCAACACCTAAAAAAGCAGGAAGATCCAAAGAATGACTTGTATCACACTCTTCCTCCAAAAAGAAACAAGAATCCAATAGCTTGCACTAACATTAACATGCAAAACAAAGTGAGGAAACATAGAATTGCATAGGTATAAAAAAAAGATATGGTAAATATTAAAACTAGAGCTGTAGAGCATATAAAAAAAAGTATAGAGATGAGAGGGGATTTCCAATAGCCCATAAGAGAGTACATGTTGATTCCAAAACACCAAGAATAAGATAATATCACCTAAAGGCAACAAAAAATTGAGAATACTTTAGGTTTTGTGCCTGTACCTACATAATCAAATTATTAGGATAGCTAAATTATTTTTGCAGGTACACAGCTTAAAGCACAAAGGAAGGCCTAGCCAAATTAAGAGATTCTATACTTGTGCCTAAAGAGATCCAGACTTTTATAATAGAGCACAATAATGTAAGCAAGAAGATAATTGATTGAACGAACCACATAGTAATGAATACAGTTGCATGGGATTCCCAAAAAGGCTCAGCCAAACACCATAAAGAGGCCCCCTAAATAGTACAACAGCTTGAAAAAAAAAAAAAGAAATAATGGCCACTCTAAATCCCAAGTTACCAATAGTTGGGGTAGAGCTGAAGAATCCAAAATAACTGGAATAACACAATCACAACCAAAACCACAACCACAACCAATCAACATTATACACGCAACAGGAATAACACATTAAAATAGCTAACATACCAAACAACTCTATACTCAACCTTAAAAGAACAACAACAAAAACCAACCCATAAAAGGACATAAATGACCAACCAAAGGAATAACCAAAAAGTGACAACAACTAATGATTAACACACACCCAAACATAATAAATAACAACCTGATCCCCAACAAAATGGGCCCATACCAACAAGAAAAAATGGAAGAAACAACAAAACCAGCCACAAACAACATTAAATAGATATAGGAAAGAGCCCAAGAATTGAATAGAATAGCCAACAAACTAACCAACAACAACAATAAAAACTTAATTGGTTTTAATATCGGGCAAGGAAAACTGATAAAAAATGGCCAAACTCGTAAGCGAGTGAGGTAAACTATTATAAGAAAATTCATTAAAGGCCTCTAAATTATATCCAACTTTACCTAGATAATTAGCAGCAAAGTTCCTTTCCCTAAAAATATGAGTGATAGAATATGTAATAAAGGAAAGCCATTACTTAATCTCCCTAATCAAATAAAAATTATCTGGATTATAAATTATATTACCTTCAATATAATAAATAAAAAAGCGTAGCATCCACTTCAATACAAATGTTAGAAATTCTTAGCGAGATACAAAGTTGAATACCATAATGAAGGGCCTGAAGCTTAACCTTAATAGCAGTAGTAACCGATAAGGACCAACAAAAGAAGTAATCCCATGCTGATGATGATCACGAATGAAACACCCACAACCAACAATAGAACTGTTACAAGAAACATCAATATTAAGATTAAAAGAACCTTGCCTAGGTTTTGACTATCTGACGATCCTCTCGGTAACAACCATAGAAGAAGATTGAATAGCAATACCAAAACTAGCAACAACATTATAAGAGCCTTTAAAACAATCCACCTTAATTAAATTGCCAGTAAAGAGATATAAAACTTCATCTTTAACTTGAGAGAAAATATTCAAAGCATTCGTATTAACATCTTCATGTTTGGATTCAATCCTACTAGTCCACAAAAACCAAAAAATAATAATAGGCAAGACATTACGAATATGACCTTAATTAGGAAAAAACCAAGAATGCAAAATATTGATAATGGAATTATAATTAGTATAAAAAAGAGAATAAAATATGTCGTCAAAGTAAAGCCAAACCTTAAGAGCAATTGGACGTTGAACAAATACATGGTTGAGAGTGTCAATGTGATAACAACATTGGCATTTGTAAATGATATAAAAACCTTTCTTCATTAAAATAGAATCAATAAGGATAAAATTATGTAAATTCTCCAAATTAAAATGTTGTAAGAGGATGGAATAGCATTGTGCTAAATAGCAAAAAAATAGAGGATTTCACATGAAGTTACCTAATAGAATTCCAAACCTCTTTGAGAGAAAACTTACCATCATTCAAATTAGTAAACATCAAGCAATCTCTCCTTATCCAACAGTAAGGAAATTTTGAGAACAAGATTAACAATAGCATCAGGCACAAAACCATATTCACATTCCACCTCCCATCCTCAATAAAATGATTAACTTTGAGCGCATAAGTGGAATGCGTATTTATTAAGTTTTTAATAGAAAACTTGCCCAACCATTGATCTTGCCAGAAAAAGATATTACCAGCACCAATTCCCCATTGTAAATATTTTTTGGCCTCCCACTTAATATTACAAAGCCTTTTCTAATCATAAGAATCCCCTTTTTTGAAATAACAATTAAGGGGATGCTTACCAACACAATACTTAGAAATCATAAAATTCAACCAAAGACTTTTCCTAGATCTAAAATCAAACCAAAGTTTATAAGAAAAAGCTTGAGCCATATCGACCAAATTATTACACCCTAGACTACCTTCATGCAAAGCACCGAGCATTTATTCCAAGACGCCCATAAAATAACTGATCTACCATCCTTAGCCCCCTAAAAGAACTTGTTTATTAGCATTTCCATCCTAGTGCAAATAGACATAGTAGGCCATAAAGTATGAAATAGAAAAATTGGAATAGAACAAAGAACACTCTTAATAAAAACCAATCTACCACCAAAAGAGAGAAAGTTAATTGCCCAAGTAGACATTTTTTATAGCTAAGAAATTATCATTGAATAAATGTGACTCTTTCTTCCATCTAAATGGGGGATTCCCTAAATAATTTACAGGCAAAGATTTATGAGAAAAATAAAATTTATTTTGAATAAAACCAATTATTTGCTGAGAAATAGACTTCGTAGTAATAGGACTACTCTTAAGATAATTAAACAATAAACAACTAGATCTTTAAAATAGATAAAGAATTTGAACAAATGTAGAGCATTTTAGTCGAGCCATTAGAAAAACTAATAAAATCATATGCAAAGCTTAAATGAGAGATAGGTAAGCCACCCAAGGTATGAAATTATAGAATAGGATGAGTCATAAACAGATCATTTAGACCCCTAGATAAGTATTCCATTACAGCAATAAAAAGGGCCGGAGATAAAAGATGCCCCTCATGAAGACCCTGAGATGATTTGAAAAAACCATGACTCTTACCATTAATAATAACAAATAAAGAATAATTTTCAATAATATTTTTGATGAGCCTAAAGAAATCCACATTAAAACCAAATAAATTTAAGATAGTGTAAAGAAAGTCCCAATTCAAATTATCATACATTTTAGTGATATCAATTTTAAAAATAATGTTTCCTCCCGAGATTTTAGACTTAAGATTATGAACAAGCTCCTGAGTTAGCAAAAGTTTATCAGATATAGAATAGCCTTTAACAAAATTAGTTTACTCGAGCAAGATGATTTTAGGTAAAAATAAATCCAATCTACCCACAAGCAACTTAGCAATAAGCTTGTTGAAAAAGGAGCAAAGGCTAATCGGTCTAAAATTATTCCAAAAATTGATAGCATCTTTTTTAGGCAACAGAACAATAGAGGTAGTGGTAAAATATTTAGGATAAGGGTTTCCCTTAGAGAAATCCACAACAATATTCATAATATCATATTTAATAGTGGACCAAGACTTCTTGAAAAAGTTGGTGGTATAACTATCAGGACCTGCCACACAATCAGCTTTCATACTTTAATGGTAACCAAAATCTGCTCCTCAGATGGAATAAAGGTAAGAAATAAGTTATAATCCTTAGAAGTCAAAGAAGGAATAAAAGAGTGATCCACATTCAAATCCAAAATAAAATCTTTGTTAAAGACATTTTGAAAATAATCCACAATAGAGGAAGAAATCAACTCGGGAAGCTCAATAGAATTACCATCAGGAGTAATAATTTTATGAATATGGGTACTAGCTTTTTTATGATTAGCAATAGTAAAAAAATAATTGGTATTCCTATCAATATCTATCGGGAACTTAGAAGAAGCCTTTTGTCTCCAAAAGACTTCTTTTTTCCTAAAGTTTGAAAAACTTAGCTTTATCTTCATTTAATGAAGCAAGGTTCTCACAAGAGAGAATATATAATATAATTGTTATCCGTAATAGCCACCAAATTATCAGCCTCCAAAATGTTAGAGAAAATATTCTTAAAAATGTATTGGTTTAATTTTTGCTTTAATCTCTTGAGCTACAACCATAATCTATTCATACCTTCAATATTATTAAGAGGAAATGGAGCATTCCAGTTACTTTCAAAAATGTTGAAAAAAGATTCATCATGAAGCCACATATTTTGAAATCTATATGGAAGAGGAGTATTATCTATAAGGAATGAAATTTTCAAATGTAGCAAAGAATGGTATGATAATGCTCTTATTAAATTCTCAATGTGAGGTATAGGATAAGAAGAAATCCATATATCATTAAACATAATATGATCCAATCTTTGCCACATGGTAGACTTGTTCAAAGTAAATGCACTTCCAGAAAAGCTAATATCATGTAAGTTGCAATTAAAAATCATTTCATTAAAGTCTTCTATAACATGAATGTTAGGAGGATTACCCCCAAGTATTTCATTAGCATTAGACACAGTATTGAAATCACCACCAACCATCAAGAACCATTAAAACAAGAAGAAATATCTAACAAACATTTCCAAAGGTGTTTCCTCTCAAACCTCAAGCAAGAATCATAAACAAAGGATGCATAATAAGAAAATTGAAGAAAATTAATGTTGATGTGAACACTTTGGGGAAGTCATCAATAATAAGTAAAGAAACATTGCAATTCCAAAAAAATCCAAATCTTATTAGAATAATTACCAAAAGCCAAGTTAAAACCAAGTTTGATACGAATAAAATCCAACTTAAAAACATTAATTAAAGGCTCAATTAACACAAGCACCATAATATTATGAATCCTGCATAAGTTTTTCACATATCCCTAGACATGGAATCACCCACACCCCTAATGTTCCATATAAGAGCTTTAACCATTAAAAGAGTTTGAAGAATTTAATGCTCGGGTAACCCTAGGGGTATAGCCAATAATATGCTTATTATTTTTATTATTATTATTATTTTTCAGAACTTCGGTGAAACCATCATCCATGCTTTTCGAAGTATCCTTAGAAGTTGGTAATGCCATAGAAATTATATTTATACCTTCTTGACTAGCCACAGAGAAATCATTTTATGAGGTAGAATCTCCCCCTCTTTAATAGCATCCTCATGCATAACATGAGACATATCAGTCAACCCATCCTTCAAAGCTTGTTCACCTAATGGTTCAGAATTCACCTCATTGGTTTTATTTGTAATACATTGGAGTTGAGGTAAAGTAGCATGAAGAACTTTATTCCCCCTTCCTTATCCATAACTTTTGTATAATGCTCACCATTAAGAGCTATGGAACTACCATCATTGACCCTGGCATTATGAGAATTTCCACCCACTAATGGCACTATAGAATTGATCAAGATAGAACCTTCCATAGGCTTAATTTCATCTAGTTTGTCTAAATCATTATGAATATTAATCACTTCTATTTTATCAATGGCCTTATCAGAAGGTATATTTTTTATTTGCTCGCTAATGGTCTGAAGATCATCAACATTAACATTAGGATGAACCAAATTAATAAGCTCATTATCAACACCCTGATCACTATTATCCTCAATTTTAGAATCAAACACTTATGTGAATCCATAGTATTCTTTTTGAGGTGAGGATGAAACACAAAGCATTCATTAATTAAATGCCCACGAATTTTTTAATGATTACAAAAATTTGTTAATATAGCAAGATATCTTTGCAAAAACCTGACTATAATCCAAATTGTTAGAGAGTTGAATTACAACATACCTAGCATCAAGAAAACTAATAGTGAAAACACCCGAAAGCTTCATATTATAAAAGAAAGAGAGTATCATGTCAAGATTAGGTCTATATATAGAAAACTTTCCAACCAATGTAAACTGAAATGCTGACGCTAATTTAATAATATCCTCATCAGACATCAAAATCATAGGAAAAACTTTAATAGAAGACATGGTAAAAGAGAAAGCTAGATCTTTGGAAGATGATACACTAGACACAACATCATGAAAAGAGTGAGTGTTAGAGGAGTTATTGCTACCATTAACACTAAAGAATCCCTTTTCTGAACCAATTAAAATAGATGAAGGAGCACCCTAGTGGTTAGGTCTAGAGGAAGATGGTGTAGCAGCCATCCTGACAAAAGCTTGATCATCCTAAGGCCAAAAGGCTTTAGGGCACTTAAACATAAAGACAATCCAACACAATCAAGATGAAAACCCTAAAGGTTATTTGAATGCACAGATTACTACAGAAGAAACCATAATCATTAGAGCAAAGGCTCACAAGAGGAGAGAGAAGACAAAAATACAAATTGTTGAGTTTTAATTTTATGAAATTCTTTTTTTATTTTTTTTAATTTGATGAAATTCCTTTTTTTTCTAAGGGAAACCCATAGAGGGGCTTACACATTCATTAAATTAAAAAAATAAAAAGTCTCTAAAATAGACCTTGAGCTCACTACTACTCAAAAGAGCTATAAAAAAAGCCAAAATAAAACCTAAGAGCCAAAGGTCCCTATTATGCAAAATTACAAGAAATCTTAGGTACATTTTAGGGTGGCAAGAAGCAAATACCCAAAAAAGAAGAAAGGTCAATTGATTATCTTGAAGCACCATCTTTCCACAAAAAGATTCATGAGCCAAAATACCTAACCAATGATCTTGCCAAAAGAAAATGTTAGCACCACCAAGACCCCACTGGATATGAGGCTCAACTTCTCATTTAATGTTGCAAAGTCTCTTCGAAACTCTAGAGTCACCCTTATTATAGAAGCACATAGTAGGATGCTTACCAACACTGTACTTAGCAATCATAAACTTAGGCTGAAGACTAAGTTTAGCACTTAAATTAAACTACAGCTTCATAGAAAATGAATAGGATAAGTCATTCATATTTTTACAACCCAAATCACCTTCCTTTATAACACCACAACATTTATTTCATGAGGACCAAATAATTTTAAAATTAAGGCTAGTAGCTTTCCAAAAAAAAACTTATTAAACAAATTTTCAAGCCTATTACAAACAGCAAGAGTAGGTTGTAAGGTTTAAAAAATATGAACAGGAAGAGAACATAAAACACTTCTAATAAAAAATCAATCTCCCACCAAAACTTAAGAAATTAAATTCCTAAGAATTAAGTATTTTTTACACAGAAGTATAAAGATCATGAAAAAGAAAGGCTTTCTTATGACCTTTATATAGGGAACCCCAAGATACTTAATAGGAAGAGAACCTTGCAAAAAACTAGAAATACCTTTGATAGTAGTAATACGATCTTGAGGAAATTTATTTGAGGCAATAAAATAGCTCTTGCTTTTATTAAGGAAAAGTCATTTGAAACTTCAAAATTAAGGAAAAAATCTCTTGAGCATAGTAAGCATGTTTAGGGAACCATTGGTAAAGAAAATAACATCATGAGTAAAATATAAATGAGATATAGGGAAACCACCTATAGTTCTATTTTTAAGATTAGGATGATTTTTAAAAAGGTTAGTAAGACCTCTACATAAATAATTAGTAGCAATAATAAAAAAGGCAGGAGAGATAAGATCACTTTATCTTAAACCATGAGCAGATTTTAAAAAAAAATTGTTTCTACCATTACAATACAAGGAAAAAAAGGACCATCAACATAAGTTTTTACAAGGTTAATAAAAATTGAATTGAAACCAAATAATTATAAAATGTTGTAGAGAAAATTCTAGTTGATGTTATCATAGGCTTTGGCTATGTCAAGTTTTAAACAAATGTTACCCCCTCTCACCCTTATATCAAGGTCATTCAGGATCTCTTGAGCAAGTAAGATGTTATCAGAAATAGCCCTCACCTTGACAAAACCAATTTGGTTTGGAGAAATGATTTTGGGTAATAAAGGAGATAACCGATTCATGAGAATTTTAGAAATCAACTTACTAAAAAAGGTGCAAAGACTAATAGGCTACAGGTCATCTAATTATTAATGGCATTATTTTTAGGAATAAGCACAATGGAAGTGGAAGCGAAAAACTTAGGCCTAGTATTACGAGCAAGGAAATCTAAAATAGCACCATAAAGATCAGAACTAACAATATCATCTCAAGCCTTTTAGAAAAACTTAATAGTGAAAACATCCGACCCAATAATAGAGTAAAAGTTCATAGTATGAACAATCTCCTTAATTTCTTCCAAAGAAGGAGGATTAGTAAGAATAAAATTATCATCATGAATAATAATATTAGGATTATAAATAGGAATAGGCTCAAAGTTTTTTTTAAAAAGAATATTAAAATGCTCCACCATAGAGTTAGAAATTTCACCAACATCCTCAATTTGAGAACCATCAAGAAGAAAAATTTTATGAATAAAAGTTTTGGCTCTGTTCCTCTCAACCAAGGCATGAAAGTACTTTATGTTGTTGTCCCCTTTAATGAGATGCTTAGAAGTAGCTTTTGTTTCCAAAAAATTTCCTCTTGAGCTTGTAAGTTAAGAAGGAAATTTTTAGCATCTTGTAAAAGTATAAAATTATCATCAGAGGGGTAAACTTGACAAATATGCTCAATAGAATTTAGTTTATCCTCAGCATTCAAAATATTAGTAAAAAGGTTTTAAAAACATACATGTTCCACCAATTTATTTTGTACTCTTAAGTCTTTTAAGTTTGAGCCATAATTTGTTCATGCCCAAAATAGAATTATCAAGATGAAGAGGGGCCTGCCAGTCATCTTGGACCAAACTAAAGGAATTATCAAGTAACCACATGTTTTGAAATCTAAAGTTAGGAACAGGGCCATCATGCCTCACCATAATACCAATAAGGAGAGGGGAGTGATAAAAAAAAGTTCTAGTGAAATGATCCACAAAAGTAGTATTAAAAGAATTAATCCAAACATCATTAAATAACACATGATCCAAACGTTGCCATAAATTGCCATGATTCCAAGTAAAAGAATTGCCAGTATAACTAATGTCCACTAAGTTACAATCCAAAATCATATTATTAAAATCCTCCATAGACTAATAAATAAAGATAGAACCCCCAAGATTTCAGTAGGGTTAGAAATAGTATTAAAATCACCACCAACCAACCAAGGTAAATCAATAAGACCATGAAAATTAATAAGTTCCTCCTAAAGAACTTTTCTAGTCAAATGAGAAGAGGCAGCATAAACAAAGGAAGCATAATGTTTAAACTACATAATAATAATATTGTAATGAATAACTTGAGAAAAATCCCCAACAACTTCAATAACAATAGGATCTTTCCAAAAAAACCCAAATTTTGTTAGAAGAGTTAGCAATAGAATGATTAAAACCTAGCAATATTATCCAACTTGCCAGAGGAAATAAAAGGCTCTAGTAAGACTAAAATGGATATATTATGAATATGACATAAGTTCTTAACCCTAAGCCTAGAAGAAGGACAACCAATGCCCCTAACATTCCAAATAATAGACTTAGTTATTAAGGAGTAAATGACTAGCTTGAGAATGGGTGCTTCTAGGAGAAAGTAAAATATTATTTTTATTTTTCCTATTCCTCCTCCCTTGCACATTGATAAAATAATTGTGATTATCTAACATGGTAGCCTCATTAGAGATACTTTTAGAAGTAACATCTAAGTTTCCATAAGTAGGATGGTTATTATCAATATGTAGGAAAGTTTGAGGATCCCTACAACCATTGTTCAATTCATTAGCATGAATAAAAGCACATTCCTCATTTTGATTCTAACCAAGCTCACATTCTTCCAAGTGTTATTCCTCTTCCACATTTTCCTGTTCATTTAAGAGAGAGTCAGAAATAGCTTGATTAACACCATCATTATTGATCAAAACTAAATCAAATTGAGACAGATTTGTAATAGTATAGAAATATAGTTATCAGAATGTTAAATTATTATCATGCTTAGAATAAAAAACAGCCATTTTCTCATCTAAGTTGTTAATAATATTAGAAGTATGGCATTGATCTCTAAGAGTTGGATAAGATGTTTTTTCCACTCCCTTAACTGCAAGAAAATTCATGATGTTATCATGACTGCTAGTTAGCATCTTGGCATAATCAAGATCCACAACACCATCAACTTCCTTCATGATATTGCTTGGTTAATGTGAGATGCTTGCTAAATCTGGATTCTTTTAGTTGAAACACAAAATTCCTGCACAAGATTAGCATCTATAAGAGGTAAGGCAGAACTAGCTGTTTCTTTTTCTTTAGGTTCCTTAAATGAATCTTTTTGTTTATAGAGGTGAGGATGCAAAAATGAAACATTCCATAATACTATGTCCATGCATTCTATAGTGATTACAATAAATAGGAAAATTCTCAAATTCTATTTTTTGTAAATATCCATAATGCTCAAGTCCAAGCCATATTTATTTAGGATACTTTTTAGAGACATCCATTTCAACCAAAATATGAGCTATATATGAACAAGAAATATAGGCCATAGCTTGATCTGTTTGTACTGGTCTACCATAAATCGAAGCTAAAGAGAACAAAATTTGAGAGTTGAACATAAGCAATCTCAAATCCAAAAATGACACCCACATAGGAGCAATAGATGATTCTTTCTTAATATCAAAGAAAGGTGTCCATTTGAGTAAACGCATTTGCCAAGATTAATGTTGACCTCACTTTGTATAAGGTCACTATGACCTTTCCTAGACTCCAAATCTTAGGACTTCTTAGACTCTACAATCCTCCTAGATTCTAGATCCTAGGATGCCCCTAGACTCCAGGTCCTAGGAATAATTTAGATCTTAGATCAATACAAATGTCAATTCAATTCAAACTCCAATCAAATCTAGACTTCAAACCTTGAGCCAATTCCTAGTTTGGCTTCAATCTCATCCAACCATTTGTGATCACTTAAATGATTATAAATGATTTGGAAAATTCAATTCTAATCAGTCAAATTCAAAATCTAATTCAAATCTAAAAACTCCAGACCAAATCTAAGAGCTAAGGACTAAGGTCCTGAAACCCTTTTAACGAGAATTTTCAGATCCCTTGAAACCCAACCAAGTGATCTCCAAATCATGATCTATCAGTTGCATATTGTTTAGACATGTTTCTAGGGTCAATCATCCAAATTTGAGCTCAATTCAACACCCTCCCAAAGGCTGCAAAACCTTCAGTTATTTACGACATATGCCACTAGACTTGCCATCCAATAGATTTTGACCTTGGGACACTCTCCAAACCTTCTAATCACACCCACGACCTCCCCTAGAATTTACTGATCAATATTCACACTTTTTTCAACTCAATTTGGCCCAAAATTGATCAGGGGTTAGAATGACCAAAATACCCTTTAAGAGGTTTTTTCATCTTTTTCCCCAAAATCCAATATGACGTAACCATATCAAACTCCAAAATTCATTCCAATGGATCTTAGGTGATTTTAGGAACATAGTGGACCTAAATCCACCTTTGTTTTGACTTGGTGACTAAGTCAACCATAGTTGACCAAAATGCCCCTTAAGGATTCAAATGGTCTTTCCAAGCCAATTGAACCCCTTTTGACATGAGACCACCTCCATTAAGTTCAAATGGTCAATTTGAACTCAATGAACCCAAACTTTGACCCTAGCTCAACTTGGTTGACCAAGTCAACCAAGTTTGACCTAACCACACATACACTTCCAGCCCTCCCAAATTCCTTGACCAAGACCATTCCCAAACTATTTAGACCTATGGGGATGACCCATTAGGTCCCCAAGAGACCCCTCTTGAGTATCCAAGCTTTGGGCCCACTTGGGTTAGCCACTTGGTTTGACCCAAGTGCCCAAAGAGAGGTTTTCATTGAACCATTTCCTAATCCAATCCAAATTGAATCCAACCAATGGCACCATTGGGCTCCCCATGACCCAATGTACCTACCTTAGTTGACCCAACCCTTGGGTCAACTTGGGATAGGAGTTAGGCTAACCCAAAGTGGTCAAAACCACTTTGGATTGAGCCAACTCCCATCCTAAACCCAATTGAACCTAGCCAACACCTTCACTAGGTGGCCCTATGTCCTACACACCTGCCCTAGTCAGCCCAACCCCTGAGTTTAAATGGGTCAACCTTTAGACTAGCCCAAAGGGGTCCAAACCCCTTTGAGCTGAGCCATTTCACACTTTAGACTCAATTGGATCCAATTGAACCTTGCATTGGGTTCACCAGGACCTAACCAATCTTCGCTATCAAACTCAGGGCTTGACTTGACCCTGGCTGAGTACAAACTGACCAATAACAAACATGTTTGGGTTAACCCAAGCTCCCCCATTGATCCAAGCTCCCCCATATCCAATTGAGCTCACCCTCAAGCTTGTTGGGCCCCCAGCAACCTTTCTAGATCAGCTTGACCTAGTCCCAGACTAGCGGTGATCGAAATCAATGGAGATCTAGCTCCGGTGGTCCCCTCCATCTCAGGCCACATCCAAAGGCTTCCAAAGCCTGGGCTCACTGAATTCAAGCTCATGGATTCTTGGGAGGATGTCCCCTGCCACCTGGAGGCTATCTAACGGCTTACCCAATTCATCCGTCTGTGGCCGCGGGAGACACTTGAACAGGGTAGCTCGACACAGAGGTTAGCATTCCCGTCTAGGACTTTAAAAATCTTCCCCATAGCTCTCAGAACATTTCCAATTCATTCCTCTGTCTCTTAGCCGCTCCCAGCTATCATCCCAAGTGAGCTCCGATGAAGTTCATGCACAGTCTGCTCGAAGTCACAACTCTGGCCATCCTCCAGTCCCAACGCCTGAAGGAGAAGTTTTCACCTTCATCCTTTGATGCTTTGTGATTGAAAAACCCATTTGTTCGGGCTTTCTACATGGTGAGTTTTCTCTTCCCAAGCTCCTAGCTAGGTAGTCCGGTTAAGTATGAAGGAAATCTTCACCTTAATGGACTTCCACCGTTGGATTGAAGGTTTTCATTGCCATGATGCTCATTGAGAAATTTAAAGGGATTTCACTGGTGGGATCTCTCGAATCATGCCGAAGAAGCTCTATGGCTATGGGATTCCATGAGAGGTGGAAGACACAATTTGAATCATTGATCCCAGTCAACGGCTCTAATTAGATCCCACGATCTTGGGCTTGATTTAATCTCTGCCGTTCGATCCTCCATCAGATGGATGTGGTAAATCCCTCCTTACTCAGTTAACCGGCAATCATTGCCCCGCCAATCAGAAGGCACCACGTGTAAAAGCACGGCTGACTGGGGAATTCCAGATTTATTAAATCTAAAAATTAGGCCCAACTTAAAAAAATTAGATCTCTCAATCTACTTAGCGAAATTAGGTATTCTTAAGCTCATTGGAAAGATCTCAGAGAGATCTTTAAAATCCCCATTGTTCCAAGCCCTAATTATTTCTAAGTAATCCATAATTTCCACTTGAATGTTTATAGTTTCCATGTATTTATGAGTCCAATTGAAGCCACCATGGCTTAGGACTTTGGGTGATTGAATTTGGATATGTCCCACACATGTCCTAATTTTCACTCCCCTTTCCATGGTGTTTAAGGGCTTGGTTTAGTCAATTTGGGATCAAGGGTCATGGTTTGACCCTTGATTTAAAATTACTTTTATGATCTATCCAATGAGGCATAGGGTCTAGTTTTTTGTGTGATGATAGTGCTTAGCATAAGGAGGTAGAGCCACTTACTTTGCCCCAATCTGAGCCTAAGAATCCCTAGGATTTTTCTAAAGTGACTTAAAAGACACCTTAGGGGACTTGGTTAGCCCCCTTAGAGAGCTTCATTTGGGATCAAACTCAGTGTGTTTGGAGCTTGAGATCAGGTGATCTCGTGGTCCAAATTTCGTTGAATTTGGTGCTCATTTGGTCCACCAATTAGGAACCCCATTTTCTCCCTCTAGATTTGACTTAGAACGTTAGATAATTCATAATTAATTCATTTTAACTCCAAAAATTAGTAAAAATGTTTCAATTGATCATATTTAAATACTTAACACATGAAAATTAAAAACCCCCTCAATTGACCCTTAATTTGACTCCAACCTAATTTTAAAACAAAATTAATAATTAATTAAATTAATTAATTAAAAATAATAAAAAATTCTAAATAAATTTCAAACACTTGGAAACACCTCCTTGGATCATTCTTGGCCTTTGGAGGTGATTCCATGAAGTTTGGAGTTAATTCGGATCAAAACTTCTAAAACCTCCGTAATTAAGCAATTTTAAAATTTAAATAATTAAGGAAACTTTAAAAATTCATAACTAATTATAGAAAAATCTAAATTGAACAAACTTAGTGTCATGCAACTTCATTTAAGGTCTAGTATTTTTTAAAAATGTCAAACCTCCAAAATTTAGTCAAAGTCAAAAAGTCAACTTTTCGGTCAAATGTAGTTTAAATTTAGGCCCAAACCCTAAAAAATCATAACGTTTTGTAGAAAACTCTAAATTAAGTATACTAATAGTCTAACTACTCACCATAAGGTCTAATATTTGTTAAAAATCTGAAACCTTCAAAATTAACTTTAATTTGAAAAGTCAACTTTTGGACCCTTAAATAATACATTTAAATAATCCCAATAAATGCGAAAAATTCAATAATTTATTAAAATTTCAAAAAACTTTAATTTGACTAATAAAATACTCAACCAACTTTTTAATATACAAAACCACTCTAAAGATGAAGTTTATTGGATGGACTACTCCGGGCTGCGGGGCTAAGTATCCTGAGGAGGCCGGATTCCTCGAGCCTGGTGGCACAATGCCACGAATAAATTTAATGGAGTGTAAAACATTAAACCTAACTAACTTTTAATTATTTAACCAAATTAAATCTTTAATTCAACTACATCAATATGGTTTTTAGGATGGACTACTCCAGGCTATTGGGCTACGTGTTCTAAGGAGACCTAGTTCCTCGAGTCTGGTGGCATAATGCCACGACCCTGTTGATGCAAAACATAAACTAATTTAACTCTTAAAAATAGTAATTAATTTTATTAATTAATATTAATCAACCTTTAATGCCTAACTAATTAAATCAACTTAATCAACCCAGATTGCTACTAGGTAACCCAGGCCTACGAGGCTATTAACTTAGCCCTAAGGAAGGTGAAATAAACTTCACGGCCTCGGTGAGCAACAAAGGTTTTAATCATTTAACCATTAAAATAGATTTAATTTAAACTTTAGTATGTTAATATTTAAACATTAATTAAATTTTCATTCAAGCCTTCAATAAATTTGAACACTATATAATTAAAATTAATTGTCCAACTTAGGATCTACCCTAACCACACGACCTTTAGCGCACACTTTAGATGGTTTACTAGGACAAACAACTTTAGCCTAGGCTAGGTCGATGTTTACTTTTCTACTATGTGCTGGATGTTTTGAGATTTTATTGCATATTGTGATTGAAAATTGATTGATGTGTTTGCTTACTTTCTTTACTACACTCTGTGAATTGATGTGATGGGCGATAGTTCACTCTTAAGTTAGGAATGATCTGGATGCTCATTGAGTTTTTTACAGGTGCCCACGCTCATGCAGGGCAATAAAGAGGGCTAAATAATAATAAATATAGATGCTACAAGTGCTTCAACTGCTTAGCCCCCAACTAAAAAATAGTGTGGCCAAGTGTGTTTACGTTTTAGTACATATATATAACTGCTTGGGAATTGATTTGATTATTAAATGCTTAGGATAACCTTGCAGGAGAGTCTAAAATTTTTAAATTTTTAGATTAATATAAATTTTTTTTTTAATGTTGAGTTGTGAAAGTGCATATTTGAGTTAAGATACATAGATCCAAAGGTTGGATTCTAAAGAGGAAAGGATACCCCTTAGGGGGATAGTCTTTTTCATTTAGTAGTCCAAATTCGGTTCCCTTTGATACCCAAAGTGAAAAGAATAACCTCCCCTTCTAGGGAAGAGTTTTCTTTTCTATTTGGGTATCCAGCTATAAAGAATCTAAGGAGTCCAAAGAGGAGAAGACCGAGGAGTTGAAGGAAGGGAGTATCCCACGCAAAGTCACTTATGTCTATATTATTAGAATCCGGCTGTCGTTAGTGGTGCCCAGCCACTTTTAATTTTTGCAGACCCTAAGTTTTAATAAATGGGGCATTTTCCTATGGAATTTACTTTAAGGAATTAATTATATTGATATATTTGCTTTGATGTGATTGCATATATGATTTTGCCTACTTTCCTTAGTTTTTTTGGCGTTTACATGTCATTTTTTATTTAGCCTAGATACGCGGAGCCTCGTGAGGGTATGCCAACATTTTTCTATTAAAACTAAAAATAAAATTTCTAAGATAACATAGAAACTCTAATGATATAAGTAGTAAGCTCGAGATTGTCAGGAGTTCTCATAAACATCTTTGCTGCAGTCTTCTTTTCCTTTGTTAGACACCTCCCTGCCTGCTTGTTATGGCAGACCACCTGGCCTATGAGGGTGTAGATCTGTCCAGAAGAATCTATGTAATCTCTAGGATAAAAATTATTTTTAAGCCTTTTTAAAACTACTTCATTCCATTTTATATGTTTAATCTAGTCGATCATCTTGTATTATATTAGAAATCAATTTAAAAGTGAGTATAAATCTTATTTACATTATATTTTAACACTTTTACCCCACATAAGTCAAGGGACCAATTAGGATCCACTCTAGATGTTGGTCCCAACTCTAAAAAAAAAACTTAAAAAAAAGCATCCTACCACTTTTACATTAAATGACTAGACTCATGGATTTTAATCACCTAGGTGGTTAGCTAGCTCCCCAATCCAAGCCATGGGGTAAGTCCAGATTTTCAACTGCATTAGTTAGGTTCGGGCCACTGTGCTCAAGTGCCCAAGTTAGATTTAGGATATGGGGCAAATTTTTCATTCAATTATAAGACCCCAACCTCAGGGAATGTAATCCCAAATTTCTAATAAAATACTCAACTCAAACTAAAATTCTCCTCAATCTAAAATTTAAATCCCAACACTTAGCTTAGGTTGGGACACTTCTGAATCAATTTCAGAATCTTAAAGTATCTCCTACCCTTTTCCCTTTCACCCTGAAAATAACTGCTCAATCTTGCTCCAATTCTATTTGAAATTTCATTTTCACCTCCTTGACATTAGTCCTAGAAAATCTCTAAATAAAATTTCTACCATTATTTTAATCGAGAGTTTTCATAGGAAACTTTGGTTTCCTATGATGTAATTAAATATGAGGGCTTGCTCTCGTAGGAGATTTAGAACCCACATCAATCTTCAAAACCTATTTTAAAAACTCAATTAGTCTTCTGTGGGAAAATTAAATCATTGATTGTCGTTATCGTCATATTCGTAGAATTGACAACAGATGATATTTTCTCCCTTTGGGGAGATATATCCTTTATTGATAAAACTTTGGATATAAACCTAATGATAATCCTTCTGGACTATGTAGCTAGATATTTGTTTGAACTTCATTTTGACCCTTTGAGGCCATACCAAGTTCTCTCTTAAATTTGATCATGATATTCAAGACGAGATTTATAATTCAAAATCTGAACCCCATTCTTAAATTTTATTACCATCTGTTGAGGTGGTATGTCTTTTGTGATGGGATGTTTGATTTTAGAATTAAAAATTTGACATAAATTTTAAAATTCCATAAAGAAAACTGATCCTTTTCAAAATCCACTTTTAACACCGACAAAAAAATGGCTACCCGGTGGGACTAAATTTCTGTCTCCATCTTTAATAGTGGCATAAATTTTATTGCATCAGTAGTTTTGACTACTATTCTTTCATTGGTATTTCTACCCATTTCTCCCTTGGGTGAGTGTGGCCAACATCAAAAAGAAAATACATGTCAAGAAGAGAGGCGAGTGAAGAAACTCCCCTTCAAGTCGGGCTTTGACATTTTGCCTCCAAGTGAATTGGTAGAGCAAAAAGAGTCAAGCCAAAATCTTTCAAGATCTTCTTATAAATATTAGAAACCCACATGCTCACATTAATTAGTAGCATGCTAAGTTTCTTAGTTTATAAAAGATCCTTCAATTTCAAAATCGAACTTTCAAATCCTTTAAAGGAATTCAATCTCTCCCAAATTCTAATTAACCTCTTTATTTTGTCACTACATATCTGATTGTAATTCTTATAATTCAATATATATGATTAAATATAAATGTAATTCCCACATCCGGTTCAAAAGATTAATCCTTTCGACAACTTGATCTTTGACATTTCAATCTCGAATCGCTCATCGGGATGAAAGAGTCAAGTCAATTTCTTGGAATCTACCCTTTAAATTTCTAAAACTTTATGTTGAATATGAATTCAACACATTGAGTTTCAAAATTAAGGGGAGATTCTGCCGGATTTTTCTAAAATCTAGTCATTATTATCATATGTTTTCCTATAATACTCTTCTACAGTTTAACATACGCAATACGAATTCAACTTCTTTCAACTTTATAATCGAGATTCAATTTGTCTATCAAATCTGAGCTCTGGTATTTCACCTCCAAATTAGTTAGTGGGGTGGAGTGGTTAAGCTAGTAATTCGTTCAAATTTTCTACCTATTTTTGTAAATCTTCAAGTGGAGCAAAAACTCAACCTGTCATGTTTCAAAATCTAGAGAAAATTCACCAATTTTCAAAGTCAAAATTCTTCAAAAATCTAGTCTTGAATTGAAAGTCTCAGACCATCAATAGATGTGAAGCTCCACCTTTTGCGTAAGAGAGAGAAAGTGATATTTTTTCAAATTTTTCGCTTCCCAGCTTCGTCCGATTTTTGCGATTGAGGTCAATCTCATGGAGGCGGATGGCCGCCGGCCATCTGGTTCCTCCTCAGTGGTTAACTCTGCTACGAACAGCCCTAATTTAGGTAACTACTTGATCAAGGACGATCATGACGTTTCTAGAGATAATGTGAAATTTGATGATGCTGACTCTCTGCGTCTTTGACGATCGAGAGGTGAGTTAATTTTCTCTGACTATGTTCCTCCTCCTTCATATGTTGCTAATCATGTGGAAGGTAAGGGAAAAGGGATCGCATTAAGTGAAGGTTGCACTACACCTCCCTCACTGAAGAATTCTTGTTTTTCTACCGCCAAAACTTTCGATCCTGAGGCTTCTTCTTCTAGCATGAATATTTTTGTTAATCGTTTTGGGAATTCAAATGCAATCCCTGTCCTTGACAGAAGGATAAATGCGAATTCCCATAGTATGGTTAACCAAAATATTCATCTTCTTCCTAAGGGGGACTCGAATTTGGTTGTGGGATCGTTTGTGAACGAGGTTGGTAATGCATCTTCTGTGCCTGTTATATTGCCTGAGAATAAAAAGGATGATGTTTAGTTATCTAATCCCTGGAAAAAGAGTTCTCATATCAAGTTGGATTTTGATAAAAGGAAGGTGGTGCTATCGGAGGATGGAATAGCAATAAAATTGGTTGAATCCGCTGAATTGAACAATGCGAAGAAGCTGGATTTCTCTTTAGTAGTCAAAGTTTTTGGGAAAGAACTTCCTTCCCATGTGGTTGCTTGGGAATTGAGGAGACAATGGGTTAGTTTCGGTTCATTCCACTTTACAACCTTAGGTAAAGGTTGGTATTTATGTTCCTTTAAGACTATTGAATCTATGGAAGGGGTGTTGACAGGAGGCCCTTGGTTTGTGAACAATCATATAGTGGGTATGGAGAAATGGTCATTCAATTTTTCTCCAAATACTTTGAGAGGGTTGACCTCCCCAATATTGATAAGAATGCCTCATTTGCCTCTTCATTGTTGGGATGAAGACAATGTGGCCTTGATTGCATCAAGGGTAGGTTTTCCTTTAATGATGGATGGTAACATGTTTCATTGGGGAAGGAGGGAATTTGCTCGGGTATGCGTTCGTGTGGAGTTGGATAAGCCTCTTCCCTTGGGAGTTTGGGTTGAAGGAATGGCTGGAAAATTTTTTCAGAAGGTCGAATATGAAAGGATAGCTTCCTTTTGTTATGAATGTGGGTTGGTAGGTCATACTATTAATGAATGTGGCGAGAAGAAGTCGAGGGAGGAGGCTGTCATAAATGCTCCTAGTAATCTAGCGAAGGTTGTCACTCCTAAGGAAGTTGTAGGATCGGCTGCCAATGAAGAATATGGTCCTTGGATTCACATAAACTATAATAAAAATAAGAAAGTAATGAAGCAAGTGAAGATGGAGAGGAAGAAAAAGGTGAATTCTGCAATTCCTCAACTTAAAGGTGGAAGTTTGGGAACGGAACCGATCTTGTCAGCTGTAGAGTTGGCTGCTATACCGTCTGCTGTAGATGAAAACCAGAATAAAGCTTCCAAAGTATTGGAAACTATCAAAAGTCCAGCTCCTGTTTTATTGAGAAACAAATTTCAAATGTTAAATGATCATTTGGAGGAAGAACAAGAACAGGGTCTAAATGAAAACAGCCACATTAATATGATTGAAGACATGGGAAAAATTTCTGAGTTGGTTTTAGAAGAGGGAGAATGTGCTAGAGCTGATCTTCCTTTGATATCTGAAACAGTTATGGAGCTGCAGGCACCGAAATCAGGTTCCGGTAAAAAAATATTGATAGAGGTTCATGAGAAGCTATTAAAACAAGTTGATGCTAGTATTGGCAAGGAAGATGAAGAGAAGGAAGAGGTGGCTATTCCTGTTCTTAGCTCCCTGCATCCGGGTGGTACAATGGAAGGTATGTCTGTCTGCTCAAAGGACTTAGAGGGGAAGGGGTGCTTGTGAACTCAGGTAAGTCCTTCTGGACTACTTGCGAACTCAAGTATCCCCTATCATAAGTCTGATTTTAAACTTCAAAAAGAACTTAAATCCTTGGGAAAGGATAATATCATTAGTCATGGAAGGAAGGTCAATGGGAATGGAAGAGATAGGAAAGGGAGCAATCCCGTTTCTTATCAAAAATGACGACCATAGCTTTTTGGAACTATAGAGGGGCTAGAAAGAGTGAGGCCTCTCATTACCTGAAGGAGTTTGTGAAGGAACACGATGTGATGTTTGTTGGTCTTCTTGAGACTAAGGTTTCAAATTTTAATAGGCATGAGTGTGACAAGCTAATTGGTTCTAATTGGGATTTTGTGTTTCATCCTGCTATGGGTTTATCAGGTGGTATCTTGGTTTGTTGGAGAAGAGATTTAGCTTCTTTTTCTGTCATCAAAGACTCCTCTCAGTTTATTGTGGGAGAATTCAACATTGCTACTATTGGTAAATGGATAATTGCCTCTATTTATGGTAGTAATGATCTCTTCAAAAGAAGGAGCATGTGGAATGAACTAGAGGAGTTGGCAAAGGATAAACTTCCTATTATTATAGGAGGGGACTTTAATTGTATTTTGTCTCACGAAGACAAGAAGGGTGGGAAAAAATTTGTTCTCTCTCAAGGTGTTAAGGATTTGAGTTTTTTTATGAATAAATCTGATTTTCACGAGGTGAGATTCATTGGTCCTAGATTTACTTGGTACAACAACAAGAAGGATGGAGCAAGAATTCTTGAAAGGCTGGATAGGTGCATTTTGAATACTAAAGCCTTGAATTCTATTCAACTGCCTATGGTTAGACTCCTCCAACATATTGCTTCAGATCATTGTCCCATCCTCCTCAACTTGCTTCCTGAAAGCTTTCGGAAGAAAAACATGCTAAGGTATGAAGATGTTTGGTCCTCTTATCCGGCCGCGGTTGGCATTGTTTCTAAAGTTTGGGATAAGAGAGTCTTTGCTGATAATGCAATGGTTCTCAATGTAAAGTTTAGAAGAGCTTTAAGAGCTCTTTTTTTCTGGAGTCACTCAAAGCACAAAAATTTGAACGACTTAAAAGACAAATTGAAAGTAGAGATTTTAGAACTCCAAATCGAGGAATCTGAAGTGGGAAAGCTTCCGGACGATAGGCTGCTGCTGCTGAAATCCAAAGTTCATGAGTTGAATACTACCTTGGCTAGGCTCAATACTTGGTGGAGGCAAAGAGCTAAGGCTCACTGGCTCTCAGATGGGGATTCTAACACTAAATATTTTCATGCTTTTGCGTCGGGTAGAAGAAATGCCAATTGTATTCATCAAATTAAAAATGATAGGGGGGAGTTGGTGGAAGAGAATCTGTTGATAGAAGGTGTTTTTAATGAATACTTTGAGAACAAATGGAAGGAGAGAAAATGTTGTTTGAAGGGGTGGCCGAGACCTTCAAGGATGCTAGATGATCTTGACAGGAATTTTCTTCTTGTGGATTTTAAGAAAGAAGAACTGGATTTGGAGGTGAGTAAGCTGGACTCTAATGTTTCTCCTGGCAGTGACGGTATTACCTACTCTTTTATCAAAACTTACTGGAAGATTATTGGTATAGATGTGTGGAAGGCCCTTGATGAATTTTTTACAACCGGTATTATGAGCCCTAGTTGGAAGGATACTCTAATTATCCTTATTCCCAAAAGTGAAAATCCTCTGTATCCTTCTAACTTCAGACCTATTAGTCTGTGTTTAACTATTTATAAATTGGCAGCCAAAATGCTTTTGAATAGGATGATTAGGTTTATCCCCAAGGTGGTGTCAGAAGAACAAGCAGCTTTTGTTAAGGGCAGATCAATTTCTGATCACATATTATTAACCCAAGAAATTTGTAATAAATTCAGGTATTCCAAATCTAAGAAAGGGCTTATGGCTGTAAAAATCGACATGGAACAAGCCTATGATAGTATGAGTTGGGGCACTCTGAAGAAGGTATTGGAGAAATATGGTTTCCCTAACTTATTTTCCTCATTAATATTGCAGTGTGTTTTGGGTCCAAGATATTCCATTATGATTAATGGCAAAGGTTCTAATTGGATTGAAGGAAGGAGTGGGTTTAGACAAGGATGCCCCTTGTCACCTTATCTTTTAATTCTATGCTCTCAATTGCTGTCAGATGCTATTACCCAACGTGGGAAAGGGTTGGGGATTAAAATTGCACCCAATGCTAATTTGGTTTCCCACCTGCTGTATGCAGATGACATCATGTTCTTCTTGGAGGCTAACGGTAGGAAAGTAAAGCAGCTAAACAAGATCGTCTTGGAGTATGGTAAATGGACGGGTCAAAAGGTTAACAGTTTGAAATCTTCTATTTTATTTGGAAGGTCAGTGAAGAAGGCTTGGAGGAGGTCTCTAGCTAAGCTTTTGGGCTTCAAAATTGTGAAAGAATTGTTGTATCTTGGTGTCAAGATATCTTTAAGGTGGCTTAATGCTAATGATTTTGGTAGAATTATGGGGAAAGCTTTCAATCTCTTGAATGTTTGGGGTAACTGGTTCATTTCTCTAGTAGGAAAGATCCTTCTTGTTAAAACTGTTTTCTCCTCTTTATCTATCTTCATTGCTACTCACTCGTTGGTTCCCTTGGGTATTCTTAAGTTATTGGACAAATTATGTAGGGAATTTTTATGGAATAAGCAGGTTGGTAGGAAGGGTCTCCACTATGTCTCTTGGGATACTCTTTGTAGGCCGTGTAGGTTTGGTGGTCAAGGGATTCAGTCTATTGTTTCTAGAGTTAGCTCTCTTCGAGCTAAATTCACGTGGAACATGATATCCAACTACCCCTCCTTCTTATACAGGATTTTGAGGGCTAAATATGGGAATCATCTTTGGGAGTTTCTCTTAAACAGGTATAGTTCTCCTACTATGAAGATTATTGCTAATGGCTTTTTGTCTTTAAGAGATGTGCTCAAATGGAGAATTGCTGATGGAAGGTCCATTCATACCTTTAATGATGTGTGGTTGTTAGACAAACCGTTAGCAAAATGGCCAACCTTTGTGGCTAATATGGATGAGGGCATGTTGCAGCTCGATAAATTCATTTCTCATGGGGAATGGGATGAAGGTAAGTTGAGGTTGATGTTTGGAGAGCAGCTGGTGGAAGTTATTAAAATGGTTCCAATTATGCATCAGGAGGAGGGTGATCAACTGGAGGTGATGTCTTATTGTCCTGGTAAATCACTGTCAGCTGTTATATATGAGAAACGGATTGGAACTGCAGGTGAAGATCTGCATTGGCGTTGGAGGCGTGAGATCAAATTGAGGCCTCGGGTTAATATATTCTGGTGGCGGTTATTGCTTAAAACTATCCCTACGAAAGAGTTTCTTCTTTACAGAGGTGTAGTAATTGATGCAGGTTGTCCTACAGGTTGTGAAGAAATAGAAAATTTGGATCATATTGTGGCTACATGTGGTAAGCTGTTAAGAGTGTTTAACTTGCTCAGGTGCTGGGGTTTTCATCTGCCGGTTTTCACTTCGTTATCTGATTGAGTGAGGGGGCTGAAAGCTTTGGCTTCTTCTGATCCTTTTATAGGTAATATATTTTGTTCAGTAGTTTACTTGACCTGGTTGAGTAGGTGTAAAGTTGTTCATGATGAAAAGGAAGACAGCTACATTGTTATTGCTGGCAACGCAGTAAGTATGGCTGTGGCTTCATTCAAAGGAAGTTCGGATCACTGGGGTTCCAACCAGTTCTTTGAGCTGTCTCCTCATTGGCACCCTCCTCCACCCGAATGGATTAAGTTAAACATTGATGCTTCTCTTAGAAGTAATTACAATGCCGGTATAGGGGGCGTTTTCAGAGATCACAAAGGACGGTTTTTGAATGCTTTTGGTGTGAAAAGTATGCATTGGGATTCATCTTCCTTGGAGCTTTTAGCTATATTGTCTGCCAAGAGTTTCATTCAAGAATGGATGTATGAGTTCAAGGGGATTATTATTGAAGGGGATAATAAGAATGTCATTGAATTGGTTCAAAAGGCTATGAATAAACCGCTGACAAGGGTTGGCTTTCTAAGAATCCAAGACTTGTCTTTTCTGCAAAGATTTCACCAAGTGGTCTTCCATAGTGTGGATAGGAGAAGTAATAAGTTAGCATATTTTTGTGCTAACTATGCACATTCTATTGATTTGTTTTGGGATGATTTGAGTAGTAATAAGGTTCCTCCTGCTTTTGTTTCTTTACTTAAGGAGGATACTCAATATGGAGCTATTACTTAGTTTGTAATGTGGTTTTCTTTTCTTTAATAAATTAGCTTCTGGCTTTCTCAAAAAAAAAGAATTGAAAGTCTCATGTGCTACCCTACAACACTCCCTTGTAATCTAGCACATGTAGTTAAAGTTTAAATCCTCTTTAAACCATAATTGATTTTTGTATTTTAATCGTCATATGTTGGGTTATAATCTTTATAGCCCAGTATATGTGATAAAATACAGGGTCCGTTATGATTTTCAAAAATTAATTTCCAAAATTTCCTAATTCCAAATCTTTTCTCAAATTTTAAAAATCCAATCTCAATTCAAATGGCCAGCAAACTGATCTTCTACTTTGATAAGGACTTATCCTTTGAACAAATTGATCTGGGAAGTAACATTCTGTTTGGTCTGGATTTTAAAACTCTTAAGCTGTCAATGAATGTGAAAAAGATAGTCAATCTGAATGTTGCAGAGAAGGACTCCCCTGTACTTGAGTTGATCCTGGGATCAGGGCCTGAGCCCCTTAACTTCAGCAAGGAAGAAGGAAACTCTGAGTCTATCATTGAGACCACTAAAGTAAAGTCTATTTTTGAGAAGGGATTAAGTTTTCATATCCCTTTTACAAGCAAGAATCAAAGGAAGAATTATTTGAGAAGGGTCAGGAAGATGATTGCCAAGTCAAGGAAGATTGTTGAAGCTAAGATTATGAGCCAAGTAGAGCCAGAGGCTATCGAGGAGTTACCTATTCCTACTTCATCTTCACTCTTAAAGGGGAGTCATTTTCACCCCCTCACTTCCGCTAAAGGAGAGGAGAGGATAGCAAGGATAGCTAGCTCCCCGCCATGCCCGGTTGACTACTTAACCAAGAGAACTCCTAAGGAGAAACATCTCCAAAGGATGAGGACATTAAGAAATATAATCCATACGTGTGCTGCTAAATCTGGGCAGACAAAAAAGTAGTACATGAAATAACTGAAAGGAGTTATCTCCCACCACTTCCAAAAAAAAGATCCTGAAAGAGGAAGCATCTAAAGCAAAGAATTTGACTCCTCAGACTGTTAAAAGAAATAAGAAATTTGTGAGGTAGCTCGCCACCTCAGTGCTAGTAGATGGTTACCACTGGGTGACGTGCCCCCCATCCTCTTTAACGAAAGACATTGTGCTTACCAGACCTGGAAAAGGCCACCCTTCTACTGGTAGGCTGCCAATCCCATCTCCAAAATTTACAAAACTGGCTTTAGCGGTAGTGAAAACCAAAGAGGATCCTGAAGTAAAAAGGATGGCTAAAATTAAAGGCAAGAGGCCTAAATCCCCAAAAAAGAAATATATCCCTAAGAAGATCAATAGAGTTGATGTTCCTCCACCGTTAGTTAAACCATCCCAAACCCTTAATTGAGTTAATACAGATTCCAGCCAGTATTTTCCAGGCCCTAGTTGACTTTGTCATCAGTTCATACATCCAAGTTGTCAGTTCACTTAATGCCCAAGATGGCTTTTCTCAGATTCCACCGATTGTCCCTGAGCTCCCTACCCGGGGGTCTGAGGATTTTACCTTACTTGATTTAGGAGCTATTACACTCCAAGCCCATACATCCCTCCTAAGGTATATATCCCTTGCCCAGTAGAGGATGCCACCCCTCTGACTACCAGTCCAGGGACAGTCAAGGGGGAGGGGATAGACTTAGATCAGAAGATGACTGATAAGACACTTTCAGAATCCCAGATGGTCGATGATCTTAAACTACAAGCCATCATCTCTAGACTACAATAGGATGAACTTTATGATACAGTGGAGTATAAAGGTTACTTACCAATCAGTTTTGAAGCTATAGGGGATAGATCGATTGATGAGATAGTCTAGGAGATAAAGGATATTTTACGAAAGAAAGAAGAAACAACAACTTTTGACCCAGGATTAGATAATTTGTTAATGAAAGAAGATGTTTTCACTGGCAGCATCTGTATGGTTGAAACATGTTGATCTATTAAAGAAACTGAGCTGAGCAAACACCACTATGGTAAGGAGGAAGGCTCAGCGCTGTGGATTTAGATTCTGATGGTTCAGTGAGAGCCCGAGATGATGAACAACACATCAAAAACTTAGAGGCACAGGTTGCAAAAATGTTGCTACAGGTTAGGTAAATGCAAAAATGACTAGACAAGTCACAGGAGACCTCCCTCAAGTTATAGTAATCTACTCAAGAAATCTCTGACAGAGCAAAAAAGGCAGAGTCTAGTTCTAAAATCTCAGAGTTAATTTCAATACTTCCACCTGTCCAGCAGCCAGTCTTGCCAGACCTCTTGGTCTAGCCAGTGGTTCCCTTAGTCCCTCCAGTTGCCCCTCCTCCACTGATCTAGAAAGACATAAAAGAGTTGATTGAGGACCAGGTAAGAGAGGCCTTAGCCAATTCTCAAGAAACTGCATCTATTCCAAAGGGTATGCCCTACCCCGAGGAATATGATTTGGTTTCTTAGCCAAAGGGCTTTGTTCAATCATCCTTTAAAATTTTTACTAGAATTTAAAATCTGAGACAACATTTGGCCCACTTTCAAGCAAGTTATTGCAATGCTGGGTGGTCAGACGCTTTACTATTTTGCCAATTTATTAGTAGTCTTTCCAGCATAGCTTTCAAATGGTATGCAGATCTACTCAACGGTTCAATAAAAACTTTAAATGAACTCAAAAAATCTATTCTTAAAAAGATTTTTAGGAGTGCAGCAGCGCACAATTGTTGGCGATCTCATCATCAAAAATAAAACCCGTGAGAGTCTCTGGTTGAATACATCTTGAGGTGGCAAAGCCTCTTGATGAAGTGTGAACCTCAGTTGCAAGAGCAACATGTGGTGGAAATTCTTTTGAAAAATATCCACGGGCATGTTGCTTTTCTTCTGAAGGGTTTCACTATAAAAATCTTTGAAAAACTTTTGAACAAAGCAAGTAACCTGTAGTAAGAGGCTCCCAGGATGCCATTCTTAAAGGATCTTTCTGGTGGAAAGAAGGTTGATAAGCCTATCAAGTCTTTTAATAAGAAAGCTACAGTCTCAATCATCGACCAGGGAAAATAGCTAATTATCAATCAGCCTAGTATTCCATTCCCACCACAGATTCAAAAGCAACCATACCAGATTATTTTTCAGCCTTTTAGGGAATCTTATTCAACCTTTCATAAAGAGCAGTTGGATAAACAATACCCATTTAAAAGAGAGTCAATAAGAAATATCTTTAGGAGTCTTCAAAAAAATCCAGACTTTCAGTTGCCTGAAGCTAGAAGGCCAGAAGAGGTAGATAAGAAAGATGATCCCAAGTACTATCCTTACCACCGCATGCTCAGTCACCCACTTGAGGATTGCATCGCGTTTAAAGACTGGCTAGAAAGGAACCTCATGCAAGGTAATATTGTCATCCCTAAAGAATATCTGGTAGATCCGGAACAACCTTTAATCAAAATTATCTCAGGTAACACTTCTAACACTTCTCTGTCTATTGAAGATGGTAAGGACATTGCTTTATCTCGGGCATTTGAAAAGTTGATTAACAAATCTTTTTGTCTTTCTCAACAGCTAACCACGATAGCCTAGGGCCCAATTTGGGAGGTTGACCTGGATGTTTTGCAGGAGGATGTTAAGCTGCTTCCCTCTCCAGTAGTCGTAGGAACTACTATACTATATGAAAAAGAAAAGAGAGATATTTTTGTAGAGAGGAAGTATGTAGATGAGAGATGTATTCGAGTGGCAGATGGTGGTGTAAAAACCCTTTCACCTCTCTTGTTATCTAATTTTTACTTTTCCCCATCAAAGGCAAAGGGTCACAAAATCAATAAAAAGCGTCCTTCTACTCCTGTTTTGATGATTAACCATAAGAATGAAATGCGAATCGATAATTCTTCTCCTCCAATTCAAAAATCTATTGAGATCAACATGAATATTAAAAAATCTAAGCTTCTTGAATCGACACTTCAAGGAGAAGTTGAGTTTGAAGCCTTGTCAGAAAGTGACTTCCCTCAAATTAATTTTTAGGGGAGTCCTATCGTGATAGACCTCTCAGATTCTGACACCCTTTCAGGAAATGATGATCCAATACATATGGTGAACATAGACATCGCCTTAGTTTTCCATCTTGAAGACATCGAGCACGTGCAAATTTATGGTGGTAAGGTCTTACCCCATAGGCTTACCCCTTAGGGTAAGGGCAAGCAAGCTGCCTCTGAAGATCCAATTCCAAATTCTCCTCAACAATCTGATTTTCCTTTAATTCCCCTGAGTTTTGAGTATTGTTCCTAAGGTTGATTATAATATTTTAGCCCATCTTAGGAAGTTGCCGGCCAAACTGAGCATCTACGATGCCCTCCTTCTCTCCAAAGAAATCACGGAATCCTTAACCAAGGCACTTCTCGACCCTGAGATTTTCCTAGCCTAGTTGGCTTTAACTTCAAAAGAGGAGGCACTCTACTTCAAGGAAATCCCCAGGGTGACATTTTTGGATAAAGATTTACTTCTATTTCTTGATCTTTGGATACTAAAGATGATCTTGATATTGTTGTCCTCAGGCCTGCAAACATGTTGCCTCAAAGAGGTGGGAGGATGGCTTTAAGGGCATGTGGTCAAGGATGTGCTTCATTTAAAAAAAGAATAACCCCCGTATAAATTAACCTAGAGGCAAGTTTCTATAAGGAGTTAGAAAGACTGGGTGTTGTGATTCCTTTCAATTACCAAACTATGAATACTCCTCCAAAGTTTGATCTCACTTTAGATCAGGACAGTGACCCTGAGGTTGATGTGATAAAGGTCAAAAGTGACGAGCCTGAATTAACAATATATGAAAAGCTTAGTAGAAGGATTGAGGCCCTATCCTTGACCCCATTATCGATAGGCAGGATTACAGGGTTAGAGATTAAAGAGGCCCCCAACCTGAGTGGTGAATTTAAGAAAGTCCAAAAACAATTTCTTGGCTCTTCCTCCTCAGGTGATGAAGGTGATGTAACCCTCGAGGAGGTAGATTTTAACGAGTTAATAGAATTACCTTTTGGCTACTTCCTATTTGTGTAAAGAATTCTTTTTTTAAAGGTCCCATACTGTATCAATGGACTAAGGGTCAAGCTAGATACCATAAAAAAATTTGGTAAATGAAAATCAAGAAGAATCTGACAAGTGGTATCGGCTTTGGTACCATTAGTTTGTTTGATGATGATGAGTACTATTTAATGATAACTTATCATATTAAATCTCAAAATGTCTCTACTGATGTCATCGGTCCCCTTGATTGACTCTGTTTGGAGACTTTAGATAATCTCGATAAACTTCAAGTTTGGGATGCACCCCCTAAATTTGAGGAAGAGATTAAGTCGACAGTCGATGAGTTAAGAGTCATCAACCTGGGAACTGACGATGACCCTCGCCCCACCTTCATTAGTACCCTGTTAAGTGAGGATGAGTCTCAAGATCTAATTCAACTTCTATCCAAATTTAGGGATTACTTTGCCTGGACATATAACGAAATGTCAGGACTATCTACAAATATAGCAGTTCATAAACTTGGAATCCAACATGATGCCATTCCTATCAAACAAGCTCCTCAACGTATACACATAGAGGTTGAGCAAAAAGTGATTTTCAAATTTAAGAAGTTGGCTGATGTTGGGTTTATCCGAGAGGAATAATATCCCTCCTGGGTGGCCAGTGTCGTGCCAGTTTGAAACAAAATTGGTCAAATTTGGATTTACGTTGACTATAGGGATTTGAATAAGGTGTGTCCTAAGGATGAATTTCCTTTGCCCATACCTGAACTCATGGTGGACATTACCTCCTTGCATGTTATTTTCTCCTTCATGGAAGGCTCATCCGATTATAATCAAATCAGGATGGCCCCAGAAGACGAGAGAAATACTACATTCAGTAGTTGAGTGTTAAAAATGCCAGTACAACCTACCAGCGGGCCATGACTCATATCTTTAATGACTTAATCCACAATCAAGTTGAGTGTTATATCGATGATTTACTTGTCAAGAGTAAAGTTAAAGAGGCTCACCTATATGACTTAAGAGTTGTTTTCAAGTAGTTGCATCACTATGACCTAAAAATAAATCCTTTAAAGTGTGCCTTCGGTGTCACCTCATAAAACTTCTTAAGATTCATAGTGAGGTACTGCAGAATTGAGATTGATCTTGCCAAAATTGAAGCCAGCCTAAATATGCCACCTCCTAGGAGCCTTACCCATTTAAGGTCTCTTCAAGGTAGGTTGGCATATATAAGGAGGTTTATCTCCAACCTTTCCAGAAGATGTCAACCCTTCTCCGTCCTATCCAAAAAGGATGCTAAATTCATATGGGATGAGAAGTGTCAGAATGCCTTTGACAATATCAAACAATATCTTTCAAGTCCACCAGTTTTAGTAGCCCCCATTTTTGGGAAACCTTTGATCCTCTACACTGCGTCCCTAGATGAGTCTTTAGGTGCCCTATTAGCTCAAGTCAATGATGAAGGGAAAGTAAATGCTCTCTATTACCTGAGTCGAAGACTTCTTCCCACAAAAATTTGATACCATTCAATCGAGAAGCATTGTCTAGCTTTAGTTTTTGCATCCCAAAACCTAAGGCACTACATGCTTTCCCATTCAATCATTTTGATTTCCAGAGTCAATCCACTCCAATATCTTATGACCCAACCTACGCTATCAGGATATTTGGCTTGATGGTCTATGATATTACTCTAATTTAAAATCACTTTTATTCCCCTGCGTGCTGTAAAAGGTTAGGCCATTGCTGACTTCCTTGCAGCACACCCGTTGCCAGTGGATTCTCCTTTAAATGATGACTTACCTGACGAACAAATCATAAGTTTAAGGGAACTTGATGACCCTATCTGGGAATTTTATTTTGATGGTGCAGCATCCTCTCGACGGGGCACGACCCAAAAATCTATGATCCCCAAAAAAGTTGGAATTGGCCTGATTTTTATAATGCCAAAAAAGGAAATGTTGCATTTTTCTTACCATTTATCAGAGCCTTGCACTAATAATGAGGATGAATATGAAGCTTTAATAACCAGTTTGGAACTTGCAATCTTAATTGAGATTAAAGAGATTAAAATCTTTGGTGATTCCCAACAGGTGATCAGCCAAGTTGTAGGGACCTATTAGGTTTTGAATCATAATCTCCTAAAATACCATCAATACACTACTCACTTTCTTGAGTAGATCCCTTTTATAACTTTGTATAGGGTTCCCCATTGAGGCAACTCTATGGCGAATGCCTTAGCAAAGCTTGCAAAGAAATTCACATGCCCAGAAGAAGACTCCATCCCTATAGAGATTCAAGGTCGTAAGGTCATTTCCCCTATAGACTTAAAGCACATCAAAGAGCAATCTCCCCAGAACCTTTCTGCCTCTTCAATAATGAATGAAGGAGGCGACCGGAGACAACCTTTAATCGACTATCTTCAAGAAGGAAAACTTCCCCAGGATAAATCCCTCACTAACTAAGTCAAGAAATGTACTATATCATATGTACTAGTCAATAATACATTGTATCATCAATTGTTTGATCAGATATGGCTGCGTTGCTTAGATAAATGAGAGACCTTGAGGATCATTAACGAAGTCCATTCTGGACTATGCAGTTCTCATTAATCGAATCCAAAAATAAAGTTGAGAATCAAAAGACTTGGTTACAACTGGCCTGTAATGATTGACGATTGTATGAATATTACAAAATGTTGTCATCAATACCAGGTTCATGGTGTGGCTTTACATCAGCCACCTAATATGTTGCATCCTACGATAGCTTCATGGCCCTTCAAAAGTTAGGGCATGGATATTATCGACCCAATTGACCCTCAATCTTCGAAGGGTCATCGCTTCATATTAGCTACGACTGATTACTTTTCAAAGTTGGCAGAATTAATTCCCCTACGTAATGTAACATCCCACCATGTTTTGAAATTTTTTTATGACCATATCGTATACCGATTCGGCGTACCCCATAGAATTATATCCGATAATGGGTCCGCATTCAAGTCTATAAAATCAACAATTTTAGAAGACACCATAATAATGATTAGAGATATTCAACAATCCATTACCCTCAGGCTAATGGGTTAGGGGAGGCCTTCAATTAGACCTTGGTGCAGATTATTATGAAGACCCTAGATGAAAATAAGCACCAATGGGATGAGCGATTGGTGGAAGCTTTATGGGCTTATCGATGCACTCATAGAACCTCGACCCAATCCACCCTTATTGCACTAGTGTATGGGTTCAGGCCATACTCCCTTTGGAAGTACAAATTCCCCGCTCAAAGTCGTAATATAGAATCAAATCACAATCGAGCAGAATGCAAAACTCCTATTAGAAGAACTCGAAGGCCTTGAAGAGCGATGTCTCCATGCTCAACAGATTCTAGAGTTGTATAAAGATTTGATGGTTCAAGCTCATGATAAGTTAGTGTGACCTAGAACCTTCCAAGTTAGAGACTTGGTCTTGGTTCTTTGGAGGCCTATCTTAGCCCACCAAAAGATTGGTGGGATGTTTGAACCAACTTGGGAAGGACCCTTTATTATAGAGACTGCTTATAAAGGAGGCTTGTATCAGCTAGTATATTGTAAGGGAAACCACCCCATATTACTTGTCAATGGGCATTTCCTCAAGAAATACAATGCTTGATGTAGCTCGATTTATGAATCAATAAAAATTTTCTTTTTTTATAATTTTAAATCAAATCAACATGTTCTCTTATACTTTTTAATGTTCAAGCTCACTCTCCTTCTCCCTAGAATTGGGTCCTCCCTTCCCTTGGGGTAAGGTCTACTACTGATAGAGTATGCCTCTATGGCATCATCCTAGTTTCATCCAACTTCGATCATGGTGGTGGGTGCATTATCTACTCCACCACCTGGTCTTTACCCTTTATGATGGGTGTATTATCTTCCCCATCATATGGTCACCCTCGATCCTTAATGATGGGCATATTATCTTCCCCATCATATGACCATCCAATTTCGATCATGGTGGTGGGCGCATTATCTTCTCCATCACCTGATCTTCGACCCTCTAAGATGGGCGTATTATCTTCCCCATTATATGGTCATCTTCAGTCCTCTATGATGGGCGTATTATCTTCTACGTCATATGACCATCCAATTTTGATCATGGTGGTGGGTGCATTATCTTCCCCATTACCTGATCTTCGACCCTCTATGATGGGACCTTCGGTCCTCTATGATGGGGGTATTATCTTCCTCGTCATATGACCATCCATTTTTGATCATGGTGTTGGGCGCATTATCTTCCCTATCACCTCATCTTCAACCCTCTATGATGGGCGTATTATCTTCCCCATCATATGGTCACCTTCAGTCCTCTATGATAGGCGTATTATCTTCCCCGTCATATGACCATCCAACTTCGATCATGGTGGTGGGCGCATTATCTTCTCCATCACCTATTCTTCGACCCTCTATGATGGGCATATCTTTTCCCCATAAGATGGTCACCCTGTCGGACCTCTGTGGTGGGCATATTTTGACCCCATCATACGGCCATCCAGTTTCGATCATGGTGGTGGGCGCATTATCTTCCCCATTACCTGATCTTCGGCCCTCTATGATGGGAATATTATCTTCCCTATCATATGGTCATCCTCAATCCTCTATGATGGGCTAATTCCTACCCCCATCTCATGATCACCCACTAGTGGTGGATAAAGCCCTTTATGGCACCATCCTAGTTCTATCCTCTACCCGTCTTTTCCTTTGGGTTAGGTGATCTCTTCCCATAGGATTGGAATCACTAGTGCTGGATAATGCCCTTCGTGGCCCCACCCTATTATCTACTCAAGCCTTAAATTCCTAAAGTTTGGCCTTCCTTATCCTTAGAATCAAAATAAATAAATTCATCTTTTATTCGGTCAACGCCAGTAGGTGCAGCAGAAGTTCCTTCTACTACATATATTGGGGATCCATTTATTGACCTTACTTTTGTATAAGGTCACTATAACCTTTCCTAGACTCCAGATCCTAGGACTTCATAGACTCTATAATCCTCCTAGATTATAGATCCTAGGATTTCACTAGACTCTAGGCCCTAGTATTAATTTAGATCTTAGATCAATACAAATCTCAATTCAATTCAAACTCCAATCAAATCTAGAATTCAAACCTTGAGCCTGTTCCTGGTCTGGCTTCAATCTCATCCAACCATTTTTGATCACTCAAATGATTATAAATGATTTGGAAAATTCAATCCCAATCAGTCAAATTCAAAATCCAATTCAAATCAAGAAAATCTAGACCAAATCTATGAGCTAAGGACTAAGGTCATGAAACCTTTTTTAGGAGAACCTTCAGATCCATTGAAACCCAACCAAGTGATCTCCAAATCATGATCTATCAGTTACATATTGTTTAGACATGTTTTTAGGGTCAACCATCAAAATTTGAGCTTAATTCAACACTCCTAGCCCCTAAAACAAATTCTTTTCCCAAAGGCTGCAAAACCTTCAATTATTTACAACCTATGCCACTAGACTTGCCATCCAATGGATTTTGACCTTGGTACCCTCTCCAAACCTTCTAATCACACCCTTGACCTCTCCTAAAACTTATTAATTAATATTCTACACTTTACTCTTTGACACAAAATTGATCAGGAGTCAGAATGGCCAAAAGACCCTTTAAGGGGATTTTTGGTCTTTTACCCAAAATCCAATATAACTTAACCTTATCAAACTCTAAAATTCATTCCAATGGATCCTAAGTGATTTTAGGAACACATTGGACCTAAATCCATCTTTTGGTTTGACCTGGTTGACTAAGTCAACCATGGTTGACCAAAATGCTCCTTAAGGATTCAAATGGTCATTCCTAGCCAATTGAACCCCTTTTGACATGAGACCACCTCCATTGAGTTCAAATGGTCAATTTGAACCTCCCATACACTCCCATCCCTCCCAAACTCCTTGACCAAGACTATTCCTAGACAGAGACCCCTCTTAAGGATCCAAGCTTTGGGCCCAGTTGGGTTAGCCACTTTGTTTGACCCAAGTGCCCAAAGAGAGGTTTCCTTTCAACCATTTCCTAATCTAATCCAAATTGAATCCAACCAATGGCACCATTGGGTTCCCCATGACCCAATGCACCAACCTTAGTTGACCCAACCCTATGGTCAATTTGGAATAGGAGTTAAACTAACCCAAAGTGGTCAAAACCACTTGGGATTGAGCCAACTCCCATCCTAAACCCAATTGAACATAGACAACACCTTCACTAGGTGGCCCTAGGTCTTACACACCTACCCTAGTCAGCGCAACCTCTGGGTTGACTTGGGACAACCTTTGGATTGGCCCAAAGGGAGCCAAAACCCCTTTCACCCGAGCTATATCACACTATAGACTCAATTGGATCCAATTGACTTTTACATTGGGTTCACCAGGACCTAACCTATCTTCCCTATCAAACCCAGGCTCTGAGTTGACCTTGGCTGAGCCCAAACTGACCCAAACCATATAGGTTTGGGTTAACCCAAGCTCCCCCACTGATCCAAGCCCCCTACCTCCAATTGAGCTCACCCTCGAGCTTATCGGGCCCCCAGTAACCTTTGTAGATCAACCTGACCCAGTCCCTGGCTGGGGGTGGTCGAAACAAATGGAGATCCAGCTTTGATAGTCCCCTCCATCTCACGCCACATCTAAAGGCTTCTAAAGCTTGAGCTCACCAGCTTCAAGCTAACAGATCTCTGAGAGGATGTCCCCTGCCACCTGGATCCTATCTAACAGCTTGCCCAATTCGTCCCAGCCATTCATGGCCACGAGAGACACTTGAACAAGGTAGCTTGACCCAAAGGTTGGCATTCACATCTAGGCTTTCAAAAATCTTCCCCAAAGCTATCAGAGCATTTCCCATTTGTTCCCCATTATGCTAGTCGCTCCCAGCTATCATCTTGAGAGAGCTCCTACAAAGTTCATGCATGGTCCACTCGAAGTCACACATCTGGCCATCCTCCGGTCCCAGTGCTTGAAGGAGAAGTGTTTACCTTTGTCCCCTAAAGCTTCACTATAGAAAAACCCAATCGTTGGGGCTTTATATACGGTGATTTTTCTATTCTCAAGCTCCTAGCTAGGTAGTATAGTCAAGTGTGAAGCAAACCTTCACCCCAATGGATTTCCACCGTTGGATTGAAGGTTTCCATTGCCCTGATGCTCCCTAAGAAATTTTAGGGGATTTTTCTAGTGGGATCTTTTGAATCTTGTCAGTGAATCTCTACGACTATCAGATTTTGCGGGAGGTGGAAGATGCAATCAGAATCATTGATCCCAGTCAACAACTCCGATTAGATCCTACGGTCTTGGGCTTGATTTAATCTCCATCATTTGATCCTCCATCAAACAGCTATGATTAATGCCACATTACCCAGTCAGTTGGCAATCATTGCCCTGCCAATTGGAGGGCGCCGCATCTAAAAGCGCGACTGACTGGGTAATTCCAGATTTATTAAATCCAAAAAATAGGCCACAATTAAAAAAATTAGATCTCTCAATCCACTTAGCCAAATTAGGTGTTCTTAGGCTCATTGGAAAGATCTCAGAGAGATCTTCAAAAGCCCTATAGTTCCAAGACCTGATTATTTCTGAGTAATCCTTAATTTCCACTTGAATGTTTATAGTGTTCATGCATTTGTGGGTCCAATTGAAGCCACCATGGCTTTGGACTTTGGGAGAGTGAATTTGGACATGTCCCACACATGCGCAAATTTTCCCTCCCCTCTCTATGGTGTTTAAGGGCTTGGTTAAGTCAATTTGGGATCAAGGGTCATTGTTTGACCCTTGATTTCAAATTACTTTTATGATCTATCCAATGTTACATAGGGTCTAGTTTTTGGAGTGATAATAATGCTTAGCATAAGGAGTGTAGAGCTACTGACTTTGCCCCAATCAGAGCCTAAGATAGATCCCTAGAATTTTTCTAGGGTGACTTATAAGTCACCTTAGGGGGGCTTGGTTAGCCCCCTTAGAGAGCTCCATTAAGGCTCAAATTCAGTGTGTTTCGACCTTGTGATTAAGTGATCTCATGGTCCAAATTTTGTTGAATTTGGTTGCTCATTTGGTCCACCAATTAGGAACCCCATTTTCTCCCACAAGGTTTGACTTAGAACCTTAGATAATTCATAATTAATTCATTTTAACTTCAACAAAATCCCTAAAAGTGCTTCAATTGGTCATATTTAAATTCTTAACACATAGAAATTAAAATCCCCCTTAATTGACCCTTAATTTGATTCCAACCAAATTTTAAAACCAAATTAATAATTAATTAAATTATTTTATTAAAAATAAGTAAAAATTCTAAATAAATTCCAAACACTTGGAAACATCTCCTTTGATTATTCCTGGCCTTTGGAGGTGATTACATAATGTTTGGAGTTTATTCGTGTCAAAACTTATAAAACCTCCCTAATTAAGTAATTTTAAAATTCAAATAATTAAGAAAACTTTGAAAATTCATAACTAATTATAGAAAAATCTAAATTAAAAAAACTTAGTGTAATTTAACTTCATTTAAGGTCTAGTATTATCTAAAAATACCAATTCTCCAAAATTTAGTCAAAGTCAAAAAGTCAACTTTGCGGTCAATTGTAGTTCAAATTTAGGCCCAAACTTTGAAAAATCATAACTTTTTATAGAAAACTTAAAATTGAGCATACTAATATTCTAACTACTCATCATAAGGTCTAATAGTTGTTAAAAATCTAAAAACTTCCAAATTAATTTTAATTTTAAAAGTCAACTTTTGGACCCTTAATTAATACATTTAAATAATCCAAATTAATGCGAATAATTTAATAATTTATTAAAATTTTGAAAACTTTAATTTGACTAATAAAATACTCTACCAACATTTTAATATACAAAAACCACTCTAAAGATGATGTTTATTGGATGGACTACTCCGGGCTGCTGGGCTAAGTGTCCCAAGGAGGCCTTGTTCCTCGAGCCTAGTGGTACAATGCCACGAAAGAATTCAATGGAGTGTAAAACATCAAACCTAACTAACTTTTAATTATTTAACAAAATTAAAATATTTAATTCAACTACATCAATAAGGTTTTTATGATGGAATACTTAGGGCTGCGGAGCTACAAATCCCAAGTAGGCCTGATTCCTCAAGCCTGGTGGAACAGCGCTATGAACCTATTGATGGAAAATATAAACTAATTCAACTCTAAAAATTATTAATTAATTTAATTAATTAATATTAATTAACCTTTAATGCCTAACTAACTAAATCAACTTAATCAACCCCGATTCTACTAGGTAACCCAGGCCTACGAGGCTATTAACTTAATTCCATGAAAGGTGAAATAAACTTCATGGCCTTGGTGAACAATAAAAGTAGTAGTCATTTAACCATTAAAATAAATTTAATTTAAACTTTAATATATTAATATCTAAACTTTAATTAAATCTCCTTCAAGCCTTCAACAAATTCCAACACTAGATAACTTAAATTAATTGCCCAGCTTAGGATTTACCCCAGCCACACGACCTTTAGCACACACTTTAGATGATTTGCTATAACAACCAACTCTAGCCTAGGCTAAGCCAGTGTCTACTTTTCTGCTGTGTGCCAAAGTTTTTGATATTTTATTGCATGTTGTGATTCAAAATTGATTGATGTGTTCGCTTATTTTCTTTACTGTACTCTGTGAATTGATGTGATGGGCAATAATTCACTCTTAGGTTAGAAATGATCTGGATGCTCATTGAGTTTTCTATAGGTGGCCACGCTCATGCAGGGAAATAAAGGGGGCTAAACAATAATAAATATAAATACTATAGGTGCTTCAACTACTTAGCCCCCAAATAAAAAAGAGTGTGGCTAAGTATGTTTACTTTTCTGTACATATATATAACTGCTTGGGAATTGATTTGATTATTAAATGCTTAGGATAACCTTGCAGGAGAGTCTAAATTTTTTTTATTTTTATATTAATGTAATTCATTTGAAATGTTGAGTTATGAAAGTGCACATTTGAGTTCGGATACATTGATCCAAAGGTTGGATTCCAAAGACGAAAGGATACCCCTTAGGGGGATAGTCATTTTCCATTTGGTAGTCCAAATTTGGATTACTTTCATACCCAACGTGGAAAGAATAACCTCCCCTTCAAGGGAAGAGCATTCTTTTCTATTTGAGTATCCATCTATGAAGAATCTAAGGAGTCAAAGAGGAGAAGACCGAGGAGTTGAAGGCAGGGAGTATCCCACTCAAAATCACTTGCGTCTGTATTAGGATTAGAATCCAGGTTGTCTTTAGTGGTGCTTGGCCACTTTTAATTTTTGTAGACGCTGGGTTATAATAAATGGGGCATTTACCTATAAACTTTACTTTAATTAATTAATTATATTGATATGTTTGCTTTAATGTGATTGCGTATAGGATTTTGCCTACTTTCCTTAGTTTTTTTGGCGTTAACATATCATTTTTTATTTAGCTTGGATATGCGGAGGCTCATTAGGGTACGCCAAAATTTTTTTATTAAAACTAAAATAAAATTTTTTAGATAGCATAGAAACTCTAACGATCTGAGAAGTAAGCCTGGGACCACTGGGAGTTCTCATAAACATCTTTGCTGCACTCTTCTTTTCCTTTATTAGGCACCTCCTCACCTGTGGGTTCTGGCAAACCACCTGGCCTATGAGGGTACAGATCTATCAAGAGAAAATATATATAATCTCTAGGTTAAAAACTATTTTTAAGCCTTTTTAAAACTGCTTCATTCCATTTTATATATTTAATCGAGTCGATCAGAATGCATTGTATTAGAAATCAATTTAAAAGTGAGTTTAAATATTTATTGCATCATATTTTAGCACTTTAACCCCACATAAGTCAACGGACCAATTAGGATCCGCTCTAGATGTTGGTCCCAACTCTAAAAAAAAACTTTAATAAAAACATCCTACCACTCTTATATTAAATGACTGGACTCATGGAGTTTAATCGCCTAGGTGGTTAGCTGGCTCCGCAATCCAAGCTGGGGGTAAGTCCATATTTTACACTGCATTAGTTAGGTTCGGGCCACTGTGCTCCAGTGCCTAACTTAGATCTAAAATTCGGGGCAAATTTTTTGTTCAATTATAAGACCCCAACCTCGGGCAAATTCTCCTCAATCTATAATTTAAAGCCCAACACTTAGCTTAGATTAGGAAACTTCTGAATCATTTTCAGAATCCTAAAGTGTCTCCTCCCCTTCTTCCTTTGACACCAAAAAAAACTGCTCAATCTTGTTCCAATCCTATTTGAAATTTCATTTTCACCACATTGACATCACTCTTAGAAATCTCTAAACAAAATTTTTGCCATTATTTTAATCGAGAGTTTTCATTGGAAACTTTGGTTTCCTATGATGTAATTAACTATGAGGGCTTGCGCTCATAGGAGATTTAGAACCCACATTAATCCTGAAAACCTATTTTCAAAACTCAATTAGTCTTCTTTGGGAAAATTAAAATCATTGACGATCATTATCATCATATTCATATAATTAACAACAGATGATATTTTCTCCCTTTGGGGAGATATATCCTTTGTTGATAAAACTTTGGATATGAACCTAACAATAATCCTTCTAGACTATCATAGCTAGATATTTGTTTGAATTTTTATTTTGACCCGTTAAGGCCATACCAAGTTCTCTTTTAAATCCAATCATGATATTCACGACGGGATTTGTAATTCTAAATTTGAACCCCATTCTAAAATTTTATTACCACCTCCTAAGGTGTTATGTCTTTTCTGATGGGATGTTTGATTTTAGAATTAAAATTTTGACATAAATTTTAAAATTCTCCAAAGAAAATTAATCCTTTTCAAAACTCGCTTTCAACACCAATAATTGTATACAATTAGCTCTATGAGAAAAAATATAGCTATAATCTAAGTCATTAGAAAGTTGAATTTCTATATAGTGTTGATCCAAAAGACCAATAGAAAAACTCCTAGATAACTTAATATTCACAAAAGACCTATGAATGACATCTAGATTAGGTCTACGCAAGATAAATTTTTTGACTAACATGAACTCGAAGGGGGCTGCTAACTTAGAAAGGACCTTTTCATTAAACATCAACGCAAGAAAACACTTAAAAGAAGTTTGAACTAAATCAAGTTGGGAGAAGAGGGAGAGGAGCCTTCAGCCACAACATCTTTAAAGGACCTCAAATTACCATTACTAGATACACCAAAAATCCAACAGATTTAGCCAGAACTGCAGGTTTGCTAGCCATCCATGGGTTCGATGATGACCGAGTCGCCATCAAACAAAAACTAAAAAAAGACAAAGACAAAACAAAATAGAAGCACAATAACAAAGAGGAAATCACAAGAGCATAAAATGGCATAAAAATAAACACGAAAATCCTCTATAATGAGAGGAAGAAGCAGGCTATAGAAGAAGCACTAAAATCGCCTTGAAATCACTAGAGCACGATGAGAGAGGAGAAATTCTTTTTTTTTTAAGAGAGGAAAAATTCTTTTTTTTTTTTGTTAAAACCCACTGACAGGCCTACGAGTTAGTAACAAAAATTAGTATAAGGTCCTTATGGGGACCTCCAGCTCCCTATTGCTCAGAAGAGCTACAAAAAAGTAAAAAAAGATCTTATGAGCTAGATTTCCCCACTAAGCATGAGTACAAGAAAACCTAATAACATTTTAAAAAATTATTATCATTAAGCTCGGTGTTGCCACCCAAAAAGAGCCCTACAGAGAAGGATAAGAATTCTCCACACAACTATTCAACTCAATCCAGTAGCTCAAAAAACTAGTTTGCACAGCAAAAGATAATTAAAAATTAACATACATGAGAGAACTCAGTGCAACTGAACCCAAAAATACCATCATTATAAAAATAGGCAATAGAGTTCATGAAATAGATATTATGTAAAAATAAATAGATAATTTAGCAATGCCAATAACCCAATACTAAATAACCAAAAGAAAATGAAAGTTAGAGTAGGTTGTTAAACCTAATAAAATTGTCCCAAGGCTAACCAAGAGGGGGGTGAATTAGGAATTTAAAAATTCTCTTGGATTTTAGAAAACCGATTTAATATTTTTATTACAATGATAGATTTTCTCAAAATAATTTTTCAACCATAATAAATTAAAGTGCAGAAAATAAAATTGTAGTAAAAGTAAAAGCACAGAAGAACACCAAATTTTATAGTTGTTCGATTTAATAAGACCTACGTTCACTCCCTGGAGACTCCTTCTCCATGTATTGAAACACTAGTAACTCTCCTTTTGCCCCCACAGCAAGGTGGAGAAGCCCTTACAAAACCTCTCTTCCACCAACCCAGTGCGACAGAGTACCGACGTCCTTTCTTACCCTCCCGGTGATGGCAGAGTACCAACAATCTTTATCACCCTCCTGGTGATGGCAGAGTACCAACATCCTTTCTCACCCTCCTGGTGATGGCAGCATGCCAACATCCTTTATCACCCTCCTAGTGATGGTAGAGTTCCGACATCCTTTCTCGCCCTCCTGGTGATAATAGAGTACCATAATCTCCTTTGAAAATCTTCTTTCAAGAGGCTTCAAGAAAGTAGGGAAGAACTTTGAAGAACAAGCAAGAGATCCTCACCGTTGGGCAATCTTATGAATCCCCTCACAAATCCCTCTCACAAGATCACTCACTCTTCAATTCCAAAACACTCTCTCTAACACTCTCCAAGTCCACTCTCAAAAGAAATTCACAGATTATAGATGAGAGTGTCAGTTTTAGGACCCTTATATACAAAGGACAAGAAAAACTATCATGAAAAATGAAAATTTCAAGTTGAACAGACATGGATCGTACAGTATGATCGAACTTCTTACATACAAACAGTTCAAAAATTAGTGTACAATGTTGTACGAACTTGATTTGATACTCTGTGGATCATATGTATGAACCCACATCGTACTACATGAATAGTTCAAAATTGAACTCATTCATCTGGTACAATCATGTACGAACCCCATTTCATACTCTATCAATTATCTATATGAACAGACATCGTACAGGATGAATAGTTAAAGCAAATCATATTTTCTTGGTATAAAAGTGGACAACACCATTTTATACTCTATGAATCGTCTGTATGATATATATTCATACAATACAAACATAAATCGTACAGTACGAATAGTTAAAAAAATTACAAGTTCATTTGGGATGATTTGCTACGCACCCATTTCATACTCTGTGGAAATCATACAGTACGAATAGATCTAGTATGTACATAAATCATTTAGTAAAAATAGATCTAGTACATACAATTTTAAAATCATACAGGATGAAATTATTTCCGCACATACGAATGAAAATGGCCAAAAAAGAAACGACTTTTCATAAACTGCCACTCCTGAGGAGTCATTTCATACATGCTTTTTGACCAGACGATCATATAGATGAACACATGTTCGGCCAAGATGATCAGAATATTAAAGATTATTTAATGATGGTTAGGCTCATCCATATGAAAAACTGACAATAGGATCATAGAAACAAAGTTAAATTTCGTACATACGATCTGACATAAATAACTGAACATTTGGAAACCATCCCCAGTCACACAGATGAGAAAAGCTATTTCATACAGATGATGATAACATTGTACAGTATGATATGCATAAAAAATCTCAACTTTGTGTGCTCAACTCAGAAAAATACCATGTACATGCTACAGGATTTGTATAGTACAAAAAAATTGTATATAGTATGAAGAAAAATAATTAAAATAAGATATGATAAATAAAAAAAACTTTTTAAAAATCAATCACTCAAGATCCGATGACATGCAACAAAGAAAAGATAAACTAAAAACATAATACTAATGATTAAAAAAAATAAAACATCAAAACACTAATAAATAAACAAACAATAACAAACAAACAATCACATGAATATATTACAAATTCAATTTGTAGAAATTCAATTTTAAGTATTGAGATCAATCACACCTAATCTAGTTCTTAAGGTACTAAACGTGTCAAAAGCCAGTGGTTTTGTGAAAATATTTGCAAGTTTATTATCAGTGGTAACATGATGTAATTCAATTTCTCCTTTAGCCACATGATCTCTAATGAAGTGACGTCTAATATCAATATGCTTGGTTCAAGAATGTTGAATAGGATTCTTTGAAATGCATATGGCACTTGTATTATCATAGAAAATTGGAATAGTGCCAATAAAAAATTCTAAGTTAATTAGTTGTTATTTTAACCAAACAGCTTGTGCCACATAACTTTCTAAGTCAATGTATTCTAATTCAACAGTAGAAAGGGCTACCAAATTCTATTTTCTACTAGACCAATAAACTAAAGAGTTTTCTATGAATTGATAAGTTCTAGAAGTACATTTCTGATCAACCCTACATCCTATAAAATCTGAATTAGAATATCCAATGATTTCAAAAGAAGAGTTATGGTTAGGATTCCAAATCCCTAATTTTTGAGTTCCCAAAAGATATCTTAGAATTCTCTTAATAGTAGTTAGATGTGATTCCTTTGAATTAGCTTGAAATCTAGCACATAAATAAATACTAAAAATGATATATGGTTTGCTAGCAGTCAAGTAAAGCAATGATCCAATTATTCCTCTAAATTTCTTTTGATCAACAGATTTTCCCTTAGGGTCCTTATCTAACTGCATTAAGGAACTCATTCATGTACTCACTGGTTTAGCATTATCCATTTCATATTTCTTAAGGATGCCCTTTGTATACTTTGACTAACTAAAAAATATTCCTTCCTCATTTTGCTTTATGCTAAAACCAAGAAAATAACTCAAGTCTTTCATTAAACTCATTTCAAATTCACTACTCATTGTCTTTGAAAAATCATCACAAAGATTTTTATTAATGGATCCAAACAAGATATCATCAACATATATTTGAATAATGAGTATTTCTTTTCCTACCCTTTTAAGAAAAGAGTGGTGTACACACTTCCTTTAATAAATGATCTTTCTAATAGGAAAGTGTTTAACATCTCATACCAAGCCATAGGTGCCTGTTTTAGTCCATACAATGCCTTTTTTAATTTAAACACATGATTAGGGAATTTTGAATTTTTAAAACCTAAAAGTTGCTTAACATAACATCCTCTTGTATCACCCCATTAAGAAAGGCACTTTGAACATCCATCTAAAATAATTTAAAACCTATAAAATAGGCATAGGCTAGTAATACCCTTATTGCTTCATGTCTGGCTACAGAGGCAAAATTTTCTTTAAAATTAATTCCTTTTATTTGATTATACCCCTTGGCCACCAATCTTACCTTATTTCGAATCACAACACTCGAATCATTCTTTTTATTTTTGAACATCCACTTGGTTCTAATAACACTTTAATCCTTATGCCTTTTAATCAATTCCTTAATATCATTTCTAACAAACGGATTCAATTCTTCTTGCATGTCCAAAATCTAAAATTTGTCCAAAAGTGCTTGATTTATATTAGTGGGTTCAATCATTGATATCAAGTTTGAATTATTCACTTCTTTGCTAAGTCCACGCATAGTTCTAACACCCTCACTTGGTTCACCTAAAATCAATTCTTTAGGGTGACTATTAAAAAATTTCCATTCTCTAAGCAAAGGGTTTTCTATTCCCTCAATGAAGAAATTGTTCTTGTTGCTAATCATACCTGTACCTACCACTCTCCTAGTGGTATTATCTCTAAGTATTACCTTGCCTCCATTCCTGGCTTCCAGCGTTATAAATTGATTGCATCTCCAATCATATGTTTTGAACATCTGCTATCTAGGTACCAAATGCTCTCACGAGGTCTTTTGTGAGAGCATTTTTATAAAATGATCAAATATTAGACTTGGAAACCCAAATAAATTTAGGTTCACCTCTTGGAAATGATAAACCATATGCAAGCTTGATATGCTGTGAGTTATGCATCTTAGGTCTCCATATTAGATGTGTTCTACTATGAATTGTGCAAGTATAGGATATGTGTCCTAACATTTCATATGAAAAATATTTCAAACCAGGAAAAGGATTTTTTAACCTATATGAGTTATAATATCTCTTCCTAGATTTGGAAATTGCATGCTTTTACTTAGACTCATAGAATTGTTCAAGTGTGGGTGTCGGTCTATTTTTCATAATAGCCTTCATTTTTGTTTCTAGATATGAGTTTCTATTTTCCAACAATGAAATTTCCATTATCAAATAAATTTCCTTATATTCAGCTTCTTCCATAAAAACTTTACAATCATTTTCAAGTTCAGTATTTAATGATTTCAATAGTTCATACTTTTTGTTCAAATCATCAAATTTATCCAATAAGCTCATGTGGTTGCTATCTATGTTTGTGTGATAATTCCTGAAGATTTCATGCTCTTTTTGTAAATTCAAATAATCAACATTAAGTTTAGCATGCTGCTTTTTGAGTTTCCTATATGCATTATATATTTTCTCAGAAACTTTAAATAATTTGTCATAAGATAAGTCATATACCTCTTCTTGATTTGAAAGATTAAGATTGTCTGCCATTAAGCAAAAGTTTGTGACTTCTTCTTCTGCTTCTATTTCTGAGGTGTCAGAAGTTGAGTCAGCCCAGAAAGCTTTCAGCATTCTTTTCTTGCCCTTCCTCATGTTGGTTTTATCCTTAACTTTCTCCTTGTTAGGATTAGCTTTGAGATTCGAGCAATAGGTCTTAATATTTCCAGGCTTCCTGCATTCATAAAAAATGACATCATTTGAAATTTTTGTATTCCTATGAAATTTACCTTTATTCCAATATTGACATCTTCATTGCTTCCTTCTAAGGAAACTATTGAATTGCCTCGTCATAAGGGCAATATCTTCTTCATTGTCAGGCTGTGATTGATCACTTTCAAAATCATCCATTTTCAAAGCAATGTTCTTCTCTTTCTACTTGTCACCTGCATCAATCTATCTTTAAGTCACTCCTTGCTGATAAGAAATCAATGATCTAAGCAGATTGTCAATAAAATAAAGATTTAAGTCCTTGGACTAAGTTATGGAATTTATCTTTGCATCATAAGCAGTGGGTAAACAACATAATATTTTATTAACTTTTTTAGAATTTGTTAGTTCCCTACCTAAAGCATGTAATGAGATAACTATCTGTGTAAAATGTGTGTATATATCAAAGATTAATTCATTTGGTTTCATGTAAAAAGGTTCATAGACGTGTAATAGAATGTTCAATCAAGATTATTTAAACTCATTAGTTTCTTGATATGTAATGCAAAGTCCATCCTAATTTTTTTTTCAGTTTTACAGGTTAAAACATGTATATGATCTTCAGATTTAAGAGTATAGAAAAGGCTATTTAAATATTTTGCATTTAGCTGAGCTAAGTCTTTTTCCTCTATTGTCCAATCAGCAAATGGTGTTTCAATCCTAATGCCATCAATGAGTCTAGTAGGAGTAGTGTACCCATCATGTACTAACATCCATATGCGATAATCACGTGATTACAGAAAAGTGGACAGGCAAGTTTTCTAAAAGCAAACAGAATGTTATCAAACAAAGGAGGTCTAGTGATCGAATATCCTTCAGGAGTATTACAATTTCTAAAATTAGCCATAATCATTTTTTTAAAAAGTAATTTAAACTTTAATGTTTGAAATAGGCTCTGCTACCACTTGAAAGTTTGAGTAGGTTATTAACCTTAATGCAATTGTCCCAAGGCTAACCAAGAGGGGGTAAATTGAGAATTTAAAATTTCTCTTGGATTTTAGAAAATCGATTTAAGATTCTTATTACAATAATAGATTTTCCCAAAATAATTTTTCAACCACAATAAATTAAAATGCAGAAAATAAAAATGCAGTAAAAGTAAAAGCACAGAAGAACACCAAATTTTATAGTGGTTCGGTCCAATAAGACCTACGTCCACTCCCTGGAGACTTCTTCTCAAGGTATTGCACTAAACACTAGTGACTCTCCTTTTTCCCCCACAGCAAGGCAGAGAAGCCCTTACAAAACCACTCTTCCACCAACCCGATGTGGCAGAGTACCGACATCCTTTTACACCCTCCTGGTGATGGCAGAGTACCATTGTTCTTTCTCACCCTCCTGGTGACAGTAGCGTACCAACATCCTTTCTCACCCTCCTGGTGATGGAAGAGTACCGACATCCTTTCTCACCCTCTTGGTGATGGTAGAGTACCGACATCCTTTCACACCCTTCTGGTGATGGCAGAGTACCGTGATCTCCTTTGAAAATCTTCTTTCAAGAGGCTTCAAGAAAGTAAGGAAGAACATTGAAGAACAAGAAAGAGATCATCATTGTTGGGAAACCTTGTGAATCCCCTCACAAGATCTCTCTCTCTCCAATTCAAAAACACTCTCCCTAACACTCTCCAAGTCCACTCTCAAAAGAAATTCGCAAATCAGAAATAAGAGTGTCAGTTTTTAGTACCCTTATATACAAAGGACAAGAAAAACTGTCCTGAAAATTAAAAATTTCAAGTTGAACGGACTTGGATCGTACAGTATGAATATGTATAAATAGTTCAAAAATTGGTGTACGATGCTGTATGAACCTAATTTTTGTACTTTGTGGATTGTCTGTACGAACCCACATCGTACTGTACGAACAGTTCAAAACTTAACTTATTCATCTAGTACAATCATGTACGAACCCTATTTCATACTCTGTCAATCGTTTGTATGAACAGACATCATACGGTATAAATAGCTAAAGCAAATCATGTTTTTTTGGTACGAAAGTGGACAACACCATTTCATACTCTGTGAATTATCTGTATGATATATGTTCGTAAAGTATGAATATAAATCATACAGTACGAATAGATCAAAAAATTGCATGTTCATTTGGGATGATTAGGTACGCACCCATTTTATACTCTATGGATCATCTGTACGAACAAATATCATATAATATAAACAATACAAAAAAATTTCTAGCTTGATTTGATTAACTTTGATTTGGGAGGAACTACCATGACAAACCGTCCAGTACGATTTAAAAATCATACAGTATGATTAGTTTTGAAAAAATTAAGTTTTTTAATCACTCCCCTAGTGTGTGTGTACACAGTTACTCAATTACAATCACACTCTCTTAGACTCAAGAAAAATAGAAAAAGTACAGACTTAATAACATGAACTCCTAGTCTAATCTGTCTTGAAGTCTTTGGCAGTCTGGAGTTTGATTTCCCTGAAACATTAGTACACACAAACAAAATGTATACAATAAATGTTAGGAGAAATAATAATCAACATAATAATATTTTAATATCATCAAAAACTCATATGATTTAAAAATATAGTTTGGAAAACTAAGTTGCAACAGAAAATTCTGATCCCATAGCATACACCAATAAGTGTGCAAGGAAATGATACTCCAAAAAGCATAACTAGATGTAACACACCCATAATTAGAACACAAGGCCAGATAAATAATATAACAATAGTAAATATACCAACTACAGCTACCAGATAAAGCTCGACCAACATCAAGAAAATCAACACAATTAATAATATAACAACAGTAAATATACTAACTATAGTTATAGGTAAAGCTCGGCCAACAACAGAAAGATCAACATAATTGATAACCATTAGCTCATACTGGTTCCAATAGCATAAAAATAAAGTAAAAAATAAAGCCCCGAAAACCCAAGACCTGATACCAAAACTAGAATAGAAAAAACAACAATAATTCGAAGATGAATCCAACAACTAAGTAGAACTATCTGAACTGATATTGTCAAATTGAAAAGGATCTAAACCAAAAAAATACCAACAAAAATTTCTCAATAAAAGATACTTATCAATAGAGAATCCAATGGCCATAAACCAACATAGTAAACCCCAAAGGCTATTCGAGCTCAGTAAGGTTAAATCAAAGCAGGTATCGTGAAGGTAACCCAATGCCACTCAATTCTAACCCCATAACCCCTCAGGCATGACAAGTAGATAATGTAAAATAATTAAAACATAGAATATAAATACAGGTCACCAGATAGAGCACAACACTTCTGGTGCACATCAAAACCCTCCAACCACAGGCAGAAAATAACACCCCAGAAGGAAAAACTAAAATGAGTATTAAGGATAAAGCTATAGCAACCAACATACTGACCAACCAAAAGCCACTCAATTTTACACCGTAACACAAGAGTAGAAGATGAGAAGACCAGGTAAAGGGGCCATACAACCACATCTAACCCCACCAACCAAACCAACAGAAAATAGCTAGAATTAGGCCCCCTAGGGGTAAGAAGAGCAACAAAGGGGGTTAAAATAAGATTCCCAAACATTTTAATAATAGCTCAAACCCATCATAATAAAACTCCAAAAAGCCTTGACCAGAAGAGAAGTATAAGAACCAGAGATATAAACTAGTCCACAAAACTTATCCACGCAGTATAACAAAATAATAAAATCCACAAGACTAGGGAAGCACCTAGCCAGCAAGAGAAAAAAGAAAGCAAAACCAAACATCCCAAGGAACATAGAAAAATTACATTATGACATAAGGTAAACCCATTTTGTCAGACCTAATCATACCTTTAAGTAACTTCAATAAATTTTTATCAGTGAAATCAGTCAGACAATCCAAATTACAACCCAGATTAGCTAACTAATCAGCACAAGCATTTCCTTCTCTATGAACATGAGAAATAGTATAATTGAAAAAATAAGAAGCTGCTTAATTTCTCTAACAAGATATAAAAGTTTAGGATTGCAAATACTATCCTTAGGCTTCATAAGGCAATAAATACTCGAAGTGGCATCCACCTTAATCTAGATATTAATTATGCCCAAAGAAATATATAATTTTAAACCTTTTAAAATAGTAGAAAGCTCAGAAATCACCACAGAACACCTATCCAAGGGTCTGGCAAAAGCCATAATCATGTTTCCTTAGTCATCTCTTATGATACCATCACACCCAAAGGCAAAGTTTTTCGCCGAGCCATCAGCATTAAGTTTAACAGTATTAAGGGGAGGTTTGGCCCAATAAACTAATTTGGGATCATCCTTAGAATTACAAAATTGCAGAGAAATACCAAACTTATGAGCCATAAAGTAATAATTCCTAAAATTTTTAGAGGACAAGAGATTTGTAGAAAAAAGTTTAAACACTTTGTCTTTAATATTCTGAATAATATGAAGATAATCCATGTGATTATTATTAAACAAAGAGTTATTTCTAGCAGGCCAAAGGTACCACATAACCAGTGAGGGGATAACATTTCTAATATTCCCTTTAGACTTAATAAACTTGGACTCAAGCAGATTATTAATAGACATGTGAGGACTAAATTGATTCAATCTAAAAATATCATCAAAATAAACCCAAGTATTAACAGCAATAGGACTAGAAATAAACACATGATGCATATTCTCCATATGATAGTAGCATTGACACTTAGACGGTAAAATAAAACCTCTTTTCCTCAAGTTCTCATCAGTGGTGATATAATTATGCATGACTCTCCAAATAAAAATAGAAATAGTCTTAGAGATACTTTTATGCCAGATCATAGGAAACACTTTTTTAGCACAGTTCTTATTTCTAACTTCATGCCAAGCATCCTTTAAACTAAATTTACCATTACTAGATAGGCCACATAATAATAAAACATCATATTCCATATTGATAGTAGATTTAATTTTAAAGAAATAATAGACTCAGGAAGAACATTAGTAAGTTTATTGTAATTCCAATTATAGTTAAAGATAAATGAATTTACTTTAGTAGCGGTAGTAGAATAAGAATTAATAGAAGAATCAATGGAATGACCTCCCATCCAGTTATCTTGCCAAAAGAAAAGTGAAGCACTACCAAGGCCCCATTTAACATGAGACTATTTCTTATACTGCACAACCTAAGGCCCCTTCCTTAAGGACCCCATAATAGTCTGTCCAAGAGGATCAAATGAATTTATAATTCATATTGGAACCTCTCCAAAATAACTTATTAAATAATTTCTCAATCCTCTTATAAATAGAACTAGTAGGTTACAAAGTTTAGAATATATAAATAGGTAAGGAACATAAAACACTTTTGATAAGGGTTAGTCTACCCCCAAACTAAGAAAGTTAGAATCCCAAGAACTAAGCTTATTTTGCATAAAGTAATAAGATCGTCAAAAAGAAAAGATTTCTTCCTACCTATAAAAAGAAAAACACCCAAATATTTTAAAGGTAGAGAGCCTTGAAAAAAAATTGTACTATTTTTAATGGCAAGCATACGATCATGAGAAACCTTGCTAGAAGCAATAACGCATCTCTTAGTTTTTTTAATAAAAGGCCACTACAAGTTTCAAAAGAAGTTAAAAACCTCATAAGTCTATTCACTCGATTGAGAGAGCCATTACAAAAAATAATAACATCAATGGCAAAGCATAAATGAGGAAAAGGAAAACCACCTAACGTTCTATAAAAGCTGTTTGGATAATTCTCAAAAAGATTGAAAATCCCTCTTGACAAGTACTCCATGGCAATAACAAAGACGGCAGGAGAGATAGGATCACCTTGTCTCAACCCATGCGAAGATTTAAAAAAACCATTACTAGTACCATTAATAATAACAGAAAAAAAGGATCCTTCAATGCACTGTTTAATAAGTTTAATGGAATTAAAGGCAAATAGTTGTATAATGTGATAGAGAAATTCCCAATTAATATTATCATAAGCTTTGGCTATGTCCAACTTAAAGATAATGTTTCTCCAGGCACTCTAGCATTCAAATCATGAATGATTTCTTGAGTAAGTAGAATATTATCGGAAATGGGTCTACCTTTAACAAAATCAGTTTGATTAGGAGCAATGATTTTAGGAAGTAAAGGGGAGAGGCAATTCATAAGCATTTTAGAAATTAATTTACTAAAAAAGGTACAGAGACTAATAGGCGAAAATCATTCCAATTACAAACCCCATTTCTCTTGGGAATGAGAACAATGGAGGTAGAGAGAAAAACTTAGGCATGCTATTACTAGCAAAAAAAAATCCAAAACTGCATTGAAAAGATTCGGGCTAACAATGTCCCAAGCTTTTTGAAAAACTTAGTAGTATAACCATCTGGGCCAGCAACAAACTCAACATTCATCTCAAAAATAGTATTCTTAATTTCCTCCAAAGTAGGATATTTATTGTGATCCATGATATCCTCATGGCTAATGACATGAGGAATAACATTAGGGTTATCAATATGATCAGAAGAGAAGTTTTGATTAAACAACCTTTTAAAATACTCCACCCCATTACTAGCAATCTCTTTAGGCTCTTCAGTGAAGAACCATCAGTACGAGCAATTTTATTAATCTAATTTCTAGCTCTTTTTCTCTTAACTAAAGAATGAAAATATTTAGTGTTATTGACCCCTTCTATAAGATGCTTATAAGCTGCTTTTTTTTTCAAAAGACTTCCTCTTGATCTTATAAGTTAAAAAGATAACTTTTGGCATGCTATAAAAGAGAAGAGTTTTCCTTAGAAGGATACTATTGATAAATATTCTCATAAGAGTTAACTTTCTCCTCAGCAATCATAATGTTAGAGAAAACATTTTTAAACGCATTACGATTCCACCAAGTAATTTTGTACTTTAATCTTTACAACTTAAGCCACAATATTTTCATACCAAAAATAGAATTATCCGGGTGAAGGGGAGCTTGCCAATTTTCCTTGATCATATCAATAAAAGAATTATCAAGAAGCCACATATTTTGAAATCTAAAGTTAGAAACAATGCTGTCATTTCTCAAATTAATGGTAATAAGCATAGGGGAATGATTAGAGAAAGTTCTACTAAGGTGTTCAACATGGGTAGAAGTAAAGGCATTAATCCAAGTATCATTAAAAGGCATACGATCCAACTGCTGCCAGAGGTTACCATCATTCCAAGTGAAAGTACTACTCGTATAACCCATATTAATGAGGTTTCAATCTAATATCATGTTATTAAAATCCTCCATAGATTAAAAATTTGGGTTGCCCCCCCCCCCCCCCCCCCCCCCATGCCTTTCACTAGGGTTAGAAATAGTATTATTGTCACCACCCACCAACCAAGGTAAATTCACAACAGAGTAAATTAAATTAGCTGATCCCACAAGATCCTTTAGTAATACAAAGCATTTATAATGCATAAAATCAATACTACAATGAATCACTTGAGTAAAATCACCAATAATATTAATAACCATAGGATCCTTCCAAAGAACCCAAATCTTGTTAAAGTTATTAGCCCAGCATGATCAAAACCCAAAATTCTAGCAGTATTATCCAACTTAACATGGGAAATAAGATGCTCAATCAAAATAAGAAAAGAGATATTATAAATACGACATAAACTTTTAACTCTAATTCTAGTAGAAGGGAATCCAATACCCCTAACATTCCACATAAAAGACTTAAACATCAGAGTGATGTTGAGAATTTTGAGATTGTGTACTTCTAGGAGATTGAACCAAAATATTTTTGTTTTTCTTATTCTATCTAGATTGCACATGAGAATATTCGCTATCCTCCTCCAACACGGCTTTAGTAACATTATCCAAGTGATGTATAGCGTTAATAGAATCATTAATTTGAGGTAGAATTTGAGAGTCCTTACAATCCTTTCCCTGATTAGTCACTTGATTAAATGAACCTTCCTCATTCTCCTCCTGTGCAAGTTCTCCTTCTTCCAAGTTCTATTCCCCAATCTCTTGTCCATTATAAATTACATTAGTAAAATCAATATTATCATTACCATTATGATTCAAAGCTAAATCGACATCCGATAGATTATTATTAGTAGAGCAAGGTAATTGTAAACAAGTTAAAGTGTTGTTGTGCTTAGCAACCATAACAACAATTTATTCATCAATATTGATCGGATCAGAAGCTTCCTAGCATATATGGATTAAATTAGTAGGGTTAGGAACTACTTCCTCTTGATGAATCATTCCATCCACATCACTATTCTCATTCCTAGTATTACCTACAAATGGAAAACATCGATCTTGTTCCACGTTATCCACTAAGGAAGGATTAGGAGAATCAATTTTCCCTTTCCCTTTAGCCTCTTTAGTAGAAATTTTTTTTCTCACAGAGGTTATGATGTAAATGAAAACATTCCAAATTACTATGACCATGCATTCTACAATGATTACAAAAAATCAGAAAGTTTTCAAATTCAACTTTTTGAAGATAACCACAATGCTCCAGCACAAGCCAAACATCTTTGGGATGCTTCTTGGAGACATCCATTTCAACCAAAATACACACAACATATGGCCTAGAAATAGAATTCATTGCCTGATCAGTTTGAAGAGGTATACCAAAAATTGTTCCTAAAGCAAATAATATTTGGTTGTTAAATTAATGCAATCTCAAGTTAGGAAAAGACACCCACACAAGGGCTATAGGTGACTCTTCTCTAACATCAAATGAAGGAGTCCATTTTAATAATCGCATTCGGCACCCTTGAATGTAGTAAGATACACGAGAAAATAATCGACTATAATCCAAATCATTAGAAAGTTGAATGGCTATATGCCTTAGATCTAGAAGGCCAATGGAAAAGCTACCAAATAATTTAAAGTTAACAAAAAATTTGTAAATAACATCAATATTTGGCCGATGAAGCATAAAATTTTGACCAAAGTGAACTCGAAAGGAGAAGCCAGTTTAGAAATCACAGATTCATCGAACAGTAAAGCCGGTAGACCCTTAAAGGTCGTATGAACCAAATCCAACTTAGATGATGAAACAAATAAGTTACCCGCAACCACCTCTTTAAAAGATCGAGAAGAAGTTATGGAAGGATCGACTGGCATACCAAAAGTCTAATGGTTTGATGGCGATTGAGTCGCCATCGAACAAAAACTGAAATGAGAAGGAAAATTAAATGGTAGAATTGATAAAGCAGCAAAAATAGAAAACACGATTAACAATAATAGAAAAACCAAGTTCAAATCCTGCACTGGACACAGAGGAAGGAGGTCACGGAGGAAGCCCTAAATTGCCCAAAATCGCTAGTGAGAGGAGGAGAAATTCTTATTTTTTTAATTTTTTTTCAAAGTATTTAAAATAATGATATAAGGAAGAGAAATTCTTTTTTTTGGTTAAAACCAGCAGCGGGGCCTACATGTTAAATAAAAAAGTGGTTGCAAGGTCCTTAAGGGGACCTTTAACTCCCTAATGCTTGAACGAGTTACAAAACAAATCAAAATAAAACCTACGAGCCAAAAGTCCCCAGTAAGCCAAAAAATAGAATGACCTAGTAACATTCTAAAGATGCTATAGACTAGCATCCAAAAAAGAAAGATATATAAGAGAGCATGAAGCACGATCTTTCTGCAAAAATTATTTATCCCAGCCAAAAGCATATCCACCTAAAAATAAAAAAGGCTACAGGACAAAAAGCAATTGCACCAAATAACATAGAAGTATATAACAGAAGTGACTAAATTAAAAGCAAAATAACAAGAAGGGATATTACGAATATATAAGTTCCAACAGCACCTTTAGTTGAGAAAAAATTTAATCCACAAAGTTTCAATGTAAATATTAAGACCACTATGAAAATAATCATTGATATTCTTACCGCAATGCCTAATATCAAAATTTAGGAAATTTAAATGCTCTATCACATAATGCTCAAAACTACAGGAAATCCCAAGAATACATCTAACAAATAAAAAATTCCAGCACAAAAGAAGCTCAATAATAAAAGTAGAGATATGAAACATCAGGTTTAGAAAAAACTTCAGAGTCACATGTAAAATAATAAACGTCCAGTCGATGAAAGAGGCAGAGCAGTAAAGTGACGAGAAATAACCCAACCACATTACCACCATAAGAAATGATAACATCAGCCAAAGCAACCAATCAGGTCCCACGTGCAAACAATCGGATGATCCCTCAGCCTATTGTTCCCTGCAATTTGGCTCAAGAAATAACTAGTAGGATAATCATTACTATTAATAAACTCCTGCTGCTCAAATCTGATCCACCTCTAGTCGAAATGGCACCCATAGGGGAATGGATTAATACCAGAATACACATAGTCAACAACCGAATCATTTAAACATCTAGTAATAGGCCACCTATTAACTAAAGACCAAATTAAGTTTAAACCCTCCAACTCATATGAATACAAAAAGAAATAATAATAATCCAGAAGACTATAATAACCAAGAAAGAACTTCCAAAGAGCAGCTTCAGTGAGATTCTGTCCATCCAAACAGTCACAAAAATCGACCAAAAAAGAAGTAGGATCAAATGAGCAATGAAGGAGCATTAAGTTATTATCCTTTAGGCTGCCATCATAGCCAGACACTAGAAAATAGAACCAAAAACACCAAAACATAGAAAAACGGAAAACCAAATCAATACTGAGAATGGATATAAGGCAAACCGGACCGATCCAGTCTAACTAACCCTCACGTCACCTTAGGAAGAGAAAATTTAGAAAATTCGGTAAAACCATTTAAGTTACACCCAATTTTAGCAAGGAATCAGCCACTGCATTGCCTTCCATTAGTATGTGAGAAATATTGAATGTTATGCACGAAAGTCAAAACTTAATATCTCTTAACATGTAAAAATAAGTTGGATTAGAGATAGAATCCCCCTTAAGAAAATGTATCAAAAGCATGGCATCAATTTCAATCCGGACCTTCATAATACCTAAAGGAATACACAATTAAAGACCAAATAGAAGGGCCTCAATCTCAGCTTTTATTATCATGTTGGCATTACTCGAGCCCGCAAAGGCAACAGTGACATAACCATTAAAATCCCTAATTACCCCACCACAACCAAGATTCAAATTATTCATCGATCCATCAGTATTAAGTTTAAAATAACCATCACGAGGCTTTCTCCAAATAATGATCCTATCTATGGGAGCTTTATAGAAGGGTTGAAAAGATAAACCCAATTCCAAAGCAACATGTTGAAAACCTTAAAAGGAGTCACCATTCAAAAGATTAGCAGCAGATAACTATAAAATTTTATCCTTAATTTTTAAGATAATGTCAGTGGCACTACACTTGATACATTTATGCTTAGATTCATTCCTGCTTCTCCATAAAAACCAACATATAAGAACCGGTATAGTGTTCCTAATATGACCTTTGGTATTAATACACCAATCATTAAGAAGGTCAATAATAGAATTATAACTAGTAGAAGACTGCGCATTGAATAAATTATCAAAAAACAACCAAACTTTCATTGCCACCGGACCCTAAATAAAAACATGATTAAGGTTTTCAATATGATAACAGCATTGGCATTTAGAAACTATATAAATACCTTTCCTCACTAAGATAGAATCCACATGTAAGAAGTTATGTAAAATTCTCCATAAAAGAACAGAATAAGAAGCAGGAATATTAGCATGCCAAATCATAGAATGAATCATACTTTTAGGATGAATTTGCTTAATGAAATTCCAAACCTATTTAGTAGCAAATTTACCATCATTAGTTAGATTAAACAGAATCCTATCCTCGGACTCCAAGTGAATGGGAATCATGAGAATGATATTGAAAATAAAAATCGGCACATGTTCAGTAAGCAAGTCAATATCCCAACTACCACTAAAAATAAAATCCTTGACTTTATAAGCAGAAGTGGAATGAGTATTAAGAAGGCTATCAATAGAGAAATTACCCAACCATTTATCTTGGCATTAAAAAATATTACCAGCTCTCATACCCCATTAGATATGCTCTTCCACCTCCCATTTAACAGAGCATAATCTTTTCCAATTGAATGAATCAACAGCAATTGAGCAGATGCTTCCCAAGATAATACTTAGAAACCATAAATTTGAACCACAAACTTTTCTCAGATCTAAAAGCAAACCATATTTTATGAGAAAATTCTTTGGACATATCCATTAATGTTTTGAAACCTAATCTACCTTCATCAACGGTACCAGCAAACTTAAACCATGACCCCCACATAATAGCATTTTTACCACCCTTGGCACCCCAAATAAATTTGTTGAACAAAATCTCCATTTTATGACAAACATTAAGAGTAGGACATAAAGTGTGAAGCAAATAGATAGGAATAGAACATAAAACATGTTTAATAAGCACTAGTCTACCACCGAAAGAAAGAAAGTTAAATGCCCAAGAAGACAATTTCTTATGAATCATAGTAAAGATATCATCAAATAAATGAGAATGTTTCTTACCCTTGTAAAGCAGAATACCAAGGTATTTTATAGGAAAATATTTAGGAGTAAATCCAAATTTATTTTCAATACAAGAAACCTTACTAGGAGATATAGATTTTCCAGGAATAAAAAAACTCTTAGAATGATTAAACATTAAACCACTAGCAAGTTGAAACATGTTGAAAATTTTAAAAAGAATGTAAAGCATTTTAATAGATTCATTAGTAAATATAATGAAATCATTAGCAAAGTTCAGATGAGTAATAGGGAAGCCCCCGGTAGTTCTAAAATTTAAATTAGGGTGTAAGCTAAAAAGATTTTAAGCCCTCTGGATAAGAATTTCATAGCAATAATGAAGAGGGCAGGAGATAGGGGATCACCCTGTCTCAGATCTTGCGAAGATTTGAAGTAACCATGAGATTCACCATTTATCATAACAGAAAAGAAATAATTTTCAATACTATTCTTGATCAAATTGATGAATTGCAAGTTGAAACCAAATGACTTAAGTATGGTATAGAGAAATTCCTACTTTAAATTATCGTATGCTTTAGTAATATCAACTTTAAGAATCATATTACCACCAGCAACTTTGCAATGTAAATCATGAACTAATTCTTGAGCAAGAAGAACATTATCAAAAATGGATCGACCTGTAACAAAACTCGTTTGCTCATGAGCAATAATTTTAGGAAGAAGAACAGCTAGTCTATTCACAATAATTTTAGCGATGAGTTTGTTGAAAAATGATCATAAACTAATAGGACGGTAATCATTCCAAAAATTAATAGCATTAGATTTGGGAATTAAAGCAATAGTAGTACAAGTAAAAAATTTAGAAGAGGATTTCCCAAAAAAAAATCCACTACAACATTAACAACATCATCTTTAATAACAGACCAACTAGTCAAAAAGAACTTATTAGTAAAGCCATTAGGCCCAGCCACCGAATCAGAGTTCATATCTTTCATAGTTTACCATATTTCATCATAAGAAGGAACTTTAATCAATGCCAAATTGTCCTCCTCCTCAATTAGAGGAGGAATACAAGAAAAATCAATATTTAAATCTGGACAAAAATCTTTGTTAAATATCTTTTTAAAATAATCAATGCCCGAAGAAAAAATCAATTCAGGCTTATCAAAAACATTATCATCTAGAGAAGTGACTTTATGGATCTATCTAGAAACTTTATTGTGATTAGCAATATTATGAAAAAAAGAAATATTACGATCAACTTCAACAAGAAATTTGGAAGCAGCTTTCTGCCTCCAAAAAACTTCTTCTTTTTCCTAAAGATTGAAAAGAATAGTTTTAGCCTTATTGAGAGCCGACAAATTTTCAGAAGAAGGATCCTGCGTGTATAAAGTATCAACATTGTCCACGTTCTTTTCAGCAAGCAAAATATTAGAAAAATATATTCTTAAAAATGCATTTGTTCCACCAAGAAATTTTTTGTTTGAGTCTCTTTAGTTTGAACCACAACCTGTTTATCCCGTAAATATTATCCAAAGTAAAAAGAGGGGCATGCCAGTTACTTTGAACAATATTAATAAAATTTTCTTCCAGAAGCCACATATTTTGAAATCTAAAGGGACGAAAAATATTCCTACTATTCATGGAGATATTAAGCAGAAGAGGTGAATGGTCAGATAAAGTTCTCGTAAGATGATCAATAAGGGTCGATTGATAAGTAGAAATCCAGTAATTATTAAAAATTATGGGATCTAATCTTTTCCACTTGGTACCCTTATTCCAGGTAAAGGCATTACTAGAAAAGCCAATTTCATGAAGATTGCAATTCAAAATCATATCGTTAAAATCTTCCATAGCATTAAAATTAGGGGGATTACCCCCAATTCTTTCAAAAACATTAGTAACAGTATTAAAGTCCCCCATAAATAACCAAGGAGCTTTGACAGAAGAAGAAAAATTAAGAAGTTGTTCCCACAAAACCTTCCTACCTAGTTTAGAATAAGAAGCTTAAACAAAAGAGGCATAACAAGAAAATTGATTAAAAATAACATTAGTATGAACAGTTTGGGGCAAATCCATAATAATATAAACAGAAATAAAATGCTTCCAAAAAATCCAAATTTTATTAGTGCAATTACCAAAAGCTAAATCAAACCCAAGTTTTCTACGAACAGAATCCAACTTGACGTTAGAAATTAAAGGCTCGATTAAAACAAGTAGATGAATATCATGAATCCTAAACAAGTTCTTAACTCTATCCTTTGATAGAGTACCCCCACGCCACTAATATTCCAAAGAAGAGCTTTAACCATTAGTAGAAGAAGAAACATTTGAAGCACGAGTAGTTCTAGGAGTCCAGCTAACAGGATTTTTGTTACTCTTATTTTTTTTCTTTGAAGCTTTATGAAAACCCTCATCATTGTTATCAGTCTTCCTATGGGGAGATTCCATAGAAGTACTTTTTTTTTTCCGAATTGTCTTTAAAAGAATCATTATCATGTGTAACAAATTCACCTTTTTCCACGTCATCATCCCTTAAAACCATCGGAACAAAAATCATGCTAGGTATTTGGTCAATACTATCCCTATTTGTTTGATTTAATGAGCACTTCTCTTGATCCAATCCATCCTCATCAACATTAACCACTTCCTTGTCCTTATTATTCACCAATATCTAATAATTTTTGTTATTGCTAGTCCCTTCCAGAAACATACCAACCGAATGAATTAAAGCAGGATTCTTAATATCTCCACTAATATCATTAAGTTTATTAAGTTCATCATTTCCATCATATTTATTCTCTAAATCCCTAATAGATATATCTGTTTGAACTTTTTCATTGAAATCCTCACATTCCTTATGTTCACCAATACCCAAATTAGGCGAACTATTTAAGGTAACATTTTCCTGTTTGGATTGAAAAAGTACGAGTTTTGAAAAGAATTAATTTTCTTTGTGAAATGTTTAATTTATGGAATTTTAATTTTTTTTGAAATCAAACACTCATTATGAATGATAAATCACCTCGAGAGGTGAACAAATTGTTCCTTAATGGGTTCAAATTTCAAAACATTGAATTTTACCTGATTATTGCAGTCAAACTCAAGGGGAAACAACATATCAGAGGATCAAAATGAGTTTCAATCAAGTATTTTACTACAATAATTTGGATAAGAGGATTATTAATTTTATAATCATAATATAATAGCAAATTGATATATCTTTCTGAAGAAAAAAAATATCAATCACTATTGATTGTCTGAAAATGGAAATAATGATCGTTGATTTTTTATTTTCCCAAAGAAAATTATTTATATGTTTTGAAAACTTGATTTTGAAATCTGATCTGGGTTTCTAAATCTCCTACGAGCGCAAGCGTCATAGTTAATTACATCATAGGAACCCAGAAATTTTCCTATGAATACTCTCGATTAAAATAGTGATACAAAGATCATTTGAGAATTCAAAGCTTGATGTCAAAGGAGGTAAGGTTTAGAATTTCAAGTGGGATTAGATCAAAATTGAACAATTATTTCTGGAGTCAAAGGAGGAAGGTTAGGAGATGTCTTGAGATTCTAAATTACTTCAGAAACACCTCAAACTATCTTAAGTGTTGGGCTTGAATTTGATGGAAAGAGGTTTAATGTTTAAATGATTAATTTTATTAGAAAGTGGGAATTAGATTCCCATAGGTTGAGGTCTTAGGATTAAAATCTGCCTCAGATTCTAAGTCTAAAATGGGTACTAAAGATCAGTGGCCCTAAACCTAGCTAATGCAATGCAATCCTGGACTTACCCCGGCCTAGATTGGGGAGCTAGCTAAACCACTTAGGCTCTTCAAAACCATGTGTCCAGTCTTTTATGCAGGAGTGGTAGGGATATTAGTTAAGATTAGTTTAAGGAGAGCGGGGCCGACATCTAGAGCAGATTCTTAATTGGCCCCTTAGCATATGTTGGGTGAAATGCTTAAGCTAGAGATACAATTAAAGATTTGACTCAAATTTAATTTGTTACTAATGCGATGCATGCTAGTTGACTCGAATGCTTGAAAATCAGAATGAAGCAATTTTAAAATTAGGCTTAAAAATAGGTTTTATCCTAGAGATTGTACAACATCCCCTTGGATAGAACTGCACCCTAATAGGTTAGGTGGTCTGCCAAAACTCGCAGGCGGGGAGGTTTCTAACGCGGAAGATAAGTTTTAATATGTATGCATGAAAAACCCCTGGCGGTCCCAGGCTTATTTCTTAAAAGAGATAGAGTTACTATTTGATCCTAAATATTTTAAGTTTTGTTTAAGTAGAAATAGTTTTAAACGTGTCCTCATGAGCCTCCAATCAGATTCCCGGCTAAATCAAATACGACATATAAGAATTGCCATGAAACTATTAAAAACATGCAAGTCCTTAATCACAATATACATCAAACAATCAACTCAATTAAATAATCAAATCAATTAAATGTAATACTCAAATTGAAAGTCCATAGGCAAGTGCCTTTTAATTATACAACCTAGGGTCTGCAAGAAAAGTAAAGCGGCCTGGCACCACTGACAACAACCTGGATTTCTAATCCTAAGACTCAAGTGACTTTGAGAATGGGTCTTCTCATTCTTCACTTCTTTGCCTTCTTGGAACTCCTTGGATCGTCGGGTCCAGATATCCAAATGAAAAGAAACTCTCCCTTAAAAAGGGGGTTATCTTTTCTCTTTAGATACTTTTAAAAGTATCCTAACTTAGGCTTCCAACTGGATAAGAACTCTCCCCTAAAGGATGTCCTCTCTTCTTTGGAATCTAAGTAGGATATAAATATCCCATTCTTAAATCACTGAACATGTTACAACTCAATTACATTTAAATTACATCAATCAAAATTAAAAATCTAGACTCAATCCTGTAAGATTATCCTAATAATCAATAATTTATTTAACATCCCAAGCAGTTAATATTTTAAAATTTAAATGCTTAAATTCACAGCCACACTTGGCCATGCTCTTTTAATTTTGAAGGGGGTCTTAAGCGTATTCTAAAGCACCTGCAGAAAATAGTGTCAATTTTAAAGCTTTAATTATTTGCCCCCTTTAATTTGAAATGCCCTGTATGAGCATGGCCATCTGTATAAATTTGAATTAGTGCAAATTATCCCTAACCTAGGAGTAGATCTAACGTACAATCAATCATATCACAGAGTATTAAAAATAAATAAACAATCACAGCAATTCTACTACTAGTAAATAATATATACGGAAAGCTCAAAAACCCAGCACACAACAGAAAAGTAAACACCGGCCTAGCCTAAGACTAGAGTTGGTTGTCCTAGTAAACCATCTAAAGTGTATGAGGTAGGCTGTGTGGTTTGGATATATCCTAAGTAATGCAATTAGTTAAAATTATTTGATGTTCTAGTTGGTTGAAAGGCTGAAGGGATTTTAATTTTGAGTTTAAGTATTAATGGCTTAAAATTGATTTTAAAGTGCCTTTTAAAGGGTTGTTGATTATTACCTTTGTTTCACACCGAGGCCATGAAGTTTATTGCACCTTCCTTGGGGCTAAGTTAATAGCCTCGTAGGCTTGGGTTCCCTAGTAATAATCATATAGTTAAGTGATTCGATTTCGTTTTAAACTTTAAAATATATTAAATTTTAATTAAGAATAGTTGATTACTGATTTTAATGTTTAATTGATGTTTTCTATAATTTTTTATGATTTATTAAATTTTAGAATTTTTTGGATTATTTTTAATGATTTAATTAAGGGGTCAAAAGTTAACTTTTTAATTAAGCTTAAATTCTAGGAAGTTAGTATTTTATTAAAATACTAAACCTTAATACAATCAGTTAGACTGTAAGTACACTGAAATTGGATTTTTCTATTTTTTATTATGAAGGTTTGAAATTTTGATTTGATTTTAAACTAGATTTGACCAAAAGTTGACTTTTTCAAATTTGCTTGATTTCTAGAAATTTTATATTTTTGATAAATGTTAGACCTTAAGATGAGTTGTATGCCTTTGAGTCTGACGGATTTGGAGTTTATTTGAATTAGTTATGAATTTTTAAAGTTTTAAGTATTTATTGAATTATTTAATTAGTTTAATTAAAAGGCTTTTGATGATTTGAATCCAAATAACCTCCAAACTCCTTAGAATCAACTCCAAAGGTCATGAATGACCTAAGAAGAGATTCCTAAGTGTTTGAGAGAGTTTTTGAATTTTTAATTATTTTTAATTAATTAAATTAATAAAATATTGAATTTCAATGAAAATTAAATTAAGATCAAATTTGATGTCCAGTTAAGGGGCTTTTATTTTTCATTAATTAAGGCTTCAGTTTTGGTCAGTTTAAGGTATTATTTGTAATTTTTGGATTTAATCTTGATTTATTTCATTTTCTGGAATGTTTTAAGGCTTTATTAAGGTTTGATTTTGACTTGTTTAATTTTTTGACTTAAAGGACTCCAAATTGGGTGAAATTTGAACCTAAGGTATTAAATGCCACTAGGTTTATTGTTCTCAAGTTTCACCCCTAATGGGTGTGTGTATAATTTCCTAGGAATTTTCTAAATTATCTAGCCCTTATTCTTAATTATTTTTCCTAGGTGACACTAAGTTGAATGGGCTTGAATCAAGGTCACTAACCCTTAGAATACACCTAAAAAATCATATCACAGCAGGATCAAAGTCTTAATTTACATGCATAGGGTGAAATAAATTTTCCATTACTTGGGTTAAATTTTGACCCATATAATAGAAAATTCTATAGAGCTCAATCATGTGCTCAATTAGGGCAGGAAAAATTACAGAACATGGCAAATATCCTATAATTATCACCTGGCAAAATTGAACTCAAATGGGTGACACTAAAAGGTTTAAATAAATAAAGATTAAATTTAATATTAATTAAATAACTCCTAAGAAATACCTCAAAACTCAAAGAAATTATTTTTAAATGATAGAGCTCTTCACCCTGAATCCATAAAGGTATTACATGCAAAATTTGAATTAAAAATGGATTTTCTATGGATTTTTGAAGTTTTTGAGCATTTAAATAATTTTTTTAATCAAATTATGTTAAATTGGGCCGACGGCATCGCCAAACCAATGATTGGCAATGATTGGCTATCGGCGGTGCGGCATCGAGGTTCAGACACGTGGCGTGCCCTCAACGGGCTACTTAAACACGTCGGCATTGACGACGGTCGTCCGATCTGATCAGATCAGATCTGATCCAAGCGACCACAACAAGCCACGTCACTCATGCAGTTTGGCCAGGAGACCCGCGTTCGATCCTCAGTGTAGCTGCGCGGTCCATATTCGATCTGGATCGTCCGATTTTTGATCGGACGGCCAAGATCTTTTGAATTTTTACATTTCATTTTTAATAGAAAAATTCAAATGCTCAAATCTCCAAAATTACTCAACCAAAATTCATGAAATTTGAAACATAGGTTAATGGTAGCATAATCTTATAATGCCTGAAGTTTGGAAGCTCCATGCATTGTGTATTTGCTACAGTTTCAAATTTAAATTTAAAATTAAAATTGGAATAATTGACAATCTAGCTATTGGATTTTTGAGATCTTGGGCTCTTTTACTCCTGGAGAAGTCCCCTACAACATTGATGAAGAGCCCAGGACTTGGTTCTGGTTGGATCTTGAGTTAACTTGAAAAACCATCTTTCTCTCTGTAGCTCCCTCTCTCTTCACTAATGGGGCTTTGGAGGTCAGATTTGATGGGAAAATAGTTGGGAGAGTTATAGGAATTTTTGGAGAAGCTCTTAAAGATGCCTGGAAGGCTGGAGAAGTTCTGGAGGAGAAGATTTTAGGTGAGAGAAGGTTAGGAGGAGAATGAGCTTGATTTGAGGGTTTTAAGCCTATTCAATCATCCCCAGGCCAAATGGATGGATGGGATGACTTGGAGAGCTCCTCAGATGTTGCCATTTGTCCAAAAGATGGCTAGGAGCAGATGGGAGAGCACATGGCAAGGACATTATGTGTAAAGGTCCTTCTGTCCCCATATGACCATGTGGAAGTGATAATAGCTGTTGGATCTAGATCTAAGCGTTGGAGTGAGCCCTAAGAAGGTTCTAGACTTTACTTAAGCTGCTGGAGAGGGTCGGATTATAGGGGATCAGGTTTATGGAAGGTTTTGACCATCTTTGACCCTCCTAAACACTTGATTTGAATGTTTGACAAATCCAAAGCCACTTGGACTGCTAAAGTGACAGTGAAGGGGTTATAGAGAACTGCCAGAATGGGTTGGAGAAGGTTGGATTGGTTTGAAATGGGTTTAGAAAAGTATTTAACCAGTTTTAAACCATTTAAAGGCCTATATTGACTATTTGACCAGTCAACCTGGTCAAACCTGCTGATGTGGACTTGGGAGGATGCTTAGGTATAGTTTGAGCTAGCTCCCAAATATTTAAAAAAGATAACTTGAAGGAATGGATATGCAAGGGAGAAGGTTTGACCAAATATTAAAGTTGACTTTGGTCAATGCCACTTGGATTTGATTGGCCAAGGTTTAAGATATGATTAGGCCATCGTTAGGAGTTAGTTTGAAGCTTGAAAGGGGTTTGACATGTTGAATGGGTTAAAATAATCCATTTGAAGCCTTAAGATGTACTTGGGTCAACCTTGGTTGACTTGGTCAACCTGATTGACCCAGGACCTGGGTTCGACCTCAGTGGATTTGATATGATAATTTGAATTCAGTGGATGTGATTTGAAGGATCAAAATTGTCATCTAGGTCAAATGACCTATTTAGGCCCTTAATGGGCCTAATGGGTCAACTAGGTTGACTTGCTCAACCAAGTTGACCCAACGTTAGGGACTGGGTTCAATCAGTTCAAAATGATATTCTGAGTCAACTGGTGATGGCCTCAAGGCCTGGGGAGGTCATTTGGTCAAAATAACCTATTTTAACCCTTAAAGGCATGTTTGGTGAACCTAGGTAGACTTGGTCAACCAGGTTGACCCAGGGGCTAGAAGTGGGTCCAATAGATTAGGTTTGATATTTGAAACTTGCTGGAGATTGTTGCATTTGATTTGGATCTCATTTGGTCAAAGATGACTATTTACACCTCATAAGGGTATTTCAAAGTGAGTCCAACAAAATGCAGTTTAATATTCAAGAGGTCAGGATTAAAGGCATGGATTTGATTGGTAGCTTTGGAGGAAGCTCTAAGGTTAGGATCCACTGGGTGGCAGGTTAAATGGCATATGATATAAATATTTAAAGGTTTTATAGCCTTTGGGGTTTAATCAAATTTTTGAGGTTAGAAATTTTAGAATGGGCTCAAATTTGGAGGGTTACCTCTAGAGACATGTCACATTAGTATGTAACTGCAGACCTTAAATTAGAGGTCATTTGATAGGGTTTTGAAGTGTTCAAAAATTTGCTAAAAAAGGCTTTCAGGACGTAGACCTTTGGCCTTAGATTTGAGTTTTGAAATCTGAATTTGATCTAGGTTTGGGGTTTGAATGTCTGGATTTGAATTAAGCCTAGATTGAATTGAAATTTAGATTGATCTAGGGGAATCCTAGGGTCTAGAGAAGATCCTAAGGACTGAAGTCTAGAAAGATCTTAGAGTCTTAAAATTCTAAGGTCTGGGGTCTAGAATGATCTTAGGATCTAAGAATCCTAGGGTCTAGATAATTCTAAGGTTTAGATTTGATCTAGGGTCTAAATTGATCCTAGAGTCTAAAGTCTGGCAGAATCCTAGGGTTTAGAGTAGATCCTAGGGTCTGGAGTCTATGAGGGTCCTAGAGTTTAGATTAATCTAGAGTTTGATTGAATTGAGTTTAAAATTAATATGGGATTAAGATTGATTTGAATCTGGATTGATATTAAAGTCTAGATTGATCCTAGGGTTAAGATTGATCCTAAGGATTGAAAAGATCCTACGGTCTGGATTGGTCTTACTGACCTCATATAAAAATGAGGTCAACAAATAGACTGCCAATATGTGTAATAGAATGAAGTTCTATTACACATATTGGTGTTGACCGAATAAAATGGTCAAGTTTGGAGTTTTGATCCTAAGGGGAAGCAAAATTTTATCCCTAGGGAATCAGGTTTTGAATTGATACTAGCGTAGTGCTAATGAAATTGCGCTCTACTACTAGTGAATTTAATCTTAAGGGTAGGGGAATCCTAACCTTTAAAGGAAGAGGAACCTGGGTGATCCTATAGGAAGAAGAAACTCCTAACTAGAAAGGATCGGATTTAAATTTGACTCTAAGGGAAAGGAAACCCTAACCTCAGGAGATTGAGTTTGAAATGATACTAGGGTAGTGCTGGGGGCAGCGTACTCTACCACTAGTAGATCTAGTCCTAAGGGAAGGAAGAACCAAACCTTAAGGAGATGAAAGCCTAGGTGATCGTAGAAAGGAAGAATTCCTAACTACAGAGGACCAAGTTTGGATTTAATTCTAAAGGAGAGGAAATCCTAACCCTAGAAGATTGAGTTTGAAATTGAAACTAGGGTAGTGCCACGAGGGGCGTACTCTACCACTAGTAAATCTAGTCCTAAGGGAAGGGAAGTACCTAACCTTAAGGAGAAGAAAACTTGGATGATCCTATAGGAAGAAGGAACTTCTAACTATAGAGGATTGAGTTTGAATTTTGATACTAGGGTAGTGCCACGAAGGGCGTACTCTACCACTCGTGGATCTAATCCTAAGGGAAGGAAGAGATACATGTCCTTTAGGAAAAGATGATTGAATTCAGGAATTTAAAATTGAAATTAAAACTGTGGAATCTAATCATATGGGAAAGGGAAGTTCTTAACCCTAAGGAGAAGAAAACCTGGATGATTATATAGGAAGAAGGAACTTCTAACTATAAAGGATCAAATTTGAATTTGATACTAGGGTAGTGCCACCAAGGGCGTACTCTACCACTAGTAGATCTAATCCTACGGGAAGGAAGAAGAGCCTAACCTTAAGGAAAAGAAAGCTTGATTTTAGAATCTGAAATTGAATCCAAGACGGTGCCACAGGGGACTTATTCCATCACTGGGGAGTCTAATCCCAAGCGAAGGAAGAAAAACCTAACCTTAAGGAAAAGAAAGTTTGATTGTAGAATTTGAAATTGAATCCATGACGGTGCCACAGGGAACTTATTCCATCACTGGGAAGTGTAATCCCAAGGGAAGGAAGAAAAACCTAACCTTAAGGAAAAGAAAGTTTGATTTTTGAATTTGAAATTGAATCCAAGATGGTGCCACAGGGGACTTATTCCATCACTGGGAAGTCTAATCCCAAGGGAAGGAAGAAAAACCTAACCTTAAAGAAAAGAAAGTTTAATTTTAGAATTTGAAATTGAAACATGGATGGTGCCACAGAGGACTTACTCCATCACTAGGGAGTCTAATCCTAAAGGAAGGAGAAAAGCCTAACCTTGAGGAGAAGAAAGTTTGATTTTGGAACTTGAAATTGAATCTAGGATGGTGCCACATGGGACTTATTCCATCACAGGGAAGTCTAATCCCAAGGGAAGGAAGAAAAACCTAACCTTAAGGAAAAGAAAGTTTGATTGTAGAATTTGAAATTGAATCCAGGATGGTGCCACAGGGGACTTATTCCATCACTGGGAAGTGTAATCCCAAGGGAAGGAAGAAAAACCTAACCTTAAGGAAAAGAAAGTTTGATTGTAGAATTTGAAATTGAATCTAGGATGGTGCCACAGGGGACTTATTCCATCACTGGGAAGTCTAATCCCAAGGGAAGGAAGAAAAACTTAACCTTAAAGAAAAGAAAGTTTAATTTTAGAATTTGAAATTGAAACATGGATGGTGCCACAGAGGACTTACTCCATCACTGGGGAGTCTAATCCTAAGGGAAGGAGAAAAGCCTAACCTTGAGGAGAAGAAAGTTTGATGTTGGAACTTGAAATTGAATCTAGGACGATGCCACATGTGACTTATTCCATCACAGGGAAGTCTAATCCCAAGGGAAGGAAGAAAAACCTAACCTTAAGGAAAAGAAAGTTGAATTTTAAAATTTTAAATTGAAACCAGGACGGTGCCACAGAGGACTTACTCCATCACTGGGGAGTCTAATCCTAAGGGAAGGAGAATACTTACCCTAAGGAAAAGAGAACTGGATGATCTTATGGGAAGAGAGTATTTCTTCCTATAGGAGATCAGTCTTAAAGTTTTTTGAATTTTGAAACTAGGATGGTGCCGCAGAGGACGTTACCCCTCACTAGGAAAATCTAATCTTAAGGAGAGAAAGCACGATGACTCACATCTGTCATTAAGGAAAAGGAAACTAGAGGACCTTATGGGAAGGAATCATTGCTTCCCACAGAAGGTCAGATCTACATTTTAAACCTAGGATGGTGCCACAGAGGGCATGCTCCATCACTAGAAGATCTTCCTTAACAAAAAGAAAACTAGAGGATCCTGTGGGAAGGAAGTATTGCTTCCCATAGAAGGTCAGATCTAGATTTTAAATCTAGGTTGGTGCTACATAGGGCGTGCTCCATCACTAGAAGATCTATTCCAAAGGAAAAAAAGCACGATGACTCACATCTTTTCTTAAGGAAAAGAAAATTTGAGGACCCTGTGGGAAGGAAGTATTGCTTCCCACAGAAGGTCAGATATAGATTTTAAACCTCGGATGGTGCCACAGAGGGCGTGCTCCATCACTAGAAGATCTATTCCTAAGGAAAAAAAGCATGATAACTCACATCTATCCTTAAGGAAAATAAAACTAGAGGACCCTGTGGGAAGAAAGTATTACTTCCCATAGAACGTTAGATCTAGATTTTAAACCTAGGATGGTGCCACAGAGGGCATGCTCCATCACTAGAAGATCTATTCTTAAGGAAAGAAAGCACAATGACTCACATCTATCCTTAAGAAAAAGAAAATTGGATGATCCTGTGAGAAGGAAGCATTGCTTCGTAAAGAATCGGGTCTGGATTTTAAACCTAGGATGGTGCCACAGAGGGCGTGCTCCACCACTTGAAGATCTAATCCTAAGGAAAGAAAGCACGATGACTCACATCTATCCTTAAGGAAAAGAAAACCCGAGGAAGCTAGGATGGTGCCAGGAAGGATGTACTCCACCACTAGCACATCTAATCCTAAGGAAAGAAAGAATCCTATCCTAGAGGAGGAGAAAACCTGGAGGAAGATAGGATGGTGCCACGAAGGGCGTACTCCACCACTAGCACATCTAACCCTAAGGAAAGGAGGAATCCTATCCTAAAGGAGAAGAAAATTGGAAGAAGCTAGGATGGTGCCACGAAGGGCGTACTCCACCACTAGCAGATGGTCATGTGGGGAGGAAGCTTGCTCGACATAGAGGACCTCAACCGGCAAGAAACTAGGATGATGCCACAAAGGGTGTACTCCACCACTAGCGAGTGATCTTTGTGGAGAGGAAACTTTCTTTACACAAAAGATCAGGTTTGGATGATCATATATATAGGAAACTTGCTCTATATAGAGGATCAGGTCTGGATGATCGTATATAGAGAAAATTTGCTCTATACAGAGGACCAGTTCTAGATGATCGTATATAGAGGAAACTTGCTCTAAACAGAGGATCAGGTCTGGATGATCGTATATAGAGGAAACTTGCTCTTTACAGAGGATCAGGTCTGGATTCTAAAATTTGAGATTTGAAAGATTTTGAATTTGAAGATTTTGAATCTGAAGATGTTCGAATTTGAAACTTGATTTGAATTGATTTTGAATTTTTATTTTGAATTTTGAATTTTGATTAATTTTGATTTGATTTTGATTTGTTTGAGTTTGAAAGGTTTTAAAACTAATTTGATTTGAGTTGGAATTTGATGATGTTATGAATTTGATTCAATTTGATTTTGAATCTCAAATTTTTTTTTGAAATCTGATCTTAAATTTGATTTTGAATTTAAAGGGTTTTGAATTTTATTTTAAGTTTGACACTTATCTAGCATGGTATTTCCTAAAGAGCCTCCCCAATGTTTAAAAATATTGGGTGGCATTCTCGAGGGTTGATTAGTCGATTAGAAATTCTCTCAAAAATCATCATTATAGTAAACGATCCAGTCAACGTTGATTCAAGCTTTACACTGCTTTTACAATGGATTAGAAGTGGTCTCCAAAAGACTACGACCAAGTCTCCTACTTGGTGAGTTCTAAAGTGATACAACTTATCAATATCTTGAATCAAACGTGACTTACAAACTTTCAAACTTTATTGAGCTTAATTTGATTTTTATTTGAGGTCATCAAGCTCTTTGAATTGGAGTCGGGCACTCTGCTCAATTAAAGTTTGATTTTGAACAGCAAGTCTCAGCGAAGAAAACTATGCTCTTAGATCAGAATGATCTACGACCCAACAGAAGGTGAGGCTTAATTTTGAATGACAATTTCCAGCATTAGAAAATACTCCTCCAGTGGGGTTAATCGTGGATGCAGCATAGAGTGTAATTTTTTAAAGAAGGCCTTGCAGGAGAAGATGCTTATGTGGGAGAACTCACACACATTCCTTAAGAACAAAATTTGAGTTTTCATCACGAGTAAAAGATTCATTCTTCTTATTAGAAAGTTTCCTCTAGCTATTTGGACCCTGTCATAACGACAAATGGGAACAAATTCAAAAGTGCAGCGAAAGGTTTGAGTGACTCCAACTAACCTGAAAAGGTTTAAGGATTTAGGTTTTGTTAACCCAGACCAGGTTTCGTAGAAACTAAACTTGGGTCTCCCTTGAATATTTTGAATTAAAATCAATTTCAAAGGGGTTTAAGTTGAGTAAAAAAATTTAATCTTTTCAGTTCTCTTGCACAAAAAAGATTTTGTATCTTGATAGGTTATCGATGTGCGGCGAAAATTCTGGATTCAAGATTTTTTAAAGTCAAGTAATTTAAAGTTAACTAGGTCTTCTGAGGTTTAAGGATTTCAAAAGGAGGGAAGCCTCTTTCTTTCTTTTTCTAGTGGCACTCATTGCACATCTTTTGATTTATAGTGCATTTTGCACTGTTTTTGAATTTTTGGCGCATTTACGCATCTTTTGAATTATGGTGTACTTTATGCATTTCTTAATTTTTTGGCACACTTTGCGCATCTCTTGATTTTAATTGAATTTAAAAAGAGGCTTCACCTTCTTCATTTTAATGCCAGGATTACATCTCAGTATAAGAGAAGAAAACTCCTTCTCTTATACAATGACGGATAATCCTCAAGGCAGGACCCAACCTTTTGAAATGAATATCAACTTGACTTTTGAAAATCATTGAACATATTTTAAGTACACAACAGACATCTATTGAGATAGAAAATTATGAAAAGATTGAGAAGATTTTTAGTTCAAAAGTCAACTTAAGTTTGATATTGCTTTTAATTCAACAGTTAAATCAATCCCACAAAAGAGGTGGGAGGGAGGGGTATTCAAACATTTGGTGGAATCAACTACAACTTTCTCCTGATTAAGACTTAAAGTAGAGGTCAATTTTCCATTAAAAGAAAAATCTATTATCTTGAAATTCTGAAATCAGTACACTTGAGAAATTGAAAGTTTTCCTTAAAAAGCTACAAGTCTAGGTGGCATGACCCTAGTAGTAAGGAATTGAATTCCTATGATCTCCTTTAGAGGGAGAAACTTAAAAGTGTTAATAGGTTGTTAGACCTATTGCTCACGTCCCTAGGCTAACCAAGAGGGGGGGTGAATTGGTCCTTTTAAAAATTACTCTTAGAATTTTGGAAAATCTTAAGATAATAGTACAGTACGAACACAATTCGTACAGTACGAACAAAGTTAATTCTTTGCACTTTCCAAAATACAGAAATTCAACCACATAAAGAAAATAAAATGCATAATAAAAATAGTACGGAAAAGTAAACAGTTAGAGCAGAAAACACAAGAATTTATAGTGGTTAGTTAAAAACGACCTACATCCACTCCCTAAGGACTCCTTCTCTAGGTATTGCACTAAACTCAAGTGACTCTCCTTTTGCCCCCACAGCAAGGCGGAGAAGCCTTTATAAACTTTATTCCACCAACCCGGTGCGGCAAAGAACCATCATCCTTTTTCACCCTCCTGGTGAAGGCAGAGAACCAAACGTCCTTTTATACTCTCCAAGTGCGGCAGAGAACCGTCGTCCTTTTTCACCCTCCAAGTGATGGCAGAGAGCCGTCGTCCTTTTTCACCCTCCAAGTGACAGCAGAGAACTGGAATCCTCTCAAATAAAACTCTTGCAAAAGTCTCCAAGGAAAGTATGAAGATGCTAGAAGAACAAGTAAACAAGTCCTCATAATTGGATAACCTTGTGAATCCCTTCATAATTCTCTCTTCAAAGATTTCTCAACACTCACTCCCAAACACTCTCCCAATCACTCTCCCTTTCACTCTCCAAAAATTTGTTCACAGAAGGATCTCCCTATTAGTCAGTTTAAAAGATCCTTATATACTAAAGGTAAGAAAAATAGTCCAAAAATTGAATTTTTTAAGTTTCACGCGTCCCGATCATCCCGTACGATCGATCTTCGTACTGTACGAATAGTTCAAATCATTGAACAATTTGTCTCATACGATTCAATACGAACCTAAATCAGAGTCATTCGTACCACAAAATCTTCTGTATGAATTATATTTCGTACTATACGAATAGTTCAAAACTGAATGATTCGTCCCGTATGAACCAGTACAAACCTAATTCAGTGCCCTTCATACAAAAAAATCTTCTGTACGAATATTATTACAAACAATATGAATAGTTCAAAAATGAACAATTCATCCCGTACGAACCAGTACGAACCTAATTCAGTGCCCTTTGTACAGCAAAATCTTTTGTATGAATTATATTTTGTACTGTATGAATAGTTCAAAAATGAACGATTCGTCCCGTATGAACCAATATGAACCCAATTCAGTGCCATTCATATAGCAAAATATAGTGTACGAAATAAATTTCATACTATATGAATAGTTCAAAAAATGAACGATTCGTCCCATACGTACCAATACGAATCTAATTCAAAGCAGTTCATACAGCAAAACCTCATGTACGAATATTATTTCGTACTGTACGAATGTAACTTAGAAAAATTTTCTTGGTATATGGGTTCGACATGGAGGACATACTACAGATCGTCCCATACGATATTCAATCATGCTGTACGATCAGTTTAAAAAATTAAGCTTTTTTTTACTCCCCCATTGTGTGTGTGCACAGTTATCCAACTTACAATCACACTCTCTTAGACTCAAGAAAAATAAAAATACATACTTTATTTATAGTGAACAAATGAACTTGAACTCTTCAACAATCTGGAGTGTGAATTTCCTGAAAAATACTTTAGTACACACAATAACAAAACTCAAATATTTATTAGGAGAAGAATAAAACAAACAATAAGCTTTTGCGATCTTCAAAAATAACTTGTATTAGAATTCACTTGAATAAACAGATTTACCAAAATCATAACAATCTCCCCCTTTTTGGTGATGGCAAAATAATTATTGTTTGAATGAATAACTTAAGTCACATTTCTTCTAAGCTTCCACTAAATGTAAGCTTCCACTAAATTTACACTCCCCCTAAGTAAATGAAATCCAACGCTCCCTCTAAAGCCTAAGCTCACCCTAAAGAAATGACCTATCCTAAATAAGGGATAAAAGGGAACATACTGAATAAGCGAAGGAAAGGGTATCAAAAGGGTAAGAAGAATAAGAATTTAACATGCAACATAAGCATTACAAACACTACACACTACACACAAGCAAAGTACATTCTTACAAACACAAACAACTAAAAACTTAAATGCAACAAGTCAAAATAAATCAAGCACACAAAGTCAAACAATAAAAACTTATCAAGTAAACAAAGTCAAACAATAAAACTCTCCCCCTTTTGACAACAACAAAAAGGGACACTCAAATTAGTTGAGAAGTGGAATAATTTTAAATGAAGATTAACTATAATATTCAATTAAAATGCAAAAAGTAAAGACTCAAAAGTGCTAGATTTTATATTATAAGAAGGAGAAGAAAAGTTGATCTAAAGTAGTAATATATTAGTCAGATTAGTAGCCTTAACTTTTGCACAAAAGATGAAATAACATTACCAAAATTCTAAGTCAAAAGTGACAATCATTGATTAGTGAACTTGGAGAAAAATGCTAAAGGAAAGAACAATTGGCGACATTGCGCATCTTTTCAAAATATAGGCTAATTTTGTGTCTTTTTTTAGATTTGGCGACATTGCGCATCTTTTATTGAATGACACACTTTGTGTGACTTTTTACATTTGGCGACATTGCGCATCTTTTATTGTATGGCATATTTTGTGCATCTTTTCAAGCTTTGCTTTGAATGTAAGATTCTTTCCAACAACACTATATCTGGATCACAAATATAATAATGAACACATTGATATAAAATATAAGAGGAATATTAAAACATCAAATATACATCAATTTTGATTAAATATTACATATCTAAATAAGATAAAGTAAGATCTTCTAATCCACACCAAATCATAACGAAATTTAAATTTTTTTGAGAATTTAATGTTATGCATAGAATTTTCTATTGTAATATAAACTCAATTAACATTTTAGAACATTAATCAACTACAGTCAAGTGTTTTAAGATTAGAACGTTTCTAGTCAATAACACAAAATGATATGTACAGAAACACATGTACATTTCTTTTCTGATCATTTCCAAAAACATACAACATAGCAAGCTTTACTTTGTAGCACAACTTCATATGAAAAACTTGCTAACATTCTCAAAATATAGAAATAAACATAAACCAGTCAAAACATAAAACAACCTAACAACAATAAAGAGAATCACAAACACATCCAAGCCAAGCCAAAATAAAGCATACTAGAACTCAAAAGGATCCTGATCTGGAGGAGGTGGTGGAGCGCCGAACAGACCAAAATAGCTATTTAGCGTTGTAATATTTTTGTTTACAGAATCAAATTGTTCTCTTATCCACACTCTATCCTCCTTGTACAGATCATCCTGCTGCTTTAGGTGTGCCTCTATATTATCAAATCTTTGATCCATTCTATTAAATCGTTGGACCATATCCTAGTAGAAGTCTTGATTGGGTCCAGGTCTAAGTGCAGGTGTAGGAGCAGGAGCAGGTTCATCATCAGAACTAATCATATGTTCATCTCTCCCAAAAAGTGCTCTAAAAGAGCCATCAATGAAATAGAGTGGGAGTTCTGAAGGTCCGTCAGGATGGACTATATTGTACTTTTTTCTCAAGAATAAAATAGATTACATGACCTAGGGCAATATTCTTCTTTCTGTTTACACTGGGTTGGCCAATATTAGAAAGGCAAAAGATATAGTCTAAAAGCAGTTGGGCTTCATCAATTAGTTGACCAGTCATGATCAGCTATGTGACACAAGCGAGAAGAGGGGTCATGTTTACTCTATCTCTGGCCTTAGGAATGATAAAGCTCCTGAGAACATGTTGAATTATACGGGCATTTTGGTTTAAGGTGTCGACTCGAGGAACATGAGTTGGTTGTCTTACACCTCTAATGACCTGATTTACTTCAGTCCAGTCATAATCAGATCGAGCTATCAAAGTATTTGCCCGATCGCCCATGGTTCTTAAATGAAAGTACTCTCCTAGATCCTCCTTTGTAATCTCTACTCTCTGTTTCTGAACATATTATGAAATCCTAGTATAATCATGACAAAAAGTTATGTTGGCTAGAAAAACATGAAAGAGGTCTCTATTGTATGAGTAGATTAGAGTGAGAAGGAAGGAGAACTGGGTAGAATCAAAGAGAGGCATTACTGCGAAATGGAGATTTTCGTGTAGCAGAATGCAGGAGGGAATGATTTTGGATGCGGCATACCTATAGTATGCCTCTTTATTTTGCTTACTTAAAAAATTGTCATCCCAGTCCCTCCTAGAAGAAGCCCCTCTAGATTGATGTACTCTTTTTCCACTTCCAGAAATCTCTATTCTATGCTCTAAAAGGTTTGAAATGAGGATGGAATAAAAGAAAATGACCCTCCCTCTTATGGAAAATCCTATCAATCGTACTGTATCATTTAATACAAGATGAAATTTGTTTCATCCAGGATGAATTGAATTTTGTTCGTGATGAATGAAAGCAGTCAAAATGAAACAGTTTTTAGTAAACTGCTTGTCCCGAGGCATCCTTCCGTACAGGCTTTTTGACTTCCCAATCGTACAGCCGAAGACGTGTTCGTTCGGGACAATCAAAAAATTAAAGAATCCTTCAGGCGACGGTTAGAGTCATCCTCATGCGAAATGACACTTGGATCGTACAGACGAATGATGTATTCGTATGTACGATCATCAATAATAACTGACGCTAATCATGATTCCTCCCCGATTCGTACAGATGAAATTCATATAATCATACAGTACGATAACATCATCGTACAGTACAAATAGATAAAATAAAATAAACTTTCGTCACTCCAATCTTACAGGTTTCCAACATTCAACTAAAGACCAATTTAACATTTTTTATTATTATATTTTTTTTAAAAAAATGACAATACAAAGCATACAAATAAAACATAAAACACTAAATAATAAATCACTTACAATGAACATACCAACAAACATATATAAACACACATTTGCAGAATTTTTAATCAAGCATTTAAATCAATTACACCTAGCCTTGTCCTTAACATGCTAAAAGTGTCAAAAGCTAAGAGTTTTGTGAAAATATCTGCAAGCTGATCTTTAGTAGCGACATGATGTAGTTCAATTTCCCCTTTCGCTACATGATCTCTTATAAAATGATGCCTTATATCAATATGCTTGGTTCTAGAATGTTGAATATGATTCTTTGAAATACAAATGGCACTAGTATTATCACAAAAGATTGGAATGGTGCCAATTAAAAATCCTAAGTCACTCAATTGTTGTTTTAACCAAAGCACCTGTGCTACATAACTCCCTAAGGCAATATATTCTGCTTTAGTTATAGAAAGTGCTACTAAATTTTATTTTCTGTTGGACCAAGATACTAATGAATTTCTTATAAATTGACATGTCCCATAAGTACTTTTCCTATCCACCCTACAGCCTACAAAATCAGAATCTGAGTATCCAATAATATCAAAAGAAGAACTATTCTTAGGATACCAAATCCCTAAATTTTAAGTTCCCAGAAGATATCTTAAAATCCTTTTCACTGCTGTCAAATGTGATTCCTTTGGATCAGCTTAAAATCTAGCATATAAGCAAACACCAAACATGATGTCAGGTCTGCTAGCAGTCAAATAAAGAAAAGATCCAATTATTCCTCTAAACTTCTTTTGATCAACAGGTTTTCCCTTAGGATCCTTATCTAATAGTACTGAGGAACTCATGGGTGTAGTTACTGGTTTAGTATTATCCATTTCATACTTTTTGATGATATCCTTAACATACTTAGATTGATAAAGAAAAGTTCCTTCCTCATTTTGCTTTATGCTAAAACCAAGAAAATAACTCAAATCACCTATCAAACTCATTTCAAATTCACTACTCATTATCTTTGAAAATTCATCACATAGAGTTTTATCAGTTGATCCAAAAATGATGTCATCCACATATATTTGTACAATGAGTATCTCATTTTCAATTCTTTTCAAAAATAGAGTGGTATCCACACTTCCTTTAACAAATGATCTTTTTAATAAGAAAGTGCTTAACCTCTCACACCATGCTCTAGGTGCCTGTTTTAGTCCATATAATACCTTTTTCAATTTAAAAATATGATTAGGGAATTTAGAATTTTTAAAGCCTGGAGGTTGCTCAACATAAACATCCTCTTCTATCACCCCATTCAAAAAGGCACTCTTGACATCCATTTGGTACAATTTAAAATCTTTAAAACAGGCAAAGGCTAACAAAACTCTAATTGCTTCAAGTCTTGCTACAGGGGCAAATGTCTCCTCAAAATCAATTCCTTCAATTTGATTATACCCCTTAGCTACCAATCTAGCCTTATTTCTCACAACAGCTCCTGAATCATTCATTTTGTTTTTGAACACCCACTTAGTTCCAACTACACTTTGATCTATTGGCCTTTCAATTAGCTCCCAACATCATTTCTCTTGAATTGATTTAACTCTTCTTGTATGGCCAAAATCCAAAATTCATCCAAAAGTGCTTGTTTTATACTAATGGGTTCAATCATTGAAATAAATGCTGAATGATTTACCTCTTTCCTCAAACCATGCCTAATCCTAACTCCTTCACTTGGTTCTCCTAAAATCAATTCTTTAGGATGACTTCTAACAAATTTCCATTCTCTAGGCAATTAATTTTCTTCTTTCTTTTCAACCCTTTCTTCAACTTTTTGATCTTCAAGTTTTTGGGTTACTACCTCAACCTCATCTTCATCCAACTTAGACTCTTTACTATCATAAGATTCATCAAAAATAACATGTGTGGTCTCCTCAACTACTAATGTTCTCTTATTAAAAACTCTATAGGATTTTCCAACACTTGAATAACCTAGAAAGATTCCTTCATCAGATTTTGGATCAAATTTTCCTAAGAGAGATTTATCATTATTATGAATAAACACTTTACATCCAAAAACATGTAGATGTGAGAGGTTGAGACTCTTACCTTTAAGAAGTTCATAGGGTATCTTATTTAATTTAGACCTTATGTACACCCTACTCAACACATAGCACACTGTACTAACTGCTTCAGCCCAAAAATATTTAGGAAGTGAATACTCTGCCAACATGGCCCTAGAAATTTCAACTAATGTCCTGTTCTTTCTTTCTACAATTCCATTCTGTTGAGGTATCCTAGAAGCTGAGAAGTTGTGTTCAATCCTATGAGATTTGCAAAAATCATTAAACATTTTATTTTCAAATTCTCCCCCATGATCACTTTGGATAGTAACTATTTCAAAACCTAGTTTCCTCTGAATCCAAGTGGCAAAATCTCTAAACTCTTCAAATGATTCACTCTTATGATTCAAAAATCTAATTCAGGTGAATCTCGAATAGTCATCCATAATAACATACCCAAATCTTTTTCCTCCTAGACTTAAGGTACTAATAGGTCCAAATAAATCCATGTGAAGAATTTATAAGGGCTTGCTAGTCCTAATTTCCTTGATTGAATTGAAAGAGGATCTCACTTGTTTTACTAATTGGCATGCATCACACAAGTGATCTTTAGTGAAGTCTAATTTGGGTACACCTCTAACTAGTTGCTTTTGAGTGATTTTTCTAAGATTTCTCATACTAGTATGACAAAGCCTTCTATGCCATAACCATGATTCATCAGATACAGTTTTGAAACATAGATCAATAGAAGGATTAATAAAATTCAAATCTAGTATGTAAACATTATTACCTCTATCACCATTCAAAATAATAGTTCCATTTAGACAAATAACATAACTAGTAGGCAAAAACTTTATATGATATCCCTTGTCACATAATTGACTTATACTCAACAGATTGTGTTTCAAACCTTCAACCAACAGCACATTTTCAATAACAAAGTTTCTAGAGTTTCCAATTATACATGTACCAACCACTCTCTTGGTAGTATTATCTCCAAGTATAACCTTGCCTCCATTCCTGGCTTCCAGCGATATAAATTGATTCGTATCTCCAGTCATATGCTTTAAGCAGCCGCTGTTCAGGTACCAAATACTCTCACAAGGTCTTGTGTGAGAGCGTTCCTGCAAAATGATCAAATGTTAGTCTTGGGAACCCAAATAAGTTTGGGTTCCCCTCTTGATAATTTTAAACCAGATGCATGTGTGATATGTTATGATTTATGCACCTTAGGTCTCCACACTAAATGTGTTCGATATTTAAGTGTACAAGTGTGGGAAATATGTCCTAAACTACCACAAGAAAAATACTTTACTCCTGGAAAAGGATTCACCAATCTATTCTTCCTGAAAATTTTCTTCTTAGACTTTGAACCAGTTGTCTTGTAGTAGGGTTCTTGAAAATCTTCAAGTTTATGTAGATTTCTATTTTCTTTAAGTAATTTTAACTGAACATTAAGATAAGCATTAGCACTTTCTAGAATTGAATTATCAATCTTCAAATCATGCTCTCTAGTATCCGATTCATCCATATAAGTTTTAAAATCATTTCAAGTTTAGTGTAAGATGATTTTAGAAGATTATGCTATTTTTTTAAATCATCAAACTCATCAAACAAGGTCATGTGGTTACTATCAATTAATGCATGATCTTTTCTAAGGATCTCATATTCTTTCTGCAGCTCTAAATAATCTAAATTTAATTTAGCATGCAGTTTTTTCAGTTTCCTATATGCTAAATGTATATGTTCAGAAACTTCAAACAATTCTTCATAACTTAAGTCACATACCTCTTCTTGATCTGAATGATCAAGATTGTCAGCCATTAAACACAAATTTGTGACTTCCTCTTCGGGTGCAGTTTCTGAGGAATCTGAAGCTGAGACCGCCCAAAATGCTCGTTGAAGTTTCTTTTTACCCCTTCTTTCCTTTGGTTTCTCCTCGGCCTTCTCCTTGCTAGGATTTCCCTTGAGATTGGGGCAGTATGTCTTTATATATCCTAGCTTCCTACACTCATAGCAAATGACTTCGTTAGAAGCCTTAACATTCTTTTGGAACTTACCTTTGTTCCACTGTTGGCATCTTCTCTGCTTCCTTTTAGGAAACTTCTAAATTGCCTTGTCATTAAGGCAATATCCTCTTCATCCTTAGGTAGTGACTGATCACTTTTTGAATCGTCCACCTTCAAAGCTATGTTCTTCTCCTTTCACTTCTCAGCTGCATCAATCTGTCTTTGAGTCACAGATTGCTCGTAAGCAATTTGTGATCCAAGAAGATTGTCAACAGAATAAACATTTAAGTCTTTAAATTCTGATATTGCAGTTATCTTTGCATTATATGCACTAGGTAAGCCATGAAGTATCTTGTTAACTTTTTCTGCATTAGTTAACTCCCTACCTAAAGCATGCAATGAAGTGGCTATGTGAGTAAAATGTGTGTACATGTCTGAGATTGATTCATTCGATTTCATGCGAAATAGTTCATAGTCATGCAAGAGAATGTTCAACCTAGTTTGCTTCACTTCATTTGTACCTTCATAAGTAATGCAAAGCCTATCCCAAATTTCTTTTCCTGATTTATAAGTTGAAACACACATATAATCTTCTGATTTTAAAGCACAAAAGAAACTATTCAAACACTTAGCATTTAATTGAGCTAGCTCACGTTCTTCTATAGTCCATTTGGCAAAAGATGTTTGAACTCTAATTTCTTCTACAGTTCTAGTGAATTCAGTATAACCTTCCTGTACTAAAATCCACATGCGATAATCAAGAGATTGTAGAAATGTAGACATGTGAGTTTTCAAAAAATCAAATGGGATATTGTCAAACAAAGGTGGTCTAGTGATCGAGTAACCTTCTAAAGTATTTCTATTTTCAAAATTAGCCATGATCAAATTCCAAAAAGTATTTTAAACAGTGATTTTTGAAATTGGCTCTGATATCACTTGAAAGTGCGAATAGAATGTTAGACCTATTGCTCACGTCGCTAGGCTAACCAAGAGGGGGGTGAATTGGTCCTTTTAAAAATTACTCTTAGAATTTTAGAAAATCTTAAGATAATAGTACAGTACGAACAGAGTTAATTCTTTGCTCTCTTCAAAACACAAAAAATTCAACCACAAAAAAAAAATAAATGGCGTAATCAAAACAGTGCTGAAAAGTAAATAGTCAGAGCAAAAAATACCAGAATTTATAATGGTTCAGTCAAACACGACCTACATCCACTCCCTAGAGACTCCTTCTCTAGGTATTGCACAAAACTCAAGTAACTCTCCTTTTGCCCCCATAGCAAGGCGGAGAAGCTCTTACAAACTCTCTTCCACCAACCCGGTGCGGCAGAGAACCATCATCCTTTTCACCCTCCTTGTGAAGGCAGAGAACTAAACGTCCTTTTACACTCTCCAAGTACGACAGAGAACCATCATCCTGTTTCACCCTCCAAGTGACGGTAGAGAACCAAAATCCTCTCGAACAAAACTCTTGCAAAAGCCTCCAAGGAAAGTATGAAGATGCTAGAAGAACAAGTAAAGAAATCCTCATAATTGGATAACATTGTGAATCCCTTCACAATTCTCTCTTCAAAGATTTCTCAACACTCACGCCCAAACACTCTCCCAATCACTCTCCCTTTCACTCTCCAAAAGTATTTTCACAGAAGAATCTCCCTACAAGTTAGTTTAAAAGATCCTTATATACTAAAGGCAAGAATAACCGTCCAAAAACTAAAATTTTCAAGTTTCACGCGTCCCGATCGTCCCGTACGATCGATCTTCGTACTATACGAATAGTTCAAATCATTGAACGATTCGTCTCATACGATTCAATACGAACCTAAATCAGAGTCGTTCGTACCACAAAATCTTCTGTACGAATTATATTTCGTACTGTATGAATAGTTTAAAAATAAACGATTCGTCCCGTACGAACCCAATTCAGCGCCCTTCGTACAGTAAAATCTTCTGTACGAATTATATTTCATACTGTATGAATAGTTCAAAAATGAACGATTCGTCCCGTACGAACCAGTATGAACCCAATTCAATGCCCTTTGTACAGCAAAATCTTCTGTACGAATTATATTTCGTACTGAATGAATAGTTCAAAAATGAACAATTCGTCCTGTACGAACCAATATGAACCCAATTCAGTGCCCTTCCTACAGCAAAATATAGTGTACGAAATAAATTTCATACTGTACAAATAGTTCAAAAAATGAACGATTCATCCCATACGTACTAATATGAACCCAATTCAGAGCAGTTTGTCTAGCAAAACCTCATGTACGAATAATATTTCGTACTCTATGAATGTAACTTAGAAATATTTTCTTGGTATATGGGTTTGATATGGAGGACATATACTATAAATCGTCCCGTACGATATTCAATCATACTGTATGATTAGTTTAAAAAATTAAGTTCTTTTTTTTACTCCCCCATTATGTGTATGTGCAAAGTTATCCAACTTACAATCACACTCTCTTAGACTCAAGAAAAATAAAAATACAGACTTCATTTACAGTGAATAAATGAACTTGAAGTCTTTAGCAATCTGGAGTGTGAATTTCCTGAAAAATACTTTAGTACACACAACAACAAAACTTAAATATTTGTTAGGAGAAGAATAAAACAAACAATAAGCTTTTGTGATCATCAAAAATAACTTGTATTAGAATTCACTTGAATGAACATATTTACTCAAATCATAACAAAACTATTATAGAATCTGCACTATCCTAGTGGCATCATTTCAATCAAAAGATTTATCATGATAGGACTCCATTGAAAAGTTAAATTTTGACGGTATCACTATCTGATATAATCTTAGATTAATCCCCTTCTCCAATTACTAGTGACCTAATATTTAAGAGAGTGGCTCCCCGAGTGGTTTCTACACCTCCTCCTCTACAGGTGATGTAGTGGGACACATATAGAAACGTGACCTAACATCTTCTAGTAGAGTGGACGGGTCATAACCTTCAATTGGGGGCGTAGGGCCTAGTGCTGATGTTTGTTCAGTTCTGGCTTGATTGAATCTTGCCATATAGTAATCGAGAAGGTGTATTGAAGATCGCGCTCTCGTTTCTACAACCTCCTTTCTTTGAACAACAGGAGAAGGGTAGAAACGATTTTCACCAGGAAAGGGGTACGTAGAAAGAGCAATAAACTTTTGATTAGCCTCAGACTTGACGTGCTTTAAGGATTTCGCCTCAGCAGTCTTTCTGGTCTTACCAACCTTCTTTCTGACTCTTCGAAGGTAGTTCTTCCGTTTATTCTTACTGGCGACAGGGATGCTAGAACTTGACCCAATCTCAGATTGAGATGGTAACTCTCCCATCATTATTAACTTCTAGTTGTTATCCTCCTCAGTAGAGGATACAGTGGGTAAAGGGGAAATAATGACCTCCATCTCGGAGATGGGGGAGTCAACTCCTAACCATAAAGTAATCTTCACTAAGGGAACATCCCTTTGTATTCTGACAGACAGATCAATCATTTCTTCTCCATCGACTGATAACTTGAAGTCTTGGAATTGCATTTCAAACTGGATGAAATTACCAGAAGTGATTCCTTCTACTATCAAGTTTCTATCCAGAGAGAAGATGAGTTTCCCAGCCATTTGAGTGCTTGAATTCCTGAGATTAATGAAAGGTGACTTGAATTAATTGATTTTAAAATTGCATTTGAGTTCTGGAATTGATCAATTTTATTCAAAATTTTAAAGCTCAATCATGTTAAGTTTACACTCGACACAGTGGTTTATAAAATTAACGAGGAGAGCTTAAGAGTTGAACTTGACTCTTTCGCTACACCAATTGACTTGGGACAAAATGTTAAAGTTCAGACTTGATCAAGACTTGAATTTTAGAGCGAGATTTGAATTGATTCATTGGAGAGAATTTTCATCAAGTTTTTGCAACTCAAATATGTTGAATCTGCATTCAACATAGAGGTTCACCAAATGAAGAGAAAATTCAGAGAGTCAGCTAGACTCTTTCGCTACACCAATTGACTTGTGGCAAAATTTTAAGGCTTGAACTCGAATTTGACTTCAAAATTGAGTTTAAATTTAAGGTGAAAATCAAATTTGAACTTAAGGTTGAAATTATATTTTGAATCAGAGTTGGATTTGAATTTGAACTTAAGGTTAAAGTCGAATGGACCTTTCTTCAAATTTTGTGACTCAACAGGTTGAGTTTCACTCAATCATATAGGTACACAAAATTGATATGAAAGATCCGGGGATCGGGCTCAACTCTTTTCATTTCACCAATTAACTTGGGTCGAAATGTCAAAACCCGAATTTGATTTTGAAATTAAATTTGAAGTTGAATCTAAAATTAAAATCAAACTTGAATTCAAGGTGAAAGTTGAATTCAGGCCTAAGGTTGAATTTGAATTTGAATCTTGAGGTTAGAATTGAATTCGAATTTCAGGTTGAAATTGAATTTTAATTGATATTGAATTTCAGTTTGAAGCTGAATTTACACTCAAGATTGGAACTGAACGGATCTTCTTCAAAATTGGAACTAAACATATTAAATTTTGTTCAAATATATAGGTTTACCAAATTAACCTGAAGATCCTAAGAAATTAGGCTTGACTCTTTTCACCGCACTAAGTGATTTGGGGGTGAAATGTCAAAACCTAGATTTGACAAGAATTTTGAATGTTTGTTGCATATGTTCAACTACAACAGAATGTTATAGAAGACACATGGCAACGATGATTGAAGTTGATTTGAGAAATCTTGAAGGAGATTTAAGAAAAATTTGAAAATCCGGTAGAATCTCCCCTTATTTTTGAAACTCAATGTGTTGAATTCACATTCAACATAAAGGTTTACAAATTTGGGGGGGGGGGGGGGGGGGATTCTTAAAAGTTGACCCGACTCTCTCATCCTAGGAACTGTTTAGGAGTGAAATGTTAAAGACCGACTATACTAGAAGGATTAAAGTTTTGAACCAAATTTGAAGAGGTAATTCATTATTGGAGGCTTGAAACTTTGATTTTAAGATTGAAGGATCTTCTATAAATTATGAAACTTAGCATGCAGTGATTCATTTGCATGCGAGTTTGTAACATATACAGGAAGATTTTGAGAAGCTTGGCTTGACTCTTTTACTGTACCAATGAACTTGGAGGCAAAATGTCAAAGCCCGGCTTGGAGGGAGAATTCCTACACTTGCCTCTCTTTTCACATGTCTTAATTGAGTTGGTCACACTCACCCAAGGGAGAAATGGGTAGAGGGACCAATGGAAGAAAAGTAGTCTAAACTACTGATGCAATAAAATTTGTATCGCTATTAAAGATGGAGAGGGAGTTACTCCCCAGTGGAGTCGCCATTTTTTGTTTGGATTGAAAAAGTATGAGTTTTGAAAAGATTTAATTTTCTTTGAGAAATATTTAATTTCTGGAATTTTAATTTTTTTTGAAATCAAACGCTAATTATGAATGATAAATCACCTCGAGAGATGAACAAATCATTCCTTAATGTGCTCAAATTTCAAAACTTTGAATTTATCTTGATTATCGCAGTCAAACTCAAGGGGAAACAATATATGATCCCAGAGGATCAAAATAAGTTTCAATCAAGTATTTAACTACAATAATTTAGATAAGAGGATCATTAATAACAAATTGATATATCTTTCTAAAGAAAGAAAATATCAATCACTATTGATCGTCTGAAAATGACAATAATGATCATTGATTTTTGATTTTCCTAAAGATAATTAATTGTAGGTTTTAAAAACTTGATTTTGAAATCTGGTTTGGATTTCTAAATCTCCTACGAGCGCAAGCCCTCATAGTTAATTACATCATAGGAAACAAGAAATTTTCTGACGAATACTCTCGATTAAAATAGCGATACAAATTTCATTTGAGAATTTAAAGCTTGATGTCAAAGGAGGTAAGGATTAGAATTTCAAGTGGGATTAGATCAAAATTGAACTATTCTTTCTGGAGTCAAAGGAGGAAGGGTGGGAGATATCTTGAGATTCTGAATTACTTCAGAAACACCTCAAACTATCCTAAGTGTTGGACTTGAATTTGATGGAAAGAGGTTTAATGTTTAAATGATCAATTTTATTAGAAAGTGGGAATTATATTCCCAGAGGTTGAGGTCTTAGGATTAAAAATCTGCCTCAGATCCTAAGTCTAAAATGGGTTCTGAAGATCAGTGACCCGAAACCTTGCTAATGCAATGTAATCCTGGACTTACCTCGGCCTGGATTGGGTAGGCAGCTAAACCACCTAGGCCCTTCAAAACCATGTATCCGATCTTTTATGCAGGAGTGGTAAGGACATTAATTAAGATTACTTTAAGGAGAGTGGGGCCGACATCTAGAGCAGATTCCTAATTAGCCCCTTAACATATGTTGGGTGAAATGCTTAAGCTAGAGATACAATTAAAGATTAGACTCAAATTTAATTTGTTACTAATGCGATACATGCTAGTTGTCTTGAATGCTTAAAAATTGGATTGAAGCAATTTTAAAATCAGGCTTAAAAAATAGGATTTATCCTAGAGATTGTACAATATCCCCTTAGGCAGAACTACACACTAATAGGTTAGGTGGTCTGCCAAAACCCACAGGCGGGGAGGTGCCTAACACGGAAGAGAAGTTTTAATATATATGCATGAAAAACCCTCGGCGGTCCCAGTCTTACTTCTTAAAAGCGTGAGACTTACTATCTGAGCCTAAATTTTTTAAGTTTTATTTAAGTAAAAATAGTTTTAAGTTTTATTATCGGATTCCAAGCTAAATCGAATATGACATGCAAGAATCACCAAGAAACTATTAAAAACATGCAAGTCCTTAATCGCAATCAACATCAAACAATCAACTCAATTAAATAATCAAATCGATTAAATGTAATACTCAAACTAAAAGTCCATAGGTAAGTGCCTTTTAATTATACAACCCAGGGTCTACAGGAAAAGTAAAGTGGCCAGGCACTATTAATAATAACCTGGATTTCTAATCCTAAGACTCAAGTGACTTTAAGAATGGGTCTTCTCGTTCTTCACTTCTTCGCCTTCTTGGAACTCCTTGGATCGTCGAGTCCGAATATCCAAAGGAAAAGAAACTCTCCCTTAAAAAGGTGGTTATCTTTTCTCTTTGGATACTTTTAAAAGTATCCTAACTTAGACTTCCAAATGGATGAGAACTCTCCCCTAAAGGATGTCTTCTCTTCTTTGGAATCTAAGTAGGATATAAATATCTCATTCTCAAATCACTGAACATGTTACAACTCAATTACATTTAAATTACTCAATCAAAATTAAAAATCTAGACTCAATCCTACAAGGTTATCCTAATAATCAACAATTTATTTAACATCCCGAGCAATTAATATTTTAAAATTTAAGTGCTCGAATTCACAGCCACACTTGGCCATGCTCTTTTAATTTTAAAGGGGATCTTAAACGTATTCTGAAGCACTTGCAGAAAATAGTGTCAATTTTAAAGCTTTAATTATTTGCCCCCTTTAATTTGAAATGTTTTGTATGAGCATGGCCATCTGTATAAGATTAAATTAGTGCAAATTATTCCTAACCTAGGAGTAGATCTAACGTATAATCAATCATATCATAGAGTGCGGTAAATAAATAAACAATCAAAGCAATCCTACTACTAGCAAACAACATGTAGTGAAAGCTTAAAAACCCAGCACATAACAGAAAGGTAAACACCAGCCTAGCCTAAGACTAGAGTTGGTTATCCTAGGAAACCATCTAAAGTGTGTGAGCTAGGTTGTGTCGTTTGGATATGTCCTAAGTAGGGCAATTAGTTTAAATTGTTTGATGTTCTTGTTGGTTGAAAGGCTTAAGGGATTTTAATTTTGAGTTTAAGTATTAATGGCTTAAAATCGATTTTAAAGTGTCTTTTAAAGGGTTGTTGATTATCACCTTTATTTCACACCGAGGCTGTGAAGTTTATTTCACCTTCCTTGGGGCTAAGTTAATAGCCTCGTAGGCTTGGGTTACCCAATAATAATCATATAGTTAACTGATTTAATTTCAATTTAAAGTTTGAAAGTTATTAAATTTTAATAAAGATTGGTTGATTACTGATTTTAAGGTTTAATTAATATTTTCTGGATTTTTTAATAATTTATTAAATTTTAGAATTTTCTGGATTAATTTTAATGATTTAATTAAGGGGTCAAAAGTTGACTTTTTTATTAAGCATAAATTCTAGGAAGTTAGTATTTTATTAAAATACTAGACCTTAATACAATCAGTTAGACTGTAAGTATATTGAAATTGGATTTTTCTATATTTTATTATAAAGGTTTGAAGTTTTGACTTGATTTTGAACTAGATTTGACCAAAAGTTGACTTTTTCAAATTTGTTTGGTTTCTGGAAATTTAATATTTTTGATAAATATTAGACCTTAAGATGAGTTGTATGCCTCTAAGTTTGACTGATTTGGAGTTTATTTGAATTAGTTATAAATTTTTGAAGTTTTAAGTATTTATTGAATTATTTAATTAGTTTAATTAGAAGGCTTTTGATGATTTGAATCCAAATAACCTCCAAACACCTTGGAATCAACTCCAAAGGTTAGGAATGACCTAATAAGAAGAGATTCCTAAGTGTTTGAGAGTGTTTTTGGAATTTTTAATTATTTTTAATTAATTAAATTAATTAAATATTGAATTTCAATTAAAATTAAATTATGATCAAATTTGATGTCTAATGAAGGGGCTTTTATTTTCATTGATTAAGGGTTCAAATTTGGTCAGTTTAAGGTATTATTTGTAATTTTTGGATTTAATCTTGATTTATTAAAATTTTTGGAATGTTTTAAGGCTTAATTAAGGTTTAATTTTGACTTGTTTAATTTTCTGACTTAAAGGGCTCCAAATTGGGTGAAATTTGAACATAAGGTATTAAATGCCACTAGATTTAATGTTCTCAAGTTTCATCCCTAATGGGTGTGTGTATAATTTCCTAGGAATTTTCTAAGTTATCTAGTGCTTATCCTTAATTATTTTTCCTAGGTGATACTAAGTTGAATGGGCTTGAATCAAGGTCACTAACCCTTAAAATACACCTAAACAATCATACCACAGCAGGATTAAAGTCTAAATTTACATGTATAGGGTGAAATGAATTTTCCATTACTTGGGTTAAAATTTAACCCATATTAGAAAATTCTATACAGCTCAATCATGTGCTCAATTAGGGGAGGAAAAATTACAGAACATGGTAAATATCCTATAATTATCCCATGCCAAAATTGAACTCAAATGGGTGATACTAAAATGTTTAAAGAAATAAAGATTAAATTCAATATTAATTAAATAACTCCTAAGAAATACCTAAAAACTCAATGAAATTATTTTTAAATGATAGAGCTTTTCACCCTGAATCCATAGAGGTATTACATGCAAAAATTGGATTAAAAATGAATTTTCTACGGATCTTTGACGTTTTTAAGAATTTAAATAATTTTTTAAATCAAATTATGTCAAATCGAGCTGGCAGCACCGCCAAACCAATCTTTGGCAATGATTAGCTGTCGATAGTGCGATGCCGTAGTTCAGATACATGGCGTGCACTCGACGGGCTACTTAAACACGTCAGCATCGACGACGGCCGTCCGATCTAATCAGCTCAGATCATATCTAAGCGACAATGACAAGCCACATCACTCGTGCGGTTTGGCCAGGAGACCCATGTTTGATCCTCAGGGTAGCCGCACGGTCCATATTTGATCTTGATCATCCGATTTTCGATCGGATGGCCCAGATCTTCTGAATTTTCACAGTTCTTTTTTTATAGAAAAATTCAAATGCTCAAATCTCTGAAATTACTCAACCAAAATTCATGAAATTTGAAACATAGATTAATGGTAGCATAATCTTACAATGCCTGAAGTTTGGAAGCTCCATGCATTGTGTATTTGCTACAATTTCAAATTTAAATTTAAAATTAAAATTGGAATAACTCATAATCTAGCCATTAGATTTTTGAGATCTTGGGCTCCTTTTACTCCAGGAGAAGTCCCCTACAATATTGATGAAGAGCCCAGGACTTGGTTCTAGCTGGATCTTGAGTTAACTTGAAAAACCCTCTTTCTCTCTCTAGCTCCCTCTCTCTTCACTAATGGGGCTTTGGAGGTCAGATTTGATGGGGAAATAGTTGGGAGAGCTATAGGAATTATTGGAGAAGCCCTTAGAGAAGCCTGGAAGGCTGGATGTGTTCTGGAGGAGAAGATTTTAGGTGAGAGAAGGTTAGGAGGTGAATGAGCTTGATTTGAGGGTTTTAAGCCTATTCAATCATCCCCACGCCAAATGGATGGCTGGGATGACTTGGAGAGCTGCTCAGATGTTACCATCTTTCCAAGAGATGGTTAGGAGCATATGGGTGAGCACATGGCATGGACATTAGGTGTAAAGGTCCTTTTGTCCCCATATGACCATGTGGAAGTGATAATAGCTGTTGGATCTAGATCTTAGAGTTGGAGTGAGCCCTAAGATGGTTCTAGACTGCACTTAAGCTGCTGGAGAGGGTTGGACTAGAGGGGATCAGGTTTAAGGAAGGTTTTGACCATCTTTGACCCTCCTAAACACTTGATTTGAATGTTTCACTAGTCCGAAGCCACTTGGACTACTGAAGTGACAGTGAAGGGGTTATAGAGAACTGCTTTAATGGGTTGGAGAAGGTTGGTTGGTTTGAAATGGGTTTAGATAAGTATTTGACCACTTTTGACCCATTCAAAGGCCTATATTGACTATTTGACTAGTAAACCTGGTCAAACCTGCTGATGTGGACGTAGGAGGATGCTTAGGTATAGTTTGAGCGAGCTCCTAAAGATTTAAAAAAGATAACTTGAAGAAATTGATATGCAAGAGAGAAGGTTTGACTAAATATTAAAGTTGACTTTGGTCAATGCCACTTCGATTTGATTGGCCAAGGTTTAAGATATGATTAGGCCATGGTTTGGAGTTAGTTTGAAGCTTGAAAGGGGTTTATCATGTTGAATGGGTTAAAATAATCCATTTGAAGCCTTAAGATGTACTTGGGTCAACCTAGGTTAACTTGGTCAACCAGGTTGACCCAGGACCTGGGTTCGAGCTTATGTGATTTGATTTGATAATTTGAATTCAGTGGATGTGATTTGAAGGATCAAAATTATCATCTAGGTCAAATGACCTATTTAGGCCCTTAATGGGCCTAATGGGTCAACTAGGTTGACTTGGTCAACCAAGTTGACCCAGGGTCAAGGATTGGGTTCAATCAGTTCAAAATGATATTCTGAGTCTACTGGTGATGGTCTCAAGGCCTGGGGAGGTCATTTGGTCAAAATGACCTATTTTGATCCATAAAGGCCTATTTGGTCAACCTAGGTTGACTTGGTCAACCAGGTTGACCCAAGGGCTAGAAGTGGGTCAAATAAATTGGGTGGGTGGCAGGTCCAGTGGCATAGGCCATAAATATTTGAAGGTTTTCTAGCCTTTGGGTTTTAACCAAATTTTTAATGTTAGAAATTTTAGAAGGGGCTCAAATTTGGAGGGTTGCCTCTAGAGACATATCACATCAGTATGCAACTGACAGACCCTGAATCAGAGGTCATTTGGTAGGGTTTTTAAGTGTTCAAAGATTTGTTGGAAAAGGCTTTGAGGACTTAGACCTTTAGCCTTGGATTTGAGTCTAGAAATTTGGATTTGATCTAGGTTTTGGAGTTTGAATGTCTGGATTTGAATTAAGCCTAGATTGAATTGAAATTTAGATTGATCTAGGGGAATCCTAGGTTCTAGAGAAGATCCTAAGGATTGAAGTCTAGAAAGATCTTAGAGTCTAGAAATTCTAAGGTCTGAGGTCTAGAATGATCTTAGGATCTAGGAATCCTAGGGTCTAGATAATTCTAAGGTCTGGATTTGATCTAGGGTCTAAATTGATCCAAGAGTCTAAAGTTTGGCAGAATCCTAGGGTCTAGAGTAGATCCTAGGGTTTGGAGTCTAAGAGGATCCTAGATTTTAGATTAACCTAGAGTTTGATTGAATTAAGTTTAAAATTAATATGGTATTAAGATTGATTTGAATATGGATTGATATTAAAGTCTAGATTGAGCTAAGATCAGATTGATCCTAGGGTTAAGATTGATCCTAAGGATTGAAAAGATTCTAATGTCTGGATTGGTCCTGCTAACCTCATACAAAAATGAGGTCAACATTTCCACATTCTGCTTTTGAGTATCCTTTTCCTTCCCACAATCAATATTCATTTGCTCATTTTGTTTACCAGAATTGTTAGCACCATTCTTCATTTTTTTAAATTGCGAATGAACCACGAAACATTCATTGATTGAATGCCAATGAATCTTATAATAAGAGAAAAAATCCAGAATATTTTCAAAATCCACTTTTTGCAAGTAACCGAACTTTTTGGAACAAGCCAAATCTCTTTGGGATGTTTCATGGTAATGTCTAATTCAACCAAAATTTGAGCAATGGACAACCTTGACCGAGAGGCAGTGGCTTGGTCCAATTATAAGGGCCTCCCAAAATGGAACCTAAAGCATGTAAGACATGTGAATTGAAAAAATACAATCGAAGATTTGGGAAAGAGATCAAAAATGAAACTATAAAGGATTCTTCCTGAATGTTAAAATAAGGAGTCCATTTCAGTAAACGCATATGGTAATTATTGATTTAATAAGATCTCCTAGCAAAAACATGGCTATAATCAAGATCTTTTGATAACTATATAGCAATATGTCTAGGATCAAGCAATCCGATAGAAAAAACACCATAAAGTTTTAAGTTACCGAAGAAAACTTGAATTGTATTAAGATTAGGTCTCCGTAATGAGAATTTCCCAACAAAAGTAAACTAATAGGGAGATGCTAATTTCATTATATCTTCATCAGTAAATAAGAGAGACAAAAAACCTTTAACAGAAGCTTTTGTAAATGAGAAAGTAGGATCTAAAGAGGAAGATGTGTCGGAAATAACATCGAGAAAAGATCAAGTTTTAGGTTTAGTAACTTTACCATCCTCATTGAAAAAACCAGATTTAGAGACGACCAGAGCCGTAGGAGGATTACCCCATCGATTTGGCGGAGAATACATCATCTCCGACGCCATACCAAAAGAGCAAATAAAAACCTAAGGCCCGAGGCCTTAGGGATAAAAATGAAATTGAAAAACAACGAAATAATTGGAACTAAAACCCAAATCACCTGTAGCGGGCTCGGGATGAACAGGGAAAACCACGATCGCCAGAGCACAGTCACAAGGGGAGAGAGGTTTAATTTAGTGAAAATCTTAGGTTATTTATGAGGAAGAGAAATTCTTAGGTGATTTATGTAGTACAAATTAGGGTTTACTAAATAACAGGCAGGACAAATGAACTCTAATTTGGTTTAAACTTAAGCCATGTGTCATTACTAACCCAAGAATTAAACCACTCTAACTTCAGACCATCAAAGTCTCCCTATGGTTTGAAATTATTTTTCAAACTAAATATATATATATCTTGAAAATCCAATTGCACATTATCATGACCAAATGAAGGCATGCAATCAATGACTAACTAACCCTTTATACTTAGGTAACAAAACACACAAGCATAGCCCAAGATGTTTTATGGATTCCCTATTCTTGAATTATGAATTCTTAGGTCAAAATCTGACCTAGTAATTTAAAATACCAATTAAAATTCATATTGGGTTAAAATTAGTTTGAATAATTTTAGATTTGTGTAAAACATGTCCAAGTACCATCCTTGAAATTTTGAACCCAATTGGACTTTAACTAATAGAATAAATTCATAAATGCATACAAGTGTATTTATTAAATTATATTTTATCCATTATAAATTGGGCTTCAAACCCATAGGCCTTTCATAGTACTCCTCAAGATGAATTTATAGAACCCTTAAACTCCCTATTTAGTTAAGTGGACGATGAGTTATGGATTTTTTAAGTTTTGGCTAATTTTTGGAATTAATTTTGCTCGATCTGTAAATTACACAATCAGCCCAGCTAACTATATATACACTTTTACATATAATTATGCTTGATTGGACCTTTAAAGAGTGTGATCCCTCGTAAATAGCTTGACAATCATTGTTGAAGCTCAGTAGGTTGTTAAACCTAAAGCTAATGTCCCAAGGCTAACCAAGAGGGGGGGGGGGCGAATTGGTAATTTTAAAATTTTCTTGGTTATTTTTAAAAACCGTTTAACTAAATGTAATCACAATACCAAATTTTTGAAAGTAATTTTTCAACCAAAGAAAAATTAAAGTAAATGCGAAAAAATAAAATGCAGTAAAAGTAAGAACAGAAGACACCAGATTTTATAGTGGTTCAGTCCAATAAGACCAACATCCACTGCCTAGAGACTCCTTCTCTATGTATTACACTACACAATAGTGACTCTCCTTTAGCCTCCACAGCAAGGCTGAGAAGCCTTTACAAAAACCTCTCTTCCACCAATCGGGTGCAGCAGAGAACTGTCATCCTTTTTCACCCTCCTGGTGAAGGTAAAGAACCCACCATCCTTTCTCACCCTCTTGGTGATGGCAGAGTACCACTCATCCTTTTACACCCTCCTGGTGTTGGTAGAGTACCAATTGTTCTTTTATACCCTCCTAGTATCGGCCGAGTACCATCCATCCTTTCACACCTTCCTGGTGTCGGCAGAGAACCGGACCTTCTCTTGAAAATCTTCTCTCAATAAGCCTTCAAGGAAGTAGGGAAGAACTATAAAGTACAAGTAGGAGATCCTCACCAATGGGCACCTTTGTGAGTCCCCTCATAAATCCCTCTCATAATATCTCTCACTTTTTGCTCTCAAATCACTCTCCCAAATACACTCCAAAGGCACACTCAAGAGAATTTTCGAAGAAGTTACTTAAAAAATAAATTTTTTGGACTCTTATATACAAAGGACAGGAAAAACCATCCAAAAACTAAAAATTTCAAGTTTGACGGAGTCAGATTATAAAGTACGATCGTACTTCGTACGTACAAATAGTTCAAAAAATGAATAGTTCATTTAGTATGATCCTGTTCGAACCTATTTTTGTAGTAGATAAATGTTTGTACGAAATCATATCTTACTATAGTTCAAAAAATAAATAGTTTGTCCGGTACGAAGCTATACGAGCCTTATTTTGTACTATATAAATGCCTGTACGAAATCATATCATACAGTATGAACAGTTTAAAAAATGAATGGTTTGTCCGGCATGAAGCTGTACGAACCTTATTTCGTACTCTAGAAAATGATGTATGAAATTCATTTCGTACAGTACGATCCATACTTAGAAATATTTTAACTCATATATTAATCAGGTTCATTCTAGGGGGATATTCAATACAAATCATCCAGTACGATTGCAAATCATACAGTATGATTAGCTTTCAAAATCCAAGTTTTATTTCTCTCCCTCAGTGTGTGTGTGTGCATGGTTACCCAATTACAATCACGGTCTCTCAGACTCAAGATAAATAAAAAATATAGACTCCAATTACGATAACTCCTAATCTAATCTGTCTTGAAGTCTTGAGCAATCTGAAGTATGATTTTCCTGAAACATTAGTACACACAAACAACAAAAGTATTGTATCCAATACATGTTAGGAGAAAATATTAGTCAATACAATAATATTTTGGAATCATCAAAAACACACATAATAAGAAATTACAGCTATGAAAATAAAGTTGCAACAATCTCCCCCTTTTTTATGATGGCAAAATAATTATTGTTTGAGTTAACATTCTAAACAATTTTTCTCCTTAGCTCCCCCTAAATGAATGACCAACTAAAGAACAAGGGATTCCAATGAAGATCAAAATAATTTTTCTCCTTATCTCCTCCTAATTGAATGACCAACTAAATAACAAGGGATTCCAATTGATCAAAAATACTGCCCTAACAAAAAACATGAAAACAAACAAACAATCGAAAATATACATTCATGCACAACATGCACATACACATTCATACATTCCACAATGCATCAAATATCAAAAAATATTCTGACTCCCCCTTTTGACAATAATAAAAAGGGAAGTTGATAATGAATAAGATGTTAAATTATTTGTAAATACCAAAATTAAGATTACATGCAAAAGATAAAGAACCAAATTTTAAATCACAGAATAACTAGGATAAGAAAAGTTGATATGTGTAGTTATTTGAAATAGACATATTGTATAACCATAACATTATATAAATGATGAAATAGAATTAATAATGTTCTAAATTAATAGTGAAGATCAATGTTAATTATATAGATTTGTGGGACTGAGAAACTGATAAAGGAAAGATCGATTGGCAACATTGCATATCTTTTCAATTATTTGTGGCACACTTTGTGCATCTTATCATTTTGGGCTAATTTTGTGCCTCTTTTCAATTTGGTGAACATTGAGCATCTTTTTATATAATTGGTACACTTCGTGTATTTTTTCAGTTTGGGCTAATTTTGTGCCTCTTTTCAAACTATGCCTTTCCAAAATTACCAACTATTAACACAAATTGCAATAATGAACAAGGATGAACACCTTGAAATAGAAGTAAAAATAAAGATATGACATCAATTTTGCAATAATTATAGCTAAGTTGTACTTGTCTATTAAATATATAAAATTAATCTTCTACTCTACACCCAGTCACGATGTATTCTATATGTTTTGAGAGATTAACTTTAGCAAGGAAATTAACATTGTTGAGAAAATTCATTCAACATTTCAATATGCATCAAAACATCAGTTTTTCATTTCATTCATATTCAATCAACTTACATTCATCACACTTAACAAAACATTAAGTCACCCACAAAGTACAGCATCTAAGAACAATCACCAAGTATCACATCCAGGAATACTAAATATAACTGCCAACATATCAACCTTTCAAAAGCCTAAAAGAAAAAAAAGACCAACAACAAAACCAACTATATCAAAGCCTAAAATGAAAACATCACAACTACAGCACAAGAGTATAACTAGCTAATATCCTGAGGGGCCATGATCTGGAGGTGTTGGAGGATTGAACATTGTGAAGTAGCTATTTATCGTAGCTGTATAGGCATTAACTGAATCAACATGTTCACGTATCCACCCCATATCTTCAGTATATCATGCATCCTACTGGTTTATCCTAGTCTTAATTTGATCAAAGCATTGATCAAAATGAGATTCCATTCTGTCAAATCTCTGGACCATTTCTTGATAAAAATTCTGGTCAGGTCCAGGTGCAGGTGCTGGAGCAGGGGCTCCTTCTCCCTCAGAGTCATCTCCCCCTAATCCTTGATCCTGACTAAATAGAGCTTTAAAAAAGGCATTGGTAAAGTAAATAGGAAATTCAGTGGGAGGATCAGGATGGATCAGGTTGTATTTCTTCTCCAGAACATAAGTCACTAGATGTCCTAAAGCCATATTTTTCTTTCTCTTACTATGAGGAATTCCAATATCAGAAAGAGTATAGAGGTAGTCTATTAATTAGTTTGGCTTTATCAATAGAAGTTCCAATCATAATTAGGTATGTGACAGAAAAAGAGGAGTCATATTCACATGATCACTAGCTTTTGGTATTATGGAGATTCTCAATACATGTTGGATGATTCTAGCATTCTAGTTTAAGGTATAGACTCGAGGAAGATGACTAACTTGTTCTACACCTCTAAGAGTTAGGTTTACATCTGACCAATCATAGTCTGCTCTCAAAGTCATAGTATGGGCTCTAACTTCAAGAATCCTAAGATACAGATAGTTTCCTAGATCCTCCTTAGTTATTTCTAAATGTTCCTTGAGGACATACGAGATAATTCTAGTGTGGTCTTGATTCATCTTCATATTAGCCAAAAAGATTTGAAATGTTTCATGATTAAAGGCATGAATCAAGGTAAGCATGAAGGAGAATTGGGTTGAGTCAAACAATGGTATGATAGAAAAAATTAAATCACTTTGAATGAGATTTCTAGATGGGGTTATCTTAGCGACACTAAACCTATCAAATGCCTCCTCATTTTCTCTAGTCAGAAAGTTGTCATCCCTAATAGTTCTAGAAGAAGATCCCCTAGAGAGTCATCCATGTTTGTTACTGCCATTGGCCATTTTGCTATTTGAACTTGAGAGGGTTTGGATATTGAAGGTGATTATGATTAAAAACCATCAAATTCCTTTCTATTTAAAGAAAAACTATATATCATACAGTATGAAAAATTGATCGTACATACAATTTGGAAATCGTACTGGATGAAATTGTTTTCGTACAGACAAATGGAAACTACCAAAAATGTAACGGCTTTTCGTAAATTTCCCTTCCCGAGGCATCCTTTCGTACATGCTTTTTGACTAATCGATTATACAGATGATTACGTGTTCATATGGGACGATCAGAGTATTAAAGATCGTTCAATGGTCATTGGGTTAGTCCTTATCCAAATTCGACAATAAGGATCATACAAATGAACTATGATTTCATATGTACGATCTGACAATAACACACATGCATGAAAAAATGCTCCCAATCGTACAAATGAAACTACACAAATTGTACAGTACGATACCCTAATTGTATAGTACAAAACTCTATAGAAAATTAAATTCCATCACCTCAACTCAAAAAACTATCATGCACATGCTACAAAATTCATATAGTACGAAAAAGTTTTGTACAGCACAAATAAAAAACATAAAACACAAACATGACAAATCAAAAAGCTTTTCAAAACTAATCATTTAAAAAGCATTGACTTGCAAACTTATCAATACATTGTCAACGATTAAATGCTTAAAGGAAGGCAAATAAAAACAAACAAAAATAGTAAAAGAACCAAACAAACTATACTAAACATACACTTAACATAAACAAATACATGATAACACAGAAAAATGAAGTTCGAATAATTTCAAGTCAAGTATTGAGATCAATCACACCTAACCTTATTCTTAAAATGCTAAAAGTGTCAAAGGCTAGTGGTTTTGTAAAAATGTATGCAAGCTGATTTTCAATAGTAACATGGTGCAGTTCAATTTATCCCTTAGCTACATGATCCCTTATGAAGTGATGCCTTATTTCAATATGCTTGGTTCTTGAATGTTCAATAGGATTCTTTGAAATACAAATGGCACTAGTAATATCACAAAATTTAAGGATTGTGCCTACAAAAAATCCTAAGTCAATTAATTATTATTTTAACCAAAGAATTTGTGCCACACAACTACCTAAGGTAATATATTTTACTTCAGCAGTAGAAAAGGCTACTGAATTCTATTTCCTATTGGACCAAGACATGAGAAAATTTCCAATAAATTGATATGTTCTAGAGGTACTTTTTTGATCAACCCTCCATCCTGCAAAATATGAATTAGAATATCCAATAATTTCAAAAGAAGAGCTGTGCTTAGGATACCAAATTACTAAGTTTTAAGTTCCCAAAAGATATCTCAAAATTCTTTTAACAGCAGTCAGATGTGATTCCTTTGGATCAGCTTGAAATCTAGCATATAAGCCAACATTAAACATGATAATTGGTCTACTAGCTGTCAAGTAAAGCAATGATCCAATTATTCCTCTAAATTTCTTCTAATCAAAAGATTTTTTATTTAGATCTTTATCTAATTGCACTAAAGAACTCATTGGTGTACTAACTGGTTTAGCATTATCCATTTCATATTTTTTGAGGATGTCCTTAACATACTTTGATTGACTAAGAAATGTTCCTTTCTCATTTTGATTTATGCTAAAACTAAGAAAATAACTCAAATCTCCCATTAGACTAATCTTAAATTCACTACTCATTATTTTTGAGAAATCATCATAATAATTTTTATTTTTAGATCCAAATATGATATCATAAACATATATTTGAACGATGAGTATGTCATCTCCTATTTTCTTCAAAAAGAGAGAAGTGTCCACACTTCCTTTTACAAAAGATTTCTCTAATAGGAAAGTGCTTAACCTCTCATACTAAGCCCTAGGTGTCTATTTCAGTCCATACAATGCCTTTTTTAATTTAAACACATGATTAGGGAATTTAGAATTTTCAAAACCTGGAGGTTGCTCAACATAAACATCCTCTTATATCATCTCATTCAAAATGGTACTTCTGACATCCATTTGATATAATTTAAATCCTTGAAAATAGGTAAATACTAACAAAACCCTAATTGCTTTAAGTCTTGCTACAGGGGCAAAAGTCTCTTCAAAATCAATCCCTTCTATTTGATTATACCCCTTAGCCACCAATCTTTCCTTATTTCTGATCACAACTCCTGAATCATTCATTTTATTTTTGAATACCCACTTACTTCTAACAACACTTTGATCCTTTGGCCTTTCAATCAATTTTCAAACATCATTTCTTATAAATTGATTCAACTCTTCTTGCATGACCAAAATCCAAAATTCATTCGAAAATGCTTGATTTATATTTGTGGGTTCAATCATTGATATAAAAGCAGAATGATTCACTTATTTGCTAATTCCATGCCTAGTTCTAACACCCTCACTAGGTTCACCTAAAATTAATTCCTTAGGGTGATTCTTAGAAAATCTCTATTCTCTAGGCAAAGGGTTTTCTTTTTCTACATTCTCCTCCAAACTTGTCTTTTCAATTTCATGGGAGATATTTTTAATATTTTCAATATGATCTTCTTCTAACCTTGGCTCTTCAAAAATGACAGATTCATCAAATACTACATGTGTGGTCTCCTCAACTACCAAAGTTCTCTTATTAAAAACTCTATATGATTTTCCAACACTTGAGTATCCAAAAAAAATTCCTTCATCAAAATTTGGGTCAAACTTCCCTAAAGGAGTCTTTCCATTATTATAAATGAACACCTTACAACCAAAAATATGCAAATGTGAAAGATTTGGTGTTCTTTCTTTAAGAAGATCATAGGGTGTTTTGTTCAATTTGGATCTAATGTTCACCCTATTCAGAATATAACATGCTATACTAACTACTTCAACCCAAAAATATTTTTGAAGTGAGTATTCTGCCAATATAGCTCTAGCAGCTTTTATTAATATTCTGTTCTTTCTTTCAACTACCCATTTTGCTGAGGAGTCCTAGGTGCTAAAAAACTGTGATCAATTCCATGTTCTTTACAAAACTCTTCAAATTTCTCATTTTTAAATTCTCTTCCATGATCACTTTGAATTGCTAAGATTTCACACCTTAATTTTCTTGAAATCCAAGTAGAAAAACTTTTGAAATCTTCAAAAGATTCACTCTTATGAAATAAGAATTTAACCCAAGTGAATCTAGAAAAATCATCAACAATCACAAATCCAAATACTTTACCTCCTAAACTTATAGTGCTAACTAGTCCAAAAAGATCCACATAAATAATTTCCAATGGTTTGCTAGTTCAAAGATCCTTAATGGAATGAAAGGAGGACTTCACCTATTTTCCTAGTTGACATGCATCACATAGGTGATCCTTAGTAAAGTCTAGTTTTGATATTCCTTTAACAAGTTCTTTTTGGATAATTTTTCTAAGGTTTTTCATGCTAGCGTGACAGAGTCTCCTATGTCATAACCATGATTCATCAGAAATTATTCTTAAAAAAAAGCATTAGAAGATTTAATAAGATTCAAATCAAGTATGCATACATTGTTTACCCTAATTCCATTCAAAATATCAATTCTATTTTAGCTTATTATGCAGCTAGTGGGAAAAAATTTTACACTATAACCCTTATCACACAGCTGACTAATACTCAACAGATTATTCTTTAAGCCTTCTACTAGTAAAACATTCTCAATGAAAAAATTATTCAAGTTTCCAATTATACCTGCCCCTACCACTTCGTTGTGGTGTTATCTCCAAGTGTAACCTTGCCTCCATTCCTAGCTTCTAGTGATATGAACTGTGTTGTACCTCCAGTCATATGCTTCAAACATCTACTGTCCAGGTACCAAATGCTCTCACGAGATCTTGTATGAGATTATTTTTACAAAAATATCAAACGTTAGACTTGGGAACCCAAACAAGTTTGGGTTAAGGTCTTGACTATGATAAACCAGATGCATATGTGATATGTTGTATTTTATGCATCTTTGATCTCCACACTAGATGTGTTCTACTATGAATGTTGTAAGTGTGGGAGATGTGTCCTAATATTCCACATATAAAATATCTTACACTAGGAAAAGGATTTCTTAATCTATATGAGTTATAATATCTCTTCATAGGTATTAAGCTCATATTCTTTTGCTTAGACTTATAGAATTGTTCAAGTGTGGGTACAGATCTATTTTCTATAATTGCCTTTATTTTCAATTCTAAATATGAGTTTCTATTGTTTAACATAGAAATTTCCATTTTTAAATCAATCTCTCTATATTCTGCTTCTTCCAAAAAAAACTTTATAATCATTTTCAAGTTTTGTTTGAGATGATTTTAATAGCTCATGCTGTTTATTCAAATCATCAAATTCATTCAATAGACTCATGTAGTTTCTATCTATGTTTGCATGATCTTTCCTAAGGATTTCATGCTCATTTTGCAAATTTAAAAATCAGCATACAGTTTTTTAAGTTTCCTATATGCAGTATGAATCTTTTTAAAAACTTTAAATAACTCAACATAGGTTAAGTCACATATCTCCTCTTCATCTGACAGATCAAGCTTTTCTGCCATTAAATAAAGGTTGGTGACTTCCTCCTCAGCTTCTATTTCTGATGAGACTGAAGCTGAGTCAGCCAAAAATGCTTTCTACAACTTTTTCTTGCCCTTTCTAGTATTGTTCTTCTCCTTGACTTTCTCCTTGCTAGGAGCAGCTTTGAGATTCGGGTAATTAAATTTGATGTGACCAAGCTTCCTGTATTTATAACAGATCATATCTTTAGAAGCTTTAGCATTTTGTGGAACTTACCCTTATTCCACTGCTGACGACTTCTTTGCTTTCTCTTCAGGAAACTTTTGAATTACCTTATCATTAAGACTATGTCTTCTTCATCCTCAGGCTGAGACTGATCACTCTCAGAGTCATCCAACTTCAAAGCAATATTTTTCTCCTTTCGCTTGTCACCAGCATCAATCTGTCTTTGAGTCACAGATTACTCGTAAACAATTAGTGATCCAAGAAGATTGACAATAGAATAAACATTTAGATCCTTTGATTTGGTTATAGCAGTGATCTTCACAATATATGTACTAGGTAAGCAGCAAAGAATTTTATTTACTTTTTTTGCATTCGTTAGTTCCCTACCTAAAGCATGTAATGAAGTGACTATTTGAGTAAAACGAGTATATATATCACTAATTGACTCATTAGGTTTCATACAAAAAATTTCATAATCATGTAATAGTATGTTCAACCTAGATTATTTCACTTCATTTTTTCCTTCATATGTAATGCAAAGTCTATCCCATATTTTTTTTCCTGACTTATAAGTTGAAATACGCATATAGTCCTCTGATTTCAATGCACAGAAAAAATTGTTTAGATATTTAGCGTTATATTGAGCTAGTTCTTTTTCTTCTACTGTTCAACTATTAAAAGGAGTTTCAACTCTTATGCCTTTAACTAGTCTAGTGGGAGCAGTATTACCTTCATGGACTAATATTCACATGCGATAGTCTAGCGATTGAAGAAAAGTAGACATTCATATTTTCTAAAAATCGAAGGCAATGTTATCAAATAATGGGGGTCTAGTGATTGAATACCCTTCTGGTGTGTTACGATTTCCAAATGTAGCCATGATCATTCTCAAAAAGTTATCTAAATCTTAATTTTTGAGTAATGGCTCTGATACCACTTGTTGAAGGTCAGTAGGTTGTTAAACCTAAAGCTAATGTCGTAAGGCTAACCAAAAAGGGGGGTGAATTAGTAATTTTAAAATTTTCTTAGTTATTTTTGAAAACTATTTAATTAAATATAATCACAATACCAAATTTTTGAAAGTAATTTTTTAACCATAGAAAAATTAAAGTAAATGCGAAAAAATAAAATGCAGTAAAAGTAAGAACTGAAGACACCAGATTTTATAGTGGTTAGGTCCAAAAAGACCAACATCAACTCCTTAGAGACTCCTTCTCTAGGTATTGCACTACATAATAGTGACTCTCCTTTAGCCCCCACAGTAAGGTGGAGAAGCCCTTACAAAATTTCTCTTCCACCAACCTGGTGCGGTAGAGAACCGTCATCCTTTTTCACCCCCTAGTGAAGGCAGAGAACCCACCATCCTTTCTCACCCTCCTGGTGATGGCAGAGTACCACTCATCTTTTTATACCCTCCTAGTGTTATTAGAGTACTGGTCATCCTTTTATAACCTCATGGTATCGGTAGAGTACCGATCATCCTTTCACACCTTCCTGGTGCCGGCAGAGAACCAGACCTTCTCTTAAAAATCTTCTTTCAATAAGCCTTCAAGGAAGTAAGGAAGAATTATGAAGTACAAGTAGGAGATCCTCACCAATGGGAACCTTTATGAATCCCCTCATAAATCTCTCTCATAAGATCTCTCACTTTTCACTCTCAAATCACTCTCCCAAACACACTCCAAAGGCACACTCAACAGAATTTTTGAAGAAGTTACTTAGATAGTCAGTTTTTTCAACTCTTATATACAAAGGATAAGAAAAATCATCCAAAAACTAAAAATTTCAAGTTTGATGGAGTTAGATCGTACAGTATAATCATACTTCATGCGTAGAAATAGTTTAAAAAATGAATGGTTCATCCTATACGAACCTAATTTTGTACTCTATAAATATCTGTACAAAATCATATCATACTATATGAACAGTTCAAAAAATGAACGTCTCATCCAGTATGAAGCTATTTGAACCTTATTTCGTACTCTATAAATGCCTGTATGAAATCATATCGTATTGTATGAGTTCAAAAAGTGAACGGTTCATCTGGTATGAAGCTGTACGAACCTTATTTCATACTCTGGAAAATGATGTACAAAAATTAATTTCATACAGTATGATCCGTACTTAGAAAAAATTTTAACTCATGTATCAATCAGGTTCATTTTAGAGAGATATTCAATACAAAGCATCCCGTATGATTGTAAATTGTACAATACGATTAGCATTTAAAATCCAAGTTTTGTCTCACTCCCTCAGTGTGTGTTTATACGGTTATCCAATTATAATCATACTATCTCAAACTCAAGATAAATAAAAAATACATACTCCAATTATAAAAACTCCTAATCTAATCTGTCTTGAAGTCTTGAGTAGTCTGAAGTATAATTTTCCTAAAATATTAGTACACACAAACAACAAAAGCAATATATCCAATACATGTTAAGAGAAAATAGTAGTCAATACAATAATATTTTGGAATCATCAAAAACACACATAATAAGAAAATACAACTATGAAAACAAAGGTGCAACAATCATCTCAGATGTTCAATCAGAGATTGAAAGGCTAAATGATATTGAATCAAAATTATGGGTTGACAGAAGAAATTGGGTCCAACTAGATCATCATCATCCATCTAATTTAGCTGAATGGCGATGATTTTGTCTTTCAACCTCAATCTATGGAATCTGACTAGTGGATCTCATTCAAATTATCTTAGAGCATCATTTGGATGTCAACTTCCAATCTAATGACTGATTTATTAAGGATTAAAAGTTCACTTTGTTGCAAATCTGCAATCAAGTATAGTAATTTTGATGATAATAAATATTACTGTCTCTTTACTACTGCTATTCTTGCATATCTATTTTGCTTGCCCTGCTCACTAACCTTTCAGGTCCACAAGTTCACTTGGAATGTCAATTAGATTAAGATCAGGTAGACTAGGATTGAGTCAGTCTAAAATTTCTAATGCATCTTTTACCTTTTCTTAAGTCAAATGTACTGTGATGGATCCTGAAGCTACGTAACCTTGCACACACACACTCAGGGGAAGAAATTTGGTGAGTTAGAACTCTTTTTCTATTTTTGATCATATTGTACATGATGATTATAAATCATCCTGGATGATCAATTAAAAATAGAAACCCTAATTAGGGCATCCCTGGTGATTAAGTTTGCTTAACTAATCATCCTCGATGATTCAAATCGTACAAGACGATAAGTATAGATTGAGAAAAACAGTTACTAATCATAATTTAGGCAAGATTTTATAATTCAAAATTTATTCTTATCATATAGGATGATATATATCATCCTGGATGATTTATGATAATCATGCCTAAAATAATCCATTGATTAGGAGACTAATTATGATTAGAATGGTCAATCATATCATACAGGATGATCTACTTGGATCATCCTGGATGATCTTTTATATTTCGTAGGATGATCTCCTATTATCCAAGATGAAAACCATAATTTTCTTCTGATCATTCAGGGGATCATCCTTGAAGCCCCGAGAGGTTTGCGGGATGATTTGTCGATTACCACCCATATTGAACTAATCATCCCAGATGATCGAATAATCATTTGGGATGATTTGTATAAAATACTTCTACTAATCATACAGAGCAAAGGTGATCGTCATGGGTGAAGGGGCTATTTTTTACTAATCATACAGGATGATCGTAGGATCATCCTGGACGATCTTTAATGCAAAATTGAAAGGCTTTTTTGAAAGCCTCCTATTTAAGTTCTCTTATTTGCTTCTTAGAAAATATTTTCCTGTTGTTCTAACCTAAGTGAGCTTAGAGAAGGAGAAGGAGAGTTTGGGAGAGAGAGAGAGAATCTTGTGAGGGGGAGTTTGTGAGGGGATTCACAAAGGTTGCTCCAAGCAAGGATTCAATCATCTTCTTCCTTCTTCATCCTTAGTTCCTTGGTGGCTATAGGGAGATGATCATCAGTATCAGATCTTGGTTCTCTACCTACTTTAGGAGGGAGTAAAAGGATTGTCAGGTTCTCTGCCAACTCTAGGAGGGACTAAAAGGATTCGAGGCACTCTGCCTTATCGGGTCGGTGGAAAGATTTTATAAGGGCTTCTCTGTCTTGTTATGCGGGCAAAAGGAGAGACACTAACTGATTAGTGCAATACCTGGAAATGAGGTTTTCGGGGAGTGGATGTAGGTCAGATTTGACCGAACCAACCACTATAAAATTTGGTGTGTTCTTTCTTATTACTTTTTTCGTATTTTCTTTTTGCACATTTCTGTGATTTATTCTGTGATTGAAAACTCTGATTGTGTTATTATTATGAAATTATTTTTCTTCCACATCAAGGTTTATTATTTTGTTTTTAAAATATTGAAAAAGAACAAAAAGATTTTTCTTATTATTTTAGAAATTTTAAAAACTACTAATTCACCCCCCCCCCCCCCCCCCTCTTGGTTAGCCTCAGGACTAGTTCTTTAGGGTTTCACAACCCTCATGAACTTTCACACTTCACACATGACCAAACCTATAAAAAATAAAAATCAAGAATGGAAATTACCTCTATATCATGGCTAATTAATGGGAGCTTTTGTTCTCTTGCACACTCAATTGGACCTAAGGAGCAGCTCTCCTTCAGATAGTAACAACTAGGGAGCAAAGAATCAAATTCTAGAAGTTTAACCAGAAGGGATTGTTGGAGCATGGTCTACTTTGCACGAGAAATGATCTAGAACGCTATGGAAGCTAGGGATTAAGGGAGTTATGGGGAGTATTTTGGAAGCAAGAAGTAGATCCTCACTTTAATGAAAATCAAAGTATTTATTGAGGGAATTTTTATGTTCAAACTCATGGTCTGGCTAGCCCTGACCATGCCAATCTATCCAGTTGGTTTGGAATGGTCCAATAGGGATTAAGCAAGTGTTCTAGAAGTTTTGGGGCCATGTACTTAGTTAGGGAGTTAGTTATAAGTGAACCAATGGATATTGAAGACTATTTTCTTGAATTTTGGTCACCTTAAACAAGCACCTAGCCTGAGATGATGTGGCAAGGTGTCTTATAGGTTCCTAAGCATATTACAAAGGTTGGTCTGGTCTAATTTAGTTTGGGTTACAAAATGGTTCATGAAAGGTCCAATTTGGATACTTATGTTAGCTAATTTGGCTAACCCAGGTTAGCCCATGGGCTAGATCTGTTAGGGTTGATGCATGGGGTCCCTACACACCTAATGCAGACATTTACAAATCTAGGGTTTTGGCTCAATGAAAACCATTTTGGTTCACTTGGTTCAACCCATATAGCTATTCCATATGGGCTCAAGTGTTTGGTTTGCTTGGAGAGACCGTTGGGCACCCAATGATTAGTCCTAATGTGTTTGGGGGCTACAAATTAACTTATATCACTTAAATTGAAGAAGATGACCCATATGGAAAGCTTGGCCAACAAGGTTTGACTAAACCTTGGCGATAGGTCCAAAGTGTTCCAATTAACATTTGAAACTTATTAGAAGTGGTTGTAGGTAAGTCCATGGTATCCAAGCATTGAATTGCATTTAGGGTTCATTTAGGTCAAGTTTAGGTTTAATGTGGGTTTGGTCAACCATGGTCTACTAAAGGCTCATTTAGGTTTAAGCATGCATGGTTTGATGTCTAAAAGGTTTAGGAAGCTTTGGAAAGGTTTGATTTAGTTTATACACATGATTGAAGGGTTTATGTCAAATAGGCCCTTAATGGTCTAGGTGCCAATCATGGTCAACCTAGTCCATCTAAGGGTGCATTTGGGTTTAAAATGATCAAGGGTGATTGTATGGTGCCTAAGGGTGATACTTAGGGCTGGGATTGATCTTTGTAATATACTTCATAAATGCGATTATTTAATTTGAATTATTTAAAAGAACTTAGTTGAAGTAAATTAACTAAATACGATTAATGATTTTAATTCACTTAGATTAATTATATAAATTTAATTAAAAGTTTCCATTTTATGTTTCCCTTTTCTTTTATTACTTAATTAGAAATAATTATTTAAATGGATTTATTTAATTTATAGTTAATTTTAATTCAATTAAAATTTTAGTTATCAATCACATGTTTATAGCTCATTAATGTTATAAATAAACGTTTACCGTAACTAAATATTATTTATGTTTATTAAAGTTGATTTTTTTATATATTTTACAAATTCTATTTATTTATTTATTTATTAACTTCTATTATTATTGTTGTTGTTGTTGTTATTCTTTATTCTTAATGGTTATATAGTGAATATAGATGTGAACCAAATAAATTCAACTATCATGAAACTTTGCTAACAAGTCAGGGACGACCTAATTAAGCAATCATGAAAAAGTGAACTCAATTGGACTCATATTTAATTTTTTTTAATTAATTTAATTAATTATTAAATGAGTGATAAAATATTTTTAACTAATTTTGCATAGGGCTATTATTATTCCCAAACTCTACCATTCATTATGAGATGAGTACAATTTAGTTTGCATTTTTTACTTAATTATTAATGAAGGACTAAAATTTTAGGGGGTTTTTAGGACTAAACTTAGGGTATGTTAATTAGGTCATCAAATGAACTCTAAACATCACCAAATTAAATCCATAGGTTAATAATGACCAAGATATAATGTAATAAAATTTTTAAGGCAATTGGATTAGGGATTTAATTTATATATTTTTCTTAAGATGTTAAACCCTAATCATTAAAAGATTTTCCTAGGTTAAAATAGGGTTTGTATTAAGGTGGAATTAGCTACCATCTAACCCTTATATAGAGGCCTAAAATTTTCACAAAATTTATTCCCAAACACTCTATAGATTTTGAGTTATCAAATTTTAGAATTTTAGGTCAAAACCCAAGTTAAGAATTTCAAAATTTCATATGGACCTGAAAAGACTTCAAATTCACTAGGGAAAATTATAGGATGTTAGAAACATCCCATGATTGCTTCTCTATAAAATTGGAGTTAATTGGAATTAATTAAATGTAATAATTAGCAAATTAGGGTTTGCTATTATATTTAAATAACATGCACAGAACTAAACCATTAACCCCTTGATGGAGGGCATGTGATAAGCTAATATGATACTCACCGAGTTTGAAATATGCTTAGAGTTTCTTTGATATAAAATTTGTAACTGCCCACTGTACTATGCAATTATTTGTATCAAATCAAGTAATACGGTGAAAGAGTAGAGTGTTGAACCTACAAGAAAGTGTTCTACTAAATTGCAACTTAACTACTATTACTTATTTGAAATGCACCACTTATCCTATTGAAAATGAAAATGATATTTGGAGTTATGTCACTAAAAGAAAATAAATACTTACTAAAAAGATTTTTGCTACATATGAGAATAAAATATTTTGGACTAACGAATATAAATAACAGCTTTTCTAATGAGGTTATTAATTATAGATGTGAATAAGAGTATATGCATCCCTTGATCTCTGTCGAGCTTATAGTTGTGAAAAGATAAGGTTTAAGGCCTTCCTATATTTTTGCTATCTCCATAGAACCTAGACTATTCAACTATCTGATGTCTAGGCCTACCAATATTCCAAATTATTTTAGTATTCCTCTATCGAGGCTATACATCACACTATATTTTCACTACACATGTAACACCTAAAGATGAAATTTGGAAGAATTATCTATTTAACATTTTAAAAATATACAAAAGCTTCTATAAATCATTAATATAAATAATAACCAGTGAAAGCAACTCAAATTATATACATCAAGATATATTAATAGTCATTCACCAAAATATCATTTACACTAGCTAGGAGATCACTACAATCACTAATCTATCACAAGCTCCTAACTATAAGAGAACAACAGAAAATACATATTAAAATCTAACGAAGAATCTGGCTATCTTCATCAGTATCACTGCTCACGATGCTTACCCCTTCCCTGACCTAAAATCATTAAAATCTTCATAATGAGCTAAAAAGCCCACCAGGTAACCAAAAACCTATCACTGCTTTCAATGCAAGACAAAAGAATCAATATATATGTATCCATTCTAGTCAATATCAATCATCACTTTACATGATTAATAAAAATCTCAAAAATTTATAATAAAATCAATATGATTAGTTAAGTTAAAAGAGATTTATCAAACTATAAGGCATATGCTTAAGCATACTATCATCCAATAAATCATGCCAGTATGCTATGTTATGTTGTATCAATATTGATGTCAGTATGATTTTAATTATACTATCAATAAATTCAAATGTCAATCATATAAATACAAGTATGAATGAAACATCTTTTTTCATTCCAATTATTGCTCAGTTGGGTATCAATCTTAATCAGGTCTAGCTATGAATTAATTAGTATCGATCAACCTTAATTATCACCCAATTGGGCATTAGTCTTAATTAGGCCCAACTCTTAACCAATTGGTATCAATCTACCATAATTGTTACTAATTAGGTATCAGTCTTAATTAGGCCTAATTATCAACTAATTAGTATCAATCTTCATCTTCATGTTAACAACTAGCCTTCCATCTAATCTCCCTTACATGCAAATGCTACTATTTTTATCATTATCATGTATGAAATGTAATAATACAGGAAAATATATCAATTTTTTCTACTGTGCATTTACTTCAGAAAATCATAACTTCTAATTTAACGAGTGAAAATTTAATATATTACTATCAAAATATTCATATTGATGATATCTATTACATACAAAAACTTATACTCATAAAGTTTTATCAAAATAAAATTATCCTCATTTTTCGGCAAAAAAAATGCAAATTTTATCAAAAAAAATATCAAAAATACAAAATTATTAAAAATTGAAATAGGATAACAGTTCCTTACAGCGAGTCGAGTAACTTTTCTAGCAGGACCGGCTACAAAAAATTGCTCCATGACCTTCAAATCTAACTTTCTCTTTTCTCTCTCCTCAAAATTCTCTCTAAATTTCCCAAACAACTCTCTATTAGCCGATTGCATGGATTAAAAATCTTTTTAATGGATTTTATTAGTGACTTAGGATATTTTATAAAAAAATAATAATATAATATTTAACATACTTATATAATTTAATTAAGTGATAAAGTGAAAGAGTATAATGTCGAACCGACGAGGAAGTGTTCTGTTAAATTATAGCTTAACCACTACTGTTTATTTTAAATGAACCACTTATCTCACTGAAAATGAAAATGATGTTTGGAGTTTTTATCAATAAAAGAAAAAAATGACTTGCAAAAAAGATTTTTGATACTTATAAGAATAAAATATTTTGGACTAATGAATGTAAATAATATAATTTTCTTAATGAAACTTTGAATTATAAATGTGGATCAGTGCATATGCATCTCTAGATCTATATCGAGCTTGTAGGGGTGAAAAAAAAGGTTTATCGCCTTCCTATAACTTTTTCATCTCAATAGAACCAATAACATTCAAACATCCTATGTTTACACATGCCAACATTCTATTTTAATACTCTCAATTATTTAAGTATTACTCCATTGAGGCTATACATCACACTAGATTTTAACTACACACTTGATCATTGTATACATTAAATGAAAAATCTGAGATATTGAAAATATAAAAATATTCATTAAAGGACAAGAGTCTACATTAGTCATGCTATGCTTTCTACATCATTAGCCTAAAACTAGAGAATTAGCCAGACAATGAGGAAATAACAAGCAAACATATCTTCATTTTATTCAATGAAAGAAAAGATACAAGAAAAGTAATAAGAAAATTATCACCTAGAAAGATCAAATGATCTTCAACACACTCCTTCCACTAATCATAGAGTTTCCCACACAAAAAGGCTAAGATTTTCACAAGGAAAGTATCTTACACTTCTCTACCCCCTTTAGACTTTACTCTAAGGTGACACTAAAGAAACACACTAAAAATGATAATAATTTACTCAAGTGGTATAACTCTCTAAATAATAAGACTAAAAAATTATTTATAGTTAGTACATGGTCAAGTTTAAGCATCAAAGTGCTCAACAAGGTGGCACCAAGGTGATGAAAAATGAACTAGCACCTCGGCGCTATAAAGTCTGTTCCGCTATGGCGCTAGCTGAATTGGCACGGTTACTAATTGAAACTACACATCTTTTTGATAAACCGGTGTTGCTCCTGACTTTAAGAACTTCTCTACTATAGTGCTCCAAAGTTTAAGCAATGTAGTGCTCGAATGGGGAAGCTGGTACTAAGGCATAGAAAGGTATGCCACTTTGATGCTCATTTTCCTAAGCCACCTGGTGCTATAGTGCATAATTTTGGCATAGTGGTGCTATGTAATGTCACAACACTAACTATGGAACTACTGTGTTGCTTACAAACAGAGAAGACTAGCACTACAATATAGGAAATAGATGTATTGACATGTTTTAACTTGGAATTATTGTGTTATATAAGTTGGTGCTACGACACTACTTAACACTTTTAATTTTTTGTCAATTTTGAATATTTCCTATACAAACACAACTAAAACAACACATTTTAACTGAAATTTAAATGTTATAAATAAAATACAATCTACACATACCCCCAATGTTAGACTCATTGCATTTGCTCTCTATCTTAATTTTATTGAGGGGTCAAACACTCAATATTGCCCACTAGATTATCACCAATCAATTTTTGTAGTTTAAATCATTAAAAATACTTTAAATTTTCCATAGTAAGCAACCGACTCAGCATTCAATTTCCATGTGGTGCATGCTAATTAGACACATGATCCATAGTTGGGCCTTGTAATAAATCAAATCAAATGATAGTCGTTTAATCTTATGGATAAATTTAATCTAATGTCCAAATACAATGCCAAACAATATTTTCTTTAAATTTATATTTTGTGTTTCTTGAATCAAATCTACATATATTGATATTATACCATCCATATGGATAGACAAATGTTTCACCATCGATTTGAGAAAAGAAACGTTCCATTCATGATTGAACACTACATAGGGAATATTCAATTAGACAATCACCAATCATTTCAATTATGAAATTAATCCAATATTTAAAGCTTAGGTCTGAATTTCACAAATCTGTCCTCTGCCTTAAAAGAGACTAAGATAGGGTTTATTTTATTATGGGTTATAGACTCCTTATAGGGATTAACCCTTATAATTAATTATATCTCATAAGAGAATACTCTCGATTAAAGTGATGAATAAATATTTTCAAAGATATATGGATCTGAAGAAATATTTGGGCTAACAAGATTTAATGTATAAGCTTTTGATTATAAACTTTCTAGTTATTCTCTGAATTTAGATTTTAGATTTTTAAATTTTAAAAGAATTAAATCTGATGAGTAAAGACTAAAGTGGTGTTTATAATCTAAACTTATACTTAGTTGGAGTGAATTGCTAGCTAACACTCCTAATGCACAATCAATCCCTTAGATCTAATGCATGATAGGTTAAGCTCTATCCTAAGAGGTCAAAGGATGAATTAGACTCTAAATTTTATGACTCAAGATGACTAATTTTAACTTTAAGTTCTGAGAACTCTAAATTTTATCTTATTTAATTCACCTAACAAAATCTTCTAACCACTAAACTTTTTAAGGCATATGGACCTTTACCAAAGGAAAAGTGTATCATCCTCCAAGTGCACTCAGAACCCCACTACCTTACCCAAGATGGGCATAAAAGTTTGGCTTAACATTTATTGCAGAAATTAAAAAGCTTACATGTATTTATGATTAGGTAAAGGAGTTGGTTATATGGTATGCAGTATTGTACCATCCTAGAACTAATATAAATATTCCTACAAAGTTTAAAACATAAATGCAATGCATGAAGCAATATAAATAAAGAAATTCTTGAATATAAAAAGAAAGTTATTTATTCATTAATTTGATAACATACTCAAACTATGTAGAAAAGAAAAGTGGCCAGGGTCCACCATATTAAACCTAGGTTTCTAATCATACCATATATATAGTATCCTCCAAAGAAACAGATATCACCTTTTGGAGCCCCATTTATACATGTATAAGCAAGCATATATTAAAATCTTTTACAACTCAAGACACTGTACAACTCATTCTATATACATTTTACATTTACAATTACTTGTACATGTAAACATCATTCCTAGGTACATTTTACTTTAACTATTGCAAGAATTGAAAGGTGATACAAAAGCATATAAAAGTATACGTAAGTATAAAGCAATTGTCTAATAACATAATACTTTTAATGTAGTCCTTAAAGAGCCTAAGTGCACCGAAAGGAATTTAAAATGTATGACATTCAGATTGTTAAAAATAAATAAACATACACAAGGTACCCTCCAGGAAAAGCACCTAGGAAGTAAATCAAACTACAGGCCTAGCCTAGGCTAGAGTTGGTTGTCCTAACAAATCATCTAAGAATGTGTAGAAAGGCTGTATGGTTTGGATAGTTCTTAGAACTTGTCAATAAATGAATTTATTTGTCAAAGGTCTTTATTAGGGTGGTTTGAATTTAAGTTTTAGATATTTAGAGGTTTTAAATTTCTTTTAAAGAAGTTTTTATTGTTCAAGTTATTTAACTTTAAGTTTTAAAGAAAGTAACGCTCAACAACTTCTAAGTGCCAGAAGCTATTGATCAACAAGTCATAAGACCATATTTGTAATGCTACCAATCTTTCAAGATTGGGGTAGATTGATAGCATAGATTTCTCCATTTTAATTAAATATTTTGATCCTTAAAGCTTTCTCAATTTGATACTCCTTTACCCTACTGAAAGTAATCAAGCACAAGGGTATGAAAAGCTATAATGACTAATTATTTTATTAATGATTTTTATTTGAATTTAATTAATTATTTATTAATTTATTTACTTTTATATTTTAGTTTTTATATTCTATCAAATTCCATTATGGTATTGTCACAATGAGTGCGAGGATCCACTAAGACATATAACCCAACAACTCGAGGTAGCCCATCCTAAAAAACTTCAATGACAGGATGGTTGCTTATTTATTTAATACTATTTATTAATTTAATTTCATTGAATTAATGATTTATTGAAATTTTACTGATTTATTGATTTTTTATAATCAATGAATATTTTAATATATTTAGATGTGAGGTTCATTTTTGAACTTTTTTATTTACATTAGTTACTAGAATTTCTATATTTTTCAAAAATAGTAGACCCAAAATGAGTCTAATGCCTTTGAGTTTACTAAATTTGGATTTTTCATGAATTAATTATGAATTTTAAAAGTTTAGTGTATTTATGTATTAAGTTTCACCAAAATATTGACTTTTTGATTCATAGTGAATTTTGAAGTTTTTATATTTTTCATAAATACTAAACGAGAAGATGAGTCCAATACCTTTATGTCTGCTTAATTTGGAGTTTTAAAGAATTAGTTATAGATTTTTTTAAGTTAAATGTATTTTTGTATTTATTTAATTGCTTAATTAGAGGCATTTTCTTATTTTTACCAAATCAACTCCAAACATCTTTAAATCATCCTCAAATGTCATAAATAACCTCCAGAGATGATTATAATTGTTTAAAAGTATTTTGGTGATTTTACATATTGTTAAACATTTATTTTAATTAATTTGTGAACTTCTTAATTTCTAAAATTAATTTTAATTTTGGATGAATTTGATAGAGCTTTTATTTTTTCTCCATTGTGCTTTTAATTTTGAACATTTAAATATATTATTTATGTTTTTTTGGAATTAAAAAAAAATATTATGAATTTGTAAAGATCTAAGATCCATTATGTACATGAATCTTGGGTTCACTAAATGACATATCAAATAACTTCTAAATGAAGTAAAATTTGAAACACAGGTACATGAATATAGGTACTTCAAACCCACTGAATTTAGGCTCATCAAAGCCTCCCTAGGTTGAAAATCAACCACCAAGCTAAATGCATCTATAACACTAGTGATTTATTTTAGGAGCTACACTTACTGGAATTGGGAGAAATTAGTGGCAAACTAACACTGGCACCATATAAACACACCGTAGAGCAATGAAAATCTAAATCTAAGTGCATGAATAGTTATAAATTTTCAAAATTATGGGTCTAAATGGACCTATAAACTTAAAACAATCAAATAAAAAAAATTTGATCAAACCAAGATCTAAGAATATTAAGGTAGCTCAAGGATGCTCCTATTATCTACCATCCAAATTTAAGGTTAACTTGACCATTGGATCTTGAGAAATATAAGAAATTTATAAATCAATCATCTCTTTTTTTCTCAAAATCCATTGATCAAAAATTGTTGAAATATTTTGAAAAATAGTAGAGGTCAATAGCATTCCAACAAGCCCAAGAACACTCACTTTGAATGAAAATGAATTTTTTTTATTTTTTAAAGTTATGAGAATTTAAATAAATTTTAAATTCATTTTAGTTATATTTAGCAACCATAGCCAATGATTGCCAATCATTGACAGGATGTGAGGTGCACCATGACCTCATGACTTAAGCATATTAAGGGCTCTATCGAGTAGTTAGATCAACCATGGGAGTGATCAACGAGCCTGATTGTGCCATGTTACTTGTGCGATTCAAGTGGAGGTTATGAGTTTAAAACCTGTCATATACACTGATGTGATAGAAAAAAATATTGGTTTGAAAAGGTTTAATTTTCTTTGGGAAATGTTGGATTTCTTGAATTTTAATTTTATAATCGAACACTTATTATGAATGATATATTACCTCGAAAGGTAATCATATCATTCCCTAATTGGTTTCGATTACAAATCTTTTAATTTATTCTGATTATTATAGCCAAATTTAAGGAGAAACAACATACAATCTCGAAAGATCAAAATGATATTTAATTCAATATTTGACTTTGTTAATCTGAATATATGGATCATTAATTTCATAATCAGAACTATGATTGTAATTGACATATCTATCCGAAGAAAGAAGATATCAATCATTATCAATAGTTTGAATATGAAAATAATGATCGCCTTTTTTTTATTTTGATTTCCCAAAGATAATTAATTAAAGATTTTGAAAAAGCTTGATTTTGAAAAACCTGGTCTAAGTTTCCAAATCTCCTACGAGTGCAAGCCCTCGTAGTTAATTACATCGTAAGAAACCAGAAAATTTCTTATGAATACTCTCGATTAAAATAATGATACGAATTTTATTTAAGATTTCAACGTTTGATATCAAAAGAGGGAGGGACTTGAATTTCAATAGGGATTGGTTCGAGGTTGAACACTTATTTCTGGAGTCAAAGGAGGAAGGGTAGGAGGTGTTTTGAGATTCTGAATTACTTGAGAAACACCTCAAACTATCCTAAGTGTTGGGCTTGAATTTGATTGAAAGAGATTTAATATTTAAGTGATCGATTTTATTAGAAGTTGAGAATTAGATTCTCAAAGATTGAAGTCTTAAGATTCAGAATCTGCCTCAGATCCTAAGTTTAAAGTGGGTACTGAAAATCAGTAACCCGGATCCTAGCTAATGCAATACAATCTGGACTTACCCTGGCCTGGATTGGGGAGCCAGCTAAATCACCTAAGCGCTTTAAAACTATGTATCCAGTCTTTAATGAAAGAGTGGTTAGGGGATATTATTTAAGATTAGTTTTAAGGAGAGTGGGGCTGACATCTAGAGTAGATCCTAATTGGCCCCTTAACATATGTTGGGTGAAATGCTTAAGCTAAGAATGCAATTAAAGATTTAGACTCAATTTTTAATTTGTATCTAATGCAATACATGCTAGTTGACTCGATTAAATGATTGAAATCAGAATGAAGCAATTTTAAAATTAGGCTCAAAAAAAGGTTTTATCCTAGAGATTGCATAACATCCCCTTGGACAGAACTACACCCTAATAGGTCAGGTGGTCTGCCAAAACTCGCAGGCGTGGAGGTGCCTAACACGGAAGAGAAAAGTCAATATGAATGCATGAAAAACCGCCGGTGATCCTGGGCTTACTTCTTAAAAGCGTTAGAGTTACTATTTGAGCCTAAAGTTTTTAATAGTGTTTAAGTAGAAATATTTTTAAACATGTCCTCATGAGCCTCCGATCAGATTCCAGGCTAAATCAAATACGACATGCAAGATCGTCAAAGAAACTAATAAAAGCAGGCAAATCCTAATCACAATCAACACATCAATTAAATCAATAAATAAATATTCAAAATGAAAGTTCATAGGCAAATGCCTTTTAATTATACAACCTAGGGTCTGCAAGAAAAGTAAAGTGGCCAGGTACCACTGACTATAACCCGAATTCTACTCCTAAGACTCAAATGACTTTGAGAATGGGTCTTCTCGCTCTTCACTTCTTCGTATTCTTGTAACTCCTTGGATCGTCAAGTCCGGATATCCAAATGAAAAGAAACTCCCCCTGAACAGGGGTGTTATCTTTTCTCTTTGGACATTTGAGAGATATCCTAACTTAGGCTTCCAAATGGAGGAGAACTCTCCCTTAAGGGATGTCCTCTCCTCTTTGGAATCTAAGTAGGATATGTAATCCCATCTCAAAGCACTTTAAATAATTGATAACTCAATTCAAATCAAATTACATTCAAATTTAAAAGAAAAATTTAGACTTGATTTTGCAAGGTTATCTTAATAATCAATAATTATATATAACATCCCAAGAAATTAATATATTTGAAATTCAAAATGCTCAAACCAGCCACACTTGGCCATGCTCTTTTAATTTTAAAGGGGGACTTAAGTAAATTTCTGGAGCACCTGTTCAATTTAATATTTATGATTTTGTCCCCTTTAATTTTAAATGCCTTGTATGAGCATGACCACCTGCATAAGATTGAATTAGTACAAATTGTCCCTAACCTAAGGGTAGATCTAATGTACAATCAAATCAACACAGAGTGAAATAAATAAATAAACAATCACATCAACATCAACTACTTAAATCTAGCAACCAGCATGCAATAGAAATCGCAGAAAACCAGGCACACATAAGTAGCAGAAAAGTAAACACCGGCCTAGCCTAAGATTAGAGTTGGTTGTCCTAGCAAACCATCTAAAGTGTGTGAGGTAGGCTGTGTGGTTTGGATATGTCCTAGATAGGATAATTTGATTAAAGTTGTTTAAAGTTCTAGTTGGTTGAAAGGCTTGAGGGAGATTTTAGTTAAAGTTTAAGTCTTAATGGTTTAAAATTGATTTTAAAGTTGATTTTAATTGTTTATTGGATATCACCTGTGTTGCACACTGAGGCCGTGAACTTTATTTCACCTTCCTTGGGGCTAATTTAATAGCCTTGTAGGCCTGGGTTACCCAGTGGTACCTGATATAATTAAGTATTTTGAGTTTGATTAAGGTTTAAAAATTGATTAAATTTTAATTAAGGTTGGTTGGTTACTAGTTTTAATGTATTAAATTATTTAGATTTTCTATTAACCAGTTCATGGCGTTGTGCCACCAGGCTCGAGGAACAAAGCCTCCTTAGAACACGTAGCCCCGCAGCTCGGAGTAGTCCAGCCGTTAAACCAAGTTAATGTATTTGAATTAAGGATTTTAAATTTAGTTAAATCATTAAGAATCAATTCATTTTTAGTTTAACACTCCTTAGAATCCATTCGTGGTGTTGTGCCACCAAGCTCGAGGAACAACGCCTCCTTAGGACACGTAGCCCCGCAACCCGGAGTAGTCCAGCCTAAAAACTTCATTTCAGGAGTGGTTGTTATGTATTAAAGGGGTTAATTGAGTGTTTTAAATATTAATTTAATATTTTTTTGGAATTTGAAATTAATTATTAAATTTTTGGAATTTTCTGGATTAGTTTAATCATTTAATTAAGGGTCAAAAATTAACTTTTTGATTTAAAGTATTTAATGGAAAGCTAATATTTTATTAAAATACTTAACCTTAATATGATCAGTTAGATAGTAAGTAGGCTCGAATTATATTTTTCTACATTTTATGATGAAGGTTTGAAGTTTTGATTTGATTTTGAACTAGATTTGACCAAAAGTTGATTGTTTCAAAATTGTTTGATTTCTAGAAATTTGATATTTTTTATAAATATTAGACCTTATTATGAGTTCAATGCCTTTGAGTTTACTCAATTTGGAGTTCATTTGAATTAGTTATAAATATTCAAGTTTTTAGTATTTATTGAATTTTCAAAAATTGTTTAATTAATGCCCTTTTTATGATTTGAATCCAAATGACCTCTAAACTCCTTGGAATCAAATCCAAAGGTCAGGAATGACCTAAGGAGAGATTTCTAAGTGTTTGAGAGAGTTTTGGAATTTTTAATTATTTTTAATTAATTAAATTAGTTAAATATTAAATTTCAATTAAATTTAAATTAAACTTAATTTTGAAGTCCAGTTAAGGGGCTTTTATTTTTTAATGATTAAGGGTTTAATTTTGGTCAATTTAAGGTATTATTTGTAATTTTTGGATTTATTTATGATTTATTACATTTTTTGGAAGTTTTTAAGGCTTAATGAAGCTTTGATTTTGATTAAATTAATTAAGGGGCTTAAAGACTTCAAAATTCAGTGGGGAATTTTCCTAAGGCTGATAATGTCACTATGTTTAGGTATTCAAAGTTTCAAGTCAATTAGAAGTGTATCCTAATTATTAGAATTATTCTAAATTCTCTAACCAAAGTCCTTAATGATGACACTAAGTTTAATTGGGTTTGAATCTAAGTTTCTAGACCCTTGACTAATATACACATGGCATGCACAAAACATAATCAATTCCTAAGTCTAAGAGAGCCTTAGAGCTAGGTGGTGTGTGTACCCTAAGCATGCAAGAATTAATACTTAATTAATTACAAATAATCATAAGATTAATGAATAATTAGAATATAATTATTCATTAATACCCCCACGTGATTTCTATTCAAACATGTCAAATCCATGTTTAAAATTTCAAATTAGATCTCTCAATCCTAAAAGATTTAAATATATATATATTATTTTAAAGTAATTTTAAATATATGTAAAATATACATAGAACCATATATATATAAACATAAACTTTAAATTTAAAATACTTATACAAATTTTTCTGATTTAAAATGAATTTGCTATGAATTTTTAAAGTTTAAATCATTTAAAAGGGGTTTTTAATTAATTTAAAATTAATTAATGATTAAAATAATCTTAAATCTAGTTAATTAAATGTTAAACCACTTCTAAATTTTTTTAGAACCATTTAAAATGTTTTCTCTTGATTTTTTAAAATTATCTAAATTATTTAATATTAAATAATATTTAATACTTAAATATTTGGTTAATAAAAAAAATATGAAATATAATTTAAATAAATTTAATTTAAAAATAATAATAATTCAAAATAATTATTCAATTATCAAATGTTTAATTAAAGAAAATTTAATATTTAATTATTAATATTAGTTAATTATTTAATCAATCAAATGTTATAAATCAGTTAAATAGTAATAAATATTTTAATTAGATTTTATTTGAATTATTTAATAACTTTGAAATAAATATTAAATTTAAGGATGACTTAACATTTTAATTAATTAAATGCCAATTAATTATTTAAATATTTAATTAAAATATTAAATAATATTAGATATTTTAAATTATTTTCTAATTTTAAAATATTTTAAATTTTATATTATAATTCTAATAATATTTTAAAAAAATTTCTAATTAAAGTTAATATTAATTAAAGTATTAAGTCATTTAATATTAATTAAAGTATTAAATATTATATATTAATTAAAGCATTAAATAATTTATTATTAATTAAAGTAATAAATTATTTAATATTAATTAAAGTATTAAATATTATAGTATTAATTAAAGTTAATATTAAATTTAAGATTAATTAATTAAATTAAAAATGATTTTATAATATACATAAATATATATATTAATTAAAAATTAATTTTCTAATTTTTTTTATTTAAAAATGATTTAAAAAAAGATTTTTAAATCATTTTAAAATAGGATGGCGGCGGAGTCCACGTGGCGGCCCCTGATTGGCCGCTTCTAACCACGGCCAATCATTGGCATTAATTGCGCTAGCGCGCAATCATTGCCAATGATTGCGGCGGTGGCGGTGGCTAACTTAACCACGTCAGCTTCGCACGTCTGTCGTTCGATCGCCCGCGGTTGGGTTTGACGGCTCTGATCAAGCCGGACAGAGCGCAGAACCGCAGATCTCACCACGCAGTTGAACAAAATGACGGAAGGCCTCGATCAGGACCTTTGATCGCGCAATCAACGGTCCAAAAAATGTACAATTGAACCTAGCTCAACCGAAACCCTAGAATGGGTTTTTTGCTTCGTGTGCTCGATCTGTTTAACCAAATTAGATAAAATTTTAAACCTAGATAGCCTATATGAACAGAAATAATGTAGGACAATCCTTTTGGGTTAAAAAAAGCTCTATAAGAAGCTATTAAAAAATGAACTCTATGACCTAAATCTAAGAATTTAATAAATTTTTACCATTAGATCTTGAGGGTTTTGATTCAGTTGAGCTTGTAGACTATCCTCGTATATTTCTTCTCTTAAATCCGTGGTTTGAAATGCTCTAGATTGTCCGCTTTAAGCCTTGGACGGAATATAGCTTGAGCTCACCGGAGGGTCGTCGCCGGCAGGATTTTGGCGGTGGGTTTTGATCATGAATGAATGAAGAAGGAGTTTGGAGCTCAGGGAACCTGAAGGCTGGGTCTGTAGGAGCTTAGATAGTGAGAGAATAATAAAGTCATGAATGCGGCTTCCTTAGGGTATTTTTCCCCTATTGAGATGTCCTCTGCTTGAATGGGCGGCTAGGATTGCTTTGGCTTTATTTCCTGATGGTTGGCACCTGGTTGGGGTTGTTGGGATGGCAGGGAATCAAAGGTACAAGGGTACATCCTAGGTGTAAAGCTCCATTTGGTCCCCACTTGGGTATGGGAGCAATGGGAGCCATTGGATCTTCATCTAATGGCTGAGGAAAGGCCTAGGGAGGTTTTAGAAGGCATTAGAGCTGCTGGAAGGGTTTGGGTTTAATGGATTAAGGCTTAAGAGGTCATTTGACCCAATTTGGCCCCTCCTAATGCCTTGTTTTGACTGTTTGACCAGTCAACTTGACTTGTTGAATGGTGAGGTGGCATGAAAGGATGCCTAGGGAGCTGCTTGGATGGGTTCAAGGGTTTGTTGTTTGAGGGTTAAAATAAGAGCTCATAAATAAAGGTTTGAGCAAAAACTTTTATTAAGTTGACCAAGTCAACTTGACTTGGGTTTGACCCAAGACATGTCCAAGTATATTTGAAACATATATTGGGATAAAATTGAAGACTTAAGGATATGATTTTAGGGATATGATTGATTTAATCCATATGAGTCAAATCAGGTTAACCTTAGGTCATAGTTGACCAAGTCAACTATTGACCAGGTCAAAGGTCTAGTTGGGTCAAAATCACTAGAGGAAGTGATCAACATAATTTAACAGTTTTGAATGAGGTTTGAATGCATCTGAGATTTGATTCAAGGTGGGAAAGGCTTAAAGGTTGATGTGGTCAACCTAGGTTGACTTGGTCAACCAGGTTGACCCAGGGTCAGAGTTTGTGTTCAATAAATCTCGAATGATGTTTTGAGTCTGTGGGAAGTGATCCCAGGGTTTAGAAAGATTAATTTGGTCAAAATGCCTGTTTTGACCCTTAATGGGCCTTCTTGGTCAACATAGGTTGACTTGGTCAACCAAGTTAACCCAGGGGCTGGTTTTAGGTCCGACAGGTTTGGTTTGATATTTTAAGTCTGGAGGAAGTGATTTTAGGGTTTGAATGGGTCAAATCACCTATTTGGGCCCTTAATGGGCTTAATGGGTCAACTATGTTGACTTGGTCAACCAGGTTGACCCAGGGTCAGGGACTGGGTCCAACCAGTTCAGAATGACATTCTGAGTCCATTAGTGGTGGTTTCAAGGTCTAGAGAAGTCATTTGGTCAAAATGACCTGTTTGGGCTCTTAATGGGCCTTTGGGTCAACCCTGGTTGACTTGGTCAACCAGGTGGGTCCAGGGTCTACGAATGGGATCAACAGATTCAAAATGACATTAGGAGACCAATGGAGGTGGTCCCAAGGTCTGAGGAGGTCATTTGGTCAAAATGACCTATTTTGACCCTTAAAGGCCTATTTGGTCAACCTGGTTAACTTGGTCAACTAGATTGACCTAGGGCCTAGATTTGGATCTAACATGTTGGGTTTGATATTTAAAAATTGTTGGAAGTGGTTCCAAGCAATTTGGAGGTTATTCGGTCTGAAAGTGCATTTGAACCCTAAAGGGGTATTTTGGTCATTTTGACCCCTAGTCAACTAGGGGTCAAATTGAATCCAACAAAATGCAGTTTATTGCTCAATAGGTCATAATCAAGGGTCTAGAAGTGGTTTGAGGGTTTGGGGAAGGCTCCAAGGTCAGGATCCACTGGGTGGCTGGTCCAGTGGCATAGACTATAAATATTTGAAAGTTTTACAGCCTTTGGAAATCAATTCAATTTTTGGAGTTAGAAACCTCAGAATGAGCTCAAATTTGGAGGGTTACCTCTATAGACATGTCACATCAGTATATAACTGACAGACTCTGAATCAGATGTCATTTGGCTGGGTTTTGAAGTGTTCAAAGATTCACTAGAAAAGGCTTTCAGGACTTGGACCTTTGGCCTTAAAATTTGATCTTGATTTCTAGTTTTGAGCTTAATTGTTTGGACTTGAATCATCCTAGTCATCTAAGATCATTTGGAGTGATCATAAATGATTAAAAGGGTTTGAACTAGATCAAAGATAAGATTAGGATTTGAATTAGGGTTTGAATTTTGAAATGGATTGAAGTCTGGATTTTGGTTAAGGTTTGAATTAAATTAAGGTCTGGATTGACTTGAGTTCAAGATTGATTTGAAGTTTGAATTTGAATTAAATATGGATTGATCTAGAGTCTGAAGTCTGGCAAAATCCTATGGTCTAGAGTAGATCCTAGGGTCTGGAGTCTAGGAGGATGCTGGGGTCTAGAAGTCCTAGAATCTAGAGGAATCTTAGGATCTAGAAATCCTAAGGTCTAGGATAGGTCCTAAAGTCCTAGATAAGTTTGGAGATTGAATCTAGATTGAACTAAATCTAGATTAATCAGAGGCTAAAATTATGTTGAGATCTGGATTGATATAAGATCTTAAATTGATCCTAAGGTCTAGAGTAAGTCCTAGAGCCTAAAAAAATCATATGGTCTAGAGCCTGGTAGAATCTTAGGATCTAGAGTAGATCCTAGGGTCTGGATAGATCTAAGGTCTAGGAGAATCCTAAGACATAACTTGATCTAGAATATGGGAAGATATTAGGGTCTAGGGTCTAGTGTCTAGGAGGATCCTAGAGTCTAGAACTTAGAAGAATTCTTAAATTCTAGAAGTCCTATAGTTTAAATTTAATCTAGAGGAATTCTAGGGTCTAGATTAATTTGAAGGAATCCTATGGTCTAGAGTAGATCCTAGGGACTGAGTTCTAGGATGATCCTAAGGTCTGGATTGGTCCTAGTGACCTCATACAAAAATGAGGTCAATAAAAGGACCCCCAATATGTGTTATAGAATGAAGCTCTATTGCACATATTGGTGTTGACCGAATAGAATGGTCTAGTCTGGAGTTTTGATCCTAAGGGAAAAAGAAATTTATCCCTGGGGAATCGGGGTTTGAATAGATACTAGGGTAGTTCCACAAAAGGCGTACTCCACCACTAGTGGGTCTGGTCCTAAGGGAAGAGAAAAACATGAACCCTAAGGGAAAAAGGCCTGGGGTATCGTGTAGGAAGGAAGACCTCCTAACTATAGAAGATTGAATCTAGATTTGATTGTAAGAGAAAGGGAAACCTAACCCTAGAAAATTGAGTTTGAAATGATACTAGGGTAGTGCTGAGGTAGCTTACTCTACCACTAGTAGATCTAGTCCTAAAGGAAGAGAAGTCCTAACATTAGGAAGAAAAAGTCTGGATGATCATATAGAAAGGAAAAAATCCTAACTACAGAGGATCAAATTGAAATTTGATGCTAGGGTAGTGCCACGAGGGGCGTATTCAACTACTAGTAGATCTGATCATAAGGGAAGGAAGAAATACCTAGCCTTAATGAAAAGAAAGTTTAATTATGGAATTTGAAATTGAATCCAGGATGGTGCCACAGGGGATTTATTCCATCACTGGGGAGTCTAAACCTAAGGGAAAGGAGAAAAGCCTAACCTTGAGGAGAAGAGAACTATATGACCTCAAAGGAAGGTGGTATTACTTTCTATAAGAGATCAGGCTTAAGGATTTGAATTTTGAAACTAGAATGGTACCATAGAGGGTGTTATCCATCACTAGTAGATCTAATCCTAAGGAAAGAAAGCACGATGACTCACATCTGTCCTTAAGGAAAAGAAGACTGGAGGACCCTGAGGGAAGGAAGCATTGCTTCCCACAAAAGGTCAGATCTTGATTTTAAATCTAGGATAGTGCCACAAAGGGCATGCTCCACCACTAGAAGATCTAATCCTAAGGATAGAAAGCATGATGACTCACATCTAACCTTAAGGAAAAGAAAACTGGATGATCTTGTAAGAAGGAAGCATTGCTTCACACAAAATCAGGTCTGGAGTGATCGTATGTAAAGAAAACTTGCTTTACATAGAGGATTCGATCTGGATGATCGTATATAGAGGAAACTTGCTCTATATAGAGGATCAAGTCTGGATGATCGTATATAGAGGGAACTTTCTCTATATAGAGGATCGAGTCTAGATGATCGTATATAAAGGAAACTTGCTCTATACAGAGGATCATGTCTGGATGATCGTATATAGAGGATCGAGTCTGGATGATCGTATATGAAGGAAACTTGCTTCATACAGAAGATCAGGTCTAGATGATCATGTGCAGAGGAAATTTGCCATATATAAAGGATCAGGTCTGGATGATCTTGTGTAGAGGAAACTTGCCCTACACAGAGAATTAGGTCGGGATGATCATGTGTAGAGGAAACTTGCCCTACACAGAGGATCAGGTCTGGATGATCATGTGTAGAGAAAACTTGCCCTACACAGAGGATCAGGTCTGGAATGTTCATATGTGAAGGAAACTTGCTTCACATAGAGGATCGAGTTTAATTTTAAATTTTGAAATTAGGATGGTGCTGTAAAAAGCATTATCCATCACTAAAGGATCTAATCTTAAGGTGAGAAAGCATAGTGACTTATATCTAACCTTAAGAGAAGAGAACTAGAATTTTAAAATGAAAAACTTGAACAAGACTAAGTTAAAATGATTCAAAATTTGAAAATTTTATTGATTTGAAATTCAAGCTATATCAAGCATAGTATTTCTTCAGGAATCGCCCATTTACAGGAAGCATTGGGTGATTTCCTTTATAATCCACTAGCTGATACGAGCCTCCTTCGTAGACTATTTCTACTACGAAGGGTCCTTCCCACGTTGGTTCAAACTACCCGCTGAGCTTTCAGTGGGCTAAGATAGGCCTCCGAAGAACCAAGACCAAGTCGCCTACTCGGAAGGTTCTAGGTCACACTAACTTATCATGACCTTGAACCATTCTGGCTTTATAGAGTTCTAAATTTTGCTGGGCTTGGAGATGATGTTCTTCGAGACCCTCGAGTTCTTCATGTCGAAGTTGTACATTTTATTCTATTGTGATCTGATTCTGGACTGCAGTTCTGAGCGAAGGGATTTGAATTTCCAAAGGGAGTATGGCCTCAGACCCATACACTAGGGCAAAAGGTGTGGATTGGGTCGGGGTTAGATATGTGGTCCTGTAGGCCCACAAAGCTTCCACCAACCTCTCATCTCACTAATATTTATTATCATCTAGGGTCTTTTTGATGATTTATACCAGGGTTTTATTGAAGGCCTCAGCCAAACCATTAACACGTGGGTAATAGATCGTTGAGTATCTCTAATCAATACCGTGGCGACTTGCTAAATTATTGATTTTCGTAGACTTGAAAGCTGACCCATTATCGGATATGATTCTGCGGGGTACGCCAAATCGATATACGATATGGTCATAAAAGAATTTCATTACATTGTGTGATGTTATATTTCTTAGTGGAACTACTTCTGCCCACTTTGAAAAGTAATCAGTCGCTGCTAAGATGAAGCGATGACCACTTGAAGAAGGAGGGTCAATTGGCCCAACGATATCCATGCCCTAACTTTCGAAGGGCCATGAAGCTATCGTAGGATGCAACACATTAGGCGGCTGATGTAATACCACACCATGAACCTGGCACTGATGATAATATTTTGTAATTTTCATGCAATCGTCAATCATCGTAGGCTAGTAGTAACCAAGTCTTTTGATTTTTATTTCATCTTAGGACACGATTGATGAACACCGCACAGTCCAGCATGGACTTCGTTAACAATCTTCATGGCCTCTCATTTGTCTAGACAATGGAGCCACATCTGATCGAACGATCATTGGTACAATGTATCATTGACTAGTGCATATGATAGAGCACATTTCTTAATTTGATTAGCAAGAGACCTATTATGGGGAAGCTTACCTTCTTGTAGATATTTGATTATCGGTTATCTCCAATCTTCTTCTTCATCAACTGCTGAAGAGGTAGAAAGGACCTGGGAAGATTATTTGTTGAGGTACTCCATATCTACAGGAGACAGGACTTGACGACCCTGAACTTCTATAGGGATGAAGTCTTCTTTTGGGCAAGCAAATTCTTTTGCAAGCTTTGCTAGGGCATCCACCGAGGAATTGCTTCCACGAGCAACCCTATACATAATTACAATGGGAATTTTCTCAAGCAAGTGCATTGTATACTGGTGATATTTCAGGAGTTTAGGATTCAAGACCTTATAGGTCCCTGCAATCTGGTTGATCACCAATTAAGAGTTACCATAGATCTTAATCTCTTTAATCTCCATTAAGATTGTAAGTTCCAAGCCAGTTATCAAAGCTTTGTACTCAACCTGATTGTTCATACAAGGTTTCGATAAATGGTAGGAAAAGTGCATCATTCCCTTACATGGTGTTATGAAAACCAGACCGACTTTGACTTTTCCAGGAATAGTAGATTATGATGTTTTGCCCCATTGAGAGGATGTTGCACCATCAAAATACATTTCCCAGGTTTGAGTATTAGATTCCTTAAAACTCATGATTTGCTCGTCAGGTAGATCATCATTTAGAGGAGATTTTATCGGTAGCGGGTGTGCCGCAAGGAAGTCGGCGACGGCCTGCCCTTTCACAGCACACAGGGGAATGAAAGTGATTTAAAATTGAAGCAATATCATAGACCAATGAGCGAGACATCCTGACAACGTCGGCCGGGTCATAAGATATTGCAGGGGGTTGACACTGGAAATTAAATTGACTTGATGAGAAAGCATGTAATGCCTTAATTTTTGTGCTGCAAAAACTAAGGCAAGGCAACTCAATTGCAGGATAATGAATTTCCATTGGAAGTAATCTCCGACTTAGGTAGTAGAGAGCGTTCTCTTTCCCATCATCATTGATTTCAGCTAGAAGGGCCCCGAGAGATTCGTCAAAGGCTACAGTGTAAGGGATTAAGGGTTTCCCCAGAATGGGGGCTGCTAAAACTGGCGGATTTGTTAGGTATTGTTTGATGTTTTTGAAAGCATTTTGACATTTCTCATCCCAAATGAATTTGACATCCTTTTTAGCTGGGGCAGAAAATGGTTGACATCTTCCGAAAAGATTAGAAATGAATCTTCTTATATACGCCAGCCTGCCCTAAAGAGATCTCAGTTGAGTGAGACTCTTAGGAGGCGGCATATTTAAGATAGCTTCAATTTTGGCAGGATCAATTTCAATTCCATGGTGCCTAACTACGAAACCTAAGAATTTCCCTGATGTGACACCGAAAGCGCACTTCAAAGGATTCATTTTAAGGTCGTAGCGGCGCAATCGCTCAAAGACAGTTCTTAAATCATAAAGATGAGCCTCTTTCACTCTGCTCTTGACAACTAAATCGTCGATGTAATATTCGACTTGATTATGTATTAAGTCATCAAAGATATGAGTCATGGCCAGCTGGTAGGTTGCACCAGTATTTTTGAGGCTAAAGGGCATCACTTTATAACAAAAGATCCCTATAGGACTTCTGAATGTAGTGTTTCTCTCATCTTCTGGGCCATCTTGATTTGGTTATAACCAGACGAGCCATCCATAAAGGAGAAAATGACGTGCGAAGAGGCAATGTCCACCATGGGTTCTGGGATTGGCAAAGGAAATTCATCCTTAGGACATACCTTGTTCAGGTCTCTACAATCTACACAAACTCAAATTTGACCGTTCTTCTTTCGAACTGGCACGACGCTAGCTACCCAAGAGGGATATTATTCCTCTCAAATAAATCCAGCCTCAGCCAACTTCTTGACTTCAAAAATGACTTGTTGTTCGATCTCCAGATGTATGCGTCATGGAGCTTGCTTGACAGGAGTGGAATCATGCCGGATTCCAAGTTTATGGACTGCTACGTTAGCGGGCACCCCCTACATTTCATCGTATATCCAAGCAAAGCAATCCTTAAACTTGGATAGAAGTTGAATTAGATCCTTAGACTCATCCTCACTCAATAAAGAACTTATGAAAGTGGGGCGAGGTTCATCCTTTGTTCGAAGGTTGATTTCTTTAAGTTCATCGACTGTTGATTTAATTTCCTCTTTGAATTTAGAAGGTGCATCCAAAACCTGAAATTCATCAAAATCATCTAAAGTCTCCAAATAAAGTCTATCAAATGAATCAATGACTTCAGTAGGGACATTTTTAAATTAAGGACGACTAGTTATCATTAGACAAAATTCATCATCGTTAAATGATCTAACGGTACCAAAGCCGATACCACTAGTCCAATGTTTATTAAATTTTGAATTCCAAATACTTTTGTGGTATCTAGCCTGACCCTTAGTCCATTGACTCGGAGCAAAACCTTTAGAGATAAGAGATTTAACACTAGCAGGAAAGTAGCCAAAAGATAATTCCATTAATTCATTGAGATTTGCCTCCTCAAGGGTTACGTCGTCTTCATTCCTTGAGGAGGAAGAGTCAGGGAAAAACTTCTAGACTTTCCTCACTTCTCCATCTAAGTTAGGGGCATCCTTAGTCACTAACCCTGAGACCCTGTCAACAGACAGTGGGGTTAAGGTTAAGGATTCAACCGTTCTATTAAGCTTTTCATATAGACACAATTCAGGCTCGTCATTTTGAATTTTTAATTTTGTACCCTCCCGGTCGCTATTCGATTCTAAAGTGAGATTAAACTTCAGAGGAGGATTGATTTTTGTATAGTCAAAAATAAATATGGCACCCCTTTTTCTTGAGTCTTCATTAGAACTTGTTTCAAGTTCGATGTAGATCGGGGAATTTCTTTTCTCAACTGAAGGGTGGCCTCGACCGCGTGTTCTTTGGGCCATCCTCACACCTCTTTGAGGTAAATTGTTTGGAGAAATAAAGATCACATGCTCGACGTCGTATTCACTACTTGAATTTTGTATCTTTTAATTTTTGACTTTTTCTTTTCTCAATCTTTGAATTGCTTTTGAACTTTGACTTTCTGCTTTTTCCTCCTTGACGTTGATCTCTACCTTAGAACAAGTGGTGGACCCTTTAGGTACGTAATACGCCTCATCATCATAGATCCCGACCTCGTGAATAAAGAATGGTTGTAGATCACCCTTAATTTCAAACTCAATGCCATCTCGTTGGTACTTGATGCATTAATGTAGGGTAGAAGGAACCATCCTGTACTCATAGATCCAGGGCCTTCCTAGGAGCACGTTAAAGGAAGTCGCCGAATCAATTATATAAAATTTTGCTTTAATTTTTAATTCTCCTATCTCTAGAAGAAGGGTTACTGAATCTAAAGCCTTTTCGCCCTTTTCATTGAACCCATGAAGCACTAACTTATCAGTTGAGAGCTTGCTAGTATCAATTCTAAGGTATGCGAGAGTCTTTATGTTCATCACATTGACCGATGCACCTAGATCAATGAGAACTATTGATAACTTAAACTTGCCCACATTTATGGTGATGTAAAGTGGACGATTGTGGTCGGTAGTTCCAAGGAGTAAATCTTCATCAGAGAAGGTAACCCCAGGGATTTCCTTAAAGTACAAAGCTTCTTCCTCGGAAGTTGAAGCTAATTGAGCTAAGCAAATCTCTAGGTCGAGAAGTGCTTTAATTAGAGTCTCCCTCATCTCTTTGAAAGAATTGGAGTTGGCCTAGGGGGTAAGACTTGTGGAGTTGGCCTAGGGGGGATTTGAAAGAATTGGAGTTGGTTGTTGAGCAGGGACTTGAATTGGATCATCGGAAACAACTTATTTTCCTTTATCCTGAGGAGGTAGCCTAAGGGGTAAGACTTTGCCACCACGTAGTTATACTTGCACGACTTTATCGGAAGAATAAACTACAGGGGAGTCTATGCTTTCCTTAGGCGATTGATTGTCATTATCTGAACGAGAGTTCGAATCTAAAAAGTTTATCACGATAGGACTCCCTTGAAAGTTAATTTTAGGGGTTTCACTATCTGATAAGACATCACTCTCTTGAAGAGTTAAATCTGGAGAGCTGAGTGTTTGAATTTCTTGATTGATCTCAGCTTGTTCTTGATTATTCTCAACAGAAGAGTCATTTAAGTTTTCATTCTCAACATTAATCATCAAAATATGAGCAGAAGGATCAGACTTTTTATTCAATTTTTGACCCTTTTCCTTTGATGGGGCAAAGTAAAAGTCAAATAATTTCAGTGGAGATAGTGTTTTTGAGCCATCGTCCACCACTTGTACAGATCTCTCATCAACAAATTTCCTCTCTACATAAGATTCACTCTTTTCATTTTTATTTAATACAGTAGTTCCTAAGACTACTAGAGAGGAAACTGTCCCAACATCCTCCTGTGAAGCCTCGAGGTCAACCTCCTAGATCGGGTCCCAGGCTCTCGTCGGTAACTATTGAGAAAGATGAAAAGATTTATTAATCAACTTTTTAAATGCCCGGGATAGATTTATATCCCAACGATCTTCAATGGACATAGAAGAGTTAGAATTCTTACCTGAGATAGATTTGACAGACCCCTGATCCGGATCGACCAGGTACTCCTTTACAATTATGATATTACCTTCACGAAAATTCTTTTCTAACCAATCCTTGAAGACAATGCAGTCTTTGATTGTGTGGCCTAACATGCGATGCTAGGGGCAAAAAGTTGGATCATCCTTCTTATTTACCTCTTCCGGCTTCTTGGCCTCCAGCTATCAAAAATCTGGCTTCTTCTGCAGACTTTTAAAGATCTTTCTCACCGACTCCCTTTTAAATAGATATATACGAGCCAATCTCTCTTTAAAAGAAATCAGGTGAGAATCTCTTATAGGTTGAGAGGTTACCTGAAAAGGTGGAGATTTCTAAGTTTGTTGCGTTGGAGGTTTACTGGAGTGAATAATCACTTGTTTCTTCCCCTTATCGACAGCTGAAACCATTATTGTTCTCTATTCAAAGGACTTCAATGGTTTACTAGCTTTCTTTTCATCATTAGAATCCTTCAGGAATGGCATTTTAGAAGCCTCTTCCTATAGATTATTAGCCTTATTCAAAAGTTTTTTGAAGGTTTTGATAGTGAAACCCTTCAGAAGAAAAGTAATAGGCTTGTGGATATTCTTTAAAAGAATCTCCACTGTATGTTGCTCTTGCAACTGGGGTTCACACTTCATCGAGAGGTTTCACCACCTCAAGATGTACTTAACCAAAGACTCTCCCGGCTTTTATTTTTTAATGACGAGATAACCAACGGTTACACGCTGCTGAGCTCCATAGAATCTCTTTAAGAATTGACTCTCGGGCTTTATGAATGCTTTCACTAAACCATTAGGTAGATCTACGTACCACTCGAAAGAAATACCGGATAGATTACTCACAAACTGGCGAAAGATTAGAGCATCTAACCCTCCTGCGTTGTAACAGCTCGCTTGGAAGTGGGCCAGGTGCTGTCTTGGGTTTTCTAACCCACTAAAAACTTTGAATGAAGGTGGCACAAAGCCTTTAGGATAAGAGACTAAATCATATTCTTCAGGGTAGGGTCTAACCTTTGGAATAGATGTAAGCCCTTGAGAGTGGGCTAAGGCCTCCCTTACCTGGGTTTCGATCATCTGACAGATATCTTTGTCAGCTGGAGAGGTTGGGGAAGCAACCTCTGGAGTTCTAGGACTTGATTTTTTCTTCCTGCTGTGCTCACCCACTGTATGTGTTGTAGGTTGCAATTATTCGGATTAAGACTGCTGAGCTTTAATCATCTGATTCTGCATTTGTTCCATTCTGAGCATTGTCTGTTCAATCTTATTCTCCAGATTCTTGATTTATTCATCTTTCTCATTTAACTTGAATGATCCATCAGAGTCTGAATCTACAGCTGCAGAGGCTTCTTCCTTACTAGATCGGTGTCTTGAAGGCTCAGCATCTTTATTTGATGCTCTAGTTTCAACCATACAGATGTTCCCAGCTGAGTCTTCCTCCATCAAATCATCAGCTTCTGGATCAAAGGCTTCAATTTCCTTCTTCTTAAGTATATCTCTTATCTCCTGTACTACCTCATCGACTGGTCTACCCTCAATTGATTCAATATTGATTAGTAGGTACCCCTTGTAGTTAATCATTTCTTCAAATTCCTCATCTCCTAGCTTGGTGAGGACTTCTTGAATCTTTAGATCATCAGCAGTAGGTTCTGCAACCAACTGATCTAGCATTTCTTGATCATCATCAAGCTCTATCCCCTCGACTCCGACTATCCTGGGGTCGGTAGTCGCGAGGGTGACATCCTCAATAGGGTGAGGGATATCTAACTTAACAGGTGACGAAGGAGTTTGATAGGTGGGAACTCCAACATCAATCTGAGGAGAATCCTCACATCCCTGAATGAGGAGTCAGGGGACTTTAACGGGTAACTGAACTGGAACATCTCTGATCTGAATCCCAACAGTTCTGCTTATCTTCATCAGTATATATGGTTCATCCAAAGGTATGGGCCTCTTGCCCTTAACATCCACTAACTGCAACTCTTTAATAATTTCTTTTGATTTGGCTACCACATGGGCCAACTTTGAGAGTCTTGAAGGGGGAACTGGAGGTCTACTGCTGAGAGGGTGACTCCTACCTGATCTAGTTAAAACTATCTCCTCTATTTTTGCAGTTAGGAGATGAGGCACCCAGTGATATCCATCCACTAAGACTGAGGCAACCGGTTGTTTGACGAACTTTTTGTTTCTCCTCACTAGCTGAGGAGTCAGGTTTCTTGCTTCAGATTTTTCTTCTTCTAAAACTTCCTTTTCAAGTTTGTGTGAAATTACCCCTTCAGGCGTCTCACATACGGCTCTTTAGTTTGACTTGTCTCAGCAGCACAGGTATGAATTATATTTCTCAACATTTTTGTTCTCAAGGCATTCTTTTCCTTTGTGGTCTTCTTCATAGAATAGTCGACCGGGCTAGGTGGAGAGCTAGCAATCTGCATGACTCTCTCCACCCCTGCAGCAGCTGCGAGGGGGTGAAAATGTCTCCCTTTCAGGAGTGGAGAAGACGCAGGGATAGGCAGCTCCTCAACAGCTTCAGGCTCAACTAAACTCAGAGCCTTCTATTAAGCTATTTTTCTAGACTTGGTGATTTTCTTTCTCACCCTTCTCAGGTAGTTCTTCCTGGCACTCTTGGTGCCAAACAGTAATCCAGAACTAGAGGATCCCTTCTCAACCGTAGACTTCACCTCAATCTTCTAGTCCTCACTTTGGACTGAGAGTGAAGAAGGTGTGAGAGTAGCTCCTGCTTCCAACTCTAGCATTGGGGGAAGCTCACTTGTAATCCCCACAGCTAACTCAACCACTGGGCCATTCTCGCTCTAAGTAGCAAGATTTATAATTGTCCCTCCATTCATAGACAGTTTCAGAGTCTTGAAGCCCATTCCAAACTGAATTGCACTGCTATGGATTAGCTATTCGACTTGAAGGTCTCAGTCAATTGAGAATAGGAGTTTGCTAGCCATTGGAAAGGATTTGAAAGTCTAAAATTTGAAAGAGAAGATTTAAATCAAAACTGTAAATTTGAATTTGACAAGAAATTTTCTATATTTTATCATATAAATCGAATTATAAGAACTATAATCCGATATCTAATGATAAAGTATAGATATCAATTTTGACTTGAAGAAAATTTGAATTTTTGCTGTATATGTTTAACTACAAGAGAATGTTGTAGAAAACACATAACAACAACGATCTGAATTTGATTTAAATGGATTTGACTGGAGGTTTGAATTTTTTGAACTTGAAGAATTTCCTTAAATATTTGAAACCAATAAGTTGAATTTGATATCAACTTTGATAGTTAACAAATTTTAAAGGAAATCAAGAAATTTCAACTCAACTCTCTTACCCTACTGAATAGGCTAGGGATAAGATGTCAGAGATTTGATTTGATGAAAAGATTGGTTCTTTGAACTTGAATTTAGAAATGACTAGGAATTTGCACTGTACATGGCATACTACAAGAGAATGTTGTAGTAGTGCATGTGACAACGAAGATTGAATTTGAATTGAAAGGGATTTCAGTGACTTAAAAATCTGACAGCATTTTCCCTTATTTTGAAACTCGAAGTGTTGAACTTTCATTCAATGTGATGGTTTACAAATGCTAGGGAAGATCCTTCAAAAATGGACTCGACTCTTTTTATCTTGTCGAAGATAAAATGTCAGAGTTTAAAAATTTGAGGGATACTAAAATTAGACATTGGATTTGAGTTGTCAATGTTAATCTACAAGAGGTATTATAGAAGAACATATAACTAGTGACTATTAAAATTGAAGAAGTCAAATGGATATTTTTGAAAACTCAAATTTCTGGCAACATTTCCCTTTATTTTTGAAACTCGAGGTGTCGAATTTGCATTCAACTCAAATGTTTACAAATTTTGGGGGAGAGCTAAAGAAAACAACTTGACTCTTTTCATTTCAAAGAGTGGTTCGAAACGAAATGTCAAAGAATAGTTTAACTGGAAAAATTTGAAGTGGAATTGCATATATTAAACTACAACAATTGTTATAGAGAAATATATAGCAATACAACTTAGACTTGAATAATTTCAAAGGAATATTTGAAAAAGTTCAAAAATTTGGCGGCATCTCCCCTTATTTTTGAAACTCAAAGTGTTGAGCGTATGTTCAACATAACGGTTTACAAAACTCCAAGAGGGAGATTCTAGAAGATCAACCCGACTCTTTCATTTCGATGCGAGGTTTGAAATGAAATGTCAAAGAATGAAACAACCGGAGAGATTGAAAGTACATTGGCTATATACAACTACAACCATTATTATAGAAGTATATACGTGCAATGACTATTAGAATTAGAAGATATTGAGATGAATGTTGGAAAATTTTAAAATTTCAGCAGCATCTCCCCTTACTTTTGAAACTCGAAGTGTTGAACGTATGTTCAACATAATGGTTCACAAAAATTTTAAATGGGGAGACACTAAAAAAGCTAACCCGACTCTTTCATCCAGACGAGTGATTCGAGAGTGAAATGTCGAAGGTAAACTTTGCTAGAAGGATCAAATCTTAAATTGAGTTTGAAAATGACTTATACATCTACTCATATATATTAGATTGTAAAAGTTACAATCTAATATATAGTGTTATAGGATATATGTCATTTGATTTTTGAAAGGAATCTAGACTTTGATGAAGATCTTGAACGTTTGATTTTTGGAGATGATGGAAACCTTCTATAAATTATGTAACTTAGCATGATATTGATTAATCTAAGCATGCAAGTTTCTAATATCCATAGAAGAGTTTGGACAAGGTTTGGCTTGACTCTTTTGCTCTGCCAATGAACTTGGAGACAAAATGTCAAAGCCAGACATTGAAAGAGATTTCCTACACTCACCTCTCTTTTCACATGTCTTAATTGAGTTGGTCACACTTACCTAAGAGAGAAATTGGTAGAGGGACCAACGGAAGAAAGGTAGTCAAAACTACCGATGCAACAAAATTTGTAATGCTATTAAAGATGGAGAGAGAGATTTTCTCCAGTGGAGTCGCCATTTTTTGATGTGATTGAGAAAAATATTGGTTTGAAAAAGGTTTAATTTTCTTTGGGAAATGTTGGATTTCTAAAATTTTAATTTTATAATTGAACACTTATTATGAATGATATATTACCTCGAAAGGTAATCATATCATTCCCTAATTGGTTTCAATTATAAATCTTTGAATTTATTCTGATTATTATAGCCAAACTTAAGGAGAAACAACATACAATCTCGAAAGATCAAAATGATGTTCAATTTAATGTCTGACTATGCTAATTTGAATATATGGATCATTAATTTCATAATCAGAACTATGATTGTAATTGACATATCTATCCGAAGAAAGAAGATATCAATCATTATCGATAGTTTGAATATGAAAATAACGATAGCCATTTTTTTGTTTTGATTTCCTAAAGATAATTAATTAAAGGTTTTGAAAAAGCTTAATTTTGAAAAATCTGGTATGGGTTTCCAAATCTCCTACGAGCGCAAGCCCTCATAGTTAATTACATCATAAGAAACCAAAAAATTTCTTACGAATACTCTCGATTAAAATAACGATACGAATTTTATTTATGATTTTAACGTTTGATATCAAAAGAGGTAGGGACTGGAATTTCAATAGGGATTGGTTCGAGGTTGAACACTTATTTTTGGAGTCAAAGGAGGAAGGGTAGGAGGTGTTTTGAGATTCTGAATTACTTCAGAAACACCTCAAACTATCCTAAGTATTGGCCTTAAATATTATTGAAAGAGATTTAATATTTAAGTGATCGATTTTATTAGAAGTTGAGAATTAGATTCTCGAAGATTGAGGTCTTAAGATTGAGAATCTGCCTCAGATCCTAAGTCTAAAGTGCGTATTGAAAATCAGTAACCCGGATCCTAACTAATGCAATGCAATCTGGACTTACTCCGGCCTGGATTGGGGAGCCAGTAAAACCACCTAAGCGCTTTAAAACCATGTATCCGGTCTTTAATGAAAGAGTGGTTAGGGGACATTATTTAAGATAAGTTTTAAGGAGAGCAGGGCCGACATCTAGAGCAGATCCTAATTGACCCCTTAATATATGCTGGGTGAAATGCTTAAACTAAGAATACAATTAAAGATTTAGACTCAATTTTTAATTTATATCTAATGCAATGCATACTAGTTGACTCGATTAAATGATTGAAATCAGAATGAAGCAATTTTAAAATTAGGCTTAAAAATATATTTTATCCTAGAGATTGAACAACATCTCCTTGGACAGAACTGCACCCTAATAGGTCATGTGGTCTACCAAAACCCGCAGGCGGGGAGGTGCCTAACACGGAAGAGAAAAGTCAATATGAATGCATGAAAAACCCCCGGCGATCCCGGGCTTACTTCTTAAAAGCGTTAGAGTTACTATCTGAGCCTAAAGGTTTTAATAGCATTTAAGTAGAAATAGTTTTAAACGTTTCCTTACGAGCCTCTGATCGGATTCTAGGTTGAATCAAATATGACATGCAAGATCGCCAAAGAAACTAATAAAAGAAGGCAAATCCTAATCGCAATCAACACATCAATTAAATAAATCAAACAATTAAATCAATTAAATAAATATTCAAAATAAAAGTCCATAGGTAAGTGCCTTTTAATTATATAACCCAGGGTCTGCAAGAAAAGTAAAGTGGCCGGGTACCACTGACTACAACCTGGATTCTACTCCTAAGACTCAAGTGACTTTGAGAATGGGTCTTCTCACTCTTCACTTCTTCGTCTTCTTGTAACTTCTTGGATCGTCAGGACCGGATATCCAAATGAAAAGAAACTCCCCCTGAACAGGGGTGTTATCTTTTCTCTTTGGACATTTGAGAGATATCCTAACTTAGGCTTCTAAATGGAGGAGGACTCTCCCTTAAGGGATGTCCTCTCCTCTTTGGAATCTAAGTAGGATATGTAATCCCATCTCAAAGCACTTTAAATAATTTACAACTCAATTCAAATCAAATTACATTCAAATTTAAAAGAAAAATCTAGACTCGATCCTGCAAGGTTATCCTAATAATCAACAATTATATATAACAACCCAAGCAATTAATATTTTTGAAATTCAAAATGTTCAAACCAGTCACACTTGGCCATGCTCTTTTAATTTTAAAGGGGGACTTAAGCAAATTTTTGGAACACCTGTGTAATTTAATATTTATGATTTTGTTCCCTTTAATTTTAATATGAGTATTTATTAAATTTTCAAAAATTGTTTAATTAATGCCCTTTTTTTGATTTGAATCTAAATGACCTCTAAACTCCATGGAATCAACTCCAAAGGTCAGTAATGACCTAAAGAGAGATTCCTAAGTATTTGAGAGAGTTTTAAAAATTTTAATTATTTTAATTAATTAAATTAATTAAATATTAAATTTCAATTAAACTTAAATTAAACTTAATTTTGAAGTCCAGTTAAGGGGTTTCTATTTTTCATTGATTTAGGGTTTAATTTTGGTCAGTTTAAGGTATTATTTGTAATTTTTGGATTTAATCATGATTTATTACATTTTTTGGAAGTTTTTTAGGCTTAATTAAGCTTTGATTTTGATTAAATTAATTAAGGGGCTTAATGACTTCAAAATTCAGTGGGGAATTTTCCTAAGGCTGATAATGTCACTATGTTTAAGTATTCAAAGTTTCAAGTTAATTTGAAGTGTATCCTAATTATTAGAATTATTCTAAAATTCTCTAACTAAAGTCCTTAATGATGACACTAAGTTTAATTGGGTTTGAATCAAAGTTTCTAGACCCTTGACTAACATATACATAGTATGCACAAAACATAATCAATTCCTAAGTCTAAGAGAGCCTTAGAGCTAGGTGGTGTGTGTACCCTAAACATGCAAGAATCAATACTTATTTAATTACAAATAACCATGAGATTAATGAATAATTAGAATATAATCATTCATTAATACTCCCACATGATTTCTATTCAAACATGTCAAATCCATGTTTAAAATTTCAAAGTAAATCTCTCAATCCTAAAAGATTTAAATATATATATATATATATATATATATATATATATATATATATATATATATATATTATTTTAAAGTAATTTCAAATATATGTAAAATATATATAGAACCATATATATATATAAACATAAACTTTAAATTTAAAAAACTTGAAAATATGGTTTGAGTAAATTTAATTTCTAAATGAGAGATCTACTGATCTACAAAGGTTATTTAAAAATAAAATTTTAATTTTGAAAATATTTAATATAATATTTAATTAAATATTAATTAAATATTAAATTAATTAAATGATTAATATTAATTAAAAATAAATCAAGCTTTGATTTCTAAAATTAGTCTTAAGTTAAAATACTCAATTTTTTGAAAATTTTGATATATTATACTTATTTTTCTGATTTAAAATGAATTTATTATGAATTTTTAAAGTTTAAAACATTTAAAAGGGGTTTTTAATTAATTTAAAATTAATTAATGATTAAAATAATCTTAAATTTTGTTAATTAAATGTTAAATCACTTTTGAATTTTTTTAGAACCATTTAAAATATTTTCTCTTGATTTTTGAAATTATCAAAATTATTTAATATTAAATATTATTTAATGCTTAAATATTTGGTTAATAAAAAATATATGAAATATAATTTAAATAAATTTAATTTCAAAATAATAATAATTCAAAATAATTATTCAATTATCAAATGTTTAATTAAAGAAAAATTAATATTCAATTATTAATATTGGTTAATCATTTAATCAATTAAATGTTATAAATCATTTAAATAGTAATAAATATTTTAATTAGATTTTATTTGAATTATTTAATAACTTTAAAATAAATATTAAATTTAAGGATGACTTAACATTTTAATTAATTAAATGTTAATTAATTATTTAAATATTTAATAAAAATATTAAATAATATTAGATATTTTAAATTATTTTCTAATTTTAAAATATTTTAAATTTTATATTATAATTCTAATAATATTTTATAAAAAATTCCAATTAAAGTTAATATTAATTAAAGTATTAAGTCATTTAATATTAATTAAAGTATTAAATATTATATATTAATTAAAGTAATAATAAATTTAATATTAATTAAAGTAATAAATTATTTAATATTAATTAAAGTATTAAATATTATAGTATTAATTAAAGTTAATATTAAATTTAAGATTAATTAATTAATTCAAAATGATTTTATAATATACATAAATATATATATTAATTTAAAATTAATTTTCTGATTTTTTTTATTTAAAAATGATTTAAAAAAAGATTTTTAAATCATTTTAAAATAGGGTGGCGGCGGAGTCCACGTGGCGGCCCCTGATTGGCGGCTTCAAACCGCGACCAATCATTGGCATTGATTGCACCGCCGCGCAATCATTGCCAATGATTGCGGCGGCGGCGGGGGCTAACTTAACCACGTCAGCTTCGCACATCCGTTGTTCGATCGCCCGCGGTTGGGTTTGATGGCTCTGATCAAGCCGAACAGAGCGCGTAACCGCAGATCTCGCCACGCGGTCGAACAAAACCACGGAAGGCCTCGATCTGGACCATTGATTGCGCAATCAACGGTCCAGAAAACGTACAGCTGAGCCTAGCTCAACCGAAACCCCAGAATGGGTTTTTTGCTTCATGTGCTCGATCCGGTTAACCAAATTAGATAAAATTTTTATCCTAGATAGCCTATATGAACAGAGATAATGTGGGACAATCCTTTTGGGTTAAAAAATGCTCTATAATAAGCTATTTAAAAATGAACTCTATAACCTAAATCTAAGAATTTAATAAATTTTTACAGTTAGATCTCGAGTGTTTTGATTCGGTTGAGCTTGTAGACTGTCCTCCTCGTATATTTCTTCTCTTGAATCCGTGGTTTGAAAAGCTATAGGTCGTCCACTTTGAGCCTTGGACGGATTATAGCTTGAGCTCGCCGGAGGGTCGTCGTCAGCAGGATTTTGGCGGTGGGTTTTGATCGGGAATGAATGAAGGAGGAGTTTGGAGCTTAGGGAACCTGAAGGCTGGGTCTTGAGGAGCTTAGATATTGAGAGAATGCTAAGGTCTTGAATGAGGCTTCCTTAGGGTATTTTTCCCCTATTGAGATTTCCTCTGCTTGAATGGGCGGCTAGGATTTCTTTGGCCTTATTTCCTGATGGTTGACACCTGGCTGGGGTTGTTGGGATGGCAGGGAATCAGAGGTACAAGGGTACATCCTAGGTGTAAAGCTCTATTTGGTCCCCACTTGGGCATGGGAGCAATGGGAGCCATTAGATCTTCATCTAATGGCTGAGGAAAGGCCTAGGGAGGTTCTAGAAGGCATTAGAGCTACAGGAAGGGTTTGGGTTTGAAGGATTAAGGCGTAAGAGGTCATTTGACCCCTCCTAATGCCTTGTTTTAACTGTTTGACCAGTCAACTTGACTTGTTGACTGGTGAGGTGGCATGAAAGGATACCTAGGGAGCTGCTTGGATGGGTTCAAGGGTTTGATGTTTGAGGGTTAAAACAAGAGCTCATAAATAAATGTTTGAATAAAAACTTTTGCTAAGTTGACCAAGTCAACTTGACTTGGGTTTGACCCAAGACATGTCTAAGTATATTTGAAACATATATTGGGATAAAATTAAAGACTTAAGGATATGATTTTAGGGATATGATTTATTTAATCCATATGAGTCAAATCAGGTTAACCTTAGGACATAGTTGACCAAGTCAACTATTGACCAGGTCAAAGGTCTACTTGGGCCAAAATGACTAGAGGAAGTGATCAACACAATTTAACACTTTTGAATGAGGTTTGAATGCATCTGAGATTTGATTCAAGGTGGGAAAGGCTTAAAGGTTTATGTGGTCAACCTAGGTTGACTTGGTCAACCTGCTTGACCCAGGGTCAGAGTTTGGGTTCAACAAATCTGGAATGATGTTTCGAGTCTGTGGGAAGCGATCCTAGGGTTTAGAAAAATCAATTTGGTCAAAATGCCTATTTTGACCCTTAATGGGCCTTCTTGGTCAACCTAGGATGACTTGGTCAACCAAGTTGACCCAAGGGCTGGTTTTAGATCTGACAGATTTGGTTTTATATTTTAAGTCTGGAGGAAGTGATTTTAGGGTTTGAATGGGCCATTTGGGTCAAATCACCTATTTGGGTCCTTAATGGGCTTAATGGGTCAACTGTGTTGACTTGGTCAACCAAGTTGACCCAAGGTTAGGGACTGGGTCCAACCAGTTTAGAATGACATTCTGAGTCCATTGGTTGTGGTGTCAAGGTCTGGAGAAGTCATTTGGTCAAAATGACCTGTTTGGGCTCTTAATGGGCCTTTAGGTCAACCCTGGTTGACTTGGTCAACCAGGTGGGTCCAGGGTCTGGGAATGGGATCAACAGATTCAAAATGACATTTGGAGACCAATGGAGGTGGTCCCAAGGTCTGAGGAGGTCACTTGGTCAAAATGACCTATTTTGACCCTTAAAGGCCTTTTTGGTCAACCTGGTTGACTTGGTCAACTAGATTGACCCAGGGTCTGGATTTGGGTCTAACAGATTGGGATTGATATTTGAAAATTGTTGGAAGTGGTTCCAAGAATTTGGAGGTTATTTGATTTGAAAGTGTATTTGAACCCCAATGGGGTATTTTGGTTATTTTGACCCCTGGTCAACTAGGGGTCAAATTAAATCCAACAAATATAGTTTATTGCTCAATAGGTCATAATCAAGGGGCTAGAATGGATTTGAGGGTTTGGGGAAGGCTCCAAGGTCAGGATCCACTAGGTGATAGGTCCAATAGCATAGACTGTAAATATTTGATAATTTTATAGCCTTTGGAAATCAATTCAATTTTTGGGGTTAGAAACCTCAGAATGAACTCAAATTTGGAGAGTTACCTCTAGAGACATGTCACATCAGTATATAACTGACAGACTCTGAATCAGAGGTCATTTGGCTGGGTTTTGAAGTGTTCAAAAATTCACTAGAAAAGGCTTTCAGGACTTTGGCCTTAGAATTTGATCTGGATTTCTAGTTTTGAGCTGAATTTTGAGCTTAATTGTTTGGACTTGAATCATCCTAGTTATCTAAGATCATTTGGAGTGATCATAAATAATTAAAAGGGTTTGAACTAGATCAAAGATAAGATTAGGATTTGAATTAGGGTTTGAATTTTGAAATGGATTGAAGTCTGGATTTTGGTTATGGTTTGAATTGAATTAAGGTCTGGATTGACTTGAGTTCAAGATTGATTTGAAGTTTGAATTTGAATTGAATATGGATTGATCTAGAGTCTGTAGTCTGGCAAAATCCTAGGGTCTAGAGTAGATCCTAGGGTCTGGAGTCTAGGAGGATCCTGGGGTCTAGAAGTCCTAGGATTTAGCGGAATCTTAGGATCTACAAATCTTAAGGTCTAGGATAGGTCCTAAAGTCTAGATAAGTCTGGAGATTGAATCTAGATTGAACTAAGATCTAGATTAATCAGAGGCCAAAATTATGTTGAGATCTGGATTGATATAAGATCTTAAATTGATCCTAAGGTCTAGAGTAAGTCCTAGAACCTAAGAAAATCATATGATTTAGAGCTTGGTAGAATCTTAGGATCTAGAGTAGATCCTAGGGTCTGGATAGATCTAAGGTCTAGGAGAATCCTAAGACATAACTTGATCTAAAATCTGGGTAGATATTAGGGTCTAGGGTCTAGGGTCTAGGAGGATCCTAGAGTCTAAAACTTAGAAGAATTCTTAAAGTCTAGAAGTCCTATAGTTTAAATTTGATCTAGAGGAATTCTAGGGTCTAAATTAATTTGAACGAATCCTAGGGTCTAGAGTAGATCCTAGGGACTGAGTTCCAGGATGATCCTAAGGTCTGGATTGGTCCTAGTGACCTCATACAAAAATGAGGTCAACATACACATATTAGTCAAACATGATCTACACTTTCCGATTGTAATACACATGCAATCAGATGATCCAGATCACACCCGAATGAACTTGGATTTCAAGCCCTTATAACTTTCGATCCAACCATCCAAATATGAAAAAATTTGAACTAGAGGATTATGGCACCCTAGACTTTTAATCCCTGGAGTTTTAAGGCTCCATGCATTAGGATCTAGAAGAAATTTCAATTGAATATTTAAATAACAAATCATCATATCTCACAAAATTATCGATGGATTTTGATAATCTTAGACTCTATGGAAAGCTAAGGAGATCCTCTTCAACTTACTTGAAGACCTTATGAGCTGGTTCTAGCTAGATTAATAGATAACTCTAAGTTATCCTTTCTCTCTCTTATTAGTTTAGGGTTTTCTTGAATTAGAGGGGGTTCGAAAATACTATAGGGAAGTGAAGGAGATTCTTATAGAAATGGGGAATTGAGCTTATCAACCCTTCTTCAAAGTTTTGTGGGCTATTTATAGGGGAGAGAAAATATAATAGAGGGCTTCGATCCTACCACCTAAGCCAAGGCTAGCAGCCATTTCAATTAGGGGTTGTTGACCAATAGGATCTAAGAGAAGGTTCTAGATAGTTTAAAAGTACATAAGTTGTTATTGGGGAACTTATGGTTGAACCAATCATTAGAGAGAGGTTACTTTTGAGAATCTTTCCACCTCAACTACTTAGGTGGTAAGAGCTTGGCATGAGCTAGAGGAGGAAGGTTCTAGAGCCTATTCAATCCAACAGTTGGGTTGAAGTTAGGTTGGGTTCATCGAGGATCCAAAAAAATGGGTTTTGGAGAGCTTGGCTCAACCCGTACTCCTAAACTAGATCAAACTCTTGAGGTATGTGCATGGGGTTAATACACACATGTTAGAATAGTTTTTAAAATTTTTTTTAATAAGGATAATGATTTAGATCTAGAAAACAACATTTTTAACCCTAGGTTCAACCGTATTATGCAAACCATGTGGGCCCAAGGCTAAAAACTTTTTTAGAAAACTCATATTGACCTCATGAATAGTCCCCATGAGTTTGAATTAATAAATTGAATAAAATTATGAGAAATAAATTTTTTAAGTACATAGGGTGATTTTGGTCAACTAGGGTTAGCCTTGAATGTTCGATAGGAATGTTAAGCCCTAGTGAACTAGTCCCGAGGCTAACCAAGAGGGGGGCTGAATTGGTTATTTAAAAATTTCATGAACAACAGAACAAATCTTTTCGATACTTTACAGCGGAAACAAGTAAACAACAACGAAAAGATCAACCACAGATATTCACCCAAGTAGTTAATATCAGAAAAGTAAAGTGCAGAATTGAATCAGAAAAGCAAACAAGATTTTATAGTGGTTCGGTCAACTTGACCTACGTCCACTCCCCGGAGCCTCCCCTCCGGGTATTGCACTAAACAAAAAGTGTCTCTCCTTTTGCTCCCACAGCAAGGCGGAGAAGCCTGTACAAGACCTCTTTTTCGCCACACGGTGAGGAAGAGAACCCGACCTCCTTTTGCTTCCACCTGAAGCGGGCAGAGAACCCCGGATCTTCTTACGAACAATCCTCCCACAACGAACACCAACTAGACGAAAGACGACAAGCGGAGAAGACGACTCTGATCCGTGCTTGGAGCAACCTTAGTGAATCCCTCACTAACTCCCCCTCACAAGATCTTCTCTCTCTCCCAAACTCTCTCACTCTAGGGTTTCTCTGGAAAGGAAAGTAGCAAAAGATTTTTCTTGTTGGAAGAAAAATATCTTTTATAGGAGGGCTTAAAATTTTCCCTAAATCTCAACTGGTCGGCCAAGATCGTCCAGGGCGATCGATAGATCATCCTGTACGATCAGTTTAAAATCAGCTGTTTAAGCCTGGATGATCTGGCTCTTCTGGACGATCAGTAGGAAAAATTGATCATATCATCCCGTACGATCCTGTGATTGTCCAGGATGATTAGTACAAATCAAGGAATATTGTCCAGAAGATAGTTCGGGTCGTCCAGAGAAACTTGTGCTGGACGACCGAAAAATGACTTGATCGTCCAGGACGATAAGGGTATCGTCCTGTACGATTAATTCAAAAAGTGCCCAAATCGTCCTGAGCATAGTTCGGGACGTACAACCTAAATGCATTAGACGATCATGATCGTCCGTGACGATCCTGCGATTGTCCAGGACGATATGATCGTATCAATCAAAAATAAATTGCTTTCCTTAATTACCAGATTAAATTAGGCATGATTGTACTGAATCATCCAAGATGATACACGTATCGTCTGGGATGATCAGACCAAATAATTTAAAATAAAAACTTGCCTAACTTGATCTGGCGACTGAGAATTTTTGATTTGAGCATATCGTCCCGTACGATACAAAGATCATCCAGGACGATCTGCTTAATCAGACCCTCTTAACTTAGTCGCCCTAATTAGGGTTTTTGTTTTTACCTGATCATCCAGGACGATGTGAATATCGTCCAGGACGATCTGAAAAAAAAATGAACAGAAACTCTAATTCACTCAAGCTCTCCCTCTGAGTGTGTGTGTGCAAGGTTACTTAGCTGGGGGATCAGTTACATTACAATTGACTCAAGAAAAAGCAAAATAGTACATTGGACACACTTGGACCCGATCTTGAGTTGGCTTGAGTGGCTCGTGATCTTTTGTGCCTGAAATGGGTTAGCCAAGCAAAATACACTGGAAACATATTTGTCATCATCAAAACCAGATTTGCAATAATCTCCCCCTTTTTTATGATGGCAAACATTTGTACAGTAGTTTGAAAGTAAAAAATAACTAGGAGATCAAAAAATAAATATTTTTTCAATTTTTTATTCAACAACTAAATCAATACAGGAAACATAACACATAACAAAAATAGAAATGACTACAACTGACTCCCCCTTTTGACATCACAAAAAGGAAGAGGGTAAACAGAAATACTAAAAACATCAGTACATAACATAAAAGAAAACAACTACAAAACAGAAAACTAGAACGGAGGTGGATCCTGATCGGAAGAAGGAGGTAGCGGTGGTGGGTTGAAGTAGTGGTGAATGGCTTGAAAATGGGCTCCAATTCAGGTAATGTCCTGGTCATGCTGTTGTTGCTGCTGCGCAGAATAGTCAGTGAAGCGCTGGATGTCCTCGGTGTACTACTGCTCCTGGGTAGCCACATAGGAGTCAAATCTGGCCTCCCACTGATCGAAGCGCTACACCAGGTGGTCAAAGGGAGAGGCAATATGAAGGGGAGAAGGTGCCTCGGGTGCAACAGGAACTGGAATAGCCTCTACCTCTTCCTCCTCAACATCCGGGGCGGGCTCCGGATGTAGTCGGGTGCTATGTAGGACGTGGAAGGAATTATTGGTAAAGAAGGAAGGAGGGACATTTGGAGCAGCGGGATTCTGCAGGTCTTATTTGGTTTCTAGGGCATAGGCAATGAGATGTCCTAAGGCTAGATTAGGACGGCGGCGATGACCTGGATCCTGAATAGTAGTGAGGTGCTCGAGGTACTGGATAATAATGTTAGTGGCATTAAATTCCCTATGGGCCAGGATGTAGTATGTGGTCAAGGACAGTAGTGGGGTGATGTGAATTCGATCCCCCACCTTTGGAATGACGAAGGAATGAAGGACATGTTGATCTGTCCGGGCGTCCTTAAGAAGTGTAGTGCAGGCATTGTCATGATAGGGGGCATTTGTATTGTGAAGGAAATGATTGGCAAAACTCCAATCATAGTCAGGGTTGTTAATAAGGGTGTGGAGTTTGTCGCCAGTGACGGAAAGTTGGAGAATGTTATGAAAGTCCTGGTACGTGAGTTCGACGGGGCGCTGATTTACATAAGAGCGGAGGGTGGAATAATCAGCCGAAATCCACAAGTTTGCAAAGAAAATGCGAAGAAGTTCCGAGCTAAGAGGAAAGGCGAGAGTCATGATGAAGGTGAGGGAGGTGCGTGCGAAGAGGTCAAGGATAGGATAAGTAAGAGTGCGGGGATTTACTATTTTTGACGGTGTGATCCCCACTTCACAATATCTCTTGTAGGCAGCCTGATCGGCTGCATTGGGGAAGCGAGGATCAACAGGCCCCCGGGAGGAGCTTGCACCCTTTTGACGGGAACGTTTGCCACCAGCCATTTGAAATCAAAAGTGTAGGGAAGTAGAAGGATAGTGGAAGAAAGAGTGTAGAAAATCCTTAAGAAAACTGCTATTTATATAGAAAACGGCCTAATCGTCCCGTACGATCGCGACATCGTCCGGGACAATATGGGCATTTATGATATCCTGGATGATTGGTCAAAAAAGCGGTCCGATCGTCCAGGACGATTAGACATAGGCGATCATCCCGAGGAGTCAGCCTGGACGACCGTTGACGAAAAGGTATCGTCCAGGACGATTAGGTGGATCGTCCAGGACGATGAACAATAATTGGTGCAATGTCAGCCGTTTGATCATATCAGGAAGATATGGATCATATCATCCAGGACGATGTGAGGATCGTCCAGGACGATCACCAATAATTGGAGTTTTTCAGCAGCAGGAGCAGTGTGGAAATGATTTTGAATGAATCATCCAGGATGATGTTTGGATCGTCCAGGACGAAGAGGATCATCCAGGACGATTGGGGTATCGTCCAGGACGATGTCAAGAAAATAGAAAAGGATGGATGATGGAGATGACAGATTAGGATCCCAAAAAAAACACAACCAGCAAAATAAAATAAAACAACACAATAAAATAAACAACGAAGAAAACTTGGAACAAGAAGACAGAAAAAATAATAATTTTTTTTTCTTTTTTTTTACCAGTCTACTCCAGTAAAACATAATTCTCCCTTGATTTTTGATCCAAAAACCAATAAGAAGATGATTGACAGCGTTAAAATCCAAAAAAAGTTCAAAAAAATCAACTTTCGTAACTCTGACCCCGGGCACCTTATCGATGCAAACCTCTTTCAAAACAAAAATCCGATTCAGAAGAAAAGAAATTAGATTTGAAAAGAGATCCGTTCAAGCCTCGTTCCAAAAAAATATCTGATATAATATTGTTACAAAGTAAGGAATCAGAAATCAGGATTTCCAAACTCAAGCTTTTGAAAATATTAAGTGGCGCACGAATTTTTCTAAGACATTTAACAATCTGAAAGGGAAGAAAGCTTGGTTTAGGCTCATTTTGTGCCTCTTTTTCCATTTGGTTGGCGCTTTCCACATCTTTTCATTTTTGATACACTTTGTGTATCCAATTTGGCAATTTCGCATCTTTTCAGTTTTGGGCTCATTTTATGCCTCTTTTCTAATTTATTTGGCGCACTGCGCATCTTTTGTAAGCTTTCTCCTTTTCATAATCATTAAAGAGTCTCAGCTGTGAAATTATCTTCCAGACATAGGAGATGACTCTCCACAATAAGAAAGAATGATTCACAAAACAAAAGCCATACATCATATGATAAATACAATCATTTGGTTTAGAAAATCATAATATTAACTCAAGACTTTGAAAATACTATTCATATGAGGTAGATTACTGTAGGAAGATAAAACAAATCTCTATTTCAAAAACTAATGTTTTAATTTTGAAAAAGATTTTTATCCAAAAGAAACCATATACCAGTAAAGGAGTTAGAGGAAGAGAAATAATCATCAACGTTTCTTCCCTTTAACAGATCCAGTGGAATCAATCACTGTTTACAAGCTTTCAGATAAAACAAGGCAAAACTCTCAGTCAGAAATCCATCTTTCTTTTTGATTTTCAACCACATAAGATAGTAGATAAATGAGATGAATCAGTAAATAAAATAGGTAAAAACTAAACCATATCAAAATAAATACTCAAATTAAACTGACACTAAAGCTAAAATAGAAAATAGAAGAATAAAAAAAAACTAAAAACAACTGAAAGAAAATAATCAAATCAAATAACCAAAAAAAAACTAACTACCAGAAAATAGAATAACAATCAGAAATCAGCAGTCATTAGAATCAAGCATTTATATCAATCACTCTTAATCTGGTTCTCAAAATGCTGAATGAGTCAAAGGCCAGTCGTTTAGTGAATATGTCAGCCAGCTGATTTTCAGTTGCTACATGATGTAGCTTAATGTTCCCTTTTGTAACATGGTCCCTAATGAAGTGATGCCTTATATCAATGTGTTTGGTCCTAGAATATTGAATTGGATTCTTAGAGATACAGATGGCACTAGTATTATCACACAGAACAGAAATTGTGCCAACAGGTAATCCTAAATCCAAGACTTGTTACTTTAACCAAAGAACTTGGGCCACACAACTCCCTAAGGCAATGTACTCAGCTTCAGCAGTGGAAAGTGCAACTGAGTTCTATTTTCTACTGGACCAGGAGACTAACGATTGTCCTATGAATTGACAGGTTCCAGAGGTGCTCTTTCTATCCACCCTACACCCCGCAAAGTTAGAATCAGAATATCCAATGATCTCAAAAGAGGTGCTGTGCCTAGGGCACCAGATTCCTAGGTTTGGGGTCCCTAAAAGATATCTAATAATTCTCTTAACAGCAGTCAGGTGGGACTGTTTAGGATCAGCCTGAAACCTAGCACAAAGACAGTCACTAAACATGATATCAGGTCGGCTAGCAGTCAGGTAAAGTAGTGATCCTTTTATTCCTCTATAATTCTTCTGATCAACAGATTTTTCACTTGAATCCTTATCTAACTGAACTGAGGAGGTCATGGGAGTATTGATTGGCTTGGCTTTGTCCATTTCATATTTCTTCAAAATGTCCTTAATGTATTTAGATTGATTGAGAAAGGTTCCATCATCTGTTTGCCTTATGCTAAACCCCAAAAAGTAGGACAATTCTCCCATCATACTCAACTCAAACTCCTTACTCATTATTTTAGAAAACTCATCACATAAATATTTGTCAGAAGATCCAAAAATTATATCATCAACATAGATCTGGATAATGAGTAAGTCATCCCCTAATCTCCTCAGAAAAAGGGTGGTGTCTACGCTCCCCTTAACAAACTCTCTTTCTAACAAGAATGTGCTAAGCCTCTCATACCAAGCTCCGGGTGCCTGTTTCAATCCATATAAGGCCTTTTTTAATTTATAAACATGATTTTGATATTGGGAACTCTCAAAAACTGGGGGTTATTCTACAAAAACATCTTCTTTTATTACCCCATTTAAAAAGGCACTCTTGACATCCATTTGAAACAACTTGAATCCCTTATAACAGGCAAAGGCTAGTAGCACTCTAATGGCTTCCAATCTAGCTACAGGGGCAAAAGTCTCCTCAAAATCAATCCCTTCTATCTGATTATACCCATTAGCCACCAATCTTGCCTTGTTTCTCACCACCACACCAGAATCATTCATCTTATTCTTAAAGACTCACTTGGTTCCCACAATACTTTGATTTTTAGGTCTTTCTACTAGCTCCCAAACATCATTCCTTAAAAATTGATTCAATTCTTCCTGCATAGCTAAAATTTAAAACTCATCCGAGAGAGCTTGATTGATGTTGGTGGGTTCAGTCATTGAGATAAAGGCAGAATGGTTTACTTCTTTCCTAATTCCATGCCTAGTCCTAACACCTTCAGAAGGGTCTCCTAAGATCAGTTCTTTAGGATGACTCGAAGAATATCTCCAATCTCTAGGCAACTGGGTTTTACGTTCTACCCTTTCCTCCAGATTTGTATTTCCAACCCCTTGGGTAACCTCAACAATCTCTTCATCTTCTACTCCAAATCTAGACTCCTTAGGATCAGATTCATCAAACAGTACATGGGTTGTTTCTTCCACCACCAAAGTCCTCTTATTGAACACCCTAAAGGATTTCCCCACACTTGAATATCCTAAGAACACTCCTTCATCAGATTTGGGGTCAAATTTTCCTAAGGGTGATTTCCCGTTATTCAGAATGAAAACCTTACAGCCAAAGACATGGAGGTGGGACAGATTTGGAGTTCTACCCTTAATGATCTCATAAGGTGTCTTGTTCAGTTTGACTCTCACATTCACCCTATTCAGCACATAACAGGCAGTATTCATCGCTTCAGCCCAAAAGTATTTTGGAAGTGAATACTCGGCAAGCATGGCTCTAGCGGCTTCCACTAAGGTCCTGTTCTTCCTTTCAGCTACCCCGTTCTGCTGAGGGGTCCTAGGAGCTGAAAAATTATGACTAATCCCTTGATCCTCACAAAAACTTCCAAATCTTTCATTTTCAAACTCCCCTCCGTGATCACTATGGATGGTAATAATCTTACATCCTAACTTCTTCTGAATCCAAGTAGAGAAAGATCTAAAATCATCAAATGACTCAGATTTATGTGACAAAAATTTCACCCAAGTGAACCTCGAATAATCATCTACAATCACAAACCCATAGACTCTCCCCCCTAAGTTGGTAGTGCTAATGGGTCCAAAGAGGTCCATGTGAAGAACTTCTAAAGGTCTAGAGGTGCTAATGTCCTTAACAGAGTGAAAAGAGGACTGGACTTGCTTCCCCAACTGACAGGCATCACACAAGTGATCCTTAGTGAACTAAAGCTTGGGCACACCTCTAACTAAGTCCTTTTGGATGACTCTCCTAAGGGTTTTCATACTGGTATGACACAATCTCCTATGCCATATCCAAGACTCATCAGCAGCAGTTTTTAAGCAAATTGAATTATCAGATTTAATGCAACTTACATCTAGCTTGTAGACGTTGTTGATCCTTTGCCCCTGCAAAATAACTTCACCATTTAAGCTTAAAATACAGCCAGTGGGCAGGAATTTGATGCTGTATCCCTTGTCACAAAGTTGACCGATGCTCAGTAAGTTGTGTTTTAGTCCATCTACAAGCAAAACATTATCAATCATAAAATTTTTTGAATCACCAATTATACCTGAGCCTGTACCTTCCTGGTAGTGTTATCTCCAAGTGTAACCTTACCTCCAGCTCTGGCCTCCAGTGAAATGAACTGATTTGCATCTCCAGTCATGTGTCTAGAACATCCACTGTCCAGGTACCACATACTCTCATGAGGTCTTATGTGAGAGCACACCTACAAAAATATCAAACGTCAGTCTTAGGAACCCAAATAGGTTTGGGTTCCTTCTTATGAAAAGAAGAATACAATGCATGCGTGTTGTGCTGTGAAACAGGCAGTTTGGGTCTCCACACCCAATGTGTACTACGGTGAACAGTGTAGGTGTGGGAAATATGTCCTAACATACCACATGAAAAATATCTAACACCAGGAAAAGGATTAACTAAATGTCATGAGTGATAGTGCCTCTTCCTAGAAGTGTATGAAACATGCTTTGATGAACTTGCAACAGATTTTTCAAAAGGTGGCGGTGCATAAAACTGTTCAAAAGTAGGTGGTTTTTTGTTCTTTTCAAAAGCATCAATTTTCACTCTTAAAAATTTGTTCTCCTTGTTAAGACTAGCAATCTCAAAAGTTCTCACACTTTCATTACGTTTTAAATCACATGCCATATCATTCAATTTCTTAAAAGCAGCTTCTAATTCAACATGCGATATTTTTAATGCATCATGCTCAACAATTAAATTAGAATGCTTTCTATTCAGTTCATCAAACTCATCTAGTAAAGACATGTGATTGCTATCAATAGTGGAATGATCCTTAATCAATACATCATGCTCTTTTTGCAAAGTCAAGTAATCCAGTTTCAAACTAGCATGGGTTTTCTTAAGCTTCCTATACGATGCTTGAATTTTTTCAGATACTTCAAATAATTGATCGTAAGTAAGCTCACATACCTCTTCCTGGTCCGACTAACCAGGGTGATCATCAGCCATCAGACACAAGTTTGTTTCCTCCTCTTCAGCTTCAGTCTTAGAGGAGTCGGATGTAGAGTCTGCCCAGAATGCCTTTTGTATCCGCTTCTTGTCCTTTCTGAACTTTAGTTTCTCCTTACCCTTCTCCTTGCTTGGGTGAACCTTGAGTGTAGGACAATCTGCCTTTATGTGTCCAGGCTTCCTGCATTCAAAACAAACAGATTCAGATGAAAATTTAAAGTTTCTACTGGTCTTACCTTTGTTCCACTTTTGAAAATTCTTATTCTTCTTCCTTAGAAAGCTCTTGAATTGCCTTGTGATTAAGGCAACATCATCGCTATTAGACCCGAAAGTGCTAGCATCAAAATCTTTGGCCTTTAGTGCCACTGTCTTCTCCTTCTTTCATTCAACTGCATCAAGTTGTCTTTGGTTCACCCCTTTCTCGTAAGCAATGAGTGATCCAAGTAAGCTGTCAATAGAGTAAGTATTTAAATCTTTAGATTCCGTGATCGCTGTAATCTTAGCATCATAAGAAGTAGGCAAATATCTAAGAATTTTGTTCATTCTTTCGTAATTAGTTAGTTCTCTTCCTAGAGCATTGCAAAGAGGCAACGATTTGAGTGAACCTTGTGTACATTTCTGAAATCGTCTCACTAGGTTTCATGCAAAAAAGTTTGTAATCATGTAACAAGATATTTAACCTAGACTGTTTGACTTCAGTTGTACCTTCATATGTTATACACAATCTATCCCAAATTTCTTTACCCATTATACAAGTAGAAACACGCATATAGTCTTCAGATTTTAAAGCACAAAAGAAACAGTTCAAACATTTTGCATTTAACTATGCTAAATCACGATCATCAAAAGTCCAATCTACAAACGGAAGTTCCGTTTTCATATTGTTAATCAATCTAAAATGTGGTTCATATCCATCCTTAACTAATATCCACAAATGATAGTCAATCGATTGAAGAAAAGTTGACATGCATGTTTTCCAAAAATCAAAAAGAATATTATCAAACAACAGTGGTCTTGTAATAGAATAACCTTCAGCAGTATTACGATTGTTACAGTTAGCCATGGATCAAATTCAAAAGTTTTTAAATCTAAATTTTGAATCCCGCTCTGATACCACTTGAAAGTTTGATAGGGATGTTAAGCCCTAGTGAACTAGTCCCGAGGCTAACCAAGAGGGGGGGGGGTGAATTGGTTATTTAAAAATTTCATGAACAACAGAACAAATCTTTTCGATACTTTGCAACAAAAACAAGTAAACAACAACGAAAAGATCAACCACAGATATTCACCCAAGCAGTTAATATCAGAAAAGTAAAGTACATAACTGAATCAGAAAAGCAAACCAGATTTTATAGTGGTTCGATCAACTTGACCTACGTCCACTCCCCGGAGCCTCCCCTCCAGGTATTGTACTAAACAAAAAGTGTCTCTCCTTTTACTCCCACAGTAAGACGGAGAAGCCTATACAAGACCTCCTTTTCACCACACGGTGAGGCAGAGAACCCGACCTCCTTTTGCTTCCACCTGAAGCGGGCAGAGAACCCCAGATCTTCTTGCGAACAATCCTCCCACAACGAACACCAACTAGACGAAAGATAACGAGCGGAGAAGACGACTCTGATCCGTGCTTGGAGCAACCTTAGTGAATCCCTCACTAACTCCCCCTCACAAGATCTTCTCTCTCTCTCCCAAACTCTCTCTCTCTAGGGTTTCTCTGGAAAGGAAAGTGGCAAAAAAATTTTCTTGTTGGAATAAAAATATCTTTTATAGGAGGGCTTAAAATTTGTCCTAAATCTCAACTGGTCGGCCAAGATCGTCTAGGACGATCGATAGATCGTCCTATACGATCAGTTCAAAATTAGCTGTTTAAGCCTAGACGATCTGGCTCTTCTGGACGATCAGTAGGAAAAATTGATCATATCGCCCCGTACGATCCTACGATCATCCGGGATGATTAGTGCAAATCGAGGAATATCGTCCAGAAGATAGTTCAGGTGGTCCAGAGAAACTTGTGCTGGAAGACCAAAAAATGACTTTATCGTCCAAGACGATAAGGGTATCATCTTGTACGATTAGTTCAAAAAGTGCCCAAATCATTCTGAGCATAGTTCGGGACGTACAGCTGAAATGCATTAGACGATCATGATCGTCCGGGATGATATGATCATATCAATCAAAAATAAATTGCTTTCCTTAATTACCAGATTAAATTAGGCATGATTGTACTGAATCGTCCAGGACAATACACGTATCGTCCGGGACGATCAGACCAAATAACTTAAAATTAAAACTTGCCTAACTTGATCTGGCAACTGAGAATTTCTGATTTGAGCATATTGTCCCGTACGATCCAAAGATCATCCAGGACGATCTGCTTAATCAGACCCTCTTAACTTAGTCGCCCTAATTAGGGTTTCTGTTTTTACCTGATCGTCCAGGACGATATGAATATCATCCAGGACGATCTGAACAAAAAATGAATAGAAACTCTAATTCACTCAAGCTCTCCCCCTGAGTGTGTGTGTGCAAGGTTACTTAGCTGGGGGATCAGTTACATTACAATTGACTCAAGAAAAAGCAAAACAGTACATTGGACACACTTGGACCTGATCTTGAGTTGGCTTGAGTGGCTCGTGATCTTTTGTGCCTGAAACGGGTTAGCCAAGCAAAACACACTGGAAATATGTTTGTCATCATCAAAACCAGATTTGCAACAAGCCTGGTCAACCAAATTTGACTAGGCATCAATGATGGGTCCAACTAATTCCACATTATATTTTGGACATGTTGGAAGATATCCAAAGGCTTAGTGGGGTTATTTAGCTCAAAATGCATGCATAAGGGCTAAAAGGGCCCCTTGGTTAACCTAGGTTAACTTATTCAACCAGGGTTAACCAAGAATTAGAACTTGGTTCATTGCATTCTAAATGATGTTTAGGGTTTATTTGAGGTTGTCTTAAGATTTGGTTGGGTCTCTATGCATATAATGTAGTTTAAGGGGAAAAAGGGCAATTTGTTCAACCTAGGTTGACTTGGCTAACTAAGGTTGACCAAGGCATGGGATTTTGTTCAATGGATTCTAAATTATATTCTAGATTTGTTTGGAGAAGGTTGCGACATGGTTTGACTGATCCATATTGATGTTTAAGGAAAATTCAGTTTTCAAGGTTTAGGGTTTTATGGTCAACTATGATCAACCAAAGTTCAATGTTGGTTTAATGCATCATGCGAATAATGATGATTTTGATCAATGAGTTTGGAGAGGCCATTAAGGTCAAAAATACAATATGACATATTGAGTGGCATAGGTTATAAATATTTGAAATGCCTTCAAACTGATGTGGTTGATTCTAGGGACATGCATAATCAATATGCAAGTGATAGATCAGGAATCTAAGGACATTTGGTCAGGTTTCCAGGAAATAAAAATTTCTCCAAAAAATAGGTTATGGACCAAGGAGTTTTGGGTTTGGTTATGAAACTGAATTTTAGAGTTTTAAGTTTACAATGGGTTTGATCAATGAGTTTAATTTAGATTTAGTTTAATCGATGATTTGAGGAGTTTATGTTTTGAAATACTCATATCAGTGACAATAAAAAATGATTGCCAAGAGATGAATTTGGTGTTAATGATCAAGTCACTATTCCAAAGCATAATGATGAGTTGAATTTAAAGTTTGAAGTGTAGTTTAATGATTTACGTGTGGTTATTAGATGTTTGATGTTGATGACTGGCCTCATATAAAAAATGAGGTCAATAAATGGACCCCAACACATGTCATGACCTTGAAAAGTATATCACACGTGTTAGCATTGACCGAAGTGATCAATAGAATCCATAGAGATTTAAATGATCAGGATCTAAAAAGGAAATGAATCTGAGATAGAGAATTTGACTTTTAAACTAAGATGGTACCATGAGGGGCTTGCTTCACCACTATTAAATGATCAAAAGGAAAGGAAGCCTATACCATAAACCAACACCTACTATAATGGATCATAATTTACACTAGGGTAGTGCGAAGAGGGGCTTACTCTTCCACTAGCAGGTTCAATGATATTAGGATGGTGCAAGGAGGGGCTTGCTCCACCACTAATGGATTATAGTAAAGAAAAGGTGCTAATACTATGGACATACTTAACCATAAAGCATCATAATTTAAACTAGCATAGTTCCATAAGGGGCTTGCTCTACCACTAGCATGTTCAATGATAATGAGATGGTGCCACAAGGGGCTTGCTCCATCACTAGAAAATGATCATAAAGAAAGGATGCCTATACCATGAACTATTACATAACCATAGAGGATCAGAATTTAAACTTGGGTAGTACCAGGAGGGGCTTGCTCTACCACTAGTAGTTTCGATGATACTAAGATTATGCCACGAGGGGCTTACTCCACCACTAGTGGATGATCATAAAGAAAGGAAGCCTATAGCATGAACCTATACCTAACTATAGAGGATCATAATTTAAACTAGGGTAGTGCCTAAGGAGCTTGCTCTACCACTAGTGGGTTTAATGATATAAGGATGGTGCCATGAGGGGCTTGCTCTACCACTAGGAAATGATCATAAAGGATGACTATACCATGGACTAATACCTAACCATACAAGATCAGAATTTACACTAGGATAGTGCCATGAGGGGCTTGCTCTACCCCTAGTAGGTTCAATGATACTAGGATGGTAACACAAGGGGCTTACTCCACCACTATCATGTTTTAATGAAGTATATTGGATGCCATGTGAGTGGGCATATACCTAATAGCTAATTTTGATGAAGATAGAAGATCGAATAAAGGCAACTCCCAAATATGAGGATTTAAGTAATCAGCCGGTCATAACCTTAAAAGAAAAGATACCATAAAGGGCTTTACATTATTTCTTTAAGGATATAGTTTAATAATATTTAGGGAATTTAAAACTTAAAAAATCTAGTATAAACTTTAGATCTAGTCTTATCCTCTAGACCTAGTTTCTTTCAAAAATAAATTTTAGTACATTCAAGTAAGATACAAAAATAATGACAAGAAATATTTTATTTATTATAATATTTCACCTTTAACACTATCCACCATAATAAAGTTTGAGATATCATTAATTTATATGAAACATTAGATGATCTCCTTTATGATCAAGCAATTGATAAGATTCCCCTTGATATGCCTTTTCTATCACGATCAGACCTTCCCAAGTTGGTTTGAATTTTCTATCTATCTTTCTATGAACATAAATGATTCTTCACAGAACCAAAACCAAGTCTCCTACTTTGAAAGTTCTCAAGCAAACTCATTTATCGTGTGCTTTAATCATTTTAGCTTTGTATAACTCCATATTCTATTGAGCTTACAGACACTTCTCTTATAAACCTTTGAGTTCTTCTAATCTAAGTTCTGCATTTTATTCTTTTGTGATCTTATAGCTGATAGCTATACGCAGTAAAGTTAGTTGTACCTCTAAAGCAAGAACAACTTCTACTCTAAATACCAAAGTAAATGGCATAGATTGAGTCAGAGTTCTATATATGGTTTTGTATGCCCATAAAGCTTCTCCGAAATTTTCATGCCATTGGCATTTATTATCATACAATGTCTATTTTAGAATCTATACAAGCATTTTATTGAAGCCCTCAGCTAATCTATTTTCCCGGGGGTAATAAATTATTAAGTATCTCTAATCAATTTTATGATGTTTAGTAAGGTTATTTATCTTCTGTTTCTAAATGATAGACTATTATTAGATATGATTCAACAAAGATTACTAAATTGATACAGGATATGATTTTAAAGAAAATTAGAATATGATAAGCTTTAACTTATCTCAAGGTAACTGGTTCAACCTATTTTAAGAAGTAATCTGAAGTTATTAAGATGAACCCATTACCTCTGGAGGATGGAAAATCAATTGGAACAGCAATATCCATACCTCACCTTCCAATAGCCCACGAAGTAACTGTTGGGTGTAATGTATTTGGAAGTTAATGTATTGAAAGTTCAAATGAAGTTGTTAAACCTTATTGAACTTCCTTAGGCACACTAAGAGGGGGACCCAATTGGTTATCTAAAAATTCTCTCAATAAAACCATTTTGATTATTTAAACCAATCATAAATGCAAGCAGAAGAACTTAATAAAAATAATGAAATTTTACTCTTTTTGATTTTGGTAATAAAGAAAGTAAAGTAGAACGAGCGCACTAGATTTTATAGTGGTTCGGTCAAAATTTGACCTATGTCTACTCCCTGAAGTCCTACTCTCTGAGTATTACACAAAACCTTTAGTGGCTCTCCTTTAGCCCCCACAGCAAGGCGAAGAAGCCCTTACATAATCTCTTCCACAAATTATGTGCAGCAGAGTACCAAAAGCTTTTCACCCTCTTGGTGAGGCAGAGTATCTTGAATTCTTTTTCACCCTCATGGTGAAGGCAGAGAACCTTGGAATCCTTTTTCACCCACCTAGTGAAGGTAGATAAACTTGGAATCCTTTTTCACCCACCTGGTGAGGGTAGAGAAACTAGATCTTTAGCATTGAAGACTTTCTCGTTAAAGCTACCCAAAATACCAACAAAGACACCTGGAGAAATCAAGGTAGAAGCTTGCCTAGAGAAACCATGTGAATAGCCTCACTCTACTTCTCCCTCTCACAAAACTTCTCCTTCTCCATCTCCAAGCTCTAAGCTCTCTCAAGCACCCTTAAAGAATTTTCTCAATAGCTAAAAGACCTCTTCAAACTTTAATCAATGTTTTAAATATAAGGTTTCAAAAAAACAAAAAATATTAATTCTATCACTTCTGATCATACAGTATGATCAGGGATCGTATAATATAATTAGCTTATTTACTCATTTAATCATGTACGATGAGTAGGGGTCCTATACAATTAGTTTAATTTTTTAAACGTGTCATCCAGTATGAGTTCATGATCATACAATATAATTAGTTCAATCAAATATGATTTTTGTCCTGTATAATTGATGATGATTAAATAACATCCTAGGAGCAAATCAGGTCATACAGTATGATTAAGGACATTGTATAGTATGATCTTAAGGATTAATTAATCTTGATTTGATTACCATATTATAGGATGAGTTTAGGAAAGATTTATTAATATCGTACAGTACGATGGGTATCGTATAATACATGTAGTTCATATTTTGAATTTTAAAATATTATCTAATTTATGATTGACAGTAGGAAAATTATTTTCTACTGATTATCTTATATGATATGAATCATACAGTATGATTAGTTCAAATTTAAATTTATTCAAATGCCTACATAATTAATCCCTACTTTATTCAAATCATATAGTACAATCTTCACAGAAATAAGAAATAACCATTTTCCTCCTAGTGTGTGTGTGTGCACGGTTGTCAAGCTGGCATACACCTTTTATAGGACTCATGACTCAAAAAATATAAGATTTAAATAACTAAAAATATAGACTCTTTATAAAAACATCAAAACTATTCTACCTAGTATTGAGATGAGCCTTTTTCATGCTGTGTGACATGCCTGAAATGTTAGTGTACACAAAATAAATATCCAATAATAATATTAGTAGAACTAAAATAGAAACCCAATAATATTTGTTATCATCAAAATCATAAGGTCGGGATTCTAGTTTGCAACATGCAAAACCACACCATGCACTTGGCATTGGTGAAATCAGCATGCAATTTTCATGCAATTATCAATCATTGATGGTCAATAATAACCAATTATTTTAATTTTCATTTTCATCTTTCGACCTGATTAATGTGTGCCACATAATCTAGTATGTACTTCTTTTACTATTTTTAATCCTTATGATTTACTTAAACACTTTAATCACATCTGTCCAAATGATCTTCTGTGTAAGGTGTTATTAATTAACATATAGGACAAGGATCTACTTTTAAAGTGCCAAGAGATTCACTTAAAGTTGTTGCATATAAAATTAGTGGCTTTCCCAGGAAGGATTTATCAAATACTACTTTAAATTATTGAAATCTTTTTGGCAACTTTATTCCACTGAAAGCGAACATCTTTCTTACGTAGAGCTACAAATGGTAAACATTTGCCTGACATATTTGATATGAATCTTCTAAGGTATGCTAATTAACCTTGAAAAGAACTTAATTGTGTGAGATTTTAGGTGCAAGCATTTCTATTATTGCCTTCATTTTATTTGGATCTATCTCAATACCTTGATGTCGGATAATAAACTCTAAAAACTTTCCTGAAGTTACACCAAAAACACACTTTAACGGATTCATTTTTAAGTTATGCTGGTGTAATCTTTGAAAAATAAATCTTAGATCATGTAAATGATCCTCTCTTTTAAGACTTTTATTGACTAAATTATCGACGTAACGCTACACTTGATGGTGGATTAGTTCATTGAAAATATTTGACATTGCTCGCTAATATGTTGCTCCAATATTCTTTAACCTGAATGGCATAACTTTGTAACAGTAGACACTTATCGGCATTTTGAATATTGTATACTTCTTATTCTTATGAGCCATTTTAATTTGATTGTATCCATATGAGCCATCCATAAAAGAAAATATTGCATGAGAGGAAGCAATATCAACCATAAGTTCTGGTATAGGAAGTGGAAACTCATCTTTAGGAAAAGATTTGTTTAGATATCTAAAATTAATGCATATATAAATTTGACCATTCTTCTTCTTGACTGGAATGATGCTAGCTAACCAGGTTGGATATTTCTCCTCCCTGATAAAGCCTACATCGATTAACTTTTTACCTAAAGAAATCACTTGATGTTCAATATCAAGTTATATTCGTCGAGGTTCTTGTTTAACAATAGCCATTCATGGCTAAATTTCCATCATATGGACTATTATATATGGAGATAATCTAAACTTTTCTTAATAACTCTAAGTAAAACAAACTTTGATTTCATTTAATAATTCCACCATTTTTTGTAATTAGTTGTAAATTTTTTATGTTTAATGTATTTTTTATTTATTTAATTACTTAATTGGAGGTATTTTCTTATTTTATACCAAATCAACTCTAAACCAGTTAAAATCTTCCCTCAATATCTAAAATAATCTCTAGGGATGGTTTCAAGTGTTTAAATATTTTTTGATAAATTTACATATTTTTAAATATTTTTTTAATTAATTAGTCAATTTATTAAATTCTTAAATTAATTTTAATTTTGGATGAATTTGATAGGGATTTTATTTTTTTCTCTCTTATGCTTTTAATTTTGAACAGTTTAATATTTTATTTTTATTTTTTTGATTCAAAAAGAACTTATTATGAACTTTTAAAGATACTAGGCTAATTATTTATATGAATCTTGGATTCACTAAATGAAAGGAAAACTAACCTCCAAATGCAGTGAAAACTGAAACATAGGTACATAAATACATGTACTTGAAACCCACTGAATTTGGGCTCATTAAAGCCTCCCTAGGTTGAAAAATTAACCACTAAAGCTAAATGAATCTATAGCTTTGGTGATATATTTTAGGAGCTACACTTATTGTAATTGGGTGAAATGAGTGGCAAACTAACCCTGACACACATTTAAACACACCATAGAGAAATGAAAACCTAATTCTAAGTGTATGAATAGTTTTAAATTTTCAAAGTTATGGCTCAAACATTGACCTATAAACTTGAAAATTCAAACCAAAAAAATTTTGGTCAAATTAACATCCACAAAAATTAAGGTAGCTCAATGATGTTTCCTAATATCTACCATCCAAATTTGAGGTCAATTTGACCATTAGATCTTGATAAATTTAAGAAATATGGAAGTTAATTATCTTTATTTTCTCAAAATCCACTGGTCAAAAGTTGTTGAAACTATTTTTAGAAAATAGTAGAGGTCAAGAGGTTTCCAACAAACCAAAGAACACTATAGATGAAAATTTAATTTTCTATGATTTTTCAAAGTTATAAACATTTAAATGAATTTTAAATTCATTTTAATTATATTTAGCCACCACACCCAATGATTGTCAATCATTGGTGCGACGACTTTCATTATACCTCACCTATTCATTGGTGGGACATGTGGCACACCACAGTCGTGCAACTTAACCATGTCAGCGGCTCTATCAAGGTACTAGATCAACCATGGGAGGGATCAATGGGCCAAATTGCACCACATTACCCATGCGATTTAGCTGGAGGTCATGGGTTTGAAACCTACCATATACACAAATATGTCTGACTTGATATATACCATTCGATCGCAATACACACGACATAAGATAGACAAGATCGTGCCTGAAATATGACTTCAAATTGAACTATGACTTCAAATGCTTCTAACATTTGATCCAACAGTCTAATTTGGCACATTTTGAAATAGAGGATCATGGCATCCTGGACTTTCAATCCTTAGAGTTTTAAGCATCCATGCATTGAGATCTACGAGAATATGAAATTAAAATTTTAAACTTCAAATCAAGATATCTCACAAAAATGTTGATGGATTTTGATGATCTTGAACTTTAAGGAAAACTTGGGAGATCATCTTTTACTTCCTTGAATACCACTTGAGTAGGTTCTGGTTGGATCAAGAGATAACTCTGAATTATCCTTTCTCTCTCTTACTGGTTTGGGGCTTTCTTGAATTGGAGGGGGCTTGGAAAGACTATCAGGAAGCTAAGGAGGTTCTTTTAGAGTTGGGGAAATAAGTTGATCAACCCTTCTTTAGAGTTTTTTTTTTTGGAATTTATAGAAGAGAGAAAATATAATGGAGGGCTTGGATCTTACCGCCTCAACCAATAGTAGCCACTTCAATTAAGGACTGACCAATGGGATCTAAGGGAAGGTTTTGAAGAGTTTGAAAGCACATGGGCTATCATTTGGTAAGTTATGGATGAATAAATCATTAGAGAGATATTGTTTTGGGTAATCTTGCCACATCAGTTGCTTAGGTGGTAAGAGCTTGACATGAGCTATAAGGGGGTAGGTTTTAGAGCCTAGCAATCCAATGGTTGTGTCCAAGTTGGGCTAGGTTGGTTTAGGATCCAAAAATATGGATTTTATAGAGCTTGGTTCAACCCATACTTTTAAACCAGGTCAAACCATGGGTTCAAAATCTTGGGGTATGTGCATGGGGTAAATACACCCATGTTAAGCAATTTTCAAAATTTATTTTGATAGGGGTAGTGATTTAGATCAAGAAAACCCCATTTTTAATACTTGGTTTAACCCTATTGGTCAAACCTTATGGGCTCAAGGATTGACAATTATTTAGGAGACTCTTGTTTACCTCATAAACAGTCACCATATGTTTGGATCAATGATTCGCTTAAAATCATAAGAAATAAATTTTTTAAGTGTACAGGATAATTTTGGTCAATAAGAGTTGACCAAGTCAACCAAGTTTGACCAATGATGGGTCCAACTCATTCCAAATGATATTTTTGACATGTTGGAAGTGATCCAAAGGCCGGGGGGTCAATTAGTTCAAAATACTAATTTAATGGCTAAAAAACCCTTTGGTCAACGTAGGTTAACTTGGTCAACCATGATTGACCAAGGGCTAAAACTTGGTTCATTACATTCTAAAAGATATTTAGATTTTGTTTGAGGTGGTCCCAAGGTTTGGTTAAGTCTCCATGCATGTAATGTAGTTGAAGGATAAAAGGGAAATTCAATCAACCTAGGTTGACTAGGGCATGGGTTTGGTTCAATGGATTTTAAATCATATTCTTGATATGTTGGATAAGGTTGCACTTCTTGGTTTTATTGAGCCATGTTGAGATTTAAGGAAAATTTAGTTTTCAAGATTTAAGGTATTAGGGTTTCATGGTCAACTATGGTCAACCAAAGTTTAATGCTGGTTTAATGCATCATCCCAACTATGATGATCATGATTAATAAGTTTGGAAAGGCCTCCTAGGTCAAAAATCACAATATGCCATTTTCAGTGGCATAGGCTATAAATATTTGAAGGTTTTGCAACCTATGTAAATATTTTTAGTTTTAGGGATCAGGGATGATGAAATTCCTTCAAATTGATGTGGTTAACCTTAGGCACATCCATAATCAATATACAAGTGATATATAAGGAATCCAAGGTCATTTGGTCAGGTTTTTGGGCAATGGAAATTTCTTTAAAAATAGGTTTGGACCAAGGCGTTTATGGTTTGGTTCTAACACTGAATTTTAAAGTTTTGAGTTTGCAATTGGTTTGATCAATGAGTGTGATTTAGATTTAATTTAATCAATGATTTAAAGATTTTAGGTTTTTTAATGCGATCATTGACAATCAAAAATGATTATTTACTGTTGAATTTGGTGTCAATGATCAGGTCACTATACCAGAGCACAGTGATTATTTGAATTTGAATATTGAGGTGTAGTGTAATGATTTATGAGTAGTTATTAGAAATTTGATGATAATGATTGACCTCACACAAAAATGTTGCCAATAAATGGACCGCCAATATGTGTGATGAACTTAAAGAATAAATCACGCATGTTAGCGTTGACCGAAGTGATTAATAGAATATGCAAAAATTGTCATGATCAAGATCTAAAGAGGAAATGAATCTGAGATAAAGAATTTAAGTTTTAGACTAGGATGGTGCCACGAGGGGCTTACTTCACCACTATTAGTTGATCAAAAGGAAAGGAAGCCTATACCATGAACCTACACCTAACTATAATGGATCAGAATTTACACAGGGTAGTGCAATGAGGGGCTTGCTATACCACTAGTAGGTTTAATGATATTAGGATGGTGCCATGAGGGGCTTACTCCATCACTAGTAGATGATCATAAAGAAAAGATGCCTATACTAAGGACTTATACCTAACCATAATGGATCAAAATTTAAACTAGGGTAGTGCCACAAGGGGCTTGCTCTACCTCTTGCAGGTTTGATGATATTACGATTTTTCCATGAGGCGCTTACTCCACCACTAGTGAATGATCACAAAGAAAAGATACCTATACCATGGAATTATACCTAATCATAGAGGATTAGAATTTAAACTTAGGTAGTGTCACGTGGGGCTTGCTCTACCACTAGCACTTTTAACAATACTAAGATGGTGCCATGAGGGGCTTGCTCCACCAATAATGGATGATCATAAAGAAAGGATGCCTATGCCATGGACTTATACCTAGCCATAGAGGATCAGAATATAAAATTGGATAGTGCCATAATAGGCTTGCTCTTCCACTAGAGGATTCGATGATACTATGATGGTGCCATGAGGGGCTTGCTTTACCACTAGCAAATGATCATAAGGAAAGGATGCCTATACCCTGGACATATACCTTACCATAGTGGATTAGAATTTACACTAGGGTAATTCCATGAGGGGCTTACTCTACCATTGGCAAGTTCAATAATACTTGGATGGTTCCACAAGGGGCTTACTCCACCACTATTGTATTTTAATGAATCATATTGGATGTCTTGTGAATGGGCTTATACCTAATAGTTGATTTTAATGAAGATAGAAGATGAAACGAGAGCCAACTCCCAAATATGAGGATTTATATAATCAAACCATCAAAAACTTAAAAGAAATGATACCATAAAGGACTTTAAATGGTTTTCTTAAGGACATAGTTTAATAATATTTAGGGAATTTAAAACTTATAAACTTTAGACCCAGTCTTATCCTCTAGACCCAATTTTTATCAAAAAAAATAATTCAGTACATTCAAGTAAAATATAAAAATAATGATAAGAAAAATTTTATTTATTATAACATTTCTCCTTTAACACTGTCCACCATAATAACATTTAAGATATCATCCATTTATAGGTAACATTAGATGATCTCCTTCATAATAAACTAACTGATAAGATCCCCCTTGATATGCCTTTTTCTATCATGAACGAACCTTCCCAAGTTGGTTTGAAGTTTTTGCCTATCTATTAATGAGCCAAAATGGGTCTTCACAGAATTAAAACCAAGTCTCCTACTTAGAATATTCTCAGGTAAACAAGTTTATCGTGTGCTTGAAACATTATAGCATATTCTCATTTAATCATTCTTATTTATTAGTTTAATCATGATCAATTTAATCAATTTCAAATGAAATTTATGTTATCTTAAATTCACCTAAGTCCTAAATTTTTGAGGAAATTTCGGCAACCCCCCGGCGTTCCCTCGCCATGAGGGGAGGTAGGTGGAGGGCACTTGCTCTTTTGGCTTGACTCAACCAGAGTGAATAAATGCGAGGAGATTGGGAGAGAAAATTGATCCCATAAAGAGTTTGTCAGTCTTTAATCTCTCAGCCAGATTAGGTGGACGACCAAAGGCTTCAAGGGACCGAATCAACCCTGAAACTTCCTTTAAATTATCTTGCTGCTTTGGTACCTGCTTGAAAAATCCTCTCACCTTTCTCTCCCTCATTTGTTTTCATTTTATTTGATTTTATTATATTATATTATATTTTATATATATATAGGGAGAGAGGGCCCGATCGTGCATGGATCGGAGGCGGAAGCCAGGTTACACATGGCTAGGGCACGACGACGGGGCCGACATCGGAGGCTTCGGACGTAGGCGTCTGTGCAGGAGGTCGGTGGCTGGTTTCAGTTGGAAATGTTGGTGCAGATAGCAGCACGAGTTCAGGCCTGCAGCGGATTGGTGGGTTTGACGGCCTTGGACGGTCGGTCGGAAGGTTTCGAGCGGCGGTAGGAGTCAAATGGCTAGGTCAACGTCAACTTCAGTTGTTGCAAATGGAGGTTGGATTCGGAGGAGGTAAGCCAGCGATCGGGCTGGCTAGAGGTCGGAGATGGAGGAAGCTGGCATCCAAGAGATCGAGAGGTAGTTTCCAAATCCCCCTTTTTTTCTATTAGCATGAGTGTCTGAATGGGGAGGGTTTCATTATTTTGTGTCGTAAGGGAGAATGTGGGTTTGCCTGCGGTTAGGGTCATGAGATCGTGGGTTTGCCGGTGGTTAGGGTCGTGGGATCATGACTTACAGTTCAACACCAATATCTTCTTTAGAATTTGTACCAGCATTTTATTGAAGGCCTTAGCCAATCCATTTATCTGGGGTTAATATTATAGAGGATTTATTCTAGATACACTACAGGAAAACTCATTGTTACCGGCGGACAAAATCCGTCGGTAACAATAAAAATCCACCAAAAATATATGGTTTCCAGTGGATTTTCGACGGAAATATATCTGACGGCAATTCGTGCGTCAGAAATATATTACCGACGGATATAATCAGTTGGTAATATTTCCGGCGGATTTTTTGGCGTATTTTCGATGAAAAAATAACGAAAAATTGACGTTATTATGTTATTAGTTTCCGGCGTATGATCCGCCGGTATTGCCGGCAGAAATATCCGTCGGTAATACCGGTGGATTATACGCCGCAACAAACCGACGTTACTATTACCGTCGGACTTGCCGGCGGACTAAGCGCCGGAAATTTCTGGCGCATAATCCGCCGGAAAGTTCGCTATATCGTATTACCGGCACCATTTCCGGCGGATAATCCGCCAGAAACCTATAACATTGACAAAAAAACCTTCTTCCCTCTAAAATTGGATTTCCACAACCTGCAAATAAAACATATACAAAATAGATATACACAATGATATCCACAACACAATAGACAATACACTATATAAATAATGTAACAATGTTCAAAACACATACTCAACAGATTCAAATATCCACAATTATATTACAAAATATGTCCAAAACACAAATATAAATGTCCACATCCGTAAAATGAATAAAAAACATCTAGTCTGAATCTGTTTCCTCCTCAGCTGCTGTACTCTTCCCACTGCTCATCTGCTCCCTCATCCTTTGCATTTCTTCTAACATTTAAGTTTGTTAAATTTGCATCTGCCGCTGTATCTCCATCTGCTGCTGCATTTGCATCTGCCAATCAGCTTGGGCTTTCCGTACCTATTCTAGCTCAGCTGTAAGGGCAGTTATCTGCTGGGTATATAAAGACTCCTGGGTACTAGATGAAAAACTGCAGCCACTAGATGTCTGCCCTTCATAAGCATAAGCCTGCGAGCCTAACCCGTACACTCTACCGTGCTGCATTCCTCCTACCGCTTGCGGCCAAGTGCGGTAGTCAGAATATTCAGTTGATCCGCCAGAAGAACCTTCACCTGCTGCAGTCTGGCTCTCTCGAATCCGTGTATACTCCTCCTATGAAAGTGAATAAAGAATTAAGCAATTTTTAGATAACATTACAAAAATTGAACTTATATACTTATAAAAGCTTTCCTCGCACGCTCGTTAACCCATCGCTGGTCCTCCTGTCGCTTGTGGGTATGACTATGTAATTCAACAAGAGTAGGTTCTCTACCCAACACCACTTTCTGTAACATACATATATTAGTATTCTTCTTAAAGCAAATTATTAAAAGATTTTAAAATTTCTTACCAGACGTCTTCTATGCTCAGTATGTAGAACAGAACCCCCAGTACGAAGGGAACTGCCCAAGCCCCCAACATCAAAAGCTCTGTTCTGTCTATTTTGATCCCTCTTCCTGCTATAGTCTGGTCTACTCCAAGCAGCGCTCAACTCTGCCCACACACTCTCAGCCATCCAAAGTGGTCGCTGGCCTGACTTTCTGAGATCTGTAAACATGTCTCGCATGCGATTCGAGCCACGCTTCTCAAAATTCTTTCTAATTCTATCATTATATTGTGGCAGCCAACAAAAATCTTTCTGCATTTAAAAACATACAATAAAGAATATATATTTTTGTTAACTTATGTAAATAAAATATATAATACATAATATTTTAAATTAATTACAAACCTCAAACTCTCTGAACCACATGTTCTGTACTTCCTTTGGGACTTTCTGCAAAGAAAGATATGGAGCATCGTATCTGCTCCGGATTATGTCCCGTATTTTATGTATTGGCTGCTTTGACGGATGAAATCTGAAAGAAATAGGTTAGTTGTCAAAAAAATTAAATCAATTTTATTTGCATAGCTGAAATATAATTAATACATACGTGTCACCCTCAGGTTCAATCAACATGCGACCCTCTGTCGCCTGCTCTGGTGCAGCTGGGGTGGAAGGTTAACCTGTTGCGGGCTGAGGTGGTGCTGTAGTGGTCTGATGTGGTGGTGGGATGTATGGTGCATATGGATATGGATATGGATATGGAAGAGGGCCACTATGAGGAGGTGGGGGTGGGAAGTAGGGGTACAAAGGAGTACTCTGTGTGACATCAGGGGAAGGTAAGCGTGGGTCTGGTGAGTAGAACGTCTGTGGGCTACTAACTCTAGGAGTAGGTAAAGGCGGGCTAGGCTGACTCTGGGTAGCAGGCTGAGATGAAGAGGTGCTCTCAGTACGTACAGGCCCATGTTACCCCAAAAGAAAGATGTTCCTAAAAAGGCCAGTAGGAAAGAAAATCACCAACCACCTGTATATATCCCTAGGATCCCCATCTAGGGATGTGAGGGCTCCACCCCACTAGATGTCAGAGGCTCTACTCCTCAAAAACCTCCAACACCCCTTAAGGAGGATGCCCCACAACCCATTGTGGACGCCTCCCTTATGGCTACCAACCTCTGGATAGTTAAAGAGGATGGGGTAGTGGTTACCAGAGATGACAAAGTGGTTGATCAGAAGATCGAAGAATCCATTAACTCTATAGAAGACCTTAAGTTACAGGAGATTTTATCTAAGCTGGGCTATGAAGAATTTAAAAACTTATTAGATTACATTGGATATATGCCCATTGACCCTAACTCCATAGAGGGAAGGCTTGTCGATGAGGTGGTTCAAAAAAAATGGGATGTCTTTAAGAAGAAAGAATCCATAGAAGCCTTCAACCTGAACCAAGATGACCTTTTGATGGATGAGGAGGATACACCTATTGGCAGTATTTATATGGTAAAAATAAGAGCATCAGCCAAAAATGCTGAGCCAAGTAGACCTTAACCAAGTAGAGAGAAGGATTACATGGTGGATGATTCTGATTTGGATCTATCAGTTAGGCTAAGCGATAAGGATGAATATATTAGGAGCCTGGAAAAGCATGTCAAAGAAATGCTACTGAGGATTGAGGAAATGTAGAGCCAGCTTGCCAAGACACAATAATCTCAACCAGAACAGTCACAACCTACAGTATATATAGTGGGCAAATAGAGCAGAAAGTAGAGTTAGCCCCAAGAATTCTAGAATTAACTCCAATAGTACCTCTGATACAACTAGCAGTCCCTTTGGTGGTTACATTGTCAACTGATTAGGACATCAAACACTTCATCAAAACCTAGGTAAGGGAGGCTTTTGCTTATTCCTAAGGTACCGCATCTATTCCAAAGGGTAGGCTCTACCCTGAGAAATATGACTCGGCTCCTTATCCAAAGGGCTTTGTGCCACCTTCTTTTAAATTGTTTAGAGGTAATAAAAACTTGAGGTAGCATCTAACCGACTTCTATGCAATCTATTATAATATAGGAGGATCTAATGCTCTATTATTTTTCTAATTCATTAATAATCTCTTTGGAATCACTTTTTAATTATATGCTGATCTACCAAACAGTTCGATGAGAAGCTTTGCTGAGTTAGAGGACCTATTCTTAAAGAGATTCTCTGGAGCTCAGTACCATATAACTATGGGTGATCTGGTCATCAAGATGTAGAAGCCAGGAGAGTCTCTAGTTGAATACATCTTGAGATGGAAAAATCTCTTGATGAAATGTGTGAAAGTTTGTGAGGGTTGTGAAACCTTATAGAAATAGCCCGAGACTAACTACGAGGGGGGGTTAATTGGTGTTTTAAAAATTCTTAAACAAAAAGAAAAATCTTTTTATCCTTTTTGAATATTTTAAAAGCAAACAACTTGTGTGAAAGCAGATAATAAAACTAGATATTTTAACCATAGAACCAATCACAAAAAAGTGCAAAAATAAAATACGAAAAAATTAATAAGAAAGAGCACACCAAATTTATAGTGGTTCAGTTAAATCTGACCTACGTCCACTCCCCAAAAATCTCCTTTCTAGGTATTGCACTAATCAGTTTGTGTATCTTCTTTTTCCCCAATAGCAAGGTTGAGAAGCCCTTACAAAATCTTTCCACCGACCCGGTGAGGCAGAGATCCTTGAATCCTGTTTCACCCTCCTGGTGAAGGTAGAGAATCGGAATCCTTTTACTCCCACCTAGAGTTGGCAAAGAATTATGAATCCTTTTACTCCCACCTGGAGTAAGCAGAGAACCTTGATCTGACGCTAAAGATCATCTCCACAAAGCAACCAAGGAAAAAAGGACTAAGCTTGAAGAAGGTGATCGAATCCTTTCTTGGAGCAACCTTTGTGAAATCCCTCACAAACTCCCCCTCACAAGACTCTGTCTCTCTCCCAAACTTTCCTTCTCCTTCTCTATGCTCTCTTAGCTTAGAACAATAGCAAAAGATTTCTTTATAGCAAATAAGAGAACTTAAATAGGTGCCTGCCAAAAAATAGCCCTAATTTTTAATTTTGTGACGAAGATCATCCAGGATGATTCAAATATCATCCTGTACCATTAGTATAAAATTACCCTTTCAGCCAGTATGATTAGCATTGCCCTGTATGATCAGTTCAAGTATTTGAAAGAATTGTCCCATACAATCTTTCGATCGTCCTGGACGACTAGTTCATGAGTGTCTATTGATCGTTTAGTACGATGTCTGGCGATTAATTATCGCTGGATACAGCAGACAGGTCATCCAGTATGAAGTAGAAGTATCATCCAGGATGATTAGTTAAAAAATTATATTTTTCATTTTGTACGATGGGTAACGATTAATTATCGTACCATGCAGTGCTCTGATCATACAGTACGATCATCTCCAATCAACCTGTACAATTTGATTGATCAATTTAACTATAATTAATCCCCTAATCTCAGGATCAATTTTGGCATGATTGTCATAAATCATCCAGGATGATGCTTATCATCACATATGATTAGAACAAAATTTGAAAAATAAAATATTATCAAAACTGTGATTGGCGGCTATTTCTCACAAACTATATTGATTGACCTATACAATATAAATCATCGAGGATGATTAGTTAAGCAAACTTTTTTTTTGGTTAAAAGCCACAAATGGGCCTACATGTTAATATCATAAAAGAAATACAAGGTCCTTAAAGGGACCTCCAGCTCGCTACTGCTCCGAAGAGCTACAAAAAAAGTAAAAAAAGAATTTAAGAGCCAAATATCCCTACTAAGCATAAATACAAAGCATCCTAATAACATTATAGAAACACAAAAAGAAAGGTATAAGTTGATCACATTCAGCACCGCCTTTCCAATCAAAGTCGCGTCCTACATAAAATGAGAACGAGTCTCCAAAAACCTAAAAAATAGGCCTGCAAGGACACTAGACAAAATATTTAAGAACAAAGATAATATAATAAAGAAATTTAAATAGCTAAGCCAATAGATCAAACTCCAGACTAAGAAAAAGTTCTGTAATTTAGTATAATTGAAAGTGATAATGATATTAAAATAGCCCTTACACTTCCCGTTGATATAAATAAATAGTAGCAGTAAATGAATGGAGTGACTGATAACTAGCAAAAAAGCACAACAGCAGCCGGCCTTACAACTATAACAGGTAACATTATGATGACACCAATCATTAAACCAAAATAGTAAATCACAAAGATTATCAAATAAAGAGCCAAACCTGTTGTAAACAGAGTTACCTGAAAAATTATAATTATCAAAGAGAACATACTTAAACTCATAACAGGAGATCGTGCTATGATAACAACAGCAAGGACCCAAATGGCTAGTAGACCAAAACCAAAAAATACCCAGAATTAAGCCACAACTGATACAGTTCACAAAGGTTGCTCCAAGAAAGGATTCGATCACCTTCTTCAAGCTATCCTATTTCCTTTTGCTAATGCTAAGAACTTTGGTTTTATGATTTATATTTTCAATATGGTAACAACATTGATATTTGGAGAAAATATAAAAACCTTTCCTTAATAAAATAGAATCCAAAGGAAAATAATTATGTAAAATCCTCTAAAGAAGAAAAGAGTAAGAGGGAGGTATGCTAGCATTCCAGGAAGCTAAATAAAGAGAATTTTTTGGAAGACTTTGCCTAATAAAATTCCAAACTTGTTTAGTATCAAAAATACCACCATTAGAATGATTAAACAAAATACAATCCTCATTCTCCAAATGAATAAAAATATTGAGAATTAACTTAATAATAAAGTCAGGCACAAAATTGGTAAGTAAATCAATATTCCAGCTCTCATTAATAATAAAATCCTTAACTTTGCAAGCACAGGTAGAGTGAGTGTATAAAAGATTACTAATAGAAAAGTTACCCAACCATTTATCTTGCCAAAAAAAAATGTTGCTAGCTCCCATACCCCATTGAATAAACTCTTCAACTTCCCACTTAATATTGCATAATCTTTTCTAGTTAAAAGAGTCGCCATGTTTAAAACCACAATTCAAAGGGTGGTTCCCAACACAATATTTAGAAACCATGAACTTGGCCCATAAACCTTTCTTAGCTCTAAAAGCAAACCAAAATTTATGATTATAGGTCTTGATCATATCAGTAAAAGTTTTGAAACCTTATCTACCCTCATCTATAGTCCCCGAGCAATTACTCCAAGAGCCCCAAACAATAGAACGATTGCAATCCTTGGAACCCCAAAGAAATTTATTAAATAAAGTCTCCATTCTACCACAAACATTTAAGGTTGGACACAAAGTATGTAGCAAATTTATAGGAATAGAACATAGAACATGTTTAATAAGAACAAGCCTACCTCCATAAGAGAGGAAATTGATAGCCCAAGAAGAAAGTTTCTTATGGATAGTAGAAAAAATATCATCAAATAAATGAGAATGTTTCTTACCCTTGTAAAGAGGAGTACCCAAACACTTCAATGCAAGAAGCCTCTTTTTCAAACCAAATTTTCTTTCAATACTATTAATACGGGTAGGAGAAATAGACTTAGCATGAATAAAACAACTCTTAGAGGTGTTAAAAATAAAACCACTAGCATGCTGAAAAGAGTTAAGAAATTTGAAAAGAATATACAACATTTTAATAGAACCATTAGAGAAAATCATCTGCAAAGATCAAATGGGTAATGGGAAAACCACCACCCATTCTAAATTGCAGAGTATGGTGAATCCTAAAAAGATTGTTAATACCATGAGATAAGAATTACACAGCAATGATAAGGAGAGCAGGAGATAGAGGATCCTCTTGTCTTAAACCATGCAAAGATTTGAAAAAGCCATGGGACTTGCCATTAATAATAACAGAGAAATAACAAAACTCTATGCTATTTTCAATAAGATTAATGAATTGCAAATTAAATCCAAAAAGCTTTAAAATGGTATAAGGAAATTCCATATTGAGATTATCATAAGCTTTGGTAATATCAACTTTGAAAATTATATTACCACTAGCAACCTTAGCATGCAAATCATGAACTAATTCTTATGAGAGTAAAACATTGTCAAATATAGATCTACCTTTCACAAAACTAGTATGTTCCAAGGAAATGATATTAGGAAGAATTAAAGCAAGCCTCCCCATAATAAATTTAGCAATAAGATTATTAAAAAAGGTACATAAACTAATGGGATGGAAATCATTCCAAAAATTAATGGTATTAGACTTAGTAATTAACGCTATAGAAGTAGAAGTAAAAATTTAGGACTAGGATTACCCCTAAAAAAATCCACCACAGCATTGACAAGGTCCTCTTTAATGATTTCCCAACTATTCTGAAAAACCTTATTGGTGAAACCATCAGGACCAATAACAGAATCAGAATTCATGTCTTTCAAAGTCTGCCAAATTTCCTTTTAGAAGGAATGTTAGTCAACATCAAATTATCCTCCTCAGAAATAAGAGAAGGAATAAACAAAAATTCAGTATTAAAATTTGAGCAGTAGTTAGTGTTGAAAGCTTTTTCAAAATACTCAACACCCGAGGCAGAAATCAAATCACGGTTCTCAATAACATTACCTTCAGGGGAAGTGATCTTATGAATATGCCTACTAACTTTATTATGATTAGCAATGTTATGAAAGTAGGTAGTATTGCAATCACCCTCACAAGAAATTTAGAGGAGGCCTTCTGCCTCCAATAAGCTTCTTATTTTTCCTCAAGTTTGAACAAAGTAGTCTTGGCTTCATTAAGAATGGACAAATTGTCAAAAGAAGAATTTTGCATGTAAACCATATCAGCATTTTCCACAACTTTTTCAGCAAGCATAATACTAGAAAATATATTCTTAAAAATGCATTTATTCCACCAAGAAAGTTTTTGCTTAAGCCTTTTAAGTTTAAACCAAAGCCTAGTCATACCATAAACATTAGTAGACAGGAAAAGAGGGGCTTCCCAATTGCTTTGCACAGTATGTAAAAAATTATCATCAAGAAGCCACATATTTTGGAATCTAAAGGGTTGAAAAGCATTACTACTAGTCCTATTAATGCTTAACAATAAAGGGGAGTGATCAGATAAAGTTTTAGTTAAATGCTCAATGTGAGTAGTTTGAAAAGAAGAAATCCAATAATTATTAAAAAGGATGCAATCTAATCATTGCTATATAGTACCCTTATTCCAAGTAAAACTATTGCCAGAAAAACCAATGTCATGCAGGTTACAACTCATAATCATATCATTGAAATACTCCATAGCATGATAATTGGGAGGCTTACCTCCAACTCCTTTAGTAATATTAGTTATACAGTTAAAATCCCCCCAGCTAACCAAGGGGAATTAACAGAAGAGGAAAAATCAGTAAGTTGATCCCAAAGAATTTCCCTCCCTAATCTAAAATAGGAGGCATAAATAAAAGAAGCATAGCAAGAAACTTGATTAAAAGTAATATTAATATGAATCAATTGAGACAAATCCACAATAACGTCTAAAGTAATAAAGTGTTTCCAGAAAATCCAAATTTTATTTGTACTATTTTCAAAAGAAAAAGCAAAACCCAATTTAGTAGTAGCAACTAAAGGCTCAATTAAAACAAGAAGGTGAATATCATAAATCCTATAAAGAATTTTAACTCTATCCTTAGAGAGAGAGCCACCAAAACCCCTAATATTCCACATAAGAGCTTTAACCATTAGTGGATTGGTTAGAAGCTCTAGTGACCCTTAGGGTAATGCCCGGCATGATCTTTTTATTCTTACCCTTCTTTTTGGAATAAGAAGTATAACCTTCCTCAATAATATTAGCCTTTCCATTAGCAGATGACATAAAGTTAATAGTGGAATCCTTAAGACCATCCTTAGGAGTGAAAGTATCAAGAGACCCAATTTCCCTTTCCTCCATGTCCTCAATCTTATCCTTGTCATTCATCTGTTTGTTTTTAAAAATATGCTCGGATCCACTTTCACATTAATCCTCAGTAACTTAGTTAACAGCACATTCATTAGGGTCACTTTCTTGACAAAGAGAATCCCTATTATTCTCCTCGATTCCTTGGTTAACCAACAAATCACTAGTATGTTGACCATCCCTAAATTTGTCCCCTACACCATTCTCACCCACATCCACTAGAACATGTTCCTCCATAGAATCCAAATTATTAATATTAATATTATATTGACCAACTTTATTAGCATTATCCAACAAACCTTCATTTCTTATGGAAATTTCTAAAAGATTAATCTCTATGTCATCTCCAAAAGCTTTTAAATCCTCTAAATAAGAAATGATTTATATTTTCAATATGGTAACAACATTAATATTTGGAGAAAATATAAAAACCTTTCCTTAATAAAATAGAATCCAAAGGAAAATAATTATGTAAAATCCTCTAAAGAAGAAAAGAGTAAGAGGGAGGTATGCTAGCATTCCAGGAAGCTAAATAAAGAGAATTTTTTGGAAGACTTTGCCTAATAAAATTCCAAACTTGTTTAGTATCAAAAATACCACCATTAGAATGATTAAACAAAATACAATCCTCATTCTCCAAATGAATAAAAATATTGAGAATTAACTTAATAATAAAGTCAGGCACAAAATTGGTAAGTAAATCAATATTCCAGCTCTCATTAATAATAAAATCCTTAACTTTGCAAGCACAGGTAGAGTGAGTGTATAAAAGATTACTAATAGAAAAGTTACCCAACCATTTATCTTGCCAAAAAAAAATGTTGCTAGCTCCCATACCCCATTGAATAAACTCTTCAACTTCCCACTTAATATTGCATAATCTTTTCTAGTTAAAAGAGTCGCCATGTTTAAAACCACAATTCAAAGGGTGGTTCCCAACACAATATTTAGAAACCATGAACTTGGCCCATAAACCTTTCTTAGCTCTAAAAGCAAACCAAAATTTATGATTATAGGTCTTGATCATATCAGTAAAAGTTTTGAAACCTTATCTACCCTCATCTATAGTCCCCGAGCAATTACTCCAAGAGCCCCAAACAATAGAACGATTGCAATCCTTGGAACCCCAAAGAAATTTATTAAATAAAGTCTCCATTCTACCACAAACATTTAAGGTTGGACACAAAGTATGCAGCAAATTTATAGGAATAGAACATAGAACATGTTTAATAAGAACAAGCCTACCTCCATAAGAGAGGAAATTGATAGCCCAAGAAGAAAGTTTCTTATGGATAGTAGAAAAAATATCATCAAATAAATGAGAATGTTTCTTACCCTTGTAAAGAGGAGTACCCAAACACTTCAATGCAAGAAGCCTCTTTTTCAAACCAAATTTTCTTTCAATACTATTAATACGGGTAGGAGAAATAGACTTAGCATGAATAAAACAAATCTTAGAGGTGTTAAAAATAAAACCACTAGCATGCTGAAAAGAGTTAAGAAATTTGAAAAGAATATACAACATTTTAATAGAACCATTAGAGAAAATCATCTGCAAAGATCAAATGGGTAATGGGAAAACCACCACCCATTCTAAATTGCAGAGTATGGTGAATCCTAAAAAGATTGTTAATACCATGAGATAAGAATTACACAGCAATGATAAGGAGAGCAGGAGATAGAGGATCCTCTTGTCTTAAACCATGCAAAGATTTGAAAAAGCCATGGGACTTGCCATTAATAATAACAGAGAAATAACAAAACTCTATGCTATTTTCAATAAGATTAATGAATTGCAAATTAAATCCAAAAAGCTTTAAAATGGTATAAGGAAATTCCATATTGAGATTATCATAAGCTTTGGTAATATCAACTTTGAAAATTATATTACCACTAGCAACCTTAGCATGCAAATCATGAACTAATTCTTATGAGAGTAAAACATTGTCAAATATAGATCTACCTTTCACAAAACTAGTATGTTCCAAGGAAATGATATTAGGAAGAATTAAAGCAAGCCTCCCCATAATAATTTTAGCAATAAGATTATTAAAAAAGGTACATAAACTAATGGGATGGAAATCATTCCAAAAATTAATGGTATTAGACTTAGTAATTAACGCTATAGAAGTAGAAGTAAAAATTTAGGACTAGGATTACCCCTAAAAAAATCCACCACAGCATTGACAAGGTCCTCTTTAATGATTTCCCAACTATTCTGAAAAACCTTATTGGTGAAACCATCAGGACCAATAACAGAATCAGAATTCATGTCTTTCAAAGTCTGCCAAATTTCCTTTTAGAAGGAATGTTAGTCAACATCAAATTATCCTCCTCAGAAATAAGAGAAGGAATAAACAAAAATTCAGTATTAAAATTTGAGCAGTAGTTAGTGTTGAAAGCTTTTTCAAAATACTCAACACCCGAGGCAGAAATCAAATCACGGTTCTCAATAACATTACCTTCAGGGGAAGTGATCTTATGAATATGCCTACTAACTTTATTATGATTAGCAATGTTATGAAAGTAGGTAGTATTGCAATCACCCTCACAAGAAATTTAGAGGAGGCCTTCTGCCTCCAATAAGCTTCTTATTTTTCCTCAAGTTTGAACAAAGTAGTCTTGGCTTCATTAAGAATGGACAAATTGTCAAAAGAAGAATTTTGCATGTAAACCATATCAGCATTTTCCACAACTTTTTCAGCAAGCATAATACTAGAAAATATATTCTTAAAAATGCATTTATTCCACCAAGAAAGTTTTTGCTTAAGCCTTTTAAGTTTAAACCAAAGCCTAGTCATACCATAAACATTATTAGACAGGAAAAGAGGGGCTTCCCAATTGCTTTGCACAGTATGTAAAAAATTATCATCAAGAAGCCACATATTTTGGAATCTAAAGGGTTGAAAAGCATTACTACTAGTCCTATTAATGCTTAACAATAAAGGGGAGTGATCAGATAAAGTTTTAGTTAAATGCTCAATGTGAGTAGTTTGAAAAGAAGAAATCCAATAATTATTAAAAAGGATGCAATCTAATCATTGCTATATAGTACCCTTATTCCAAGTAAAACTATTGCCAGAAAAACCAATGTCATGCAGGTTACAACTCATAATCATATCATTGAAATACTCCATAGCATGATAATTGGGAGGCTTACCTCCAACTCCTTTAGTAATATTAGTTATACAGTTAAAATCCCCCCAGCTAACCAAGGGGAATTAACAGAAGAGGAAAAATCAGTAAGTTGATCCCAAAGAATTTCCCTCCCTAATCTAAAATAGGAGGCATAAATAAAAGAAGCATAGCAAGAAACTTGATTAAAAGTAATATTAATATGAATCAATTGAGACAAATCCATAATAACGTCTAAAGTAATAAAGTGTTTCCAGAAAATCCAAATTTTATTTGTACTATTTTCAAAAGAAAAAGCAAAACCCAATTTAGTAGTAGCAACTAAAGGCTCAATTAAAACAAGAAGGTGAATATCATAAATCCTATAAAGAATTTTAACTCTATCCTTAGAGAGAGAGCCACCAAAACCCCTAATATTCCACATAAGAGCTTTAACCATTAGTGGATTGGTTAGAAGCTCTAGTGACCCTTAGGGTAATGCCCGGCATGATCTTTTTATTCTTACCCTTCTTTTTGGAATAAGAAGTATAACCTTCCTCAATAATATTAGCCTTTCCATTAGCAGATGACATAAAGTTAATAGTGGAATCCTTAAGACCATCCTTAGGAGTGAAAGTATCAAGAGACCCAATTTCCCTTTCCTCCATGTCCTCAATCTTATCCTTGTCATTCATCTGTTTGTTTTTAAAAATATGCTCGGATCCACTTTCACATTAATCCTCAGTAACTTAGTTAACAGCACATTCATTAGGGTCACTTTCTTGACAAAGAGAATCCCTATTATTCTCCTCGATTCCTTGGTTAACCAACAAATCACTAGTATGTTGACCATCCCTAAATTTGTCCCCTACACCATTCTCACCCACATCCACTAGAACATGTTCCTCCATAGAATCCAAATTATTAATATTAATATTATATTGACCAACTTTATTAGCATTATCCAACAAACCTTCATTTCTTATGGAAATTTCTAAAAGATTAATCTCTATGTCATCTCCAAAAGCTTTTAAATCCTCTAAATAAAGGTTTTGGGCCTTTTCCTTTAGGAGATTTTGACCTCCATGCACAACCGGTTCACCATTATTTGGTTCACCCACAAATTTAGAGGTCATATTGTTCTTTATAAGTTGAGGGTGAGCAACAAAACAATCATTTATCGAATGACCATGAATTTTATAATGCAAACAAAAATCTAGAACATTTACAAACTCAACTTTCTATAAATACCCAAAATTTTTAGAACCAAGCCAGATGTCTTTAGGATGCTTCTTAGTGATATCTAGTTCCACTAGAATCCTAGCCACCAAAGGCCTCAAATGAGAGGCAGTGGCTTAGTGCATTTGAAGCGGTCTACCCAAAATGGACCCCAAAGCATGAAGAACATAAGAGTTAAAGAAATGCAAACATAAATTAGGAAAAGAAATCCAAATAGGAAAGATGGGCAATTCTTCTTTGACATCAAGAAAATGTGTCCATTTAAGTAATCTCATTTGATAGTTGAGAATATAATAAGTTCTCCTACCAAAAACCCTACTATAATCAAGGTCTTTAGAAAACTAAATCGAAACATGTATAGCATTAAGCAAACCGATAGAAAAATTACTAGTATCAACTTCCCAAAAAAATTGTGAATCTCATAAAGATTTGGACGACGGACCGAAAACTTACCCACAAGAGTACACTGAAAAGGGCTAGAAAGTTTGAGAATATCATCATCAGACATTAAAAGCGTAGGAACACCTTTTACTATCGATATAGTGAAAGCAAAAGTTGGTTCCTTCGAAGAGGAAGATCCCGCTAAAACATCATGAAAAGAGTGAGATGTAGAACTAGATCAATATTAGGCAAACCTTTTGAGGAAACAGTCAATGCAGAAGGGGGAACTCCCCAAGCATCAGGTATCGAAGAGGATGGACCTACCTCCTTAAGGAGAAGAGAATGCCCTAAGGCCAATTGGCCTCAGAAATGAAATAAAATGAGACCCCAAAATCGAACGCAAATAAAAAGATCAAGAAATAATAGTAGAAACCATGAGGAGGAACAGTGGAAGCCAGAGTCACACTGACATCGCCAGATCCAGAATTAGTAGTTGTAGTAATAGTTGTTTACAGTCATAGTTAAGTAAACTTAATTTCCAGGGATGCTCTAATTAGGGTTTTTATTTTTAACTGATTGTCCAGGATAATTTAAAATGGCATGTATGATATGATCAAAAAATAAAAAAATTTCTAACTCACCAAATTACTCTCCATGAGTGTCTGTGTGCAAGGTTACTTAGCTTCAGGATCCATCACAATATATCTGACTCAAGAAAAGGTAAAAGATACATTGGAATTGAAATTATAGACTGACTCAATCTTAATCTACATGATCTTGAGCTGATTGACGTTCTAAGTGAACTTGTGGACCTGATAGGTTAGTGAACAGGGTAAACCAAAATAGATATGCAAGAATAGTAATAGTAAAGAAATAATAATATTTTTTATCATCAAAATCATTATACTTATGCCTAGATTTATAATAATCTCCCCCTTTTGATGATGGCGAACATTGTTGTTAAAAAATGCAAAGTTAGGAAAAAAAATTTTTTGTTCTTTATTCTTTTTTTTTAAAATGAGACATAAAAAAATTGAATAGAAATAGAACAAAGCAAAATTCCACCAAAACATAAGCAAAAAACATACAAAGCAACATACTAAGCAAACAACATATTACTTCCCCTTTTAATATCACAAAAAGGAGGAAAAAAGGAAAAACACCAAACAGAATAAAATACATAACGAAAGACCAGTACAAACGTAGAAATAAAAACACTAACAAATAAGAAAGAAGAGCTCTGATTGTACAGGATAATGTGGATTATCCTGGATGAGGGGAAAAAAACTAGAAAAATTCATGAATGGAATGTGATGATCAGGAGGATTTCCAAAACAAAAACAAACACAAAAACATATAAAAACAACATAAAAAACAAATAAAATCCGTCATAAAGCAAATTAAAAGATTTTTTTAATCAATCAATCTCTAGTAAATGATAAATTTTCCTTAATTTTAAATTTAGAAACCAATAAGAATGAAATGACAATGCTGAAATCAAGAAAGGTTAGAAAATCGATTTCGTAAATCCTACCATGGACACCTTACATGTTAAAGTTTTTTTAAACAAAAATCTAATTCAGAAAAAAAACTAGATAAGAAAAGTGATCTTTTCAAACTTCGTTCCAGTATTACAAAGTAATGAATTTTGAATCATGATTTTCAATCTCAAGTGTTTGAAAATATTCAGTGGCACATGGATTATTCTAAGATTTTAAAGATTTTAAAGAGAAGGAAGCCTATTTCTTTGTAGGCTCATTTTGTGCCTCTTTTTCAATTATTTGGTGCACTTTGTGCATCTTTTAATTTTTGATACACTTTATGTATCTTGCAATTAATTGGCGAATATTATGCATCTTTTAAGTGTTTGGCTCATTTTGTGCCTCTTTTTATTTCTTTTACTAGCTTGCTTCCTTTCATAACCTTTAAAGACTCTCAGTAATGAGATTATCTTTTAGATTTTAGAGAAAAAAACTCACTCTCAAATATAAGGAGTAAACCACAAAACTGAATCATATTCATATGATAAAAGCAACCAGCTGATTAAGAAAAATTGAAAGTGATTCATTCAATTGGAACATTATTCATATGAGATAGATTACTGTATGAAGATAAAAGAGATCTCAATTTCTAAGTCCAATTTTTAATTTTGAAATAGATTTTGATTCAAAAAGAAAAGTATACCATTAAAGGAGTTAGAGGAAGATCAACAATTATCAATGTTTCTTCTTTTAACTATTTTAGAGGAGTCAATCACTGCTTACAAGCTTCTAAACAAAAATAAGGCAAAAATCTCATTTAAAAAGCAAGTTCATCAGTAGAAGTAAGCAGTAATCTGATTCTTAAAGTACTAAAGGAAAACAACAGGAATAAAAAATATAAAGCAAAAACACATAAAAAGAATAAATAAACAGATCAAACAAAATAATAAGAACAGAAACATAACAAAAAGTATCATTTTCAAGCATGAATATCTATCACACTTAATCTGGTTCTTAAAGTGCTGAAGGTTTCAAAGGCCAGTAGTTTTGTAAAGATATCTGCAAGTTAATTTTTAGTGGCTACATGGTGTAGCTCTATATCTCCTTTGGTAACAGGGTCCCTAATGAAATGGTGCGTGATGTCGATGTGTTTAGTCCTGGAGAGTTGGATTGAATTCTTTAAAATACATATGGCACTAGTGTTATCACATAGGATTGAAATTATGCCTACAGGTAATCCTAAATCTAAAATATGTTACTTTAACCAAAGGACTTTGGCCATACAACTTCCTAAGATAATGTATTCAGCTTCTGCAGTAGACAGTGTAACTGAGTTTTATTTTCTATTAGACCAGGTAACTAAGGATTGTCCTATGAATTAATATGTCCTAGAAGTACTTTTTCTATCAACCCTGCATCCTGCAACATCTGAATTAGAATATCTTTATAAATTGATTTAACTCTTCTTGCATGGCTAAGATCTAGAATTCAACAAATAGGGCTTTATTTAGGTTGGTGGGTTCAATCATTAAAATGAAGGCAGAGTGGTTTGCTTCTTTTCTAAGCTTATACCTAGTTCTAACACCTTCAGAAGGGTCTCCTAAGATCAGCTCTTTTGGATGACTTGAAGAATATCTCTATTCTCTAGGTAGTCTATTTTCAGGTTCTACCCTTTCATCCATATTTATAAATTATAATCCTTGGGTGACTTCTATAACCTCTTCTCCTTCTACCCTAGACCCTCCAAAATTATCAAATTCATCAAATGCAACATGAGTGGTCTCCTCAACTACCAGTATTCTTTTATTGGAGACTCTATATAATTTCCCAACACTTAAGTAACCTAGGAACACTCCTTCATCAAATTTTTGATCAAACTTTCCTAGTTGAGACTTTCCATTATTCAGAATGAACACTTTACATCCAAAGATATAGAAGTGAGAGAGATTGGATGCCTTACCCTTTAGGATTTTATAGGGGGTCTTGTTCAGCTTCAATTAACCCTATTCAAAATATAACATGCTGTATTCACCACTTCTGTCGAAAAGTATTTAGGAGGTGAATATTCAGCTAACATTGCTCTAGAGGCTTCTACCAGGGTCCTATTCTTTATTTTAACTACCCTGTTCTGCTGAGGGGTCCTAGGAGCTGAACAATTATGATCTATCCCATGCTCTTTACAGAAAGATTTAAATTTTTCATTCTCAAATTCTCCACCATGGTCACTATAAATGGTTAAGATTTCACAACCTAATTTTCTCTGAATCCAAGTGGAAAAAGATCTAAACTCCTCGATTTATTCACTCTTATGTGATAGGAATCTAACCCAGGTGAATCTTAAATAATCATTAACAATCACATACCCTAAGACTTTCCCTCCTAGGCTTGAAGTGCTGACAGGTCCAAAGAGATTCATGTGAAGGACTTCTAAGGGTTTTCTAGAGTAAATGTCTTTGATTAAGGGGAAGGAGGATTTGACTTGCTTTCTAAACTGATAGGCATCACACAGGTGGTTCTTAATGAACTCTAGTTTGGGTATTCCTCTCACTAAGTCTTTTTGGGTGATCTTCCTAAGGCTTTTCATACTTGTATGACACAATCTTCTATGCCACAACCAAGATTCATCAATAATTATTTTTAAGCAAAATGAAGCAACACATTCAATGTTATTTAAATCAAGCATGTAGATGTTGTTGATCTTTTTTCCCTGTAAAATAATATTAATATTTAAGCCTATAATGCAGCTGGTTGGAAAAAATTTTATGTTGAATCCTTTACAATAGAGCTGGTTGATGTTGAGCAAATTATGTTTCAAGCCATCTACTAGCAAAATATTTTTAATGATGAAATTTTTTTAATTACCAATTATACCTAAGCCCACCACTCTCCTAGTGGTCTTATTTACAAGTGTTATCTTACCTCCTGCCCTGGCCTCCAACGAAATGAATTAATTTGTATCTCCAATTATATGCCTTAAACATCCACTGTCTAGGTATCACATGCTCTCATAAGGCCTTGTGTGAGAGCACACCTACAAAATCATCATATGTCAAATTTGGGAACCTAAATAGGTTTGGGTCTAATTTTATGGAAAGAGGAATGAAATGCATGCATGCTATGCTGTGAATTTTGAACTTTAGGTCTCCACACTAAATGTGTTTTATGGTGAATGGTGCTAGTGTGGGAGATATGTCTTAGCATGGCACAAGAAAAAAATCTAACACCAGAAAAAGGGTTTACTAATCTATATGGGTGATAGTGCCTCTTCCTAGGTTTGAATGATGCATGCTTTCTTTATAGTTTATAAAACTCTTCAAGTTAAGGTGGTGTTTTAGTTTTCTCTAATGCAATGATTTTTTCTCTTAGAAACTCATTAGCCTTTTCATAACTTTCCATTTCCAGTTTCAATGCATGCTCACTACTGTCTAAATTGCATGTAATAGTTTTTAATTCTTTGAAAGCTTTTTTTCTAAATCAATATGTGATATTTTTAATGAATTATGATCAATAGTTAAATCAGAATACTTTTTATTTAATCCAACAAATTCATCTAATAAAGCCATATGATTGCTATCTAGAGTGGAATGATCTTTTCTGAGGTATTCATGCTCTTTCTGTAGATTTGAAAAGTCAATTTTAAGGCTTACATGTAATTTCTTGAACTTCATATATGATAAATGAATTTTTTTAGAAACTTTAAATAATTGGTCATAAGTAAGCTCACATACCTCTTCTTCATCAGAGTGATCAAGATGATCATCGACCATTAAGCACAGGTTTATTACCTCCTCTTCTGCTTCAGTTTCAAAGGAGTCTAATGTTGAGTCAGCCTAGAAATCCTTTTGGGTCCTTTGCTTGCCCTTCTTGAACTTAGGTTTTTCTTTATCCTTCTCCTTTCTTGGGTGAGCTCTAAGAGTTGGGCAATCAGACATCAGATTCCCTGGCTTCCTGCATTCAAAATAAAAAACATCAGAAGAAACTTTAGAATTCTTACTAGTTTTTCCTTTGTTCCATTTCTGATGATGCTATTGCTTTCTCTTTAAAAAGCTTTTGAATTATCTAGTCGTCAAAGCAATATCATCAGTTTCTGATCTAGAAAAGTCATTATCAAAATCATAAGCTTTAAGTGCAATAGTTTTCTCCTTTTTTTTCTCACCTGCATCAAGCTGCCTTTTATTCACTCCTTGCTCGTAAGCAATGAGTGATCTAAGAAAGTTATCAATTGAATATACATTCAGAACGTTAGATTCAGTAATGGCTTTACTTTTTGCATCAAAGAAAGAAGGTAAATATTGTAAAATCTTGTTCACATTTTCATAATTTGTAACCTCTCTTCGTAAGGCATGCAAAGAAGTAACAATCTATGTAAACCTAGTATACATTTCAGAAATTGATTCACTAGGCATCATGCGAAAGAGTTCATAATCATGAAGAAAAATATTCAGCCTAGATTATTTAACTTTAGTTATTCCATCATAAGTTATGTATAATCTATCCCAAATTCTTTTCCAGTAGAACAAGTAGAGAACTCATATAATCTTCAAATTTTAAGGCATAAAAGAAATAGTTCAGACATTTGGCATTAAGTTATGCTAAATCTCTATTATCTAAAGTTAATTCAGAAAAAGGAATTTTAATTTTAAAGCCATCTACTAATCTAAAAGGTATAAAATAACCTTCCTTAACTAGCATCCACATGCGATAATCAATTGATTATAAAAAGGTGGACGTGTGAGTTTTCCAAAAATAAAAAAGAATATTATCAAATAGAGGTGGTCTTGTGATTGAATAACCTTCTGTAGTATTATGATTACTAAAGTTATCCATTGATCAAAATTCAAAAGTTTTCTAAAACTTGATTTATGAATTCTACTCTGATACCACTTGAAAGTTCAGGGGTTGTGAAACCCTATAGAACTAGCCCAAGGCTAACCAAGAGGGGCGTGAATTGGTATTTTAAAAATTCTTAAACAAAAATAAAAATATTTTTATCTTTTTAAATATTTTAAAAGAAAATAACTTGTACAGAAGTAGATAACCAAATCAGAGATTTCAACCACAGAACAAATCACTGAAAAGTGTGAAAATAAAATACAAAAAAAGTAATAAGAAAGAGCACACCGAATTTTATAGTGGTTTGGTCAATTCTGACCTACATCCACTCCCCAAAAATCTCCTTCTTAGGTATTGCACTAATTAGTTAGTGTCTCTCCTCTTGCCCCATAGTAAGGCGGAGAAGCCCTTACAAAATATTTCCACCAACCTGATGAGGTAGAGAACCTTGAATCTATTTTTACCCTCCCGGTGAAGATAGAGAACCCAGAATCCTTTTACTCCCACCAGGAGTTGGCAGAGAACATCAAATCCTCTTGCTCCCATCTGGAGAAGATAAAGAACCTTGATCTGATGTAGAAGATCATCTCCAAAGAATAACCAAGTAACAAAGGATGAAGCTTGAAGAAGATGATCGAATCCTTACTTGTAGCAACCTTTATGAAATCCCTCACAAGACTCTCTCTCTCTCTCTCTCTCTCTCTCTCTCTCTCTCTCTCCCAAACTCTCCTTCTCCTTCTCTATGCTCTCTTAGGTTAGAACAGCAGCAAAAGATTTCTTTGTAGCAAATAAGAGAACTTAAATTGGAGACTTCCAAAAAAGTCCTAATTTTCAATTTGGAGGCGAAGATCATCTTGGATGATTCAAATATCATCCTATACGATTAGCACAAAATAGCCCTTTCAGCCAGTACGATCAGCATTGCCCTGTACGATCAGTTCAAGTATTTGAAAGAATTGTCCCATACAATCTTTCAATCATCAAAGATGACTAGTTCACGAGTGTCTATTGATCATCCAGTATGATGTCTAGCAATTAATTATCATCCCATGTAGTAGATGGGTCATTCAGTATGAAGTAGAGGTATCGTCCAGGATGATTAGTTAAAAAGTTATAATTTTCATCTTGTACGATGGGTGATGATAAATTACTGTACCATGTGATCGTACAGTACGATCATCTTCGATCATTCTATATAATTTGATTGATCAATTTAACTGTAATTAATCCCCTAATCATGGGATAAATTTAGGCATGATTGTCACAAATCATCCAGGATGATGCTTATCATCCAGGATGATGCTTATCGTCCCGTATAATTAGAACAAAATTCAAAAAATAAAATATTTCTAAAATTATAATTGGCAGCTATTTCTCACAAACTATACTGATCATCATGTACTATAAAAATCATCTAGGATAATTACTTAAGCAAACTTAATTTCAAGGGATGCCCTAATTAGGATTTCTATTTGTAACTGATCATCTAGGATAATTTAAATCATCCTGTATGATATGATCAAAAAATAAAAAAATTTCTAACTCACCAAATTACTCCCCCTGAGTGTGTGTGCGCAAGGTTATCTAGCCTCAGGATCCATCGTAGTTCAATTAACTCAAGAAAAGGTAAGAGATGTATTAGAATTAAAATTACAGACTAACTCAATCCTAGTCTACCAGATCTTGAGCTGATTGACGTTCCAAGTGAACTTCTGGACCTAAAAGGTTAGTGTTAAAGTTCGAGTAGGTTGTTAGACCTAATACGACTGTCCCAAGGGTAACCAAGAGGGGGGTGAATTGAATATTTAAAAATTCTATTGGAATTTAGAAAACAGATTTAAGATATTTGACATAATGATAAATTTTCACAAAAATATTTTTCAACCATAATAATTAAAAGTACAAAAAATAAAAATGCAGTAAAAGTAAAAGAAAAGACAAACATTAAATTTTATAGTGGTTCAGTCCAACTTGACCTACGTCCACTCCCTGGAGACTCCTTCTCCAAATATTACACTAAATAATAGTTTCTCTCCTTTTGCACCCACAACAAGGTGGAGAAGCCTTTACAAACTCTCTTCCACTAACCTGGTGCAGTAAAGAACCGATGCCTTTTACACCCTCCAAGTGATGGCAGTGTACAAACTCTTCCTTTTTCACCCTCCTGGTGAAGGTAGAGAACCCAACATCCATTTTCACCCTCCTAGTGATGGAAGAGAACCAAATATCCTTTTTCACTATCCTGGTGATGATAGAGAACTAAATGTCCTTTTTTGCCCTCATGGTGAAGGAAGAGAACCTGATCTCCTTTAAAAAACTTCTCTCTAAAATCTTCAAGGAAGTAGGGCAGAGTTTTGAAGGAGTAAACAAGAGATCCTCACCTTTGGGAAACCTTGTGAATCCCCTCACAATTTCTTCTTATAATATCTCTCACTCTCAACTCCCAAAATGCTCTCCCAAACACTCAAACCGTACAAAAAACTGAATTTAAACTTTAATGTAGTCAGATCGTACTATACAATCGAACATCGTATGTGCGATCAGTTCAAAAATCCCTATATGATCCTATATGAACCTGATTTCTTACTCTATGAATCGTTCGTATAAACTTGAATCGTATTATACGAATGGTTCAAAAATTAAACTCACTCGTTTGGTATGAGCGAGTACGAACCTTATTTCGTACTCTGTGAATCATCTGTATGAACTTGAATCATACTATATGAACAGTTCAAAAATGAACTTACTCATTTGGTATGAGCATGTACGAACCTCATTTCATACTATGTTAGTCATTTATACAAAATGACATCATACAGTATGAATAGTTAAAACAAATCATGTTTCTCTTCGTATGAAGGTGAATGACCCCATTTCATACTCTGTGAAGCGTCTTTATGAAGATGAATCATACTGTACGAAACATACATCGTACAGTATGAACAGATCAAAAAATGACAAGTTCATCTGGGACGCTCTAGTATGCACCCATTTCATACTCTATGAGTCATCTGTATGAACCACAATCGTATAATAAGAATAATACAAAAAAATTCAGCCATGATTTGTTTAACTTCATTTTGGGAGGAAATATTATTACAAATTGTTAAGTAAGATTAGTTTTGTTTTTTAAATTTAAGTTTTTAATCACTCTCCCGTTGTATGTGTGTACACGGTTAACCCAATTATAATCACACTCTCTCAGACTCAAGAAAAATAAAAAATTTACAGATTTCATTACATGAAACCCTAGTCTAATCTAGTATATCCAATATATGTTAGGAGAAACAATAATCATAACATTAATTATTTTGGTATCATCAAAAAATCACTTGATATAAAACTTAATCTTAAAATCTAAGTTGTAATAATCTCCCCCTATTTGATGATGGAAAAATAATTATTGTTTGAGTTAACACTAAAGGCAATTTTTCTCCTAAGCTCCCCCTCAATAAATGATCAATTTAAAAATAGAGGATTCCAATGAAAATCAAAACAACAACAATAAAAAAAAATTTTACATACACAACAAGACACACTAGACACATCACACAAACATATCACACAAAAATAATTATGTACACACATCAAACAATAACTATCAAATAATAACTAATGACTCCCCCTTTTGACAACAATAAAATGGGAAGAGCATCTTAAAAAGATAAGTTTTTTTTGATAAATCAAAGAGATGATGAATAAGAAGATTTTAAACTATTTACAAAGACAATATTAACTTCCTAATGTGAAAGGAAAGTTTCAAATTTTAAATCAAAGAATAATTAAGATAACAAAAGTTAATCAAGTTCACAGTTTGTTCTAAACATATCAAAAAAAATAATTATTGCAAAATTGATGAAATAAAGATTTAATTTGTTTCTCATTCAATAGTGTAGATTATTGTTGATTAAATAGATTTGAATAAGAAATAGAAATAAAGGAAAGAACTGAATGAACTTTTCAATTGGTGACATTGTGCATCTCTTCAAGTTTTGGCACACTTGTGTATTTTTTTTATTTTGGGCTAATTTTGTGCCTCTTTTCACTTTGGTCAATATTGCGCATCTTTTTAAACTTATGGCACATTTTGTGCATCATTTCAAGCCTGGCACACTCTGTGCATCTTTTTACATTTTTTTCTTTCCAATATCAATTAATCTTAAAACATATTCCAATAATTAGCAAAAATATACACATTAAAAAAATGAAAAAAAAATAAAACATCTATTTTGCAACAATTATAGCAAAATAATATTTATCTATAGGAACATGAAGATGATCTCCTAATCAATATCCAACTATAATTTAATTTAAATTTTTGAGAAATTAAATTTTGCAAGGAAATTAATTTGTAGGGAAAAGTATTTTAAAATTTCATTCTAGATATCACCTACGTTTGATTAGATAATAAAAACTTAAAAATAATTCAAGAAGAATAAGCTTAATATAAGATAAGACATCATTCATTCAGCACATGAAACAGTTATAACATACACATAGCACATAGAAAAGCCATCATACTAATATATTATACCCAAAAGGAAAAATACAACATAGCAAACCCATCATATAAGATCAAGAAAAACAACACAACAATAAGTTCAACAAGAAAAACACAACTAAAATCCTGAGGGACCCTATTCTGGAGGTGGCTAAGGGGTGAACATCATAAAGTAGCTATTGATCGTAGTTACTTGAGTATTGACATAATTGAATTATCCTCTAATTCACCCCATTTCTTCATTGTCCTCACATCCTGCTGGTTTACACGAGTCTCAATTTGATCAAAAAGTTGATCAAAATGAGATTCTAATCTATCAAAATGCTGGACCATTTCATGATAGAAATGTTGATCGAGTCTAGGTGCAGGTGTAGGTGCTGGAGCAGGTGCTCCTTCTTCTTCAGATTATTCTCCCTCAGTTCCTTGGTCATGGTGAAAAATCGAATGAAAAGAAGCATCGGTAAAGTAAGCAGGAAGCTGAGTAGGTGGATCAGGATGAATCAAGTTATACTTCTTTTCTAGAATGTAGGCTACCAGATGTCCTAAAGCCACATTTTTTTCTCCTACTGTGAATAAGTCCAATATCAGAAAGCTTATAGATATAGTCCATAATCAGTTGGGCTTCATCTATAGGAGTGTTGGTCATGATAAGGTATGTGACTGTAGACAATGAAGGAGTTATGTTGATACGATTACCTACTTTAGGTATAATAGAAGTCCTTAAAACATGCTGGATGATCTTAGTATTTTGGTTCGGGGTATACACACGTGGTAAATGATTTACGGAAGCTATACCTCTAAGGGTTTGATTGATTTTAGACCAATTAAAATCGGACCTAAAAGTTATTATGTGTGCCCTAACCTCCTCAATTCTAAGGTGTAGGAAGGTGCCTAAGTCTTCTTTAGTAATCTTTACTTGCTATTTAAAAATATATGAAGACATCCTAGTATGATTTTCATTCATTCTCATGTTTACAAGAAAGTAGTGGAATGTTTCATGATGGTAAACATAAATCAGAGTGAGAATGAAAGAGAATTGAGTCAAATCAAAAAGAGGCATTACTGAGAAGTTAATGTCACTTTGGATCAGGAGATGAGATGGTGTTATTTTTGCCTGAAAGAAATGAGCGTATTCTTCCTCATTTTCTTTTAAGAGAAAGTTCTCATCAAGTTGACCAAAACGAGATGAAGAAGCCCTGGAGGTTTGTGCTGACTTGTTGTTGCTAGCCTATTTGAGTGTTAAAACAAGAGATGGTTTGAGATTAAAGAAGATTATGAAGAAAAAACCATCAACTACTTTCAATTTAATGAAAAACATCTTAATCATACAGTACAAAAAAAGGAATCGTATGTACTATTTTGAAAACATATGGGACTAAATTGTTTTCATACATACGAATGAAAATGGCCAAAAATGAAATGACTTTACATAAACTGCCACTCCCGAGGAGTCGTTTCGTACAGGTATTTTGACCACACAATCATACAGATGAATGCGTGTTCGTCCGAGATTATCAGAATATTAATGATCATTTTAGGGTAGTTAGGTTCATCCATATGAAAAACTGACAATAAGATCATACAGACAAAATGGGATTTCGTACGTGCGATCTTAAAAAATAACTGTCATTTGGAAAATATGGCCCATTCATACAAATGAAATATTAATGAATCATACAGTACGATCATGTCATCGTACAGTACGATCTACTTGAAAAATCTCATTTTGTCTGTTTAATTCTGGAAAAATATCATTTGCAATCTAATAAATTCATATAATATGAAAGTGGTTCATACATTACAAATTGAAATGAACTTAAGACATGATAAATATGACTCTTTTTCAAAAATAACCCACATAAGATCCATGAAATTCATAGAAAAAAATAATATAAATGGAAAATAAACATAATACAGAGAAGAAAAAAACAACAATTTAAAAGCATTAACAAACTATAAATAAACCAAAGACAAAAGACAAACAACAAACATCAATATACACGAAATATATTACAAATCCAATTTGCAAAATTACAATTTTAAGCATTAATATCAATCATACCTAATCTGGTTCTTAAGGTGCTAAATGTTTCAAAAGCCACTGGTTTTGTGAAAATATCTACAAGTTGATTCTAGGTGGCAACATGGTGTAATTCAATTTCTCCTTTGGCCACATGATCCTAATAAAGTGATGCCTTATATCTATATGCTTGGTTCTAGAATATTGAATAGGATTCTTCGAAATGCATATGGCACTTGTATTATCACAGAAAATTGGAATAGTGCCAATAGAAAATCCTAAATCAATTAGTTATTATTTTTACCAAAGAACATGTGTCACACAACTACCTAAGGTAATATATTTTGTTTCAGCAATAGAAAGGGCTACTGAATTCTATTTTTTGCTAAACCAAGAAACTAAAGAGTTTCCTATGAATTGATAAGTTCTAGAAGTACTTTTTCAATCAACGCTACATCAAGAAAAATCTAAATTAGAATATCCAATGATTTTAAATGAAGAGCTATGCTTAGGATACTAAATCCCTAAGTTTTCAGTTCCTAAAAGATATCTCAGAATTCTTTTAACAGTAGTCAGATGTGATTCCTTTGGATCAGCTGAAATCTAGCACATAAATAAACACTAAACATGATATCTGGTCTACTAGCTGTTAAGTAAAGTAATGATTCAATTATTCCTCTAAATTTCTTTTGATCAATAGATTTTCCCTTAGATTCCTTATCTAACTGTACTGAGGAACTCATTGGTGTACTCACTGGTTTAGCACTATCCATTTCATATTTCTTGTGGATGTCCTTAATATACTTTGACTGACTCAAAAATGTGCCATCCTCCTATATCTTAAAGGTAAAACTAAGAAAGTAACTCAAACCTCGCATCAAACTCATTTTAAATTCACTACTCATTATTTTTGAAAAATCATCACAAAGATTTTTATTAGTGGATCCAAATAAGGTATTATCAATATATATTTGAATAATGAGTATGTCATCTCCTACCCTTTTTAAGAAGAGAATGGTGTCCACACTTCCTTTAACAAATGACCTTTCTAGTAGGAAAGTGTATAGCCTCTCATACCAAGCCCTAGGTGCCAATTTTAGTCCATATAATGCCTTTTTCAATTTAAACACATGATTTGGGAATTTTGAATTTTTAAAACCTGAAGGTTGCTCAACATAAACATCCTCTTGTATCACCCCATAAAGAAAGGCACTCTTAACATCCATTTGAAATAATTTAAAACCTTTAAAATAGGCAAAGACTAGTAGCACTCTTATCGCTTCAAGTCTAGCTACGGGGGCAAAAGTTTCCTCAAAAACAATTCCTTATATTTGATTGTACCCATTTTGCCACCAATCGAGCCTTATTTTTAACCACTACACCTGAATCATTCATTTTATTTTTGAACACCCACTTAGTTCTAACAACACTTTGATCTTTATGCCTTTCAATCAATTCCTAAACATCATTTCTAATAAAGTGATTCAATTCTTCCTACATGGCCAAAATCTAAAATTCATCCAAAAGTGCTTGATTTATATTAGTGGGTTCAATCATTGAGATAAAAGCTGAGTGGTTCACTTCTTTGCTAAGTCCATACCTAGTTCTAACACCTTCACTTAGTTCACCTAAAATCGGTTCTTTAGGATGACTTTTAGAATATTTCCATTCTCTAGGTAATTTATTTTTTATTCCTACATTCTCTTCCAAATTTATTTTTTCAATTCTTTGGGAGATCTCTTCAATAGGTTCTTCTTCCAGCCTTGACTTTTCAGAAATACTAGATTTATCAAAAACTATATGTGTGTTCTCCTCAACTACCAAAGTTCTTCTATTAAAAACTTTATAGGAATTTCCAATGCTAAAATATCCTAGAAAAATTCCTTCATCAAATTTTAGATCAAATTTTCCTAAAGGAGTTATATCATTATTATGAATGAACACCTTACATCCAAAAATATGCAAATGTGAAAGATTAGGTATTTTACCCTTAAGAAGTTCATAGGGTGTCTTGTTCAACTTGGATCTAATGTTCACCCTATTCAGAACATAACAAGCTGTACTAACCACTTTAGCCCAAAAATATTTTGAAAGTGAATATTCTGCCAACATGATTCTAGCAGCTTCTATCTAAGTTTTGTTCTTTCTTTCAACAATCCCATTCTGCTGAGGGGTCCTAGGTGCTGAAAAATTGTGATCAATTCCTTGTTCTTTACAAAAATCTTCAAATTTTTCATTTTCAAACTCTCTTTCATGATCACTTTGAATTGATAAAATTTCACACCCTAGATTTCTCTGAATCCAAGTATAAAAATTTTTAAATTCATCAAATGATTCACTCTTAGGAGATAAGAATTTGATCCAAGTGAATCTTAAAAAATCATCAACAATTATATACCCAAAAACTTTACATCCTAGACTTACAGTGCTAATCAATCTAAAAAGATCCATGTGTATGGCTTCTAGTGGTTTGCTAGTTCTGATCTTTAATTGAATGAAAGGAGGATTTCACATATTTTCTTAATTGACCTGACTAAGTCTTCTATGCCATAACCATGATTCTTCAGTGATTACTTTGAGACAAAAAGTATTAGAATATCTAACAAAGTTTAAATCATTTACCCTGTTTTCATGCAAAACATCAATTCCATTTTGACTAATAATGTAGCTTGTAGGAAAAAATTTAATATTAAAACCCCTATGACAAAGCTGACTAATACTCAATAAGTTGTGCTTTAAGCCTTCAACTAATTAAATATTTTCAATGAAAAAATTATTCTTATTACCAATCATACCTATACCTACCACTCTTTTGGTGGTATTATCTCCAAGTGTTACCTTGCCTCCATTCCTTGTTTCTAGCATTATAAATTGCTTTGCATCTTCAGTCATATGCTTAGAACATCCGCTTTCCAGGTACCAAATGCTCTCATGAGGACTTGTATGAGAGCATTTCTATAAAAAGGTTAAATGTTAGACTTGGGAACCCAAACAAATTTTAGTTCACCTCTTGGCAATGATAAACTAGATGCATTAGTGATATGCTGTGAATTATGCACCTTAGCTCTCCACACTAGATGTGTTCTACGATGAATAGTGTATGTGTGGGAGATATATCCTATCATTCCCTATGAAAAATATTTAACACAAGGAAATGGATTTACCAATCTATGTGAGTTGTAATGTCTTTTCATAGATTTTTAACTTGTATGCCTTTACTTAGATTTATAAAATTATTCAAGTGTGAAAATTAATTTATTTCTATAATAGCTTTCAATTCTATTTTGAGATATGAGTTTTCATTTTCTAACATTGAAATTTCTATTTTCAAATCAATTTCCTTATGTTCGGCTTCTTCTATAAAAACTTTACAATCATTTTCAAGTTTAGTATATGATGATTTCAATAGTTCATGCTTTTTGTTCAAATCATCAAATTCATCCAATAAGCTCATATGGTTGCTATCTATATTTACGTGATTATTCCTAAGGATTTTATGCTCTTTTCGCATATTTAAATATTCAAGTTCAATTTGGCATGCAGTTTTTTAAGTTTCTTATATGCATAATGTATCTTTTCATAAACTTTAAACAATTTTTCATAGGTTATTAAATCACATACCTCTTCTTGATTCGAATGATCAAATCTATCTGCCATTAAAAACAAGTTTCTAACTTCCTCTTCTGCTTCTGTTTCTGAGGTGTCTGAAGCTGAGTTAGCCAGAAAGCTCTTTACAGTCTTTTTTTTTCATTCCTAATATTGGTTTTCTCCTCTACCTTCTCCATGCTAGGATTAGTTTTGAGATTTGGGCAATCAGTCTTAATATCTTTAGGCTTCCTACATTCATAGAAAATAACATCAGTTGAAATTTTAGTATTCTTATGGAACTTACCCTTCTTCCAATGCTGGCGCCTCCATTGCTTTCTTCTTAGGAAACTTTTGAATTGCCATATCATCAGTGCAATATTTTTTTCATCATTAGGCTGTGATTGATCACATTCTGAATCATCTGAAAGTGCGAACAGGTTGTTAGACCTATTAATTATGTCCCTAGGCTAACCAAGAGGGGGGTGAATTGGTACTTTTAAAAATTCTCTTAGATTTAATGAAATTGATTTCACAATAAAAATTAATTTTTGAAAATAATTTTTCAACCACAAAAAAATTAAAAGTGCAAAAAATGAAAATGTGATAAATAGTAAAAGAAAAGAAGAACACCAGATTTTATAGTGGTTCAGTCTAATAAAATCTACATCCACTCCCTTGAGACTCCTTCTCTAGGTATTGCACTATACTCAAGTGACTCTCCTTTAGCCCCCACAATAAGGCAGAGAAGTCTTTATAATTTTTCTCTCTTCCACCAAACCCTGGTGCGACAGAGAACTGTCGTCTTTTTTCACCCTCCTAATGAAGGCAGAGAACCCACCATCATTTCTCAACCTCCTGGTGATGGCAGAGTACCAATCATCCTTTTTCACCCTCCTAGTGATGGCAGAGAACCAAACTCTCCTTCAAAGATCTTCTCTCAAGAGTCTTCAAAGTGATAGGGCAGAGACTTGAAGTATAAATAATGAAATCCTCACCTTTGGGCAACCTTGTGAATCCCCTCACAATTTTCTCTTCAAATATCTCACCACACTCACTCCCAAACACTTTCCCTAATCACTCTTCCTTCCACTCTCAAGAAGAAATTCATAGAACATCTATTGGATAGTCAATTTTTACGACCTTTATATATAAAGGGCAAGAAAAATCATTCAAAAACTGAAAATTTCAAGTTTTACAAAGTCGGATCGTATCGTACGATCGCATATCATCCCGTATAAACAGTTCAAAATATAAAAAATTTGTCCGTACGAGGATGTATGAACCAATAGGACCCATATTTTGTACTCTGGAAATTATATATGAAACTCTTTCGTACTGTACGAATAGTTCAAAAAATTGAATGGTTCATCCCGTATGATCTTGTACGAACCTCTGAACCCCAATTTTTGTACTCTAAAAATGATATACAAAACCCATTCGTACTATACGAATAGTTCAAAAAATTGAACAGTTCATCTCGTAGGATCCAGTACGAACCTGTGAAACACAATTTTCATACTCTGGAAATGATGTACAAAAACCATTCATACTTTATGAATAGTTCAAAAAATTAAACGGTTCATCCCGTACGATCTAGTATGAACCTATAAAACTCCATTTTCGTACTCTAGAAATGATGTACGAAAACATTTCATATTATACGATTTACACTTATAAAAAATTTTCACTTGTAACCAGGCAAGTTCATTTTAGAGGGGAAATCGCACAAATCATCCCATACAATCTCACATCGTACAGTATGATTAGTTTTAAAAATTATGTTTTTTATCTCACTCCCCCAGTGTGTGTGCACGGTTACCCAATTACAATCACAGTCTCTCAGACTCAAGAAAAGAATAAAAAGTACTGACTCCAAGACTAATAAACTCTAATCCAATTAATTTTAAGTCTTCCACCGTTTAGAATGTGATTTTCCTGAAATAAAATATTAGTACACACAAAACAGACTTTTCCAGCATATGTTAGGAGAAATAATAAAACAAATAATAAGATTTTATTATCATAAAAAACTCATATCAAAAATAGACTTGAAGAAACAAATTTGCAACAATCTTAACAATCTTCCCCTTTTTTATGAATATAAAACAATTATTATTTGAGTTAATAAATAAACACAAATTTTCTCCTTAGCTCCCTTTAAAAGTAAGCTCCCCCTAATGAATGATCAATTTACAACAAGAGGCTCCTATAAAGATCGGTAACAAACACATATATACACATCTACACACATTGATCGAAAAACATACGCACACAATCATATAGTTCACAACATACACACATTCATACAGTTCATCAAACCATACAAAAATATCAAAGAACAGTCCAATCTACACCTCAAATAACCTCCATTCATCCAGTTCACCAAACCATACAAAACATCAAAGAACAGTCCAATCTACACCTCAAATAACCTCAAATAATTAACTCCCCCTTTTGACAACAACACAAAGGGACAATCAAGGTAGTTGATCATTAAAATAATTACTAATAATAATATTAAGATCACATGCAAAAGATAAAAACTCAATATTTAAATTACAGAATAACTAAGATAAGAAAAAGTTAATATGTTTACTGTTTGAAATAGACAATTGATGTAATAATAACTATTATAGAAATGACAAAATAGAATTACTAATTTTCTAATTCAATTGTGAAGATCAATATTTATTATATAGATTTGTGGGACGGAGAAACTGATAAAGGAAAGACCAATTGGTGATATTGCGCATCTTTTCAATTATTTGTGGCACTCTTTGTGCATCTTGTCAATTTGAACTACTTTTGTGCCCATTTTCAATTTGACAAACATTGCGCATCTTTTCATATAAATGGCACACTTTGTGCTTTTTATACATTTTGGGCTAATGTTGTTCTTCTTTTTAAATTTATGTCTTTCCAAAATCACTAACTCTTAACACAAATTACAATAATGAACAAAGATGAACATCTTGAAATAGAAGTAAAAATAAAGGTATTTATCAATTTTGTAACAATTTTAGCTACATAACACTTGACTATTGAAAGCATAAAATAGATCTTCTATTCTATACCCAGTGACAATGTAAATTAAAAATTTAGAGAGACTAAATTTCGCAAGAAAATTAATTTTGTAGAGCAAACTCATTCAACAATTCACATTAGCAATCAACTACATTTGATAAAGACAAGTTACTAGCTCAGCCACAATGTGATATGTAGCAAAACATGAGTTGTTCATTTCATTGACATGTAATCAACTTAAAATCATGCTTCACATACAACTAACAACTAAAAGAATAAGCATTCACATATTAAATCACCCACATACAACCAAATATAATCACACACATCTCAAACTTTTTAAGGAAAAAACCAAATACATTAGAGCCTAAAAAAACAAAGAATAGCACAACAATATCCAACACTATCACCTATCAAGAACAACAGTAGAACAACAGAATCACAGCTAGAAATCTGAAGGACCCTCATCTGGAGGAGGTGGAGGAGTATTGAACATAGAACAATAGCTATTACATGTAGCAATGTTAGTGTTCACTGAATCAAATTGGTCTCGAATCCACCCCTATCTTATTTATACCTATCATCTTGCATCTTTAAGTGTGCCTCTACATCATCAAATCTTTGATCAAGATGATCAAAGTGCTGGACCATATTTTGATAAAAATTCTGGTCAGGTCCAGGTTCAGGGGCAGGTGCAGGTGCTCCTTCTTCCTCTGAGTCATCTCCAGAACTCTCCCTCCCAAAAAGTGACTGAAAAGAGGCATCGGTAAAATAAATGGGGAGTTCAGTTGGACCTTCAAGATGTACCAGATTATACTTCTTTTCAAGAACATAGGCCACTAGTTGTCCTAAAGCCACATTTTTCTTTCTTTTGTAATTTGGATGTCCAATATCAGATAGGTTATGAATATAATCCAAAATCAATTGGGCTTCATCTATAGGTTGATTTGTCATGATCAAATAGGTGGCTACGGACAAAAGAGGAGTCATGTTAACACGGTCACCAGCTTTTGGGATAATTGAAGTTTGTAGCATGTGTTGGATGATCCAGGCATTTTGGTTCAGTGTGTAAACTCGAGGCAAATAAGTCACCTGGGCTACTCCTCTAAGAACTTTATTAACTTTGGACCAGTCAAAGTCAGGCCTAGAAGACAGTGTATGGGCTCTAGTTCCTTGAGTTCTCAAGTGGAGGAAGGTGCCTAAATCTTCCTTTGTGATTTCTACTCTTTGCCTTAAAACATAAGAAGAGATCCTTGAATGATCCTGATTGACTCTCATATTGGCTTAAAAGTAATAAAAGATTTCTTTGTTGTAGGAATTGATGAGAGTGAGAATGAAGGAAAATTGGGTAGAGGCTAGTAAGGGCATTACAGAAACGTGGATGTCACTTTGAATAAGAAGACAAGAAGGGGTGATCTTTGCAAGTGAAAACCTATAAAAAGCTTCCTCATTTTCCTTAGATAGGAAATTCTCATCTACGACAGTCCTAGAGGAAGAGACTTTAGAACGTGGTCACCTACTGCTACTAGTCATAACTAGAATAAGATCTCAGGAGAGTTTGGAAATGGATGAGGAAGTGATGAAAACCTTCTCCAAAAACCCTTCTATTTAAAGAAAAATGATCTATCGTATAGTACAAAAAAGTTTTGAACTGGACAAAATAAATTTCATATGGGACAAAATAAATTTCATACGTATGAAAGGAAACGGCCAAAAATGAAATGGCTTTTTATAAACTGCCCTTCCTGAGGCATCCTTTCGTACAGGATTTTTGACTACCCGATCGTACAGACGATCACGTATTCATCCAAGACGATCAGAATGTTAAAGATCATTTCATTGACGGTCGGCTTTGACCTTATCTAAAATTGACAATAAGGATCGTACAGATTAACGACATGTTTGTACGTACAATCAGTGATAATAACTGCCAAAAAACTACAAACCCGTCTCAATTCGTACAGATGAAAATACATATCGTACAGTACGATGACATCATCGTAGAGTATGTAAAACCAAAAAAACTCTTTTCCATCTTCTCAACTTAAAAAATAACATGCATCAACTTAAAAAATAACATGCACAAGCTACAGATTTCGTATTGTACAAAATAATTTAGTATAGTATGAGTAGAACAAAGAAAAAATAGTTCATGGTAAACTCAAAAACCTTTTAAAGCCAATCATTTATTTCATACTATTTTATTATTTTATTTTTTATTTAATTTTTTTATTAAAATAAATGATAAAAAGATAAAGCGACTAAATACAAACAATTCAAAAATAAAACATACAATATATACTACACACACACTTGACATATACAAACACACAATCATATATAAAAAAGTTCACAAAATTTCCAATCATGCATTAAGATCAATCACACCTAGCCTCATCCTTAAAATGCTAAATGTGTCAAAAGCTAGTGGTTTTGTGAAAATATTTGCAAGTTGATCTTTAGTAGCGACATGATGTAATTCAATTTCCCCTTTTGCTACATGGTCACTAATAAAATGATGCCTTATATTAATGTGCTTGATTCTAGAATGCTGAATAAGATTCTTTGAAATATATATGGCACTAGTGTTATCATAGAATATTATAATTGTGCCAAAAGAAAATCCTAAATCAATCAATTATTGTTTTAACAAAAGCACTTGTGCAACACAACTTCCTAAGGTAATGTATTCATCTTCTATAGTTGAAAGGGCTACTGAGTTCTATTTTTTACTAGACCAAGAAACTAAAGAGTTTTCTATAAATTGATAAGTTTCAGAAGTGCTTTTATGATCAACCCTACAACCAACAAAGTCTGAATTAGAGTATCGAACAATTTCAAATGTAGTGCTATTCTTAGGATACCAAATTCCTAAATTTTGAGTCCGTAAAAGATATCTCATTATTCTTTTAACTGTCATCATGCAATATAATGTTCAATCTATATTGTTTGACCTCATTGGTTCCTTCATACATAATGCAAAGTCTATCCCATATTCTTTTCTTGATTTACAAGTTGAAACACGCATATAATCTTTAGATTTAAGAGCACAAAAAAAGTTATTCAAGCATTTTACATTTAATTGTGCTAAGTCCCTTTCTTCTACAGTCTAATCAGTAAATGGTGTTTCAATTTTAATGCCATCAACAAGTCTAGTAGGTGCAGTATAACCATCCTGTACTAACATCCATATGAGATAGTCAAGTGATTACAAAAAAGTAGACATGTGAGTTTTCCAGAAATCAAATGAAATATTATCAAATAATGGTGGTCTAGCTATAGAATATCCTTCAGGAGTATTACAGTTTCAAAGATTAGCCATGATCTAATTTTCAAAAAGTAATTTAAATAGTAATTTTTAAAATATGCTCTGATACCACTTGAAAGTGTGAATAGGTTGTTAGACCTATTAATTATATCCCTAGGCTAACCAAGAGGGGGCTGAATTGGTACTTTCAAAAATTCTTTTGGATTTAATGAAACTGATTTCACTATAAAAATTAATTTTTGAAAATAATTTTTCAACCACAGAAAAATTAAAAGTGCAGAAAATAAAAATGTGATAAATAGTAAAAGAAATGAAGAACACCAGATTTTATAGTGGTTCGGTCCAGCAAGACCTACGTCCACTCCCTGGAGACTCCTTCTCTAAGTATTGCACTATACTCAAGTGGCTCTCCTTTAGCCCCTACAACAAGGCGGAGAAACCTTTACAATTTTCCTCTCTTCCACCAAACCCCGGTACGGCAGAGAACCGTCATCCTTTTTCACCCTCCTAATGAAGGCAGAGAATCCACCATCCTTTCTCACCCTCCTGGTGATGGCAGAGTACCAATCATCCTTTTTCACCCTCCCGGTGATGGTAGAGAACCGGACTCTCCTTCAAAGATCTTCTCTCAAGAGACTTCAAAGTGATAGGGCAGAGACTTCAAGTATAAATAATGAGATCCTCACCTTTGGGCAACCTTGTGAATCCCCTCACAATTTTCTCCTCAAAGATCTCACCACACTCACTCCCAAACACTCTCCCTAATCACTCTTCCTTCCACTCTCAAGAAGAAATTCGTAAAAGATCTGTTGGACAGTTAATTTTTAGGACCCTTACATACAAAGGACAAGAAAAACCATCCAAAAACTAAAAATTTCAAGTTTTATGAAGTCGGCTCATACCGTACGATTACATATTATCCCGTACGAGTAGTTTAACATATGAACAGTTCATCCCGTACGATAATGTACGAACCTATAGGACCAAGATTTCATACTCTGGAAATGATGTATAAAAACCATTCATACTGTATGAACAGTTTAAAAAATTAAACGGTTCATCCCATACAATCCAGTACGAACCTATGAAACCCAATTTTCATACTCTGAAAATGATGTACGAAAACATTTTGTACTGTATGATTTACACTTAGAAAAAACTTTCACTTGTAACCAGGCAGGTTCGTTTTAGAGGAGAAATTGCACAAATTATCCAGTACGATCTCACATTGTATAGTATGATTAGTTTTAAAAATTAAGTTTTTTTTCTCACTCCCTCAGTATGTGTGTGCATGGTTATCCAATTACAATCATACTCTCTCAGACTCAAGAAAAGAATAAAAAGTACAGACTCCAAGACTAATAAACTCTAATCCAATTAATTTGAAATCTTCCACTGTCAGGAATGTGATTTCCCTGAAATGAAATGTTAGTACACACAAAATAGACTTTTTCAGTATATATTAGGAGAAACAATAAAACAAACAATAAAATTTTGTTATCATCTAAAACTCACATCAAAAATTCACTTGAAGAAATAAATTTGTAACAATCTCAACATCATCTTCTTTTAATGTAATATTCTTTTCTTTTTGTTTGTCACCTGTATCAATCTAACTTTGAGTCACTCCTTGCTCGTAAGCAATCAGTGATCCTAGTAGATTATAAATAGAATATACATTTAATTCTTTTGACTCGATTATGGTAATTATCTTTGCATCGTAAGTAGTAGATAAACAACATAGGATTTTATTAACTTTTTATGAATCCATTACCTAAAGCATGCAATAAGGAAACTATTTATAAAAAAAGTTTGTACATTTTGGAGATTAACTCATTTGGTTTCATGCAAAATAGTTTGTCATCATGAAATAGAATTTTCAATCTAGATTATTTCATCTCATTAGTTCCTTCATACATAATGCAAAGTCTATCCCAAATTTCTTTTCTAGTTTTATAGGTTGAAACATGCATGTAGTCTTCAGATTTAAGAGCATAGAAAAAACTATTTAAACATTTTGTGTTTACCTGAGCTAAGTCTTTTTCCTCTAATGTCTAATCAGAAAATGATATTTCAATCCTAATGCCATCAATAAGTCTAGTAGGAGCAGTATAGCCATCCGGTATTAACATCCATATGTGATAGTCAAGTGATTGCAAAAAAGTAGACATGTGAGTTTTCCAAAAAATCAAATGGATATTATTAAAAAAAGGCGGTCTAGTGATCGAATATCCTTCAGGAGTATTACAGTTTCCAAAATTAGCCATAATCATTTTTTAAAAAGTAATCTAAACTTTAATTTTTGAAATTCGCTCTGATACCACTTGAAAGTTTGAGTAGGTTGTTAGACCTAATACGACTGTCCCAAGGCTAACCAAGAGGGGGGGTGAATTGGTAATTTAAAAATTCTCTTGGATTTTAAAAAATTGATTTAAGATATTTGACATAATAATAAATTTTCACAAAAATATTTTTCAACCACAATAATTAAAAGTGTAGAAAATAAAAAAGAAGTAAAAGTAAAAGAAGAGATGAACACCAAATTTTATAGTGGTTCGGTCCAACTAGACCTACGTCCACTCCCTAGAGACTCCTTCTCTAGGTATTGCACTAAACAATAGTGTCTCTCCTTTTGCCCCCACAGTAAGGTGAAGAAGCCTTTACAAACTCTCTTCCACTATCCCGGTGCGATAGAGAACCAACGCCTTTTACACCCTCCAAGTGATAAAAGCATACCAACTTATCCTTTTTTAACCCTCCTTGTGAAGGCAAAGAACCCGACGTCCTTTTTCACCCTCCTGGTGATGGCAAAGAACCAAACATCCTTTTAACCCTCCTGGTGATGATAGAGAACCAAACATCTTTTTTCACCCTCCTGGTGAAGGCAATGAACCTGATCTCCTTTGAAAAACTTCTCTCTAGAATGTTTAAGGAAGTAGGGCAGAGTTTTGAAGGAGCAAATAAGAGATCCTCACCTTTAGGCAACCTTTCCTTTCAATTTCTTCTTACAAGATCTCTCAATCCGAACTCCCAAAACACTCTCCCAAACACTTTCTTTTTCCACTTTCAAGAGAAATTCAAAGTGAGATCTGTAGAGTGTCAGTTTTTACGACACTTATGTATGAAAGATAAGAAAAACCATCTAGAAAACTAAAAATTTCAACTTGAACGTAGTCAGATTGTACTATACGATCAAACATCGTTTGTATGATCAGTTCAAAAATCCCTGTACAATTCTATATGAACTAAAAGTGCGAATATGTATTTAGACCTATTAATTACGTCCCTAGGCTAACCAAGAGGGGGGGTGAATTGGTACTTTTTAAAAAAACTCTTGGAAGTTTTTAAAAACCTTTATATAAAACTTCAATATATCGTACAGTGCAATCCAATTTGTACAGTACAATCATATATGAAAATTCAAAACTTGTCAACCACAGAAAAGTACAGTATAAAGCAGAAAATAAAATAAGAACAGAGAACATCAAAATTTAAAGTGGTTCGGTCAAACATGACCTACATCCACTCCCTAAAGACTCCTTCTCTAAGTATTGCACTATACTCAAGTGACTCTCCTTCAACCCCCACATCAAATAGGAGAAGCCTTTACAAACTCTCTTCCACTAACCCGATGCGGTAGAGAACCATCATCCTTTTTCACCCTCTTGGTGAAGGCAGAGAACCCCACGTCCTTTCTCACCCTTCTGGTGATGGTAGAGAATCGAGCCTCCTTCGATAATTCTCTTCAAAAAGCTTTCTAAGAAGATTGGGAAGAACTTTAAAGAACTAGAAAGAGATCCTCACTGTTGGACAACCTTATAAATCCCCTCACAATTTCCTTACACAAGATCTCACACTCTTCACTCTTAAAACACTCTCCTAAACACACTCCTCAAGCCCACTCAAGAGAAATTCATGGAAGTCATCTTGGACAGTCAATTTTTAGGAAACTTATACAGAAAGGACAGAAAAAATCATCCAAAAACCAAAAATTTCAAGTTTGACGAAGTCAGATCATACTGTAGGAATATCATCCCGTACGAACAGTTCAAACTATGGAATGTTCGTCAGGTACGATTATGTACGAACCTATAGGACCTAAATTTCGTACTCTAGAAAATGGTATATGAAATAATTTCATAATGTACGAACAGTTCAAAAAATTGAATAGTTTGTCCCGTACGATGCTGTACAAACCTGTGAATCCCATATTTCATACTCTAGAAAATGGTATATGAAATAATTTCATACTGTATGAATAGTTCAAAAATTGAACAATTCGTCCTGTACGATGTTGTACGAACCTGTAAACCACATATTTCATACTCTGGAAAATGATATATGAATAAAAATCAAACTGTATGATCCGTTCAGAATATTAAACTGTTCATCCTGTACGATCCAGTATGAACAGTACGAGCTCCTATTTTGTACTCTGGAAAATGATGTACGAAAATATTTCATACTGTACGATTCATATTTTGAAAAACATTTTGACCAGGCAGGTTCGTATTAGAGGAGAAATAATACAAATCGTCCCATATAATCACATATCATGCAGTACGATTAGTTATAAAAAAAATTTTATCTCACTCCCCCAGTGTGTGTGTGCACAGTTATCCAACTTACAATCACACTCTCTCAGACTCAAAAAAAATAAAATTATAGACTTCACTTACAATAAACTCTAACAAATTAACTTGAAGTCTTCAGCAGTCTCGAGTGTAAATTTCCTGAAAGACATGTTAGTACACACAAAACAGAAATTCTAAAATTTGTTAGGAGAAATAATAAATAAACAATAAGCTTTTATAATCATCAAAACAACTCATTTGAATAAACAAATTTGCACAATTCTCAACATTCTCCCCCTTTTTAATGATGGAAAAATAATTATTATTTGAGTTAACAAGTAAACACAATTTTTCTCCCAAGCTCCCCCTAAACGTAAGCTCCCCCCAAATAAATGATCTATTTGAAATGAGGGGTATGATGAGAAAAGAAAAAAAATTGAGAGACAAAGACAAGATAAAACAAGCACATACAAATACACACATAACATGCATATACACACATGAAAAATGCAACAAAAATATAAAACAGAACAAACAATACAAATATACCAAACTCCCCTTTTGACAACAACAAAAAGGGAAATAATCAAAGTAGCTGATGAATAAAATAATATTAAATGAAAGTTAACTATAATATTAAAATCAGATGCAAAAAGTGATGACTCAAAATGTTTTAAATCACATAATAACAAGGATAAGAGAAGTTGATCTATGTTAGTAATGTAATAGATATATTATATAACCATAACTATTGCAAAAATGACGAAATAAAATTACAATTTTTCTAATTCAAAAGAGACGATCATTGATTAGTGTAATAAAAAATACATGTTAAAGGAAAGAACGATTAGCGATATTGCGCATCTTTTCAAATTGAATGGCACATTTTGTGCATCTATTCAACTTTGGGCTTATTTTGTGCTATTTTATAATTTGGTGACATTGCGCATCGTTTTAAATTTGTGGTACACTTTGTGCATCTTTTCATTTTTAGGCTCATTTTGCGCCTACAAAAAAGAATTATTTCCAAAAACACAATCTCTTAAATACAAATACAATAATGAACACTTTGAGATAGAAATAAGAGCAATATTAAGACATCAAATATGTAAAAATTTAGGCTAAGTAATACATGTCTAAAAAAATATAAAAGAAAGATATTCTAATCTACTCCAAGTCACAATGTAATCTAAATATTTTGAGAAATAAGATTATGCGCAGAATTTACCATTGTAGACTAAATTCAGTCAACATTTTCTAAAGTTAATCAACTACGTTTGAGTGATAAAAATTAAAACATTTCTAGTCACAATCACAATCATATAGCAATATGCATACAAACATGACTTTTTCAATTCCATTAAACATATCATGTAGCAAGCTTATATTCAAGTCAACTCACAAAATATCAAAGCCTACGAGTACAATAATCATACAACCAAAGCAATGATAAAACATAACCAACAATAACAACAATAACCATAACAAACAAGCCTAGAAGAACAATAAAGACAACCAAATACCAAACCAAACAAATAGAAAATAATCACTAGTAATCTGGAGGACCCTGATTTGGAGGTGGTGGTGGAGCAGTGAACATAGCAAAATAGCTATTGATAATGGCAATATTGGTGTTCACTGACTCAAACTGGTCTCGAATCCACCCTCTATCTTCATTATATCTATCATCATGCATCTTTAGATGACCCTCTAAATTATCAAACCTTTGATCAAGACGATCAAAATGCTGGACCATATCCTGATAAAAGTTTTGATCAGGTCCAAGTGCAGGAGCTCCCCCTTCTTCCTTAGAATCTTCTTCCCCTGAATCTTGGTGAAATAATGATCGAAAGGAGGCATTGGTAAAGAAGATGGGAAATTCAGTGGGAGGATCAGGATGAATGAGATTGTATTTCTTTTCAAGAACATAGGTGATCAGATGACCTAATGCCACATTTTTCTTCCTCTTACTATTAGGATGCCTAATATCAGAAAGGTTATGAATGTAGTCCATAATGAGTTGGGCTTCATTAAATGGTTGTTCAGTCAAAATGAGATACATGACAGTCGACAAAAGAGGGGTCATATTGACTCGATCACCAGCTTTAGGAATGATTGAGGTTCTCAAAACATGTTGTATGATCCTAGCATTTTGGTTTAGGGTGTATACTTGAGGTAAATGAGTGACTTGATGAACTCCTCTCAGAGTTTGGTTCACTTCACTCCAGTTATAATCGATTCTAGAAGATAAGCTATGCACCCTAACCCCTTGGGATCTAAGATGCAGAAAAGCTCCTAAGTCTTCTTTTGTTATTTGGACTCTTTATTTAAAGACATAAGAACTAACTCTCGAATGATCCTCACTAAATCTCATATTGGCTAGAAAGATTTGAAAAGTTTCCTTATTATAGGCATGGATCAGAGTCAAAATGAAGGATAACTAGGTTGCAGCAAAAAGGGGCATGACAAAGAAATTTAGATCAGATTGAATTAGGACCCTAGAAGCTGTAATCTTTGCTGCAACCTATTAAATACTTCTTCATTTTCCTTTGATAGGAAATCATCATCTCTCTCAGCTCTAGATGAGAAATCCCTAGATCCTCATACACGCTTGCTACTGCTAGCCATTCTATAGAGTTGAAGGTTTGAAAGAAAATGTGAAGAAAATGATAGTTAAACCTCTCCAATTTAAAGAATAATAATCGATCGTACAGTACGAAACAAATGATCATACGTACGATTAAGAGATCGTACGGTATGAAGGTCAATTCACACAGATGAATAAAAACTGATAAAAAAGAAATGGCTTTTTGTAAACTGCTCTTCCTGAGGCATCCTTTCGTACAGGCTTTTGACTGACGATCGTACAGATGATGACGTGTTTGCCCGAGATGATCAAAAAATGAATGGTCGTCTAGGAACGATTGGGGTCGTCCGTATGAAAAGATAACACCTCGATTATACAGACGAACAGATGTTCGTCCGGGATAATTAGAATATTAAAGATCATTCAGTGACGATTAGGTTCGTCCTTATCCAAATTAGTTATACTGATCATACAGATGAATGATGTGTTCATATGTACGATCATCAATAATAACTGACACTAATCGAAAATGCATCCCCATTCGTATAGACGAACCTGTACATATCGTATGGTATGATGACGTCATTGTATAATATGAACAGACTATGAAAACACCGTTTCATCTCCTCAACTCCACAAATTCTCATGCACATGCTACAGAATTCGTATCGAACGAAATAATTTCATACAGTACGAAAATAGTAGAAACCCAAACTACAAGGAAAAACTCAAAAACTTTTCAAAGTGAAATATTTTTTATTATTTACATAACATATAAATAATAAAAATACAATGTAACTTATATAATAAAAAACACAACAAAATAAAAACTTACAACCTATACTACACACACTTGACATAAACAAACCCACAATCACATACAAAATAAATTTTGTAGAATTTTCATGCTAAAAGTGTCAAATGCTAGTAATTTTGTAAAAATGTCTGCAAGTTGATCTTTAGTAGCGATATGATGTAATTCAATTATGCCTCTCACTACATGATCTCTTATAAAATGATGCAATACGTTAATATGCTTGGTTCTTGAGTGTTGAATAAGATTCTTTGAGATGCATATGGCACTAGTGTTATCACAAAAGATTGGAATTGTGCCAATAGAAAGTCCTAAGTCAACCAATTATTATTTCAACTAAAGCACCTGTGCCACACTACCTAAGGCAAAATATTCTACTTCAGCTGTAGAAAGTGCTTCTGAATTTTATTTCCTACTGGACTAAGATACTAAAGAATTTCTAATGAATTGATAAGTTCCAGGTGTACTTTTTTTATCAACCCTACAACCTACAAAATTTGAATCTGAATATCCAATTATTTTAAATGAAGAGCTGTGCTTAGGATACCAAATTCCTAAGTTTTGAGTTCCCAAAAGATATCTCAATATTCTTTTCACTGCTGTCAAATATAATTCCTTTAGATCAGATTAAAATCTAGCACATAAGCAAACACTAAACGTAATGTCTGGTCTGCTAGCTATCATGTAAAGCAATGATCCAATTATTCCTCTAAACTTCTTTTGATCAATAGATTTTCCCTTAGGGTCCTTATCTAACTGTACTGAGGAACTCATGGGTGTAGCTACTGATTTAGCATTATCCATTTCATACTTTTTGAGGATGTCCTTAACATACTTAGACTGACTAAAAAAAATTCTTTCCTCATTTTATTTTATGCTAAAATCAAGGAAATAACTCAAGTCTCCCATCAAACTTATCTCAAACTCACTACTCATTATTTTTGAAAATTCATCACACAGATTTTTATCAGTTGATCCAAAAATAATATCATCCACGTATATTTGAACAATGAGTATTTAATTTTTTATTCTTTTCAAAAAGAGAGTGGTGTCCACACTTCCTTTAACAAATAATCCTTTTAATAAAAAAGTGATTTATCTCTCATACCATGCCCTAGGTGCCTGTTTTAGTCCATATAATATTTTTTTCAATTTGAAAACATGATTAGGGAATTCAGAATTTTCAAAACCTAGAGGTTACTTAATATAAACATCCTCTTCTATCACCCCATTCAAAAAGGCACTTTGAACATCCATTTGATATAATTTAAAACCTTTAAAACAGACAAAGGCTAACAAAACCCTAATTGCTTCAAGTCTTGCTATAGGGGCAAATGTCTCCTCAAAATCAATCCCTTCTATTTGATTATACCCCTTAGCTACCAATCTAGCCTTATTTCTAATCACAACCCCTGAATCATTTATTTTGTTTTTAAACACCCACTTAGTCCCAACTACACTTTGATCCTTTGGCCTTTCAATTAACTCCCAAACATTATTTCTTATAAATTGATTCAATTCTTCTTGCATGGCCAAAATCCAAAATTCATTCAAAAGTGCTTGATTTATATTAGTGGGTTCAATCATTGAAATAAAGGCTGAATGATTGACTTCTTTCCTCAAACCATGCCTAGTCCTAACTCTTCACTTGGGTCTCCTAAAATTAACTCTTTAGGATGACTCTTGGGATAATTCCATTCTCTAGGCAACTCATTTTCTTCTTGATTCTCAACCCTTTCTTCCACTTTTATATTTTTAAGTCCTTGGGTTGTTTCATCAACTTCATCTTCATCTAACCGAGACCCTCCAGAATTATCAGATTCATCAAAAACAACATGAGTGGTCTCCTCAACTACCAATGTCCTTCTATTAAAAACTTTATAAGATTTTACAACACTTGAATATCGTAGAAAAATTCCTTTATCATATTTAGGATCAAATTTTTCTAAGAGAGTTTTTTCATTATTATGTATGAACACTTTTCATCCAAAAACATGTACATGTGAGAGGTTGGTAATTCTTCCTTTAAGAAGTTCATAGGGTGTTTTATTTAATTTTAATCTAATGTACACCCTATTCAACACATAGCATGCAGTGCTAACTACTTCAGCCCAAAAATATTTTGAAAGTGAATATTCTGCCAACATGGCTCTAACAGTTTCAGTTAATATCCTGTTCTTTCTCTCAACTACTCCATTCTGTTAAGGTGTCCTAGAAGCTGAGAAGTTATGATCTATTCCATGGGATTTACAAAAATCAACAAATAATTCATTTTCAAATTCTCCCCCATGATCACTTTAGATAGTAACAATTTTAAACCCTAATTTTCTCTGAATCCAAGTGGTAAAGTCTCTAAACTCCTCAAATGATTCACTTTTATGATTCAAAAATCTAATCCATATGAATCTTGAATAATCATCAACAATTACATACCCAAACCTTTTTCCCCCTAGACTTAAGGTACTAACAGGTCCAAAGAGATCCGTGTGAAGAATTTCCAAGGGCTTACTAGTCCTAACTTCCTTGATTGAATTAAAGGAGGATTTCACTTATTTTCATAATTGATATGCATCACATAAATGATCTTTTGAAAAGTCTAATTTGGGTACTCCTCTAACTAACTATTTTTGGGTGATTTTCCTAAGATTTCTCATGCTAGCATGGCAAATTCTTCTATGCCATAACCATGACTCATCAAATACAGTTTTTAAATAAAAAGTAGTAGAAGATTTTACATAATTCAAATCTAGCATATAAATATTATTTACTCTATCACCATTCAATACAATAACTCCATTTTGACTAATAGCACAGCTAGTATGCAAGAAGTTTATATGATAACCTTTATCGTATAGTTGACTTATGCTCAATAGATTGAGTTTTAAGCCTTCTACTAATAGAACATTTTCAATCACAAAATTTTTAGAGTTTCCAATCATACATATACCTACCACTCTCTTGATGGTATTGTCTCCAAGTGTAACCATGCCTCCATTCCTGGCTGCCAGTGATATGAATTGATTTGCATCTCCAGTCATATGCTTTGAACAGTCGTTGTCCAGGTATCAAATGCTCTCTTGAGGACTTGTGAGAGCGTTCCTACAAAATTATCAAACGTTAGACTTAGGAACCCAAATAAGTTTGGGTTCCTTTCTTGGCAATTTTTAAAAAAGATGCATATGTAATATGCTGTGTTTTATGCATCTTAGGTCTCCACACTAAATGTGTTTTATGATGAAAAGTACAAGTGTGAAAAATATGTCCAATCATACCATAAGAAAAACACTTTACTCCAGGGAAAGGATTCACCAATCTACATGCACTATAAGATTTTCTTTTAGATTTTGAATTAATTGACTTGTGGTAGATTTTGTGAAAATCTTCAAGTTTTGGTGGAATCTTATTTTCCTCAAGTTCTTTTAACTTAACCTCAAGATATGCATCAGTACTTTCTAGAATCAAATTTTTAATCTTCAAGTTATGCTCTCTACTATCTGATTCATCCATAAAAGTTTTGAAATCATTTTTAAGTTCAGTGTGTGATGATTTTAAAAGTTCATGCTGTTTATTTAAATCATCAAATTCATCCAACAAAGTCATGTGGTTGCTATCAATTAATGCATGGTCTTTCTTAAGGATCTCATACTCTTTTTGTAATTCTAAGTAATCCAAATTTAATTTAGCATGCAGTTTCTTTAGTTTCCTATATGCATAATGAATGCGCTCAGAAACTTCAAATAATTCATCATAACTTAAGTCGCATACCTCCTCTTGATCTGAATGATCAAGATTGTCAGCCATCAAGCACAAATTTGTGACTTCCTCTTTAGATGCTATTTCTAGGGAATCTGAAGCTGAGTCCACCCAAAATGCTCGTTGAAGTTTCTTTTTACCCCTTCTATCCTTTGGTTTCTCCTTGGCTTTCTCTTTGCTAGGATTGGCCTTGAGATTGGGGCACTCAGTATTTATATATCCTGGCTTCCTACACTTATAGCAAATAATATCATTAGAAGCCTTAACATTTTTATGGAACTTACCTTTGTTCCATTATTGGCATCTTCTCTACTTCCACCTTTAAAAACTTTTGAATTATCTTGTCATTAAGATAATGTCTTCCTCATCCTCAGGTATCGACCGATCACTGTCTGAACCATCCACCTTCAATTCTATATTCTTCTCCATCCATTTGTCACCTGCATCAATCCGTCTTTGAGTCACAGATTGCTCGTAGGTAATTAGTGATCCAAGAAGATTATCAATAGAATAGGTATTTCAATCTTTTGATTCAGTTATAGCAGTTATATTTGCATCATAAGTAGTAGGCAAATAATGAAGTATTTTGTTTACCTTTTCTGCATTCATCAATTCCCTACCTAAGGCATGGAATGAAGTGGATATATGTGTAAATCGAGTATACATATCAGAGATTGATTCATTCGATTTCATGTGAAAGAGTTTATAGTCATGTAAAAGACTGTACAATCTAGTTTGCTTCACTTCATTTGTATCTTTATATGTAATACAAAGTCTATCCCAAATTTCCTTTCCAGATTTACAAGTAGAAACATGCATATAGTCTTTAGATTTAAGAGCATAGAAAAAGCTATTCAAGCATTTTGCATTTAATTGTGCTCAATCCCTTTCTTCTATAGTCCAATCAGCAAATGGTGTTTCAACTCTAATGCCATCTATAAGTCTAGTAGGTGTAGTATAACCATCATGTACTAACATCCACATGCGATAGTCAAGTGATTGTAAAAACATAGACATGCGAGTTTTCTAGAAATTAAGTAAAATATTATCAAACAAAGGTGGTCTAGTGATCGAGTAACCTTTTAAAGTGTTTTGGTTTCCAAAATTATCCATGATCAAATTTCAAAAAGTAATTTAAATAATAATTTTCAAATAGTTTAAAACTAAACTCACTCGTCTGGTATAAGCGTGTACAAACCTCATTTCATATTATGTGAATCGCTAGTACGAACTTGAATTGTATTGTACGAACAGTTCAAAAATTGAACTCACTCGTCTGGTACGAGCGTGTATGAACATCATTTTATACTATGTTAGTCGTCTATACAAATTGACATCATACAGTATGAATAGTTAAAACAAATCATATTTCTCTTGGTATGAAAGTGGATGACCCCATTTCGTACTCTGTGAAGCATCTATACAAAGATGAATCGTATCATATGAAACATACATCATAAAGTATGAACAGATCAAAAACTGACAAGTTCATCTAGGATGCTCTGGTACGCACCCATTTCATACTCTCTGAGTTATCTGTACGAACCACAATCGTACAGTACAAACAGTATACAAAAAAATTCATCCATAATTTGCTTAACTTCATTTTGGGGGACATACCATTATAAATCATTAAGTACAATTAGTTTTTTTTTATTTAAGTTTTTAATCACTCCCCTAGTGTTTGTGTACACAATTACCCAATTACAATCACACTCTCTCAAACTCAAGAAAAATAAAAAATTTACAAACTTCATTACATGAAACCCTAGTCTAATCTTTTCTTGAAGTCTTTAACAGTATAGAGTATGATTTTCCTTAAAATATTAGTACACACAACCAAACAAAGAAAATATATCCGTTGTATGTTCAAAGAAATAATAATCATAATAATTATTATTTTAGTATCATCAAAAAATCACATGATATAAAACTTAATCTTAAAACCTAAGTTGCAACATAGTGAACAGAGCAAACCAAAACAAATATATAAGAATAGATGTAGTAAAAAAATAGTAATATTTGTTATCATCAAAATCATTATACTTGGACCTAGATTTGTAACAATGTGAACCATAGTTGTAAGAGCAATATGCAGTGGAATTATCCTGAAGAGTATCTATGGCCCGATTGTTTTTTTTTTGAAAGAGTTCACTATAAACACCGTTGAAAATTTACTTGATAAGGTGAATAACCTGCAGGAAGAGGCTTCTCAAATTCCATTCTTAAGGGATTTATCTGATGAGAAGAAAACAAGTAAACCGTAGAAGCCTTTTGAAAAATGAACAATGATAGTATCAGCAGTAGAAAAGAGGAAGAAACCAACCAAGAGTTAATCAACTGGTCCTCCATCACAACCATTCCAAGTAACCCCTCAACCTACTAGGGAGCTGTACTCAACATCTTTTAAAGAGAGGTTGGAGAAAGTCTATCCATTCAAAAGAAAGTCATCAAAAAAAACTTCAAGAGTTTCTAAAAGAAATAAAACTATAGATTACTGGAGGCCAAGAAGGCGGAAGTGGCAAATAAGAGGGTTGATCCCAGTTTTTTCCCCTACCATTGCATATTGGGCCACACAATCGAAGATTACCTTACCTTTAAGGACTAGCTTGAGAGAATTTTTAAATAGGGCAATTTCATCATTCCTAAGGAATATCTGGTAGATTCAGATCAGGAGTCCATCAAAATAATCTCAAGTAAAAACTCTAAAATTTCTCTATCAATTAATGATGATTTGGATATTATGTTATCTCAAGCTTTTAAAAATTCAATTAACAAATCTTTTTATCTTTCTCATTAGCTGCTAATGAGAGCTTGAGGCTCGATCCTAGAGGTTGAGTTGGAGGCAACACAAGATAATGTTGAGATGGTTTCCTCTCTAATGGTTATAAGAACTACTATAAATAATAAAAAGAAAAAAAACTAAATTTTTTATAGAGAGGAAACATACTGATGAGAGATGTATTCAGGCAGTGGACGGTGGAATGAAGCCCCTATCCCCACTAATTTTATCTCACTTTTACTTTACCCAATCAAAGGTAAAGGGCCAAAAATTAATGAAAAAAGATCCTTCTACGCACATTTTAATAATGAAATAAAAAGTGATCTTCTATGGAAAAAAATCAAAACTCAGTAATGATTAATCATGATCCTCAAAAAGTTGATCCTTTTAACTTGACCTCTAAAGGGGGAGACAAATCTAAGATTTTATCAGATAGTGACACCCTTGAAGTTAATCTCAAGGGAATCCTATCATTATATATTTTTTAGATTCAAACCCCCCATCAAAAAATGACAATGCATTACCTAAGGAAAGCGTAGATTCCACCACAGTTTACCCTCCCAAGGAGATCGAGATGGTACAACTTAAAGGTGGCAAAGTCTTATCACTAGGCTTCCAACTGAGGAAAAGGTCAAATAAGTCATATATAACAATCTAATTCAAACTTCTCCTCAACAATTAAATCTTCCTTCCAGTCTACTAGGTCCTGATCCTAATGTTCCCAAGATTGATTATAATATCTTAGCTCATCTTAGGAAGTATATCTACAATACCCTTATTCTCTCAAAAGCGATGAGAGAATCTTTAATCAAAGCACTTCCAAAGCACTTCTTGACCCAGAGATTTACTTAGCTCAATTAGCTATAGCTTCATATGATGAAGCTATGTACTTCAAAGAAATTCTGAGGATAACCTTTTCCAATGAGGATCGACTTCTAGAAATTTTTGATCATAAATGCCCACTTTACAATACTATAAACAAGGGAAATTTCAAATTATCCAGAGTCCTTGTTGATTTGGGTGCATCAGTCATCACGATGAATGTAAAGACTCTTGCATACCTTAAAGTGGACACACATAAGCTCACCATTAATAAAATGGTGTTATGCAGGTTCAACGAGAAGGGTGAGAAGGCTTTAGGTTCAATCACACTTGTTAAAGATAGGAGATTTAAAAATGGAAGTAAAATTTCTGATAACTGATTCGTAGACATCCTTTAATGCACTTCTAGGTAGGCTCTATAACCATGACTAAAGGATAGTCCTATCTACCTTATACCAATGCATCAAGTACCAATAAGATGGCATTGAATACAAAATTAAGGGTGATTTACAACTATTCTCTATCCATAAAACTAGGATCTATGAAGATGCTACATACTATGCACCCGAAGGGTCCACTACCTGTCCTTAAAATGATATCACAATCAAAGAGGAGAAAATAAAGGAACAAAAGGAAATAAAAAATCAAAGGAAAATATAGAAAAAAGTGAAAAAGAAAGAAAAAAAAGAATCAGATAGTGAAGATGATGTCGAGAGCGTAATCTTTAAGCCTCAAAATGCTTTCCCTTAAAGAGGTGGGAGGATGGCCCAAAGAGCACGTAGGCAAGGCTGTGCTTCACTTAAAAGAAAAATATCCCCTATATATATATATATATATATATATATATATATATATATATATATATATATATATATTGATTTGGAGTCAAGTTGGATGATGACTCAAAAGTACGGGGTGCAAGAAATCTTTTTTATTATAAAAAGATAAATCATCCTCCAAAATTTGATCTCACTTTAGAGCTAAATAGTGATCTAGAGAGTGATACTCCAAAAGTTTGAATTGACGAGCCTGAATTAACTATGTATGAAAAGCTATGTAGGAGAATCCAAGCCTTAAACCTTAACCCCATCATCTGTTGGCAGGGTTACAGGGTTTGTAATTAAAGACTCCTAATTTTGACAGTGAAGTAAGGAAAGTCCATAAGTTCTTTCCTGAGCCCTCCACCTCGAGGAAGGAAGATGATGTAATCCCTAAGGAGGCAGATTTTAATGAACTAATGGAATTATCTCTTAGCAACTTTCCTGTGTGTATAAAGAAATATGTCTTTAAAGGTCTCACGTTAGGTCAATAGACCAAAGATCGAGATTAGTACCATGAAGCCTATGGCATACAAAAGAATAAAAGAAATCTATGTAGTGGTATTGGCTTTAGTTCTATTAATTTATTTGATGGTGATCAGTATTATCATGTAATAATAAATCATGATAAATATAAGGAGTTCCATAAAAAAAAATATCGACTCTTTCGTCAGGGTTTGTTTGGAGACATCAGATGGTTTAGATGAGCTACAAGCTCGAGATGCACCCCCTGAATTTGAAGAAAAAATTAAATTAATAGTTGATGAGCTAAAAAAATTAACCTTGGAATAGAGGATGACCCTCGCCTACCATTATTAGCTCTTTGTTGAGTGAAGATGAATTAAAGGATTTAATCCAACTTCTCACTGAGTTTAGGGACTACTTCACTTAGATATATGATGAAATGTCAGGCTTGTCTGTTGATGTAGCAGTTCATAATCTTGGAATTTGACATGATGGCATTCCTGTTAAGAAAGCTTCTTAACACATGCATATAGAAATCGAGCAATAAGTTATTTCTAAAATTAGAAAATTAGTCGAGGCCAGAGTTATTTGAGAGGAGCAATGTCCCTCTTGGGTAGCCAGAATCATATTAGTTGTTTGATTGAAAAAGTATAATTTGAAAATTAAATTTTCTTTGGGAAAGTTTAATTGCTTTAATCTCAATCTTGAGATCAAACACATCATTATAAATTATAAATTACCCCAAGAGGCAAAGATATTTCTCGCTAAAGGGTTCAATTTACTTGATTAAAAATTTATCCTAGTTATCATAGTCAGATTTGGGAAAGAACTACATATAACCCTTGAAGTTCAAAATGATCTTTCAATCATATATTTAACTATAATAATTTTAGATAAATCAACATTAATCTCATAATCAAAGTTATGATAGTGATTGTTATATCCTTCTGAGGAAAGAAGATATCAATTACTATCGATCATTTGAAGTTGATAATAACGATTGTTGATTTTAACTTGAATTTTCCCAAAAAGAACTGATTGAGTTTTTGAAAATCTTGATTTTAAAAATTGGTCTGGGTTTTTGAATCTCCTATGAGCTCAAGCCCTCATAGTTAATAACATCGCAGGGAAACTAAAGTTTCCTACAACACTCTTAATTAAAATAGCAGTATGAATTTCATTTAAGAATTTAAAATTTGAAGTCAAAGGAGGTAAGGATTGGAATTTTCAAATGGGATTAGTTCAAAATTGAACACTTATTTCAGGAGTCAAAGGGGGAAGGGTAGGAGGAGTTTGGGATTCTAAAATAATTTAAAAATATCCCAGCCTATCCTAAGTGTTGGGCTTGAATTTGATTGAAAGATATTTAAGTTTGAATGGTTGATTTTATTAAAAAATTGGGATTTAATTTTTGGAGGTTGAGGTCTTACAATCTGAGCTTGTCTCAGAACCTAAGTCTAAAATGGGTACTGAAAACTAGTGGCCCGAACCTAGCTAATGCAATGCAGGATCTGGACTTACCCCAGCCTAAATTGGGGAGCTAGCTAAACTATCTAGGCAATTTAAAACCATGTATCTGGTCTTATATGAAGGAGTGGTAGGAAAATTAATTAGATTGAGTTTAAGGAGTTAGGGCTGACATCTAGAGCAGATCCTAATTGGCCCCTTGACTTATATTGGGTGAAATGAAACTTAAGATAAATACAATTAATATTTTAGACACATCTAACTTTGTTTCTAATATAATGCCTAATAGTTGACTCGATTAAATGCTCAAATCAAGATGAAGCAGTTTTGAAAAGGCTTAAAAATAATTTTATCCTAGAGATTATACATATTCCCCTTGACAGATCTGTACCCTCATAGGTCAGATGGTCTGCCAAAACCAGTAGGCGGGGAGGTGCCTAACAAAGGAAATGAAGATGCATCAAGAAAGCTTATGAGAACTCCTGATGGTCCCGGGCTTACTTCTTAAAATATTAGAGTTGCTATATGAGCATAAATATTTTAAATTTAATTAAAATAGAAAAGATTTAACGATCCCTCATGAGCCTCCGATCAGGTTTTGGGCTAAATCAAAGATCGACACTCAAAAAGCACCAAAAAAACACTAAAAGCATACAAATCCTAATCGCAATCAATACATTAATCAATCATTAATCAAATCAATTAAATTAAAATTCAAATTGAAAGTCCATGTGGCAAGTGCTACTTAATTGTATAACCCAAGGTCTGCAGAAAAAGTAAAGTAGCTGGGTACCACTAACAACAACCTAGATTCTACTCCTAAGACTCGAGTGACTTTAAGAATGGGATTCTTCTCATTCTTCACTTTTTCATCCTTCTGTGGGCCCCTTAGATCATTGGGTTCGGATATCCAAATGAAAAGAAACTCACCCTAGAAAGGAGTACTATCTTTTCTCTTTGGATATTTTAAAATCATCCTAATTTGGATCTCCAAATATAGAGGAACTCTCCCTCCTAAGGGATGTTCCTTCCTCTTTGGATTCTAAATTGGATGCTAAACATCCCATCTCAAATCAGTTTAACATTTACAACTCAATACTTGAATTAAATTACATTTGAATAAAATCAAAAATCTAGACTCGAACAACCTGCAGGGTTATCCTAAGCAATTAATATTGGAATCCACATGAAATATCAAGCTATTAAATATTTTAAAATGCTTAAATCAAAGCCACACTTGGCCATGCTCTTTTTATTTTAAAGGGGTCTTAAGCATGCGTAGCACCTGCATAAAACATCATTAATTGAAAGCTTGATTTTTATTTTGTCCCCTTTAGCTTTTAAATGCCCTGTATGAGTATGGCCACCTACATAAGATTAAATTAGTATAAATTGTCCCTAACCTAAGGGTAGATCTAATGCACAATCAATCACATCATAGAGTGCATAAATTAAATAAATATATATATCAATCAATTTTCAAACACAACATACAATGAAAACCATAAAATCCTGGCATACAGTAGAAAAATAAACACCATCCTAGCCTAAGACTAGAGTTGGTTGTCCTAGCAAACCATCTAAAGTGTGTGAGATAGATTGTGTGGTTTGGATATGTCTTATGCATGGTGCTTAATTAAAGTTATTTGATGTTCTGGTTATTTTAATGGCTTCAGAGAAATTTTAATTAAAGTTTAAATATTAATGATTTAAAATTAATTTTAAAATATATTATTTGAAAGTTAAATAATTATCACCTTTGTTGCTCACCAAGGCTATGAAGTTTATTTCACCTTCCTTGGGGCTAACTTAATAGCCTCGTAGGCCTGGGTTACCCAATGGTAATCAGTATAATTAAGTGATTTAAATTAATTAAAATTTAAAGGTTAATGAATTTAAAATAAGCTTGATTAGTTGTTGATTTTAAAGGTTTGAATTAATTAAGTTTGCTATCAACTAGTTCATGGCATTATGTCACCAGGCTCGAGGAACAAAACCTCTTTAGGATATATAGCCCCGTAACCCGGAACAGTCCATCCTAAAAATTTGGTTAATATAATTAGAATAAGGATTTTAAGTTTGATTGGATCATTAACAATCAATTTATTTTAAGGTTATAACACTCCATTGAATGTATTCGTCGTGTTGTGCCACCAGGCTCAAGGAACCAGGCCTCCTTGAGAAACTTAGGCCCGCAACCCGAGGTAGTCCATCCTAAAAACTTTATCTTTAGAGTGGTTATATTGTATTAAAGGGTTGGTTGAGTTATTTTAACATTAATTTAAAATTTTTTAGAATTTGAAATTAATTATCAAATTTTGAAATTTTTTGGATTATTTTAATCAATTAATTAAGGGATCAAAGTTGATTTTTAGATTTAATTATATTTCTAGTGTTTTGATAGTTTTATTAAATACTATACCTTTTAATGAATAATTAGGCTTTGAGTTTGCTAGATTTGGAGTTTTCTATGAGAAGTTATGAATTTTTGAATTTTATCTTGGAAATTTTAATTTAAAGTTGACTGAATTGTTGACTTTTTAAATTTGAGTTCTTTCTAGTGGTTTGATATTTTTAGTAAATATTAGACCCCAAATGGAGTCCAATGCCTTGAGTTTGCTCAATTTTGAGTTTTCTATAATTAGTTATGATTTTTTAAGATTTATGTATTTATTGAAATTATTAAAATTGTTTAATTATGGGGCTTTTAATGATTTTGCTCCAATGAACTCCCAACTCCTCGAAATTAACTCCAAAGGTCAAGAATGACCTAAGGAGGGATTCCCAAATGTTTGGGAATTTTCTTGAATTTTTATTTTTTAATTAATTAAATTAATTAAATATTTATTTTTACTTAAAATAAAATTAAGCTTAAAAAGTCAAATCAAAGAGCTTTTATTTTTCTTAAGTTCGAAATTGAATTCTGGTCAGCTAGAGGTATCACATGTATTTTTTTTATTTAAATTTAATTTATTAAAATTTTTGGAAATTTTAAAGCTTAACTAATGATTTAATATTAAGTAAATCAAAAAAGGGGTGTTGAATAACTTTCAAAATTACTGGAGATTTTCCCTAAGGCAAAGAATGTCACTAGGTTTAAGTGTCTTAAATTTCATGTCGATAGGATGTGTATCCTAATTTTTAAAATTAATCTAAGTTTTCTAAACATAGGTCCTTAATTATTATCCTTAATGATATCACTAAGTTAGAAAGGTTTGAATCAAAGTTCTACTAACCCTTGACCATATACATAATAAACACACATGAACACAATCAAATCCTAAATCTAGGAGAGCCTAAGCTATGTGTAAGTGTGTGCATCCTAAGCATGCAAGGGTTAAAAGTAATTAACAAAAATAATAACTTCGTTAATGAATAATTGGAACATAACTATCCACAAATCCTCCCCCATAATTTCCATTCACACAGTTAACCTATGTTTAAGATTTCAAAGGGATCTCTCAACATTCAAAATTTAAATACAAATAAGTATAAAATAAATTTTTAATATATATTTGCATATATATAGACCTATACATAAAATATAAGTTTTAAAACAAAAAAAATCATCAAAATAATTTAAGATATTTTCACAGATCCTCTAATCATTAAGATAATTTCAAAATATTTTTTTTTAAATAATTAATATAATATTTAATTAAATATTAAAATATTAAAGTAATTCAAATTATTTAAAATAAATTAAGTTTTAAATTTCAAAATTAATTTTAGATTAAAAAATTTAAAATTCTGAAAATTTGGATATATTATTTAAATTTTTTTGATTTAAATGAATTTCTTTTGAATTTTTAAAGCTTTAAGTTAAATGTATTTAAATTATTTTAAAATTAATTAATAATTAAAGTAATCCTTAAGTTAAACCAAGTTAAATTTTAAATGTTTTTTAAATGTTGAAATATTGAAAATAATTTTCTTTAATATTTTTGAAGTTATTTAAATTTAATTTTAATTAATTATCAATTAAATATTTAAATATTTAAATAAATTAAAATCATTTAAAAATATTTAAAATAACTTAAATTTAATATAATTTAAAATTAAATATTTTAGAATAATTCCTTTATTTTTAAAATATTTAAAAACAAAAATTAAAAATTACTTGAAAATATTTAAATTAATATTAAATAAATATTGATCTGATATTAATATATCAAAATTATTTTAAAAAATTAAATAAAATGTCTTACATTAAAATAAATTTTAAATAAAATTAAATTTAAAATGAAAATACTTAACATATTTCTCTAAAATTTTAAAAAATATTTTAAAATAGAATTTTAAATTTTATAAAATGTTTTAATCATTTTTTAATTATTAATTTAAAATATGAAATATTTAACAATTAAAATAATTTAAAATTTATACATCAGTTTAAACTAATTTTAATTTTAGTTTAAAGAACTTAATTTCCTGAAAAATTTGATATATTATATTTAATTTTTTGATCTTATTTGAATTTTTAACTAATTTTTGAAGTTTTCTCTATTTAATAAGTAATTTAAATTAATTAAACTAATTAAAAACAAAATGGCAGTGCGATAGGACATGCGGCAGCATCCGTTTAGCTTTCCCAAAATGCAAAGAAATCATTATCTTTACGCAATGATTCTGCCGCCGATAATGATTGCAGGATGATGAATCACGGATGCGGTTTCATTAACCACGTCAGCGGCTCGTCTGTGTTGTCCGATCTCCCATGGAAATGAATCAACGACTCAAATTGAGCCAAATAGAAGGCAAAAACACAGGATCAACCGTGCGGTTAGAAGAAACCGTGGAATGGCTTGATCTGGATCATTGATCATGCGATCAACAATCTAGAAAATGTTCACTGAGAGAACGTTATGAATGAACCCTAAAAGGGGTTTTTTTGTCTCGTTCTCTCTATCGAGTTAACCAAACCCAATGAAATTTTAAACCTAGATAGTATAGGTAATAGAAATCATGGGGATTCCTTTGTTTGGCTTAAAAAATGCTTTATAAGAAGCTTTTTTTTTTTCTTTTTTTCTTTTTTTTCTTTTTTTTTAATTTTTTTACACTTTATAAGAAGCTATTTATGTTAGGTGTACAAACTAGGGTTTGAGTTTTAAGAAGATCTAACCATTCATTTTGGAAAATATTGATTTCTCTGAAATTTTAGTTTATCCATGCTTAGATTTTTAGAAGACCCCTCAAGCTGATAACGTCTGGATCGAGGAGGATGGCTGCTTGGACAGAATTAGCTAGGTTCGTCGGAGAACTTACCGTCGATGAGCTTTAATTGGAGGATTTGGGTTTGAAATATGGAGAAGATATCCCCTAGAGCTCAAACGAATAGATACCTCAGCTGGAGGGAGCTTGAATAGTGAGAGAAGGTTAAGTGTAGAATGATAGTTCATTTAATGCCTTTGCCCTATTCAAAACCCTAGGACTTAAAGGGATGGCTGGGATTCCTTTCACCTTGCTCTAGATGTTGCCATCTGTCCAAGGAGTTGGTGAGAGCAGGAGCCAAGGATAAGGGAAGGACATGCCATGTGGAAAGGGGTTTTGGTCCCCACAAGGGCATGTAGGAGTGATCTAAGTCATTTGATCCTAATCTAAGGGCTAAGAAATGACTTGGGAATGTTCTAGAGGAGGCTCAAATAGCTGGAGCTGAGTTGGCATAAAGAGGGAGGTTATTTGAGCTTATGTGAGTACTTAAAAGCCATTATATGACTTATTGACCATGTTGACCAATCAATAGACCATCTTGACTATTGAGGTAGACTATGGAAGGTCTTGAGAGCTAGTTGGGTTGATTGAGATATGGCTTGAGATTGTAGACTCAAGGTTTAAATACATACAAGTGCATGAGAAGAGGCTTGACCAAATCTTGAAGAGTTGACTTGGTCAACCTAACTAAAGTTTGACTCAAGGTGGATTTAAAGGCAACTAAGCCAAGCATTAGAGTGCACTTGAAGGTTTGATGGGGTTCAAGTAAATTGAGTAAGCTAAATGGATTGAATTGAATCATATAAGTTAACTTTGACCAATCATAGACTCAGTTGACTAGGTTAACTATTGATTAGGTCAAAGGTCCAATCAAATCTGAATCACTAAGAGAAGTGATCAGGTGAGTTTGAGTGGGTTTTGAAAACATTTGAAGTTTGATTCAAAGTAGGGAAGTTTTAAGGGTTTATCTGGTCAACCTAAGTTGGCTTGGTCAACTAGATTGACCAAGGGTTAGAGTTTGGGCTTAATAGGTTTGAAATGATATTAGGAGTCTAGTAGAGGTGGTTTGAGGGATCATAATAATTATTTGGGTCAAATCACCTATTTGGTCCCTTAATGGGTCATTAGGTCAACCTAGATTGACTTTGTCAACCAGGTTGACCCATGAGCTGGGTTTGGACTCAACAGGTTTAAAATGATATTTTGAGTCTATGGGGGGTGGTCCCATAGTCTGGAATAGTCATTTGAGTGAAAATGGCAAATTTAACCCTTAAAGGGCTTTTGGGTCAATCCTGATTGACCAGGTCAACCAAGATGACCCATGGTCTGGGATTGGGTTGAACAAAATTGAAATGACATTTAGGGACTAATGGGGGTGGTCCCCAGGTCTGGAGAGGCTATTTTAGTTAGATCACTTGTTTGGGCCCTAAAAGACCTATTTGGTCAACCTAGGTTGACTTAGTCAACCAGGTTGACCCAGGCCCTAGGTTTAGGTCTAATGGGTTTGGTTTGATATTTGAAAATTACTAGAGGTGGTTTCAAGCAATTTGGAGATCATTTGGTTCAAAATGATTGTTTAAACCCCCATATGGTATTTTAGTCAAAAGGTGCTGACCTGGTCAACCAAGCTTGACCAGGGTCAGGGATTGAGTCCATTGCATTCCTAATGATTATTAGGGTGCATTGGAAGAGGTTTTGGGGTTTTATTTGAAAAGGCTATATTGAATTCTATAAAAAACTCTAAAATTGCCCTTAAGGGGCATTTTGGTCATTTTGATCCCTAGTCAACTGGGGGTCAAAGTGGGTCCACTAAAATACAGTTTAATGTTTAACAAGTTATTATCATGGGTCTGGATGTGGTCAGGGGGTTTGGAGAAGGCTCCAAGGTTACTATCCACTGGGTGACAGGTCCAGTGGCATAGGCCATAAATATTTGAAGGTTTTATAGCCTTTGAATTTTAATCCAGTTTTTGGGGTTAGAGACCTCAGATTGAGCTCAAATTTGGAGGGTTTCCTCTAGAGACATGTACTATCAATGTACAATTAATAGACTCTGAATCATAGGTCATTTGACTGGGGTTTGAAGTGTTTCAAAAATCCCTAAAAAAGGCCTTTCTAAAAGGGCCTTTAGACTTAGGATTTTGGCCTGAATTTCTGGGTTTAATCTAGATTTTGGATTTAAATGCTTGAATTTGAATTCTCTAAATCATTGACAATCATTTGAATGATCATTAATGATTAGACAAAATTAAAGTTGGATAGGAGGTTGAAATGACAAAGTGTGGGTTGATTGAAGGTCAGGATTGTCTTTGAAGTTTGAACTGGTTTGAGGTCTAGATTGATTTGAATTCGAATTGATCCTAGAATCTAGAAGAATTATAGGGTTTAGAATTTAGAAGAGTCTTAGAATCTGAATAACTTCTAGGGTTTGGAGTTTGGAAGGATCCTAGGATTTAGGAAGGTCCAAGGGGTCTAGGTTAATTTAAAACTGGATTGATCTAAGATCTAGATTGGTCTGGAAGAAACTCAAGGTCTAGATTCTAGGAGTTTTCTAGATTCTAAGAAATCTTAGGTTCTAGAATGTAGAAGAGTCCTAGGGCCTAAATAAATCCTAGGGTCTAGATTAGTCTGGAATTTAGATTAGTCTGGGATATAGATTGATCTAGGATTAGAAGTAATCCTAGGGTCTGGATTAACCTGGAGTTTGGAGTGATTTAAGATCTGAACTACTCCTAGGGTCTAGATTAATTTAAAATTGGGATTGGGTCCAAATGACCTCATACAAAAATAAGGTCAACACTAGTTCGAATGAAAATGGTCAAATTTGGATCTATGTTGACTATAGAGATCTTAATAACGCATGTTTTAAGAACGAGTTTCCTTTACACATACCTGAGCTCATAGTGGACATTGCCTCCCTGCATATTATTTTCTCCTTTATAGATGATTCATTTGGATATAAGCAATTCAATATGCCCCAAAAAGATAAGAGGAACACTATATTCAGAACCCCTATAGGGATCTATTGTTATAAGGTGATGCCATTTAATCTAAAAAATGTTGGTACAGCCATATAAATTTCAAACCCTCAAAAAGTAACCTAATGGTCATCTCTAACCTTTAGGAGTGATTTCAAGGAGTTTGGAGTGAGTTTGGTGCAAAAATAACAAAACCTCCTTTATTAAGCAATTAATTAATTGTAGAAAAATTCAAATCTAGCAAACTTAGTTTTATTTTACTCATCTTAGGGTCTAGTATTTATAAAAATTACCAAAACTCCACAACTTAATCTAAATCTAAAAGTCAAAAATTAGACCCCTCATTTAATGAATTAAAATAATTAATAAAAATTCAAAAACTAAACAAATGATTAAAATTCCAGCAAAACATCAGTCCAATCAATATAATCAGATAACCAACCCTAAAATACTCAACAAAAACTCCATTGATGAAGTTTCTTAGGATGGACTTCCTTAAGCTATGGGGATACATGTCCTAAGTAGACCTTGGATCTCATACACGTTATAATAAGGTCACAAACGGATTCAATAGAGTGTAAAATCATAAAATTAACTAAGCATTAACTAGTGAACTAAGATTAAAGCCTTAATTCAACTAAATCAACCACATTTTTAGCACTGACCACCTCGAGCTATGGGACTACATGTCCTAAGGAGACTTTGGTTGTCATGCCCATTGTGACAATGTCATGAACCACTTAATGGAAAACAAAATTACTAATCTAATCAAACAAATTAATAACCAATTAATTAAAAAATCATCAACCCTTAATTTAACCAACTAAATTAATTAAATAATATTGGTTATTACTTAGTAACCTCAGCCTCTGAGCCCATTAAATTAGCCTTAAGAAGGGTGAAATAAACCTCATGACCCTAGTGTAAAGAAAGAAAGTAAACAGTCAACAAATGAAATTTTTACAATTATTTTAATCATGAGCATTCATAGGAAACTCAAGATTCCTACGATGTATTTAACTACGAAGGCTTGCCTTCGTAGGAGATTTAAGACCGCAGAAAAAGTAAAATCCCATTCCATTTAGCTTCTAAATGGAATGGGGAAATTCTCTTTGTGAAAATTTAAAAAAATCATGATAAATCATTATTGTTATATTCAAATAATTGATGACAAATGATATTTTCTTCCACTAGAAAGGTATATCATTTATCATTATGAATTTGAATATGAGATTAATGATAATATATCTAGATTATTGTAGCTAATTACTCGATCGAACACTATTTTGACCCTTTAGAGTCATATATAGTTCTATCTTGAATTTAACTACAATAATCAGGATAAAATTCATAGTTTTATAATATAAACCCAGTAGAGAATGATATTTTCTCCTTATGACATGATATATTATTCATAATGATGCTCTCGACTTCAAAATTAAAATTCTATAAATCAAACTTTTCCAAAGATATTACAATCATAAATTGTTTTACACCTTTCAACAAAATTTGCAAATACTAGCTAATCAGGTTGGATATTGCTCCTCCCTAATAAATCTCACATCAATTAACTTTTTAACTAAGGAGATCACTTGTAGTTCCATAAAGTTTCATTCGTTGAGGTGCTTATCTAAAAGGAACCATTCATGGAAGAATTTCTACCTTATGGGCTGCTATATCGGGAGATAATCCAGGCACTTCTTTCTAACTCCACGTAAAACATTCTATGAATTCTTTTAATAATTCCACCATTTTATTTGCCTCATCCTCATTCAATAATGAACTTATGAAAGATGGACAAGGGTCTTCTTCAATTCTCATATTTATTTTCTTTAGATCATCAATCATATATTTAATTTCCTCTATAAGTTTTAGAGGTGTAGCCCTAACTTGGTAGTCTTCTAGATTATCTGAAGTTTCTAAATAGAGTTCATTAAAGATTTTAATGTTAGCTAAAATGAGACTATCAAAATCTAGCTTATTTGATATAACTAACCAATATTCATCATCATAAAACATACATAGAGTACTGAAGCCAATGCCTGATATTGACATATATTTATGGTTTTTTTATCCTATAAATATTCAAATTGTTGAGCTTCACTTTAGTCTAATTTGATGGCGTTAAACCTTACTTAGTGAACTTGATTACACAATTGGAGTACCAGTTAAAAGGGAGTTCCTCTATTTCATCCATAAATAGATTATTGAGGGTTACAATAGTTTTAGTGGTTTCGCTTGTAGAAGGTACAAATATGTTGACTTCAGTATCTAAGTTTAAGGGAAGAGAGGTTTTCACCTCTGATTATTTCACATTAATTTGGGAGAGTGGAGCAAGGGTAATATTTTTCACATATTTTTTTAACTTCTCCATAGTAAATAGATTTGAATCAGCGTCCCTAGTGACTTCCCTATCCTCGTCACTATTAGCTTTAACAGAAATCTCAAACTTTAGTTTGTTTATTCCTATATTCTACATCCTGTGGCTTTTTATCAATCACATAGGATTCATCCTCCAAACAAGATTCCAAATCGATATGTATTGTATGTGCCTTTATTTGTATGTATTGCTTTTTATTTTCTTTCATCAGTCTATTTTGCCATCATCTACTTATTCTACTAGATTGTTGGGTCATTCTACCATCTCTTTGTGAGGGAGGGGCAGATGACAACAAACATCATGTTTGAGATCAGAAAGCTTTTCTTTTATTTATTTTACTTTTTCTTCAGCCTGTTTGATATGTTTAGAGAAAATTTTCTACTTTTTAGGTAGACAGTATGAAGCATCTTCGTATATATCGACTTCATGAATTAAAAATGACTACAAGCCACCTTTAATACAGTGCTCTTCTCCCTCATGAGATTTTTTGATACACTAATGAAGGGTGGAATGCACCATTCTATATTAATGTAGCCAAGGTCTACCCAAAAGAGCATTAAAAGAAGTTTTGGAATCTATTATATGAAATTTGGCTTTGATCTTTAGGTTACATATTTGTAATAGTAAAGTGATTGAACACAAAGCTCTCCCGCCTTATTCGTTGAACCCGCATAACATTATTTTATCAGTGATGAGTTTGCGAGTTCTACCTTTAGGTATGCGAGAGTTCTAAGAAACATAATATTGACTGATGCACCTGGATCAACAAGGACACAAGACAATATGAAATTATCAATATTCATATATATATATATATATACATGATTATGATCCATAATTTCTAATAGTAAATCATCATCTAAAAATATAACTTCTAGAATCTCTTTGTAACTCAATGTTTCTTTAGACTATGTTTATGCTAACTAAATCATATTGATCTCTAGATTGAGTAAAGCTTTGATTAAAGCCTATCTTATTTATTTGAAAAGAATCAAAGCATCATTAATACTCGATTTTGCAAGGAGTTTTCTAAGATATGCTAACACATTACAATCCACTCTAGGAATATCTAATTAGCCACACATGGATTTGTTTGAACTGGAATTGAAGTTTTTAGATTATCAACCACCTGCTTTCCTTTGTAGGTTGATGGTGCTGATGGTGATAACACCTTACCACTGCACAGATTTACTTGGACTATCTCTTTTGAGGAAGAGACAGATTGTTCTTTGATTTTATATGCTTATTTATCTTTTATACTTCAGCTGATGAATTATTATAATAAGATATCTCAATATCTATAAAAATAGGATCACTCTGAATATCAAAGATAGGGAAATCACTATTAGAGAGGCATTGAAGAGATTCTCTTAATTCATCTATATTTAGTTCTGATTTTTTATATTTACTTTCTATTGCACTGTTTAAGTTATTAATTATATCATCATCACCAGAGATAGAAAAATTATACACTGAACCATTCTTCATTACTTTCTTAGTCTCTGGACGAATGAAATAGAATCATATAATGTAAGAGGCATAAGAGATTTTTCTTTCCCATTTAAAGAAATTAAAACTTTAGTTTTAATAATACAACTTTTATTTTCGGGTTCTTCTTTATGAACTACTGAAGATTGACCAGCTGATGTCTTCTCATGTTCTTCAATCAGAACTCTCTTATGTACTTATCCAAGAGGTGTTAGATCAACCTAGATGAGACTCTACTCTTTGAGATACCTCGATAGATGAATGATAGAGTTTATTTAGATTTTTTTTTAGAAGATTGGGATAAAGTTATATCCCAATCATCCTCAAATTTTAAATTTAAGATTGATGTGGAAAGCTCATCAACCATGAATTTAGCTGGTCCTTAACTAGAATCAATTAAATACTCCTTAGGTATCTCAACTGATCCTTCTTTAATGCTTCTTTTAAGCCACTCTTTGAAAGTTATGCAGTCCTTTATGTCATGACTAATCTTTCAATAATATGGGTAATACCTGGGTTGTCCCACTTTGCCAACATCTTTCAGCTTCTTTGGTTCAGACAACTTGAATTTAGTTTTCCTTAGAAGATTCTTGAAGATTCCTCTAATAACTTCCCTTTTGAATTAGTTGTTTTAGTTCTTAAGTGCCTCAAACATTTGCTTATTTTCTTATGTAGTGTAATAGGGTCTAGTTTTGAACTCTCGATCATTTTGAGGTTTATTGTATTATTGATATTGTGGAGGACAAATTAAATTTCCTTCCTGAATTTGCATTGGCTATTTTTCTTTATCCACCATAGACACTATTCCAAACTTCTTTGTCAAGACCTTCTAAGGTTTTTTTCTTTGCATTTCTATAGGGGATTGATCTTCTAAGAAAGTTAATTGAGGTATCTCCTCTTGGAGATTAGAGGACTTAGTTAATAACTTCCCAAAAGTTTTGATTATGAACCCTTTAAGTAAGAAATCAATTACGCCATGGATATTCTTCAAAAGAATTTCTATAGTGTGCTGCTCTTAGAGTTGAGGTTCACATTTCATACTGATATTCATCCATCTCAAGATGTAATCTACTAAATTTTCATCGGGTTTTTATGTTTTCATTACTAGATCCCTTACTGTGACATGATAATGTGCCACAACAAATATTTTAGTAAGCACTTATTCTAACATAGCAAAGTTGTGTACTAAACATGGGTTATATCAGCATACCATTCAAAGGTAATATCATATACACTTCTTAGAAATTATCAAAATAGTAGAGCATCGCTGCCTCCTACATTACAAAACCTAGCTCTGAAGAAGGCTAAGTGTTGCTTTGGATTCCCTGTTCCATCAAAATGTTTAAAGGAAGGTGGCATGAATCCTTTAGTATAAGGAACCAAGTCATATTCTTCTGGGTAGGTCTACCCCGTAGAATAGATGAGGAATCCTTTGATTGTGCTAGAGCTTCTTTAAATTGATGTTCCAACATTTGCTTTATATCTACTGTTTGTACTATCTCTTTCTCTAACATCACTACTTCAATTTTATTTTCCTTCATTGCCTCTTAAGATTTATTTTAGTGTTGCACAGACTCAACTAAAGTAGAATCTACATGAGCTTTAGTAGGAGGAACTTCTTTATTTTGTATAACGACCATATCCGCCATTAACTCTTCCATTTTCTTCTCCATTGTAGCTATCTTTTCATCTTTCTAACTTAGCTAATCTAGAAGACTGATAGTCAGATTAGGGACATATTCTTCATCATTATCTTCTTCCTCCATAATTTTTATATATATTGGATTTAATTTTTTCTTCTTTTTGTCTTGCTAGGTAGACAATTATGTATCCACCATGAATGCACATTCAATCATTTTCTCATCTAAAACATTTAAAGTTGTTAGTTTATTCGCTTCTTACTCATCTTTTTCTGGATACTTTCTTTAAAATAGTTCATCATTTCTTCTAAGTATTTTCCTGATACATTGTGCGAGTTAATTAGGATGTATTCTTTCTTTGAAGAAGATTCTTCTTGATCTCTAATCTACTTTCTCCTTTCTTCTAGTACACCTTATTTTTTGATAATAGATGCAGTAGAAGTGGCAACTATTTTAGGCCACCAAACCTTCTTCTCAGTGGATAATGAGTTTGACTGACTCATTGGTTTCAGTCTTACCAGATCAAAATGACAAGATGATTTACTACCTTTCAAATAATACAGATCAACCCTTGGTGATTAATGAGCCATGGATTGATGGAAGACTTTAGTAATTTTACTCCTCACTTGAATAGACTTAGGAGGATGAATTGGATCATGCCTTCGATAATTAATAGCCTTACTTATTTGATTATCAACATGAATTGATTTGTTATTGGATTGAGATAGTCCTCTTAACTCTCTTGGATAACTAACCCTGCTTGCTAAATTTTTAGATCTAGAATCCCTTTGATTCTTCTCCTTTCAGTTGATGGGATAACTCTTTCTCAACACATTTTAGACTCCGCCTGAGTAGAGATTACTCCTTTCACAGACTTCAAGAATTTTAACTTAGATTATATATATAATTGTTTGCACAGCCACGGACTAATCCATCTAACAAACTTTTAAATTTCCTCCTTCTCATAGATAGAGAGACGATAGTAGGTGCCTTAGGAATAACTTAAGGAGAAGAATTTATTATTCAGAGAATATTCTCTTCTCCAATAGCATGAGATAGGGGATAGAAATGATTGGGACTTATTATAGGTGATTTATAAACAACATCAAATTTCTTAGCTACAATTTCAGTAGACTTCAGTTTAGCTGCTTCAGCTATAGTATTGATCAAATTTTCCCTTCGATCATTTTTAACTTCTCTAACCTTCACCTCAGATGATGATTCTTGTTCCTCCTTTGATACTAAGTCATCTTTGTTATAGTGAAGGATGGTCCCATCTCAAAGTTTCCCATATAGGGAAGTTCAGATATGATTGGTGCCTTTCCCTTCTGGCTATCAGATAGCCTTGGGAAAGTAAGGTGGGAGAAAATTGATGGTTTAGTAGTTACAGGAGTAACTATAAACCCACCCTCAATTGGGAGTTTTGCATATTCAGCTTTGACCACAACAGACTATGGTGCACATAAGTTAAACTAAATAGTGACCATTAATCTAAACTAGATTAAAGTACATCAACAGATGGAGCCTGGTTGATAGTCAAGTTCATGTCATTGGAGAACGAGAAGATTAGTTTTCCAATCATTATTTTTATAATTGACCAAAATCATATATCAATCTCTAAAATCCAACTTCCTTTAATAAGACATATGTTTGAAGATATACTAAGTAAAGTTTATTGAATCCCCAAAGCATGATTAAACTATAGCTAATCAGAGATTTTGACTTTTAAATGGACCCAGCCTATGCAAACATAGACTAGAAAGATGTTTGGAATTAAACTTTCAAGAGATGATTGAAGTTTAATTTGAATTTAGCCTTTAAAAGAACATTGAACAAGGACTTTGTTGCAACTTAGTTTTCAAAACTATGTTTTTATATTATGTGTGAGTTTTTGATAATACCAAAATATTATTGTGTTGATTATTGTTTCTCCTAACATTTATAAGATACATTTTTTTTGTATTGCTTCTGTGTACTAACATTTCAGAGAAATCATACTCCAGACTGCCAAAGACTTTAAGATAAATTAGATTAGGGTTCTTGTAATTAAAGTCTGTAATTTTTTTATTTTTTATTGAGTATGAGAGAGTGTGATTACAAATGGGTAAACGTGCACACACACACTTGGGAGTGATTTAAAAACTTAAATTTTAAAACTAATCGTAATGTATGATTTTAAAATCATACTAGACTATTTGTCTTGGTAGTTCCTCCCAAAATGAAGTTAATCAAATCATGCCAAGAAAATTTTTTAAGTACTATTCATATTGTATGATTTTAGGTTCGCTCTGTATGATCTAGTTTCATACAGATGGTTCACAGAGTATAAAATGGTGCTTTCCACTTTCATACAAGGAAAATATGATTTAATTGAACTGTTTGTACTGTACGAAGTTGGTTTGTCCTAGATGCTGGTCAGAGTATAAAATCAAGTTCGTACCCGTTCATCCTATACAAACTCATCAATATTTGAACTGATCGTACTATACGAAGTTGGTTTGTCCTAGACACCAGCCAGAGTATGAAATCAGGTTTATACATATTCATCTCGTACAAACTCAATAATTTTTAACTGATCGTATTATACGATGTTGGTTTGTATAGACATCGATCAGAGTATGAAATGAGGTTCGTATTGCATCGTACATCATTTTTAAACTGTTCATACGTATGAAGTACGATCGTACTGTATGATCCAAGTCCGTCAAACTTAAAATTTTTTATTTTTAGGATGGTTTTTCTTGTCCTTTGTATATAAGGGTCCTAAAAACTGACTATCTGGAATCCTTCTGTGAATTTCTTCTTGAGAGTAATAGAGAGTGTTTTGGGAGAGTGTTTGGGAATAAGAATTATGAGATCTTGCAAGTAGAAATTGTGAAGGGTTCATAAGGTTACCCAAAGATAAGGATCTCTTTAGATGTACTTCAAATCTCTGCCCTACCTTTTTAAAGACTCTTGAGAGAAGATCTTTAGAAGGGATTTGGTACTCTACCATCATCAGGGGGGTGAGCAAGGATAATGGTACACTGCTGACACCATGAGAGTGTGAAAGGATGTTGATTCTCTAACATCATTAGGAGGGTGAGGAAGGACAACAATACTCTACCGACACCATGAGAGTGTGAAAGGATGCTGGTTCTCTGTCATCATCAGAAGGGTGAGAAATGATGACAGTACTCAGCTACACCGGGTTTGGTGGAAGAGAGGTTATTATAAGGGCTTCTCCTCCTTACTGTGGGAGCAAAATGAGAGTCACTTTGGTATAGTGCAATACCTGAAGAGGGAGTCTTCAGGGAGTGGATGTAGGTCTAGTTGGACCGAACCACTTTAAAATTCTATGTTCTTATGTCTTGCTTTTTATGGCTTTTTTATTTTTCTACACTTTTGCAATTTGTGGTTGAAAATTTTATTTTGAGAAAATAAATTATTGTGAGTAAAATCTTAAATCGCTTTTCTAAACTACCAAGAATTTTTAAATTACCAATTTAGTAGCCCTTTCTACTGCTGAAGCAGAATATATTGCCTTAGGTAATTATGTAGTACAAATTCTTTGGTTAAAATAATAATTGATTGACTTAAGATTTTCTATTGGCATAATTCTAATTTTCTGTGATAATACTAGTGCCATATGCATTTCAAAGAATCTTATTCAGCATTCTAAAACCAAGCATATAGATATAAGGCATCACTTCATTAGAGATCATGTAGCTAAGGGAGAGATTGAATTGCATCATGTTGCTAGGGAAAATACTCTTGCAGACATTTTCACAAAATCATTGGCTTTTGACACATTTAACACTTTAAGGATCAGATTAGGTGTGATTAATCTTAATGCTTAAATTGAAATTCTGCAAACTTGATTTGTTGTGTAATTGTATGTTTGTTTATTTTCTTAGGTTGATTATAAGGTTTTGTTGTTTGTATTTTGCTTTTATTGGTTTGTTTGTTTCTTGATTATTTTCTCTTTTGTTAATTATATACTTGTTTGTTTTTTATTTTACTGGAAGCATGTCATATTTTTTGATGAGATTTTTTGTTTATCATGTCTTATTTTTTAAGTGTTCATTTCATACTAGACAAAATTTTTTCGTACTGTATAAATTCTGTAGCATGTACATGATAAAGTTCTGAGTTGAGAATATAAAACTTAGTTTTTCATAGGATCTCGTACTGCATGATGATTTCATCATACTATACGATATATATTATTTAGTCTATACGCTTAGGGATGGTTTTCCAGAAAATGTCAGTTATTGATTATAGATCGTACGTACAAAAATAATTTCATTTGTACGATCCTGTTGTCAGTTCATTATGGGGGACGAACCTAACTATCATAAAAATAATCTTTAATTTTTTGATCCTCCTGAGTTGAACACGTGTTCTTCTATACAATCGTTTGGTAAAAAAGTCTATATCAAAAGATGCCTCAAAAATGGCATTTTATGAAAAGCTATTTCATTTTGGCCTTATCCGTTCATACGTACAAAAATCTTTTCATCATGAATAATTTTATAATCATACGTACAATCTAAATTTTGTACTATATAATATGTCATTTTTCTTTAAATAGAAGGGTCTTTGGATAAGGTTTTCATCACTTTCTCATCCGTTCCAAACCTTCTAGAGCCCAAATCTTAGGAATGGCAAGAAGTAGCAAACGACCTCACACCTCGAAGGGATCTTCTTCTAGATCTGATAGGGATGATAATTTTCTATCTATAAAAAATGAGGAAGCCTTTTCTGGGTATATTGGAGCTAAGATTACTCGTTCTAGACTCCTAATCTAAAGTGACATTCAAATTGCAAATCTGGTTTCAAAAAGTACAGTTTTGATGATCACAAACATATTTGTATTCTATTTTGCTTGGCTAACCCATTTCAGGTACAAAAGATCAAAAGTAACTCAAGCCAACTCAACATCAGGTCTAAGTGTGTCTAAATGTACTATTTTCCTTTTCTTGAGTCAATTGTAATGTAACTGATCCCCTAGCTAAGCAACCTTGCACACACACACTCAGGAGGAGAGCTTGAGTGAATTAGAGTTTCTGTTCAGTTTTTGTTCAGATCATCCTGGACGATATTGACATCGTCCTGGAAGATCAAGTGAAAACATAAACCCTACTTAGGGTGACCAAGTTAAGTTTGTCTGATTAAGCCGATCATCCTGGATGATCCATACATCGTCCGGAATGATAGGCTCAAATCAGAAATTCTCAACCGCCAGATCAAGTTAGGCAAGTTTTATTTTTAGAGATTTGATCTAATCGTCCTGAATGATCCAGTATAATCATGCCTAAATTAGTCTGGAGATTAAGTATTCTGATTTAATCAATGAACATAATTTATTGAAAACCTCGCACGTTGATTTAGAGAATGCTTTCAAAGAATTAGACAATCTGACATGTGAAGTGGAGAGTAGCAATGGTGTATTGAAATTTGAAATTACAAGTCTTAACAAGGAGAATGAATTTCTTAAAGTTAAAATCAATGCTTTTGAGAAAAATGAAACACCTCCTACTTTTACAGAGTTTTATGCACCTCCACCTTTTGAAGAATCTGTTTCAAAATCATCAAAGCATGTTTCATACAAACCTAGGAAGCGGCACTATCACCTACGTAGATTAGTTAACACTTTTCCTGGTGTTAGATATTTTTTCTGTGGTATGTTAGGACAAATCTCCCACACCTGCACTGTTCACCGTAGTACACATTGGGTATGGAGGCCTAAATTGCCTTTTTCACAGCACAGCACACATGTATTACATTCTTCTTTTCATAAGAAGGAACCCAAACCTATTTGGGTTCCTAAATCTGATGTTTGATGATTTTATAGGTGTGCTCTCATACAAGACCTCGTGAGATCATGTGGTACCTGGACAGCGGATATTCAAGACACATGACTAGAGATGCAAATCAATTCATTTCGCTGGAGGTCAGGGCTGGAGGCAAGATTACACTTGGAGATAACACCACCAGGAGGGTGGTAGGTTCAGGTATAATTGGTGATTCAAAGAATTTTATGATTGATAATATTTTGCTTGTAGATGGACTGAAAAATAACCTACTGAGCATCAGTCAACTCTGTGACAAAGGATATAACATCAAATTCCTGCCCACTTGCTGCATTTTAAGCTTAAACGACAAAGTTGTTTTGCAGGGATAAAGGATTAACAATGTCTACAAGCTGGATGTAAGTTGCATTAAAGCTAAAAATTCAATTTGCTTAAAAACTGTTGCTGATGAGTCTTGGTTGTGGCATAGGAGATTGTGTTATGCTAGTATGAAAATCCTTAGGAGAGTCACCCAAAATGACTTAGTTAGAGGTGTCCCTAAGCTTAAGTTCACTAAGGACCACCTATGTGATGCCTACTAATTAGGAAAGCAAGTCCAGTCCTCCTTTCACTCTGTTAAGGATATTAGCACCTCTAGACCTTTAGAAGTCCTTCACATGGATCTCTTTGGACCCATTAGCACTAACAACTTAGGGGGGAAAGTCTATGGTTTTATGATTGTTGATGATTATTCGAGGTTCACTTGGATTAAATTTTCGTCACATAAATCTGAGTCATTTGATGAATTTAAGTCCTTCTCCACTTGGATTCAGAGGAAGTTAGGTTGTGAGATGTTGACTATTCATAATGATCATGGTGGAGAGCTTAAAAATATGAAGTTTGGAAGTTTCTATGAGGAGCAAGGGATTAGTCACAAATTTTCAGCTTCTAGGACCCCTCAGTAGAACGGGGTAGCTGAAAAAAGGAACGGGACCTTAGTGGAAACTGCTAGAGCCATGCTTGCTGAGTATTCACTTCCAAAATACTTTTGGGCTGAAGTGGTGAGCACTGCCTGTTATGTGCTGAATAGGGTGAATGTTACATCAAATCTGAATAAGATACCTTATGAGAACATAAAGGGCAGAACTCAAAACCTGTCCCACCTACATGTCTTTGACTGTAAGGTGTTCATTCTGTATAACAAGAAATCATCTTTAGGAAAGTTTGACCCTAAATCTGATGAAGGAGTGTTCTTAGGCTATTCTAGTGTGGGGAAATCCTTTAGGGTGTTTAATAAGAGGACTTTGGTGGTGGAAGAGACAACTCATGTGGTGTTTGATGAATCTGATCCTAAGGTGACTAGAGTTGAGGAAGAAGAAGAGGTAGAGGAGATTACCCAAGGGGTTGAAAATACAAATTTGGAGGAAAGGGTAGAACCTCAAACCACTCTACCTAGAGATTGGAGATATTCTTCAAGTCATCCTAAAGAAATGATCTTAAGAGACCCTTCTGAAGGTGTTAGGACTAGGTATAGACTTAGGAAGGAAGTAAACCACTCTGTCTTTATCTCAATGACTGAACCCACCAACATCAATCAAGCCCTTTCTAATGAGTTTTGGATCTTAGCTATGCATCAAAAACTAAATCAATTTATAAGGAATGATGTTTGGGAGTTAGTAGAATGACCTAGGAATTAAAGTATAGTGGGAACCAAGTGGGTCTTTAAGAAAAAGATGAATGATTCTGGTGTGGTGGTTAGGAATAAGGCAAGATTGGTGGCTAAGGGGTATAATCAGATTGAAGGGATTGATTTTAAGGAGACCTTTACCCCTATAGCTAGATTGGAAGCCATAAGAGTGCTACTAGCCTTTACCTATTATCAGGGATTTATGTTATTTCAAATGGATGTCAAGGGTACCTTTTTAAATGGGGTAATAAAAGAGTATATTTTTGTAGAACAACCCCCAGGTTTTGAGAGTTCCCAATATCCAAATCATGTTTACAAATTAAAAAAGGCCTTATATGGATTGAAATAGGCACCTAGAGCTTGGTATGAGAGGCTTACCACATTCCTAATAGAAAGAGAATTTATTAAGGGGAGCGTAGACACCACCCTTTTCTGAGAAGAGTAGGGGATGATTTACTCATTGTCCAGATCTATGTTGATGATATAATTTTTGGATCTTCTGATAAATATTTATGTGATAAGTTTTCTAAAATAATGAGTAAGGAGTTTGAGATGAGTATGATTGGATAATTGTCCTACTTTTTAGGGTTTAATATAAGGCAAATGGATGATGGAACCTTTCTAAATCAATCTAAATACCCTAAGGACATTTTGAAGAAATATGAAATGGACAAAGCCAAGTCAATCAACATTCCCATGACCTCCTCTGTTCAGTTAGATAAGGATTCAAGTGCAAAATCTATTGATCAGAAGAAGTAGAAAGAAATAATTGGATCACTGCTTTACCTTACTGCTAGCCGACCTGATATTATGTTTAGTGTTTGTCTTTGTGCTAGGTTTCAAGCTGATCCTAAAGAGTCCCACCTGACTATTGTTAAGAGAATTCTTAGATATCTTTTAGGAACCCCAAACCTAGGAATCTGGTACCCTAGGCACAGTACCTCTTTTGAGATTATTGGATATTCTGATTCTGACTTTGTATGGTGTAGGGTGGATAGAAAGAGCACTTCTAAAATTTGTTAATTCATAGGACAGTCTTTAATCTCCTGGTCTAGTAGAAAATAGAACTCAGTTGCACTTTCCACTGTTAAAGTTGAGTATGTTACCTTAGGAAGTTATGTGGCTCAAGTTTTTTGGTTGAAGCAACAAGTCTTGGATTTAGGATTACCTGTGGGCACAATTTCTGTTCTGTGTGATAATACTAGTGCCATCTATATCACTAAGAATCCAATCCAACATTCTAGAACCAAACAAATTGATATAAGGCATCACTTCATTAGGGACCATGTTATAAAGGGGACATTGAGCTACATCATGTAACAACTGAAAATCCGTTGGATGGCATATTTACTAAACCACTGGCCTTTGACTCATTCAGTATTTTGAGGACCATATTAGGTGTGATTGACATAAATGCTTGATTTTGAAGACTACTGATTTCTGATTTGTCTATTTTTCATTATGTTTCTATTAGTTAGCTGTTTGATTTGATTATTTATTTTCTATTATTTTGGTTTTTCTGTTGACTTCTGTTTTAGCCTAGGTGTCAGTTTGATTTGAGTATTTATTTTTGATGTAATTTTCTACTTATTTTTATTCACTGGTTCATCTCTCCTATTTACTATTTTATGCTTTTCAAAATCCGATCACTGCTCACTACTGCTGATAAACTAGACTTGTGAATGAAAATTTTTGCCTTGTCTTTTGGTTTGAAGCTTGTAAGCAGTGATTGATTCCACTGGATCTGTTAAAGGGAAGAAACATCGATGATTGTTTCTCTTCCTCTAACTCCTTTAATGGTTTATTATTTCTTTTGGAAAAAAATCTTCTTCAAAATTAAAAAGTTAGTTTTTGAAATAGAGATCTGTTTTATCTTCCTACAGTAATCTACCTCATATAAATAGTATTTTTAAAGTTTTGAGTCATTATTATGATTTTTTGAACCAAGTGATTGCACCTATCATATGATGTATGGTTTTTTCTTTGTGAATTACTCTTCCTTATTGTGGAGAGTGAGTTTTGTCGTCTCATATGTCTGGAAGATAATTTCACAGCTGAGACTCTTTAGCGATTATGAAAGGAAGAAAGCTTATAAAAGATGTGTAGTGCGCCAAACAAATTGAAAAAGAGGCACAAAATGAGCCCAAAACTGAAAAGATGCGAAATATCGCCAAACTGTATCAAAAATCAAAAAATGCGCAAAGCGCCAAATAAATTGAAAAGAGGCACAAAATGAGCCCAAACCAAGCTTTCTTCCCTTTCAGATTGTTAGATGTCTTAGAAAACTCCGTACGCCACTTAATATTTTCAAAAGCTTGAGTTTTGAAAATCTTGATTTTTGATTTCTTACTTTGTAATACTATTATATCAGATATTTTTCTGGAACGAGGCTTGAAAGGATCTCTTTTTGAATCCAATTTCTTTTCTTCTAAATTGGATTTTTATTTTGAAAGGAATGTGCACCTACAAGATGTCCGAGGTGGGAGTTACGAAAGTTGATTTTCCAACTTTTCTAGATTTCAGTGCTCTCGATCATCTTCTTATTCATTTTTGGATTATAAATCAAGGGAAAATTATGATTTACTAGAGCAGATCGATTAAAAAAAATCGTTGTTTTTTTGTGTGTTTTTGTGTTTCTCGTTTCGAATTTTATTTACTCTGCTTGTGTTTTTCATTTTATTATATTTATTTTTTTGGGATCCCTGATCTTTCATTCGCCGCCATTCACAGTTACTTCACGCCACCACCACCTCCTCCTTCTGATCAGGATCCGCCTCTGTTTTAGTTTTGTGTTTTATGCTATTTTTTGTCTGTATTGTTGTGTCAATTTCTCCTCCTTTTTATTATGTCAAAAGGGGGAGTTGGTTGTAGCAGTTTTTATTTTATGTATTGATCGTGTTTTGTATTATTTATTTTCTTTATAGATATTTTCTTGTATTGTTCTAGTTGTTCAATGAAATTTGGAAAGAAATTTATTTTTCGATGTGTGTTGCTTAACTCCTAATTCTTTTATTTTAAACAACTGCATAAATATTTACCATCACCAAAAAGGGGGAGATTATTGCAAATCTGGTTTTAAAAAGTATAGTTTTGATGATGACAAACATGTTTATATTCTGTTTTGCTTGGCTAACCCATTTCAGGTACAAAAGATCAAAAGCAACTCAAGCCAGTTCAAGATCGGGTACAAGTGTGTCTAAATGTACTATTTTCCTTTTTTTGAGTCAATTGTAATGTAACTGATCCCCTAGCTAAGCAACCTTGCACACACACTCAGGGGGAGAGCTTGAGTGAATTAGAGTTTATGTTCAGTTTTTGTTCAGATTGTCCTGGACGATATTTACATCGTCCTGAACGATCAAGTGAAAACAGAAACCCTAATTAGGGCGACCAAGTTAAGTCTGTCTGATTAAGCCGATCATCCTGGACGATCCATACATCGTACGGGATAATAAGCTCAAAGTAGAAACTCTCAGCCGCCAGATCAAGTTAGATAAGTTTTATTTTTTCATGATCTAGTACAATCATGCCTAAATTAGTTTGGTGATTAAGAAAAGTAATTAATATTTAATTGATATGATCACATCGTCTGGGACGATCAGGATCGTCTAGTGTGTTTCACTTGTACGTCCAGAGCGGTGCTCAGGATGATTTTGGCACTTTTTAAACTAATCGTACAGGATGATATCCGTATCATCCTGGACGATATCCATATCGTCCACGACGATCAAGTCATTTTTAGGTCGTCCAGCACAAGTTTCTCTGGACGACCAGAGCGGTCTTCTGGATGAAATTTCTAAATTTATATTAATCATCCAGGATGATCGCAGAATCGTACGAGACGATCTGAATAAATTTTTCTACTGATCGTCCAGAAGGGCTAGATCTTCCAGGCTGAAACAGGTGATTTTGAACTGATCGTACAGGACGATCGTCCTGGATGATCTTGGCCGACCAGTTAAGATTTAGGGCAAATTTTGAGCCCTCCTATAAAAGATCTTTTTCTTCCAACAAGAAAAATCTTTTGCCACTTTCCTTTCCAGAGAAACTCTAGAGAGAGAGAGTTTGGGAGAGAGAGAGGATCTTGTGAGGGGGAGTTTATGAGGGTTTCGCAAAGGTTGCTCCAAGCAAGGATCAGAGTCATCTTCTCCGTTCGTTGTCTCTCATCTTATTGGTGATTTCTGTGGGAGGATCATTCGTAAGAAGATCCGGGTTCTCTGCCCACTTCAGGAGGAAGTGAAAGGACTTCAGGTTCTCTGCTTACTTCAGGAGGAAGCGAAAGGAGTCCGAGGTTCTCTGCCTACTTCAGGAGAAAGCGAAAGGAGGTTAAGTTCTCTACCTCACCGTGTCGGTGGAAAGGAGTTTTTATACAGGCTTCTCCACCTTACTGTGGGAGCAGAAGGAGAGTCACTTTGAGTTAGTGCAATACCCGGAGGGGAGGCTCCGGGGAGTGGACATAGGTCAAGTTGATCGAACCACTATAAAATCTGGTGTGTTCTTTCTGATTACTTTCTGCACTTTAGTTTTCTGTGATTATCTGCTTGGGTGAAATCTGTGGTTGATCTTTTCGTTTATGTATTTAGTTATATTCGCTGCAAATCATCGAAAAGATTTTTTACTGTTGCTCTCGAATTTTTAAATAACCAATTCACCCTCCCCCCTCTTGGTTAGCCTCGGGACTAGTTCATCAGGGCTTAACATCCCTATCAAACTTTCAAGTGATATCAGAGCGGGATTCATAAAATCAAGTTTTGAAAAACTTTTGAATTTGATCCATGGCTAACTTTGGTAATCGTAATACTGCTGAAGGTTATTCAATTACACGACCGCCATTATTTGATAACATACCTTTTGATTTTTGAAAAACTCGCATGTCTACTTTTCTTCAATCAATTGATTATCGCATGTGGATGCTTGTTAAGGATGGGTATGAACCACCGTTTAAAATGATTAACAATGTTAAAACTGAACTGCCTTTCACTGATTGGACCTCTGATGATCGTGACTTAGCCCAACTGAATGCCAAATGTTTGAACTATTTTTTCTGTGCCTTAAATCTAAAGATTACATGCATGTCTCTACTTGCACAACTGGTAAAGATATTTGGGATAGATTGTGCATCACTTATGAAGGTACAACTGAAGTCAAACAGTCTAGGTTAAACATATTGCTTCATGACTACAAACTTTTTCACATGAAACCTATTGAATTTATTTCTAAAATGTATACAAGGTTCACTCAAATTGTCACTTCTTTTCATGCCTTAGGAAGAGATCTTACAAACTATAAAAGAGTGAACAAAATTCTTGGATGCTTGCCTTCTTCGTATGATGCTAAAATAATTGTAATCACTGAATCTAAAGATTTGAATACTTACTCTATTGATAGCTTACTTGGATCACTCATTGCTTACGAGCAAGGGGTGAACCAAAGATTGCTTGATGCAGGTGAGAAGAAGAAGGAGAAAACAGTGGCACTGAAGGCCAACGAAACTAACACTGATTCTTTCGGGTCTGATAGCGATGATGTTACCTTAATCACTAGGCAATTCAAAAGCTTTATAAGGAAGAAACATAAGAACTTTCAGAAGTGGAACAAGGATAAGTCCAATAAAAATTTCAAAGGTTCATTTGATACTGTTTGTTTTGAATGCAGGAAGCCTGGACACATTAAGGCTGACTGTCCTACACTTAAAGCTCACCCAAGTAAGGAGAAGGGTGAGGAGAAACACAAGTTTAGGAAGGACAAGAAGCAGATTCAAAAGGCATTATGGGCAGATTCTGCATCCGACTCCTCTAAGACTGAAGCTGAAGAGGAGGAAACTAATTTGTGTCTGATGGCTGATGATCATCCTGGTCAATCTAACCAGGAAGAGATATGTGAGGTTACTTACGATCAATTATTTGAAGTGTCTGAAAGAATTCATGCATCGTATAGGAAGCTCAAGAAAACTCATGCTAGCTTGAAACTAGAATTTCTGAACTTACAAAAAAGCATGAAATGTTGATTAAAGATCATTCTACTGTTGATTGCAATCACATGTCTTTACTTGATGAATTTGATGAAGTGAACAAAAAGTATTCTGATTTAATCATTGAACATAATTTACTGAAAACCTCGCACGTTGATTTAGAGAAGGCTTTCAAAGAATTAGATAATCTGGCATGTAAAGTGGAGAGTAGCAATGGTGCATTAAAATTTGAAATTACAAGTCTTAAACAAGAATGAATTTCTTAAAGTTAAAATTAGTGCTTTTGAGAAAAATGAAATACCTCCTACTTTTGCACAGTTTTATGCACCTCCACCTTTTAAAGAATCTATTTCAAAATCATCAAAGCATGTTTCATACAAACCAAGGAAGAGGCACTATCACCCACGTAAACTAGTTAACCCTTTTCTTGGTATTAGATATTTCTCCTGTGGCATGTTAGAACACATCTCCCACACCTGCACTATTTACCATAATACACATTGGGTATGGAGGCCCAAATTGCTTGTTTCACAGCACAGCACACATGCATTGTATTCTTCTTTTCATAAGAAGGAACCCAAACAATCTGAAATTTGATGATTTTATAGGTGTGCCCTCATACAAGACCTCGTGAGAGCATGTGGTACCTGGATAGCGGATGTTCAAGACACATGACTGGAGATGTAAATCAGTTCATTTTGCTGGACGCCAGGGCTGGAGGCAAGGTTACACTTGGAGATTACACCACCAGGAGGGTGGTAGGTTCAGATATAATTGGTGATTCAAAGAATTTTATGATTGACAATATTTTGCTTGTAGATAAACTGAAAAATAACCTACTGAGCATCAGTCAACTCTGTGACAAAGGATACAACATCAAATTCCTGCCCACTTGCTGCATTTTAAGCTTAAATGACAAAGTTATTTTACAGGGACAAAGGATCAACAATGTCTACAAGCTGGATATAAGTTGCATTAAAGCTAAAAATTCAATTTACTTAAAAACTGCTGCTGATGAGTCTTGGTTGTGGCGTAGGAGATTGTGTCATGCCAGTATGAAAACCCTTAGGAGAGTCACCCAAAAGGACTTAGTTAGAGGTGTCCCTAAGCTTAAGTTCACTAAGGACCACCTATGTGATGCTTGTCAATTAGGAAAGCAAGTCCAGTCCTCCTTTCACTCTGTTAAGGACATTAGCACCTCTAGACCTTTAGAAGTCCTTCACATGGATCTCTTTGGACCCATTAGCACTGACAACTTAGGGGGGAAAGTCTATGGTTTTGTGATTGTTGATGATTATTCGAGGTTCACTTGGATTAAATTTATGTCACATAAATCTGAGTCATTTGATGAATTTAAGTCCTTCTCCACTTGGATTCAGAGGAAGTTAGGTTGTGAGATCTTGAATATTCATAGTGATCATGGTGGAGAGTTTAAAAATATGAATTTTGGAATTTTCTATGAGGAGCAAGGGATTAGTCAGAATTTTTTAGCTCCTAGGACCCCTCAGTAGAACGGGGTAGCTGAAAGGAAGAACATGACCTTAATGGAAGCTGCTAGAGCCATGCTTACTGAGTATTCACTTCCAAAATACTTTTGGGCTTAAGCAGTGAACACTGCCTGTTATGTGCTGAATAGGGTGAATGTTAGATCAAATCTGAATGAAACACCTTACGAGATCATTAAAGGTAGAACTCCAAACTTGTCCCACCTCCATGTCTTTGGCTGTAAGGTTTTCATTCTGAACAATAGAAAATCATCCTTAGGAAAGTTTGACCCCAAATCTGATGAAGGAGTGTTCTTAGGCTATTCTTGTGTGGGGAAATCCTTTAGGGTGTTTAATAAGAGGACTTTGGTGGTGGAAGAGATAACTCATGAGGTATTTGATGAATCTGATCTAAGGTGACTAGAGTTGAGGAAGAAGAAGAGGTAGAGGAGATTACCCAAGGGGTTGAAAATGTAAATCTGGAGGAAAGGGTAGAACCTCAAACCACTCTGTCTAGAGATTGGAGATATTCTTTGAGTCATCCTAAAGAACTGATCTTAGGAGACCCATCTGAAGGTGTTAGGACTAGGCATGAACTTAGGAAGGAAATAAATCACTCTGCCTTTATCTCAATGACTGAACCCAGCAACATCAATCAAGCCCTTTCTAATGAGTTTTGGATCTTAGCTATGCAAGAAGAACTGAATCAATTTGTAAGGAATGATATTTGTGAGTTAGTAGAAAGACGTAGGAATCAAAGCATAGTGGGAACCAAGTGGGTCTTTAAGAATAAGATGAATGATTCTTGTGTGGTGGTTAGGAATAAGGCAAGATTGGTGGCTAAGGGGTATAATCAGATTGAAGGGATTAATTTTGAGGAGACCTTTGCCCCTATAGCTAGATTGGAAGCCATTAGAGTGCTACTAGCCTTTGCCTATTATAGGGAATTTAAGCTATTTCAAATGGATGTCAAGAGTGCCTTTTTAAATGAGGTAATAAAAGAGGATGTTTTTATAAAACAACTCCTAGGTTTTGAGAGTTCCCAATATCCAAATCATGTTTACAAATTAAAAAAGGCCTTATATGGATTGAAATAGGCACCCAGAGCTTGGTATGAGAGGCTTAGCACATTCTTGTTAGAAAGAGAGTTTGTTAAGGGGAGTGTAGACACCGCCCTTTTTCTGAGGAGAGTAGGGGATGATTTACTCATTATCCAGATCTATGTTGATGATATAATTTTTATATCTTCTGATAAATATTTATGTGATAAGTTTTCTAAAATAATGAGTAAGGAGTTTGAGATGAGTATGATTGGATAATTATCCTACTTTTTGGGGTTTAGCATAACGTAAATGGATGATGGAACCTTTCTAAATCAATCTAAATACACTAAGGACATTTTGAAGAAATATGAAATGGACAAACCCAAGCCAATCAACACTCCCATGAGCTCCTCTGTTCAGTTATATACAGATTCAAGTGGAAAATCTGTTGATCAAAAGAAGTATATAGAAATAATTGGATCACTGCTTTACCTGACTGCTAACCGACCTGATATCATGTTTAGTGTTTATCATTGTGTTAGGTTTCAAGTTGTTCCTAAAGAGTCCCACCTGACTGCTGTTAAGAGAATTCTTAGATATCTTTTAGGGACCCCAAACCTAGGAATCTGGTACCCTAGGCACAGCACCTCTTTTGAGATTATTGGATATTCTTATTTGACTTTGCAGGGTGTAGGGTGGATAGAAAGAGCACTTCTGGAACTTGTCAATTCATAGGGCAGTCTTTAGTCTCCTGGTCCAGTAAAAAATAGAACTCAGTTGCACTTTCCACTGCTGAAGCTGAGTACATTGCCTTAGGAAGTTATGTGGCTCAAGTTCTTTATTGAAGCAACAAGTCTTGGATTTAGGATTACCTGTGGGCATAATTTCTATTCTGTGTGATAATACTAGTACCATCTGTATCTCTAAGAATCCAATCTAACATTCTAAAACCAAACACATTGATATAAGGCATCACTTCATTAGGGACCATATTACAAAAGGGGACATTGAGCTACATCATGTAGCAACTAAAAATCAGCTGGCTGACATATTTACTAAACCACTAGCCTTTAACTCATTCAACATTTTGAGGACCAGATTAGGTGTGATTGACATAAATGCTTGATTCTAATGACTACTGATTTTTGATTTGTCTATTTTTCATTCTATTTCTATTAGTTAGCTGTTTGATTTGATTATTTATTTTCTATTGTTTTTATTTTTCTGGTGACTTCTGTTTTATCCTAGGTGTTAGTTGGATTTGAGTATTTATTTTTGATGCAATTTTCTACTTATTTTTATTCACTGGTTCATCTCTCTTATTTACTATTTTATGCTTTTCAAAATCCGATCACTGCTCACTACTGCTGATAAACTGGACGTGTGAATGAAAATTTTTGCCTTGTCTTTTGGTTTGAAAGCTTGTAAGCAGTGATTGATTCCACTGGATCTGTTAAAGGGAAGAAACATCGATGATTATTTCTCTTCCTCTAACTCCTTCAATGGTGTGTTATTTCTTTTGGATAAAAATCTTCTTCAAAATTAAAAAGTTGGTTTTTGAAATAGAGATCTATCTTCCTACAGTAATCTACCTCATATAAATAGTGTTTTCAAAGTTTTGAGTCATTATTTTAATTTTCTGAACCAAGTGATTGCACCTATCATATGATGTATGGTTTTTACTTTTTGAGTTACTCTTCCTTATTGTGGAGAGTGAGTTTTGTCGTCTCCTATGTCTGGAAGATAATTTCACAGCTGAGACTCTTTAGTGATTAGGAAAGGAAGAAAGCTTACAAAAGGTGCGCAGTGGGCCAAACAAATTGAAAAAGAGGCACAAAATGAGCTCAAAACTGAAAAGGTGCAAAATGTCACCAAACTGAAAGATACACAAAGTGTATCAAAAATTAAAAGATGCGTAAAGCGCCAAACAAATTAAAAAGAGGCATAAAATGAGCCCAAACCAATCTTTCTTCCCTTTCAGATTGTTAAATGTCGTAGAAAACTCCGTACGCCACTTAATATTTTTAAAAGCTTGAGTTTTGAAAATCTTGATTTTTAATTTCTTACTTTGTAATACTATTATTTCAGATATTTTTCTAGAACGAGGCTTGAAAGTATCTCTTTTCGAATCCAATTTCTTTTATTCTGAATTGGATTTTTGTTTTGAAAGGAATGTGCACCTACAAGCTGTCTGAGGTGGGAGTTACGAAAGTTAATTTTCTAACTTTTCTGGATTTCAATGCTGTCGATCATCTTCTTATTGGTTTTTGGATTCAAAATCAAGGGAAAATTATGATTTACTAGAACAGATCAATTCAAAAAAAAATTGTTGTTTTTTGTGTGTTTTTGTGTTTCTCGTTTTGAGTTTATTTATTATGCTTGTGTTTTTCATTTTATTGTATGTATTTTTTGGGATCCCTGATCTTTCATTCGCCGCCATTCACAGTTACTTCACGCCACCACCACCTCCTCCTTCTGATCAGGATCCGCCTCCATTTTAGTTTTGTGTTTTGTGCTATTTTCTTTCTGTATTGTTATGTCGGTTTCTCCTCCTTTTTGTGATGTCAAAAGGGGGAGTTGGTTGTAGTAGTTTTTATTTTATATATTGATCGTGTTTTGTGTTGTTTATTTTATTTGTAGTTATATTCCTGTATCGTTCTAGTTGTTCAATGAAATTTGGAAAGAAATTTGTTTTTTGATGTATGTTGGTTAACTCCTAATTCTTTTATTTTAAACTACTGCATAAATATTTGCCATCATCAAAAAGGGAGAGATTGTTGCAAATCTGGTTTCAAAAAGTACAGTTTTGATGATGATAAACATGTTTGTATTATATTTTGCGTGGCTAACCCATTTCAGGTACAAAAGATCAAAAGCAACTCAAGCCAACTCAAGATCGGGTCCAAGTGTGTCTAAATGTACTATTTTCCTTTTCTTGAGTCAATTGTAATGTAACTGATCCCCTATCTAAGCAACCTTGCACACACACACTCAGGGGGAGAGCTTGAGTGAATTAGAGTTTCTGTTCAATTTTTATTCAGATCGTCATGGACGATATTGACATCGTCTTGGACGATCAAGTGAAAATAGAAACCCTAAATAGGGCGACCAAGTTAAGTCTGTCTGATTAAGCCGATCGTCTTGGACGATCCACACATCGTACGGGATGATAGGCTCAAATTAGAAACTCTCAGCTGCCAGATCAAGTTAGGCAAGTTTTATTTTTAGAGATTTGATCTGATCGTCCTGGACGATACGTGTATCGTCCTGGATGATCTAGTACAATCATGCTTAAATTAGTCGGATGATTAATGAAAGTAATTAATATTTAATTGATACGATCACATCGTCCGGGACGATCAGGATCATCTAGTGTGTTTCAGTTGTACGTCCAGAGCGGTGCTCAGGACGATTTTGGCACTTTTTGAACTAATCGTACAGGACGATATCCATATCATCCTGGATGATCAAGTCATTTTTAGGTCATCCAACACAAATTTCTCTGGACGATCAGAGCGGTCTTCTGGAAGAAATTCCTGAATTTATACTAATTGTCCTGAACGATCGCAGAATCATACGGGATGATCTGAATAATTTTTTCTACTGATCGTCCAGAAGGGCTAGATTGTCCAGGCTGAAATAGGTGATTTTGAACTGATCATTCAGGACGATCTATCGACAATCTTGGCCAACCAATTGAGATTTACGACAAATTTTGAGCCCTCCTATAAAAGATCTTTTTCTTCCAATAAGAAAAATCTTTTGCCACTTTCCTTTCCAGAGAAACCCTAGAGAGAGAGAGAGAGTTTGGGAGAGTGAGAGAGAGAGGATCTTGTGATAGGGAGTTTGTGAGGGTTTCACAAAGGTTGCTCCAAGAAAGGATCAGAGTCATCTTCTTCGTTCGTCGTCTCTCGTCTTGTTGGTGATTTCTGTGGGAGGATCATTCGCAAGAAGATCCGGGTTCTCTGCCCGCTTCAGGAGAAAGCGAAAGGAGTTCAGGTTCTCTGCCTGCTTCAGGAGGAAGCAAAAGGAGTCTGAGGTTCTCTGCCTGCTTCAAAAGGAGGCGAAAGGAGGTTAGGTTCTCTACCTCACTGTGTCGATGGAAAGGAGTTTTTGTACAGGCTTCTCCGCCTTGCTGTGGGAGCAGAAGGAGAGTCACTTTGAGTTAGTACAATACCCGGAGGGGAGGCTCTGGGGAGTAGACGTAGGTTAAGTTGACTGAATCATTATAAAATCCGGTGTGTTCTTTCTGATTACTTTCTGCACTTTAGTTTTCTGTGATTATCTGCTTGGGTGAAATCTGTGGTTGATCTTTTCATTTATGTATTTACTTGTTTCCGCTAAAAATCATCGAAAAGATTTTTTATTGTTGCTCTCGAATTTTTAAATAACCAATTCACCCCCCCCCCTCTTGATTAGCCTCAGGACTTGTTCATCAGGGCTTAACATCCCTATCGAACTTTCAATTCACTTTTCTGTCATGCCCCTATTTGCTTCAACCCAATTTTAATTTATCATGACCCTCATCTATGCTTTTCATAAAGAAACCTTCCAAACTTTTCTGACTAACATGAAGGTAAACCAAGACCACACCAGGATTACCTCTTATGTCTTCAAGCAACGTGTAGAAATTACTAAGGAAGATCTAGGCAACTTCCTTCACTTAAGAACCACAAGAGTTAGAGCACACATGTTAACCTCTAGAGTAGATTATGACTGGTGAGAAGTAAATCAGTTTCTTAGAGGTGTTGCCTAAGTGAGTCATTTGTCTCGTGTTTACACTCTCAATCAAAATGCCCGGATTATCCAGAACATTTTGAGAACCTTAATTATTCCAAAAGCTGCTAATTGCATAAACATGGCTCCTCTTTTGTCCATAGTCACTTATTTGATAATGACTGAAAAACCTTTTGATGAAGCCCAACTTATCATGGATTATATTTACAAACTTTTGGATATTGGACTTCTTCATAATAAGAGAAAGAAAAATGTGGCTTTAGGACATCTAGTTACCTATTTCTTAGAAAACAAATACAATCTTATCCATCATGATCCTCCGCCTAAACTTCCTATTTACTTTATTGATGCCTCTTTTTGGGCACTCTTTGGGCGGGGTCAAAGCTCTAAGGGAGATAATTCTGAGGAAGAAGGGAGAGCTCCTACACCTGTACCTGGACCTGACCAGAATTTCTACCAAGAAATAGTTCAGTGCTTTGATAGAATGGAAACTCATTTTGATCAACGCTTTGATCAAATTGAGAATCATCTGAATCAGCAGGATGCTAGATATAATAAAGACATGGGCTGGATCTGAGGGCAATTTGACTCGGTAAACACCAATGTAGCTCTGATAAATAGTTACTTTTCTATGTTCAACCAACCACCTCCTCTAAATTACACAATAGAATAATTGATACATGTTTAATGAGCTAAGGTCCATAATTCTGGAGAGAGAACGTCCATAATTCTAGAGAGAGAATTTCTTCATTCTTATTTTGGATTTAGATTTTGCGGCTTCTCCGCTTCTGGTGGGAATGACGGCGTCTGACCACCGGCTATCTCCAGCTTATGGTAACTCATCCCATCCCCCTTCCAGTGGGAATAATTTAAATTCTTATGCGAGTTTGGTCGGTGCTCGAAGTAGCAAAATGAAGATAGAGCTTGGTCTACATAGTAATGGAAGACCTAATAATAGTTTGGTGATTAAAGAAGGTGCTCGTTCATCGGTTCGTCAAGAAGAAGTGGTCGAAGGGAAAACGAAGAATGGGAAGAATGTTGTGATGGTTCATGACCATATCAAGGTCGATGCTCATACGCATAAATCAAATTCTTCATTCTCAGGTAAATTTGATCCTGAAGCTTCATCATCCTCTAGATTGGTTTTGAAAGTTAATAAATTCGTGGGAAATCAAGATGATGCTGATCTAAACCAAGTTAATCGTAACATTGTGGCTAATTTTGATAACAATGAGAATGCAAACACTTAAGAAGTCAAAAATAATGTAAATGTCGAAGCTCAGGATGATTTCGTTGCGGCATGGAAGAAACCGCAACACATCAAGTTATCAAACAAGAACATCCCTACGGATATGTCTGATGAAGGGGTTGCAGTTAAGCTTAATGCTGAATTGGAGCACTCGAATTTGCAAATTTTGAAAAATTCCTTAGTTGTAAAGGTATTAGGAAACAATACACCATTTCTTGTTTGTAGCATTGAGCTTAGAAGACAGTGGAGCAAATTTGGGAGTTTCCATTTGACTACTCTTGGAATGAACTAGATTCTTTGTTCCTTTAGGAATAGTGAGGCTATGGAAGAAGTGCTAAGTGGCAGTCCATGGTATGTGGGAGGTCACATTGTTGGAATGGACAAATGGTCTCCTTCGTTCTCTCCAAATTCTTTCAAAGGTCTTACTGCACCGGTATGGATTAGATTTCCTTGTCTTCCTTTGTTTTGCTGGGATGAAGAAAATATCATGAGAATTGCATCATGGGTGGGAGTACCTGTGTATCTTGATGGTAACTCTTTCAAGTGGGAGAGGAGAGAGTTTGCCCGGGTGTGTGTCATGATAAATTTGGAAAATAAACTCCCTAGTGGTGTTTGGGTAGATGGAATTGCTGGAAGATTTTATCAAAAAGTTGAGTATGAAAAGATTGCTTTATTTTGCTTTTATTGTGGTAAAGTGGGGCATGAGAGATATGTTTGCCCTAAAGATCCTAGCCTGATTCAGAAGAAGCAACCTGTTATGAAGTCTGATAAAGTGGGGGTAGATGTTTCGGTTACAAATGAAGTGAATAGCTCTTTGATGCAGCATGATGAATACAGTCCATGGATTCATGTAAAGTTTAAAAACAATAAATTTAGAAATGGATGATTTGCAGATGGAGAAAAAAATAAGAAGATACATAAAGGATGGGAAACAATGTGGCTAAAATCCAGGGAGATGGTGTAGAGATACCAAAATAAACCATGAAGGGGGATACTGGAAAAAAGGTTGTTGTTCATCAAATGCTAATTGAGGTACTAGAAGACCCCAAGATATTTGTGACTACAGATGTTGCTAAGAAGAAGGACATTGATGTGGAAAACAAATTTAATATCTTGTCTTATGAGATTTAAGATGGTGAAGTTGAGGTCCCCCTAAGCATGAGGGTTATGAAGGACTGTGAAGAATCTGGTTCTCACTCGAATAATGAAGCTGGGAATGTGGAAGGCCCGATAGGAGGTGACACTGATGTTTCAAATGTCAATTTGATTGAAAACAAATTGGCTAAAGAGGTGAGAGCAGTGGGTCCAGTGGAAGCTGAGCATAGGAAGAGAAGGGGGGATGGGAAAAGAACCCATAGAGGTGGGGACTTATCCTCTTTGGGTAATTAATGCCATCTTTTGTGTTTTGGAATTGTAGAGGGGCTAGGAAGAGGGAAGCCTCTCTTTATCTTAGAGAGATTGTGAGGGACTATGATGTGTTTTTTATTGGTTTAACTGAGACTAAGTTAGCCGGTATTGATAGGAGGGAGGTTAATACTATCATTGGAAGTGATTGGGATTTTTTTCGTCATCCGGCTGAGGGCGTTTCGGGTGGGATTTTGGTAGTTTGGAAGAAGAATGTTGTGTCTTTTGATGTGGTTGAGCATTCTTCGCAAATGGTGGTTGGGGATCTAATTACTCCTACTATGGGGACTTGGAAGGTTGCCACGGTGTATGGGAATAAATCTTTTCTTGAGAGAAGAAGGTTGTGGGACAAGTTGGAGAAGTGTGTGGTGGGTAGTACTCTATCTATTGTTGGAGGGGATTTCAATTGCATTTTATGCAAGGAGGAAAAGAAAGGTGGTAGGAGATTCTAACTCTCCAAGGGGGAAAAGGAGATGAAGTTTTTTATGACTAATAATGATTTTCATGATGTAGGTATTATTGGACCAAGTTTTACTTGGTGTAACAACAAGGAAGGTGCCACTAGAATTTGGGAGAGACTTGATAGATGCTTGCTGAATTCGGCGGCCTTACAGATGGTTCCATTGGCAAAAATTAGACACCTTGCAAGGGTAGCATCTAATCATAGTCCTATAATTTTCAAATTGGAAGAGAAGCAGTTTACCAAGACCAAGATGATCAGATTTGAAGATACTTGGAGATCTTATCTAGCAGCTTGGGACATTGTGCTTAATTCTTGGAAGAAAGCATATTTTGGTAAAGAGGCGAATGTCTTGCATTAGAAGCTTCGAAGAACTCTTAAGGCACTTTTCTTTTGGAACAAGAATAAGTGTAAAGAGTTGTACGTATTGAAGGAGGATCTGCAGAAAGAAATCTTGGAGCTACAATTGGAGGAGTCCTCAGAAGATGGTATCACTAGGGAGAATCTAATTCTTCTTCGTAGCAAGGTGTATGATCTAAATGTTACTTTAAGAAGGTTATCGACTTGGTGGAATCAAAGAGCTAAGGCTAAATGGCATAAGGAAGGAGATACCAATTCTAAGTTCTTCCATAACTTTGCTTCAACTAGAAGGAATGGGAATTTGGTAAGACAAATCAAAGATGATGACAACAACATGTTGGAGGAGTTTGATCAAATAGAAGAGGTTTTTTTGAAGTTTAGCGGATGGCCTTTGATTTCTGGAAACCGAGGTTAACCTCGGTAGATATCGAAATGTTGAATTCACAAAGGAAGAATTTATAGAATCTTTTTTTCAACAAGGGAATAATAGAGCTCCGGGTGTGGATGGAATCACATCTTCTTTCTTCAAGTTCTACTGGAGTATTGTGAAGGAAACAATGTGGAAGGCTATTGAAGTTTTCTTTAAAACTAGAGCTATGCATGAGGAGTGGAAAGACAAATTAATTGTGTTAATTCCTAAGGTGAAGAATATGGTTGTGCCTTCCAATTATAGACCAATAAGTCTTTGCCAAACTATCTACAAGTTTGTTGCAACCATGATGGTTAATAGATTGAAAAGATGCATCTCCAATATAATTTCTGAAGAACAAATGGCGTTCATTCCAGGTAGATCCATGTCAGAACATTGTCTATTGGCTCATGAGATCTTCAATAAGTTTAGGATCTCGACGAATAAAAAAGGAATGATGGCTGTGAAGTTGGAAATGGAGCAGGCATATGATAGCATGGGATGGCCAACTTTACAACAAGTTCTAAATTGGTATGGTTTTCCTCCAAGTTCTTGGTACTTACTATGGAATGTGTGATGGATGCTAGGTTCTCTATCATATTGAATGTTAAAAACTCTAAATGGATCAAGGCAAAGTGTGGTTTTAGGCAGGGATGTCCACTATCACCTTATTTATTCATTATGTGTTCTCAACTTCTATCCAATGCAATCAACCAAAGGGGAAAAGAGCTGGGAGTTCAAGTGTCACGAGGAGCCAGAAGATTACTCATCTTCTCTAAGCTGATGATGTATTATTTTTTGCTCAAGCATCAATGAGCTCAGCAAGTTTATCGAAGGCAATTGTTGTGGACTTTTTTGGATGGACGGGGCAAAGGGTCAATGTCAATAAGTCTCAAATCATGTTCGGTAAGATTGTTAGAAGATCATTCAAGAATAAAGTTGCTAGAAGATTGGGTTTTAAAGTAGTAAAGGAGATGCACTATTTGGGAATTAAAATCATCATGAGAAGATTGGGAATGAGTGACTTTCAAGATATGTTAAACCATGTTTTGGAAAGACTTAATGCTTGGGGAATAAGTCTTTTTATCTATGGCATGTAGATGTACTTTGGTTAAGACCACTTTGTTGTCTTTGCCAAATTTTTGATAACTCATTTCTTGGTTCCCAAGTGACTTTTGAATGAGCTGGATAAACTTTGTAGGGATTTCATTCAGCACAAGCCAAATCGGGAAAAAGGTGTGCATTATGTAGCTTGGGAGGATGTTTGTAAACTGAGAACTGTTGGAGGACTGGGGGTTCACTCGGGTGTTCGTAGAGTTGACCCACTAAGAGCAAGATTGGCTTGGAACTTCATTCAAAATCTAGATTCCTTACTCTATATGAATATGATTGCTAGATATAGTGATAACATTTTGAAGGGGGATTGCAGGAATAGTGTTTCTTGTGTATGGCAAATTCTGATAGATGGTGGTAAACACCATAAGCCCATTATTAAATGGAGAATGGGTAATAGAAGAAATATTAGTGTGGTTAATGATGTTTGGTTGCTTGACAAGTGTCTTTATATATGGCCAACCTTCGTGGATGTTGTGGGCTTGGAAGAAGTGATGCTTCACTAATTTATTTCCATGGAGGGTAGTTGGAACGTGCTTGAGCTTTAACGATTTTTCCATAATGAACTTATTATGTTGATTTTATAGATTCCGATTAGTTCCACCTTGGAGGATAATCAACTGGAAACTATGTTCAAGTTTTCGGGTAGAACTATCTCTGCTGTGTCGTATGAGGAAGTTATGAAAGGCAGCTTCACAGAAGATGATGGTGGATATTCTAAATGGCTAAGGAAGTTAAAGCTCAATACAAGGGTGGAGTTGTTTTTGTGGAGGTTGAGTAAGCATGCTATTCCAACAAACCATTTTCTTAAATATAGAAGACTTTGTTATGATGATTCCTGTGCTAGGGGGTGCCAACAAGTTGAAGATTATGATCATATTGTGGTCCATTGAACTGAGATTATTCTGAAGATGATTCTGAAGCTTAGACATTGGGACTTTAGGATTCCATTATTTCTTCCTTGGAAAGCTATTTGGAGGAACTCAGGAATCTTTCCTTGCGGTATTCAAACATAGTAAAGATGTATTGTGTAGTAGTTTTCTTATCCTGGAAGAACCAGAATGAAGTGAAACATGGAAAACATGTTGTATCTAGTTCAGTGGTAGCTGCCAATGTTCTTCCTATAGCCATGATACAATCAAGTCCAATGCTAGATAGCTGGGGTGTTAATCTCCCTTGAGAGTGTAACAAGGCTTGGTACCCTCACCGCTAGATTGGATTAAAGTAAATGTGGATGCTTCGGTTAGGACGTCTAATCTAGCTGGAATCAGAGGTGTATTTAGAGACCATAAAGGAAGACTCCTTCTTGCTTTTGGGAAAAAGATAATTCATTGGGATCTGGCACAACTCGAATTGGAGGCGGTTATTGCAATAAGGGAGTTTATTCAAAGTTGGATGATGGATAACAAAGGAGTTATAATTGAAGGTGATAATCTCAATTATATCAACTTCATCCAAGATTCAATTAAAAAATCAAAGTGGCAAGTGGAGAATTGGGTGGAAAAAGAGCTATTCTTTCTTAATTATTTTAATAAGGTCATTTTTCATCATGTTGATAGAGATTGTAACAAAGTAGCAGATTTATGTGCTACTTTGGCTTTAGAAAATAACTTTCTTTTTGATAGCTTTTCTTTTGGAAACATTCCTTTCTCTTTGCTCGGCTTGTTAAATGAGGAATGTGAACCTTTTATTACTTGTAATTAGTTCTCCATTTTAATGTAATATGCAACTTTCAAAAAAAAAAAACCAACCACATCCTCCAGATCAAGGCCCCTCTAATTACTAGATGTACTTCTGTGTTGTTGTTGTTGCTTATGAGTATTTGTGTTTGTTCTTGAGATGTATTCCTGTGATTTTAGTGATCTTGTGTGTTAGTAATTTCAGGTATTATTTCTGGGATAACATTATGTGTGATTATGATGAAAGGAAAAATGTGTGTATGTGCTTTTGAATACTAAATGAAATGATGAAATATTTTGTTGGCATGCATTGAAAATTTCACTTCTTGAAATGTTTATTTTTCTTTAGAAAAATCATGTGTGGTTGATCTCTTGAATTGAATTTTGAATTATTTTTGTGATTACAAATTAATTTCCTTGCAAAGTTTAATCTTTTAAAATTTAAATTAAATTATGACTGGATGTAGATTAGGAGATCAATTTCATGTTTATATAGACAAGTATTATTAAGATATAATTGTTACAAAAAAGAGGTCTTATTTATTTTATTTTATTTTTCAATGTGTTTATTTTTGTTATTATTGGATTTTGAATTGAGATTATCGGTATTGGAAAGATCAAAAAGTAAAAAAAGGGGGGATGCACAAAGTGTGCATAAATTGAAATAAAAATACATAATGTCTGCAAAGTGAAAAGAGGCACAAAATTAGCCCGAGTAGAAAAGATACACGAAGTGTACCACAAATAATAGAAAAGATGGGCAATGTCGCCAATTGATATTGGTCTTTCCTTTATCATTCTAAATTTCATAAAAACCCATATAATTGGCAATAATCTTCACTATTAAATTAGAAAATAATTAATATTAATTTCATCACTTCTGTAATAATTATATTTTTATTTTTATTTGATATGTCTAGAATGAATAGTGAACCAGGTTGACTTTTCTTATCTTAGTTGTTCTTTGATTTAAAATTTGAGCTTTTTCTTTTTAGCATTAGGAAGTTAATGTTGTATTTGCAATCACCTTCAAATCTTCTTCTTCATCAACTCGTTTGATTTTTCCATAGAAACTTCTCTTTTCAAGGTGACCTTCCCTTTTTGTTATTGTCAAAAGGGGGAGTAATTACTTATTATTTGATTGTTTGATATCTTTATTTGATTGTTTGATATCTTTAATTAATTATTTCAAATCTTTAATTGATGATTGTTTGATATCTTTGATTGATTGTTTGATTAAATGTTTTTTGTGTGTATGTTGTGGATGTGTGTACGTTGTAGTGTGTATGTTTAGTTTGATTGAATGTTTGTTATGTGTATGTTATGGATGTGTGTATGTTGTAGTGTGTATGTTTAGTTAACACCCCTTGTTTCTAGATTGGTCATTCATTTAGGGGGAGGTTAGGAGAGAAATTTGCTTAAGTGTTAACTCAAATAATAATTATTTTGCCATCATTTAAAAGGTGAAGATTATTGCAACTTAGTTTTTAAAATGATGTTTTTATATTATGTATGAGTTTTTGATGATACCAAAATATTATTATTATTATTATGTTGATTATTATTTATCCTAAAATTTATTAGATATATTTTATTTGTATTGCTTATGTGTACTAACGTTTCAGGGAAATCATACTCCAGACTACCGAAGACTTCAAGACAGATTAGATTAAGGTTCTTGTAATTGAAGTCTATATTTTTTTCTATTTTTCTTTGAGTTTAAGAGAGTGTGATTATAATTGGGTAAATATGCACACACACACTGGGGGAGTGATTTAAAACTTAAATTTTAAAACTAATCGTATTGTATAATTTTAAAATCATATTGGATGATTTGTCTTGGTAGTTCCATCCAAAATGAAGTTAATCAAATCATGCTAGGAAAATTTTTTAAGTACTATTCGTACTATATGATTTTAGGTTCATCCTGTATGATCTAGTTTCGTACATACGGTTCACAGAGTATGAAATGGTGCTGTCCACTTTCGTATAAGGAAAACATGATTTGATTGAACTGTTCGTACTGTACGAAGTTGGTTTGTCCTAGATGCCGGTTAGAGTATGAAATCAGGTTCATACCCGTTTGTCCTATATGAACTCAACAATTTTTGAACTAATTGTACCGTACAAAGTTGGTTCATCCTGGACACCGGTCAGAGTACGTAATTAGGGAGAGTGTTTGGGAGTGAGAATTATGAGATCTTGCAAGTGAAAATTGTGAAGGGTTCACAAGGTTGCCCAAAGATAAGGATCTCTTTGTATGAACTTTAAATCTGTTCCCTACCTCTTTGAAAACTCTTGAGAGAAGATCTTTGGAAGAGATCTGGTGCTCTGCCGTCACTAGGAGGGTGAGAAAGGATGATAGTACTTTGCTGACACCGTGAGAGTGTGAAAGGAAGCTAGTTCTCTGCCGTCACCAGAAGGGTGAGAAAGAACGATGGTACTCTGCCGACACCGTGAGAGTGTTAAAGGATGCTGATTCTCTGCCATCACAAGGAGGGTAACAAAGGATGACTGTACTCTATCGTACCAGCTTTGGTTGAAGAGAGGTTATTGTAAGGGCTTCTCCGCCTTGCTGTGGGAGCAAAAGGAGAGTCACTTTGGTATAGTGTAATACCTGAAGAGGGAGTCGTTAGAGAGTGGACGTAGGTCTAGTTGGACCGAACCACTATAAAATTTTGTGTTCTTCTGTCTTGATTTTTACTGCATTTTTATTTTTTTGCACTTTTACTATTTATGGTTGAAAATTTTGTTTTGAGAAAATTAATCATTGTGAGTAAAATCTTAAATCGGTTTTCTAAATTACTAAGAATCTTTAAATTACCAATTCACCCCCCCCCCCCTCTTGGTTAGCCTAGGGACATATCTACTAGGTCTAATAACCTATTTGAACTTTCAGACTCTTGTCCAAAGACTCTTAAGTGTGGATAATGGAAGAAGGTACGAACTTGATTTAAATTTAGATATAGATAGAGATATCAATGAAAGGACTTTGAACAAAATTAAGAAATAATATTAGAATTTATAATCAAAGCTTGAGTTTATATTAAATCTACTAGTCCAAATATTTAAATAAATCTACATATATTTAGAAAAAATTAGTCTTTACTAAAGATAGAGAGAGAAGTCTATCCTCAGTGAAGTCACCAGAAAAATCTATGGACAAATTTAATTTAACGTCCAAATGTAAAGTCACACAAGATTTGCTTTAAATTTATATTTTGAGTTTTTTTTTTCATATCTGCATAGATTAATATTATACCATCCCTATGGATAGAAAAATATTTCACTATTGAATTGAGAAGAGAAACTTTTTATTAATGATTGAACACTAAATAGGAATATTCAATTAGTCCCAAAGGATAAAAGAAACATTCACATATCGTTTCAATTATGAAATTAATCTTATATTTAAAGTTTAGGTCTGCATTCCATAAATCTTTTCCCTACCTTATAAGGAACTAAGATAAGGTTTATTTTATTTTGGTTTATAGACTCCCTATAGGAGCAAGCCCCTATAATTAATTACATCTCCTAAGAGAATACTCTCGATAAAAGTGAAGATTAAAGATTTTCAAAGACATGGATTCGAAGAAATATTTGGGCTAACAAGATTTAATGTATAAGCTTTAAATTATAAATTCTTTAGTTATCCTATGAATTTAGATTTTAGATTTTTGAATTTTAAAAGAATTAAATCTGAATATGCAAAGATTAAAGAGATGTTCACAATTTGTACTTATACTTGCTTAGAGTGAATTATCAGCTAAAAATCCTAATGCACAATCAATCGCCTTAGATGTAATGCATGATAGGCTAAGCTCTATCCTAAGAGATCAAATGATGAATTAGACTCTAAAATTTATGACTCAATATGAGAAATTTTAGCATTAAGTTCAAATCACACTAGAGAGAAGACTCACTAAGAACTCTAAATTTTATCTTATTTAATTTACCGAACTAAAATTTCTAACTACCAAAATTTCTTAGAAATTTCAACAGTATAATGACCCTATACTAAAGGAAAACTGTAGCATCCTCCGAGAGCAATGAGGACCCCCCATGATGAGCATAAAATTTTGGCTTAGCAATCATTGAAGAAATTAAAATGTGTGCATTTATACATGATTTGGTAAAGGAGTTAGTTATATTGTATCTAGTAGCATATCGGCTTAGAACTAGTATACATGTTCTTACAAAGTCTAGAACATATAAACCAAAAAAACTTAGGAAAACTTCCACCCACTTATGTAAATTACAACCCATATGAATATAATGTATAAAGAAACATAAAAAAATAAAATATTGAATATAAAAAGCAAGTTTTTATTCATTGATTTGATAATTTACAACGGACATAAACTCTATTGAAAAGAACGGTGGCCAGGCTCCACCACAATAAACTTGGATTTCTAATCCTACTATATATATATAAGCAAGTGTATATTTAAATCTATTACAACTTAAGAAGTTATATAACTCAATTTATATGAAAGTGCAAAGCAATTTTGTAATAACATAATACTTCTAATGTAGTCCTTAAAGAGCCTAAGTACACTAACAAGAATTTAAAATATATGATATCCAAATTACTATAAATAAATAAACATACATAAGGTACTCTCCAAAATAAGCACATGGAAAGTAAATCAAACCACCGGCCTAACCTAGGCTAGAGTTGGTTCTCCTACCAAAATATCTAAGTGTGTGTAGAAAGGTTGTGTGGCTTGGATAGTTCCTAAGCTTTATTGGTTTAAAGTTATCAATAAATGAATTTATTTATTCAAGGTCTTCGTAGAGTGGTTTGAATTTAAGTTTTAATAATTTAGAGGTTTTAAATTTATTTTTAAGATGTTTTGAGAATAAGAAGAGTCACTAAAGGAATTCTTTAAACTTTAGGTTTTAAAGAACACAACATTCAACAAATTCTAAGTGCTAGAAGCTATTGATCAATAAATATTAGGCTCATATATTTATAATGCTACTAATCCTTCAAAATTGAAGTAGATGGATAGTATAGAGTCCTCCATTTTAATTAAATATTTTGGCCCTTAAATTTTTCTCAATCTAATATATCTTTGCCCTCCTTACAGAAATCAAACACAAGGGCATGAAAAGCTGTAATGTATACATATTTTATTATTATTTTTATTTGAATTTAATTTATTATTTAATAATTTATTTAATTTTATATTTTAGTATTTGTATTTTATCAAATTCGTTCTTGGCGTTGTCATAATGAGTACAAGGACCCCAGGCCTCCTTAGAATATGTAGCCCCATAATTAAGGGTAGTCCGGCCTAAAAACTTTAATGACAAAAATGTTGGTTACTAATTTAATGTTGTTTACTAATTTAATTTCATTCAATAGATGATTTACTGAACTTTTAAAGATTTATTGATTTTTTATATTTAATGAATATTTTAATTATTTAAATGAGGGGTCCATTTCTTAACTTTTTTATTTAAATTAGTTTCTAAAATTTTTATATTTTTAAATAAATACTAGACCTAGAGATACATCTAATTCCTTTGAGTTTACTAAATTTAGATTTTTCTAAAATTAGTTATGGATTTTACAAGGTTAGTGTATTTTATATATTAAGTTTGACCCAAATGTTGACTTTTTGATTCAAAGTGAATTTTAAAGTTTTAATATTTTTTATAAATACTCGACCCAAAAAGATGTGTCTAATGCCTTTAAGTTTGCGCAAATTAGAGTTTTCTGTAATCAGTTATGTATTTTTTAATTTTAAAGTATTTTGTATTAATTTAATTACAAAATTAGAGCTATTTTTTAATTTTTGTTCCAAACCAACTCAAAACCTCTTAAAATCTTCTCCAAATGTCAAAAATAACCTCTGAGGATGATTTCAATGTTTAAAAGTATTTTGATAATTTTTTATATATTTTTAAATATTTATTTTAATTAATAAATAAATTTCTTGATTTCTAAAATTAATTTTAATTTGGATGAATTTGATAGGGCTTTTATTTTTCCTCTGTTGTGCTTTTAGTTTTGAACATTTTAATATGTTAATTATATTTTTTGGATTTAAAATAAATTTATTATAAATTTTTAAAGATCCTAGGTCAATTATGTACATGAATCTTGGGTTTATTAAAAGACAGACCAAATGAGCTCCAAATGGAACGAAATTTGAAATATAACTATATGAATACATGTATTTCAAACCCATTGAATTTGGGCTAATTATATTTTTAGGAGACTCATGTTGACCTCATGAACAGTCCCCATAAGTTTGGTACAATGTTTTTGTCAAAATCATGAAGAATAAATTTTTTAAGTGTATAGGGTGATTTTGGTCAACTAGGGCTGACCTGATTAATTAGGTTTGACAAGGGGTCAATGGTGGGTCGAACTCATTCCAAATGATATCTTGGACATGTTATAAGTAATCCCAAGGCTTGGTGGGGTCACTTAGTTTTAAAATTCATGTTTAAGGGCTAAAAGGACCATTTACTCAACCTAGGTTGACTTAGTCAATCAAGGTTGACCAAGGGTTAAAACTTAGTTAAATGCTTCCTAAATAATGTCTAGGATTTATTGGAGGTGGTCCCAAGGTTTGGTTGGGTCTCCATATATGTAATGTAGTTTAAAGGGCAAAAGAGCAATTTGGTCAACCTAGGTTGACTTGGTTAACCAAGGTTGACCATGGCTTGGGGTTTGACGATATATTTGGATAAGGTTGCATGGCTTGGTTTAGGAAAATTCATTTTTTAAGATTTAGGATTTTAGGGTTTTGTGGTCAACCATGGTAAACTAGTTTAATATTGGTTTAATGCATTATGTCAATGATGATGATCATGATCAATAAGTTTGGAGAGGCCTCTGAGGTTAAAAATCATAATATTCCACGTTCGATGGTATAACCTATAAATATTTGAACATTTTGTAGCCTATAAAAATACTTCTAGTTTTAGGGGTTAGGGATCTTGAAATGCCTTCAAGATGATGTGGTTGACCCTAGGGACATGCCTAATCAATATACATGTAATAGATCAGGAATTCAAGGTCATTTGGTCAGGTTTCAAGTAATAAAAATTTCTCAAAAAATAGGTTATGGACCAAGGGGTTTTGTGTTTGGTTCTAACAGTGAATTTTGGAGATTTGTGTTTGTAATGGGTTTGATCAATGAGTTTGATTTATATTTAATTTAATCAATAATTTGAGGAGTTTAGGTTTTGCACTGTGATGCCGAAATGAGTTTTTGTGCTAAGGTGTTGGCTTTGTGGTGTTGTCGTACTAGTTTAATTTTCCTCATTTTTCACTATTTTCCTGCATAAAATATCATAACAAATGAAATTTTGATTTAATAATTTTTGTCTTACCAGAGGTGGACCTAGGGATATGATTAGAAGGTCCCTTGAGAGCTATGTTTGGTCTCAAACAAAGTTCTTAGGTTGCTCCTAGAGTCCTTATAAGTTGGCTCTATACTAGACTAGGAAGACCTATACACTAGATATAGAAGGTGATGGGACATTAGACCTCAGACAAAAGTGAGGTCAATAAATGAACCCCTAATAGGCATGAGAAACTCACTTAAGTTTGTGTATTGGTATTGACCAAAAAGATCAACTAGATCCATAATTTATATTGATGATTTGATCTGACTTAACTTGATTGAATTAGGATGAATCTCATGAAATGGATTTAAACTTTGATTGTAGATTAAAGTTGAAATGGTTAATGACTGAATAGATTGATTAATTTAAAGATTGATAGTGATTACTTTACTAAATATTGACTAATGGGGCTAGCATTATTAGTAAAGCCAAAGGTAAAGAAGTGGATAAGTGTAGGAATTTGAGAGTGATTTGATAAGACTATAATCAAGTTTCTAGTCCAAGAGAAAGGATGCCAACATGTGGGGACTCATACCTTTCTCAACAAACTAGAAGGCATCTTTTTAAGAAAGGGAAATCCATGTGAAGATTTACACCTAAACTTGGAAGGTTTAATTTTTAAGATTTAAATTTAACTAAGATGGTGCATAAAAGGCATTCTTCAATACTAGTGTGGTTCTTCTAAGAAAAGAAAGCCAGTAAGGAGACTCACACTTAATATGATTGAAAAAAGCATCCATAATTATATAAAAAAAAGATAAGGGGAGAGAGGGCAACCTTTCCTAAGACCAGAAGTAGAGTTGAAAAACCTATATAGACCACCATTATAACTAATAAAGAAATAAACCTCATAAATGCAAGCACGAACCCAAGATACAAAAACATTAGGGAAGCCTTTCTGTAATCTCCTATGCATAAGATAGGTTCTAAAAACTATATCAAATGCTTTAAAAATATTAATTTTAGCCCAAAAGAACTTAGACAGGCCTTGAGAATTAAATTTAGAAAGTATCATAGAAGCCAAAATAGTATTATCAGTTGCAATCCTCCCATGAATAAACCAAGATTAGCTGGAGTGAATGATATATGGCATCACAGACTTAATGTAATAATCCATTTTTTTTTAAATGATTTTTTTAAATAAAAATTTTGAATTTCAGCGTTGTATCTTACTGAAGAGTACCATCAATTTTGTTTATATATTTCTTCTATTTGTTACAAATGACTCAAATCTCATTTTAGTTTTCAATAATTTTGATTATTACATAGATTTTTTTTGTTTTGAATGGAATTAATTATTTCCTACTACATTTTGATTGTGGAATTTGCATAAGCAAGAAAGGTTGACTGTTAACACTATAAAATGGGTTGACTGTTAAAATATAATACCCTACATAGGAGGGTGGGCCGATGGGCTTTCCATTAAAGATGGTTTATGGTGTTATCCCGGTTATAACATGTAACAGATAACAGATTATGACAACGGACAGAGAGTGACGACTCTTTATTGATTTAATGAAGCCACCTATAATGATAATTGAATAATTAGATAAGTAATAATTGATATGACTGATAACCAACTAGGAATTAGTTGTGGTAAAAGATGCTAAAAATATCACATTAAAGTTGGATGTCCTTCCTTACTAAATCATATATTGATGCATGTATATATTGATAACACTGATGAAATTGACAGATTTATTAATATCATTGATAGTATTAGATGCATTGATAATATATAAATAAATGATACATATGAATAGATATGATAAATTTTTTTAGTGAATTATAAATAATTTTTACACAGTTTGTTTACTGATTTATTGAATTTTATACTAATTATTGATTTTTATATTCATTGTAATGATTCTCTACTTTTATTATTGATCATTTTAAATTTTATGGATATTATTTGGTCATTAACTTCATTGACTACTATTGATTATATTAAATTTAGTATATCATATTGATTCTTTGGTTTTTGCTTTGAAAGCTTTAGTGAGTTTTGGATTACTGGTCAGCTTTTGAGCTCATTAGATGGATTTTAATGATTTCAGGTCAGGGTAGAGATCATGACTAGTTATAGTGAGATTGTCATAGTCCTTATATTTTCTTTAAATTTTATTATATATTTTTATTTATTCTTTCATGGTTAGGAGATTGTAATAGATTAGTGATTATAGTGACCTCCTAGCTACTATAAATGATATTTTAGGTGAATAAATTATTGTAAATTTAGACTCAAGTATTATGATTTTGATGATAATAAATATTATTATTTTCTTACTGCTATCTCCTGTCAATTGATTTATTACATATCTATTTTTCCCTACTCACTAACATTTTAGGTCTACCGTTCACTTGCAACTTCAACCAGCTCAAGATTGGGTAGACTAGGGTTGAGTCTATTTATAATTTCAATGTACTTGTACCTTTCTTGAGTCAAGTCATGTATATGGTGGATACTAAGTTGAGTAATCTTACACACACACACACACTCAAGAGAGTGAGTTGGTGAGTTAAAAAAATTCTATTTTTTGAACTAATCATACAATACGATTTATATCATACTAGACAATCAGTTAAAATAGAAAACCCAATTAGGGCACCCTTTATTAATTGAGATTGATTAACCTAATCATATTGGATGATCCTAATCATATAAGACGATCAGGTATAATCACAAAATTCGGCCACCAATCATAATTTAGACAATTTTTTAATATTTAAATTTTACTCTAATCGTACAGTACGATATATATCGTACAGTACGATATATATCGTACTAGATGATTTGTGATAATCATGCCTAAATTGATCATGTGATTATGAGACTAATTATGATTAATTGCTCAATCACATCGTACATGATGATCGTACTGAATGACCCAAGAGATGTATTGGATGATCTTTAATCATCGCCCATCATCGCTTGTCGTACTGGACGATCAATACAGTCTGTTGTACTAATAGTATAGGATGATTGTAGGATCGTACGGGGATGATTAGTACAATATCTTGAACTGATCATACAGACCAATACAGTTTGTACTGTCTAGCAGTGCTATTTTGTACTAATCGTATAGGACGATCTGATGATTGTACTAGACAATCCTTGATGGTAAGTTAAACTTTAGGGCTTTTTGAGAGGCTTTCTATTTAAACTCTTACATTGTCTTGTAACAAATCTTTTGCTGTTGATTTGCTTGAGAGTGAGCTTAAAGAGAGAGTTGAGGAGATATTGAGAGAGAGGAGAGGGAGAGTTCTTATGAGGGAGAGTTGTGAGAGCTTCACAAGGTTACTCCAAGCAAAGTTCCTTCCAATCTTCTTCAAGTCTCTGCTTTGATTCTTAGGTGGCTCCGGAGAGACATTCTTCAGCACTAGATCGTGGTTCTCTGTTAACTCTAGGAGGGAGTAAAAGGATTTGTGGTTCTCTGCCAACTCTAAGAGGGAGGAAAATGATTCTTAGTTCTCTACCATCTCTAGGAGGAAAAAAAAGGATTTTAGGTTCTCTGCCTTCATCAGGTGGGTGAAAAAGATTTAAGGTAGTCTACCACAGTGAAAGAGATTTTATAAGGGCTTCTCCATCTAGTTGTGGGGGCTAAAGGAGAGACACTAAAAGGTTTAGTGTAATACATGGAGCGGAGGCCTCCGGGGAGTGGACATAGGTCAGATTTGACCGAACCACTATAAAATCTGGTGTGTTCATTCTTTTATTTTTTAGCACTTTAAGTTTCACACTTTTTTATTTTTTGTGTGTGGTTGAAAACTTTGATTTTATTATTATTGTGAAATTAATCTGCTTCCGCATCAAGAAATAAAATTGATATTTCAGATATTTTATAAAGCTTTAAAAAGGGGATTTTCTTTTTGCTTAAAAAAGTTTTTAAATTATCAATTTACCCCCCTGTTGGTTAGTTTCGGGCTAGTTCTTAGATGTTTAACAACCTTCATAAACTTTCATAAATATTAAAATATCTTAATATATATGATTTTAGTTACTTTCACTGGTTATTATTTTTATTGATGATTTATAGAAGCTCTGATATATTCTTAAAATGATAAATAAATAATTCTTTCAAATTTGATTATGGAGCGTTACACATAAGCCTCAAGGCTTAATTCTAGCATTAATTTTATAAAAAGTGTTTCATAAGAAAATATGCCCATAATCCATAATATGAGAGCATGAGATCCCTTAAGAATTAGGGTAATAACATAACCCTTTGCTTTTTTGTGGAAGAAAAGAAGTATGAAAAAAGTATATGCCAACCTTACAAAACTTATTACCAATCACTCACCAAGACTTCTTATAAAACTCAAAGGTAAACCCATCAGGGCGAGGGGTAGAAGAATTAGGGCTAGAAAATACCACTTTCTTAATCTCCTCATTAGAGATAAGAGAAACTAGATTAGGGATAAGATGAGGAGGAATGGAGGTGCCAAACTGAAGATTGGGAAGGGGGGCAAAAAAAATGAGAACTAGAATTGAACATATCCAAAAAATATTTAATTAAAGTATAGTTGAGATCATTAGGAGAAGATAAAATCTCTTCTATAGTGGTAAGCTTTTTATGACATTATAATTTTTCTTGAACTTAACCCTACTAAATAGAAATTTTATAACTTCCTCACCTTACAGAAGCCATTTAGCCTTGGCCCTTTAGATAATCTAAGAGGCCAAGGAATCATGATGAAAAATAAGATTTTCATTAAGAAATTTTAATAGATTATTAAGAGAATAAGCAACATGATTATCATTCAGCTTTGAAAGATAATTGATAAGTATAAATTATCTATTATTTTATGTATTTTATTTTCATTAAAAATGTATTATTTTAAATATTTTGTGTAGGAAAAACTAAAAAAAATGATAAAAAATTCTCTAAGTAGTCTTCAATGCTGAGGCATCCGATGAAACAACGCGGCAGCTCTTCCTTCAATTCCGTTAAGGGGCCCCAATTCTGACATTGAGGCACAAAATTCTTAGTTTGCAAGCACTGCAGTAGTAACACAAATAGTGCCACAACATTATCAGCACCTCGGTGTCAGAAAGTCAGCTTGGCAGAGCTGGATTCTCTATTTTTAAATGTCGTGGTGCCACAATTTTTCACGTATTGGTACAATTTTTTGCTACTTGGGCACCGCAGTGCTTGAATGCCAATAGCACTATGGCATTACAGTTATAACTTTTAAGGCCATGATCTCTTAGTAAAAAGTTGTAATTGTTCACTAAAATAATTGATCTACGTCAACGAGCGCCGCATTAGATTGAATGCTTCAACGCTGAGATGTTGGTTTATTTTATGGGCACCGTGGCACTATTATTTCAAGTGCCATAATGCCAGATGCCTTTTTATGTTTTTCTATAAATAGTGGTAATATTATGATTGTAAGAGAGTTCAGTCACTTGTGTAAAATTCAGTACTTTTTATAGTACTTCTCTAGTTCCCTCTTAGTAAAATATAAGGGAGACTAGGAAAGGACAAGATATAATTATTAAAAATACTTAGCCTATATTATTTGAAGCAACTATATAAGTTAAGGGAGGATTATAGAGGAGATACTTTAATCCTTCCTGGTATGACTCTCTTGTATTTTCATTCTTCCATGAGTTTAATAAAAATGAGTTTGCTAGCTATTCATCTTATGTCCGACTAATTCTCTTATTTTGAATTGATGATGTAAAATACATGCAGAGTACTAATGAAGACTCTTGTTCTATAGCTATCAAAAGATGCTTTCAATATTATACTATTCTTTATTTAATCCACATAGTGGATATATATATATATATATATATATAGTTAAAATTTAGTGTGATATATAGCTTCAACAGAGGAATGCAAGAATAACCAGGAGTATTGAAATAAGATGTTTGCATGCTTAGACATAGGATGTATAATATTCTAGTTATTAAGGAGATAATATATCTATAGGAGGTCAGTATATATCATTTTCACCCCTAAAAGCCTGACAGAGATCTAGAAATGCATATATTCTGAATCACATTACCATGAAGAGTCTTATTAGGAAATATATGTAATTTAAATTCATCAATCCAAAATACTTTAATTAAATATTGTATCCAATATTTTTACTATTTTATTCAGTGATAGAATCTTCAAAAATTATCATTTTCATTTCAATAAGATAATTGTTACAATTAGAGTAAACAATAGTAGTTTGTTGCATGTAAGCATACTTCCTCGTGATTTCAACACTCTACTCTATCACTTTATTACTTGATTTGGCACGTATACTTATGTATATTAAGTATGATTTTATTATTATTTATATCAAAGAAAACATAAGTGTTTTTAGGGGTAATAGAGCCCTAGATTTTTATACAATTTAAAAGTTCACTCCACAACCCCCATCATTAATCTTTTTATTGTTACTAAAGGTCAGACACCTTGAAAGAAAGCAAATGAGAAGATGCCCAATTTTTAGATTTAATACCCAATTTGAGATTATTCAAATTTTATACCAAATAGAGATAGGGTCCCCATTAAAAGGCATAGAGATAACAAAAATAAGAGCATTCCAATATTCATGATTTTTAAGCAAGAAGTTTTTAAACATCAACTTATGGTTAATAAAAAAATTAATATTAAAATCTAAAATAAGTGGAGAATGTTTAGAACATAAAGAAGCATCAGCCATATAAAAAGACAAGGGAAAATTTTCAAGCCAAAGATCATTAACAAGAACCTTATTAAGCTTATTATGGATAAGGCTGTGAACCCGATGATTATACCAAGAATAAAATAAATCAGAAGAAACTAAATCATGTAAATTATTAACAAAAATCAAGTTATTAAATTACCACAATTTACTTATAATAAAAGGATGGCCACCAGCTTTTTCATTAGGATACTTGTAGCAATTAAAGTCACCCAACATAGCTGAAGGCTATCAAATACAACCATCAATATTGATATGCTGCTGCCATAAAGAGTCCTTGCCTAAAGAGGCGTTAGAAGCATAAATAATAGTCAAATAACTAAAAAAGTAATTACTATACCAAATTTCTTCATGCATGAATTGTATGCCCAGGATCTATCACACTTTTAGGTTATTACATGAATTGTCTATCCATGCTAATAGGTTTAAAATTAATACTGGATGCATTCCATTTAACCCATATACAGACAGGATAGCCAAAATTAAAGCTATTATAACTATTCTCAAACTCAAAGACATAATGAGGGGCCAAAAACCAAGGATGATCCAAAGACATATTATGAATTTTGACACCCAAAATACAAAGAAAATCAAACTTATAAAAGTGGGAAAATTTTTTACACATAAATACTTTATCTGAACAATTAAAGCCACAAAAATTCCACATAACAATATTAGTCTTAATCATTGAGTTTTAGAATTTTATTTGGAGCCTTTTTGGCATCTTTTGATCTCGTGTTAATGATCCCATGAACTTGGGGGGTAGGAACAAAAACAGAGATCACTATAGAAGATTCCACATTATTTAATAGGTCAAATTTATTTGAAGTGTGTAACCAAGTAGCTTCCCCAACAATGATAGAAGGGGGGTTAACAGAGGAAGTAAGGGGATCTCTAGAGGGAGAATTAAGGTTAGGAATAACACCATGGATATTAGAAGAAGAGGTGGTTGACTCCTTATTACATAAGGAGTTTACAGAAGAAGTAACATTCAGATTAATCGGATCTGAAATAGGAGGATCTATGATAGGTTCCAACAGAGGATTAAGAATTTAATCCAAAATGGAAACCTGCTGATAAGAAGCAAACATATAAGGAGGGGCACCCATCAGATCATCCTATTTTTTCAAAACAAAGGGATGACTAAGAACATTATCCTTCTGGTCTTTAGGTATATATTTGAAGCCCCTAAGATTTCTACTAAGGCTTCCACCACGATTAGGCAGCTCTTTCGGAACCTTAGAAGCAGGATTTAAGTGACAAAAAATAATAACACCAGCAAACAAACTGTAGGATTTACATGGAGTAGGCTTCCAATCATACTGGACCTTTAGGGAGTGAGGTTTACTAGCAATGAAAATAAATATCTCATCCAACAACTTGCACTTGCTATCAACCTGTACAAAAATTATTGCAAAAGTAAGAGGAGACTTTTCTGCTGTGAGATGATCAACGGCCAAAGGAATAATAATTACACTAGTTATCTTAGAAATCCCATACTGATTCCAACATGACAGAGGTGGATTATGAATCTTAATCCATAAAGGGATAGAAGTAAATTCCACACATTTAGGAGAAAAGAGCGGTAGCCATTTCTGTAAAATAAATGGTATTCCAAGAAGAAACCACGAGCCTCTAGTCCAAACCATTTCGTAGTCCTCAGGTGATAAAAAACTTTAAAGAAAAAAATCCTTCTGAAAGAGAAACTAAGGTTAAATTACCTTTGAGCAATCAAGCCTTTTTAATGGCGAAAAGGAGGGCCTTATATTAAGGCCTCTTTTCAATCGAAAAACCCACCAATGAAAGGTTTCATTCCTTTGCTCCCTTAGCTATATGTTCCGGCGATAAATGAAGAATAGGATCTGAAGGAGGAACATAGGTAAGGGGAAAATCCACCGTAGAAGTATTCCAAGAAGTTAGAAGGGACTTCTAGTTAAGTATAGAGGGAGCAACATCAAATCTTGGGTTACAAGATGTGAGAGAATGGGGGCCTGAGAGAAGGGAGGAAAACCCAAAATGGAGAGAGGGTCATTCAACTCCATATTAAGGAATTTAAATAAGTAAGAGGACTCTAGCTGAGCTGGAATAGGCGGGGAAGGGAGGCGATGGGTGAAGAAGCAAGAAAATAGTTAGGGTTATAGGTTTCCTCAGAGCGAAAACTTATTTCTCTGTCTAGCATCCTCTCACGTTGAATTCTCAAACCAAATGTTCATCCCATTTCACTTATAATCTCTAAATGCACTATTTTGATTTTTAATTATAGTTCTTATGTTATTTTGGATCTATAAGGGCTGTTTGGTTGGCTAAAAAAGAAATGCAGTGTAAAAGAAATACTTTTGAGTTGTTTAGATGAGTGTAAAGTAAATTTGGGTGAATGTTTTTTTTTTTGTTTTGTTTGAAGTAAAATGAATATAGTGTAAAGTTTTAAGGTGTTCATCGTCAAGTGACGACAGCATCAACAGTGATGGTGGTGGCCAATGGGTGGCAACGGTGGTGGTGACCAGCGGGTAGCAACAGTTGGAGGGTGGCGGTAGTGGTGGCCGACAGTTGACAATGGTGATGGTCGAAGAGTGGTGACTGTGGTGGCCGGTGCTAGGGGTAATGGTGGTTGGAGGATGGCGGCGGTGGGACACAGACTGCCGGGAAAGGTTTGCCGACTGGTGGCAGTGGTGGCTTGAGGCGAGTTGAGCTGGCCTGCAGTGATCAAACAGGCTTATTTGCGGTGTAAAATATTCTTGCTCAAAATTAGACGAATTTATTTTACCTAAAAAATGAACTAGAATGATTTACATTATATTTATTTTAAATTCTTTTATTATCTCGTCAAATATAAAAATTATTAAATTCATACTTTTAAATTATTTTAGACTCTAAAATATTCTAATCACACATGCCCTATATAAAATGCTTGCAACAAGCACCTAGGCGGTAGCCCTACCTTGGAACCTTCCTCGGCCAATGCTAGTCCCATGGGCTGCCCGATGTGCCCGCATTTTCGCTGCCCTGCCCGTTCTGCCCGCCACCCATTTTGATGAAAACACTGTTCTCCATTGCTGCTTGCTCGCCCAGTTTCTCTCCATCTTGATTTTCCACTGAAAAGGCCACCCCAAAAAAAAAAAAAAAAAACAAAAAACAAAAACAAAAGAGAAGGCTCTCTCCCCTCCCCTCCCCTCCCCACGCTTCCTGCCTCTCCGCGCTCTCCGATGCTCGCTCTCGCTTCCCTTCCGGGCGCCCTCTTGTTGCCGTTTCGGCGTCTCCCAGGCCGGCGGGCTGTTCATTTGGATTCCAAGCTTCGGTTTTAGGGTTCTAAGCTTGGTTCTGCTGATCCAAGGCTACGAATCGCTTTTCAACAAGATCTTTCGCGGTGGATTCCTGATAAAGCATCGGCTTCGGCTTGAAAGCAGGATTCTAAGGAGAAGAATCTTGCTTAGGGCGCGAAGGAGAAAGGGTGTTCATTTTCAATATCGTGATAGGAGGAGAGGAAGAGATCTGGGGTTTGCCAAGTAATGTGATTCAGAAGCTTGGATTCTTGAAGATGGGATTGGGTCCCGATGCGGTTCAGGTGGAGGGGTGGGAGAATGTTGGGAAGGAGAAGGGGAAGACGAAGAAGAAGAAGGGGAAGGATGAGGAGGAGAGTGGATGTTGGATAAGGTTTCGGTTGAGGGGGATCTGCATTTCCTTGAGACCCAAAGTGGATGTTTCTACTAGCAGCGCCATCACTACCTGTGGTAATTTTTTGTAATAGATTATCATATTTTGTTATCATGTTGCTTTGTTGTCGATATTTCTCTTTTTATATATTTAGGGAGGTGTATATAAAATATTTTCATGGACCAAGCGGAAATTTATCTTAAGGTGCCGTGGACCATTCCTGTAATTGTCGCTTTCCGTATATATTACAGTCATTCGGCAAGTGATAGTAATTCTGGAAGAGGGATGTATGTCTGACTGGTTTGGATAATCTTACCATCCTGTATTCTCTGTTCATCTCACTGGTTTTATTGTTGTTTGATTTAATGGTAAAATTTTAATGCAAAGAGAAATAATTATTAGTTCGCAATTGTACTCTATGTTAGGATAACAGTTGTTTTCATAATCTATGTGGTGTGGCTTAGTGTTAGGCCATTGAGTGGTGATAGATTTGGGATTGGAAGTTTTTAAAATATTTTAGGGATGGTGTAGAAGCCTTTGAAAAGGTTTAAGAGGAGTGGTGTTAATTTCCTATGCAAAGGAAGTAGGATAAATAGTGGGGAAGGGAATCTTGCTGAATTTCCCAACTTGAGATTTAGGATTTTGGGTTTTAAAATATGGAAACTCCAAGCCTTGGAAACACTTGGAAATGGAAGAGGAGTTTGTCTACTTTAATTCTGGAATGCTTCACAAAATTTCAAGGGGTTTGGATGGCTCAAATGAGGTGTAGAATCAAATTAGGTCAGATTTAGCCTAGCATTGGCTGAGAGCCCTTAGAAGTTTTTGAGTGGATTTTTTTGTGGGGAAGTAGATGTGTAGTTGGTATGAGAGTGTGAGGGGATTAATATGGAAGAGTTTAACAACAAGCTATAGATAGGGCTTAATGAGATATGAGTAATTATCACTCATCAAAGTGTCAATATTTGAAGGAATCATCAAACTCCTTGAATGCTGAGGTCGGGTACCAAACCTTCTCTTTCTTTGGAAGAAAATTCAACTTTTTCAATACAACGACCATCCTTTCATTCTTCATTTCAGCAAGTATAAATATGTTTACAAGAATCAATTTGAATTGCATAAAGAGATGGAAAAGGAGGGGGCAAACCACACTAGTAAGTAGAAGAGAGAAAGAGAATGACGTAACTACCAAAATAACTACCCCATCCTTTTTTTTTTGATCGACAAATATTGCTTGGGCCCATGCTTATATGAATTATTCTATTCAAATAAACATTTGAACATTATAAAAAAAACATTTCGTCAAAATTAAAAAACTTAAACTTTGAATTTTTAAAAATTGAATTTTCATAATTCAAATTTCAAACTTTTGAAATTCACATTTTTTGAATTATAATCACAACCACAAATTTAAAATCACAAATATTTATTCTCTCACAACAATTATCACACAATTAAAATAGAAATTTAACTTAAGAGCCTTCATCTTGCTCATTGTCATGAGTCCTTGAATCCTCTCAACTTCCTTCTTGTTTTGGATTCTAGTTTATGGTCCACTTTTTATTGGATTGGAATCTTGTGCCACAATTTGATTTGTCACGTTGTGTCACATCACTATGAGTTTACATGTTATCTGGAATGTAGGTCCTTTATTGCTTCCTTTTTTTATTTTGCATATGTTTGTCATGGTGTGTTTAGGACCAAGACATGGTCTAATGATAAGAGAGTTCAAATTTTCCTTGAGCCTTGGAAAGCTTTTATCTCCTTAAAGAATTATCAATTCATATGCATGTACAGCTTTTACATCAGCATGATAAACTGCACCTTATGTATTCTACAATATTATAAGGAGAATTGTTATATGATGTGTTCCTCGACATCATTTTTGTTTTCTGCATTTGTTATCTAAATGAGCTAGTTGTTTTGTGTTATCTGATGTCATACATTTTGTTCAAGAAAATACATATATATTTCTGAGAACTTAATAGCAAGGTTTTCTATGTTGTCATACATTTTGTTGGGAAAGGTTGACAAAATCAGTTATTTATCTTAGACTTAATGTTCCTTGACTTCTTTAGGAAAACAAATGTTTCCCAGTTGCAGAGGCGCACCATCCAATTTTCTCCTTATTGCTTCTTAATTGAATACATAACTTTGTTTGCAATTAGTAAAGTTTATGAGGGAATTGTATGGAAAATTGTTATATTATGTTCTCTTTGATATTTTTTTTCCTGCTCTTTGTATCAAAATGATCTATTTTTTGTGTTATAGTTATCATCTCCCTTTTGACGCTCATCAAATGTTCAAGAAAATTAAAATATATTTCTGACAATGTGAGAACTATTTTTTTTGTTGCCGTTTATTTTGTTGGGAAAAGTTTATGAAATATGTTTTTTATTTTAGATTTAAGGTTCCTTTATTAGGCAAACACATGCTTCTGAGTTTCAAAGGTATAATTGGCAATTTTTTGTTTATTGCTTTTGAATGGAACAGGAAACTTATTTTGCAATTAGAAAAGTTTGTCTGGATGGGGGGTGAGGACATTGGGCCCAAAGAATTTTATAAGGGTATCATATTTGCATCCAATATAGATTAGGTTCTTATAATACACTAAAGGGTACCATCTTAGATACCTTATTATTATTTATGTTTAAAAAAGATACAGTATTTATATGCATGAAATTTCATTTGTTTTAAATTTTTTGCAAAGAATTCTTTGGCGCATAAATGATCTTATTAGTCTATTTGTATATATTATTTTGTGCTAATGTTTTCTGAGCTATCTTTCACTTGTGTAATTTATATAAGTTCACAGATTTGTTTTGCTTGTATTTTAAGGGTTACATCTGCATAAATATGATGTTTGCATTTGGATTTATATTTTTACTCTTATGCATGCGCATGATTATTTATTTTTCTATTTTTTGTAGATGAGGAATACACTTATATGTAATTCCTTAGGCCCCTATCAGTTCCAAATGCTAGTCATCCATGTATTGAATTCTATTGTATCTTTGTAGTACCATCCCTTATTTTGTCCTTACTTCATAGGTGCTTGTTGAAGTATTTATGAAGAATATATATATATATATATATATATATATATATATATATATATATATATATATATAAAATTCATATGCATTTATTGAGAGAGAGTGAGATGTATTGTAAGCTGTCCATTTATTCAGCATATTTGATTCATGGCCTAATATTTGTTATAATTCATATGCATGTACAGCTTTCACATCAGCATGATAAACTACATCCTTATGTATTCCACCATATTATAAGGTCAATTGTTATATGATGTGTTCCTCGATATTCTGCATTTGTTATCCAAATGACCTAGTTGTTTTGTGTTATATGTTGTCATACATTTTGATATATATTTCTTACAACTTAATAGCAAGGTTTTCTATGTTGCATACATTTTGTTGGGAAAGGTTGACAAAATCATTTATTTGTCTTAGACTTAATGTTCCTTGGCTTCTTTAGGAAAACAAATGTTTCTAGTTGCAGAGGTGCACCATACAATTTTCATCTTATTGCTTCGTAATTGAATACATAACTTTGTTTGCAATTAGTAAAGTTTATGGGGGAATTGTATGGAAAATTGTTATATTATGTACTCTATGATTTTTTTTCCTGCTCTTTGTATCAAAATTGTGTTAATGCTAGGGCGTTCCCTGGAAGCGACGCACTGTATGGCCTGAATACAGTGAAAAGTGTGCAAGGGCCGCCGCATCGGCGCCCGGGTGCAGTGTTAAATAGGCAATGGTTCCCACATCAAGGACGGATGTGGGCAAAGAAGCTAGTCCATGATACTAATATTAGGATAGGAACTTGGAATATAGGTTCATTTACAGGAAGATTAATGGAATTAATAGATATTATGATTCATAGGAAGATAAATATTTTGTGCATTCAGGAAACTAAATGGGTTTGAGAGAAGGCTAAGGAGATTGATAGTTTAGGATTTAAAGTTTAGTATTCAGGTAAGAGTCGTACTAGAAATGGTGTAGGTGTGATTATAGATAAGAGTTTGAAGGATAATGTTATAAATATTAATAGAATTGAAGATAGAATTATGGCTTTAAAGATTATTGTTGATGCTAAGATTATTAATATTATAAGTGCTTATGCTCCTCAAGTATGTTTGGATATGTGTTCAAAATTAAAATTTTGGGATGATTTAGAAGAATTAATTCAAAAGATACCTCTCGAAGAAAAAAATTTTATTGGAGGAGATTTAAATGGACATGTTGGTAGAGAGGTAAATGATTTTAAAAGCTTTCATGGTGGATATGGGTTTAGAATGACTAATAAAGGTGGTAAAATCATATTAGATTTTTCTTTAGCTTATGATTTTTTAATTGCTAATACCTTATTTAATAAAAGAGATGAGCATCTCATCACTTATAAGAATGGTTATAGTAAAACTCAGATTGATTATTTTCTTATAAGAAAAGTAGATCGTTTTGATTGCAAAGATTGTAAAGTTATTCCGAGTGAAAGTTTATGTACCCAACATCGCTTATTAGTTTTAGACTTTAAGATGAAGGGACAGAAAATAAAAAATAAAGTAAAGCGATTTTCTAAGATTAGATGGGGGCATTTAAAGAATACTAATAAAAATATTTTTGAAAGTAAGATTTTAGATTCTAAGATTTTATTTGTGCATAAGGATGCTAATGTTATGTGAGAAAAAGTGGCCAGTGATATTAAAAATATTACAAAAGATGTGTTTGGAGTATCAAAGGGAAAAGCCCATAATAGTAAAAATAGCTGGTGGTGGAATCCAATTGTGCAAGAAAAGATAAAAAATAAGAAGATTTGTTATAAAAATTGGTTTAGATGTAAAAATTCTGATAATTGGGAAAGATATAAAGAGGCATGTAAGGATTCTAAAAAAGCAATATGTGATGCAAAGATCTTAGCTTTTAATGATTTATATAATAGATTAGATACTAAGGAGGGAGAAAGACATATGTATAAGCTAGCCAAACAAAGAGATAAGAGTAGTAAGGATTTAATTCAAGTGAAGTGTATTAAGGATGAAGATCAAAAAGTACTTTTCTTAGAAGATGATATTCAACAAAGGTGGATGAGATATTTTGATAAACTTTTTAATGAAGATTGTAAGAATACAATTGACTTTAGTGACCTTAGCACCCTAAATGAAAATAAAGATTTCTGTTTTTATCGGCGTATTAGTAAAACCGAAGTTAGAGAGGCTTTAAAGAAAATGAAGTGTGGAAAAGCTGTTGGACCTGATGATATCCCAATAGAGATATAGAAATGCTTAGGAGATGAAGGAATTTCTTGGCTAACTAAACTTTTTAATAATATTTTGAAGACTAAAAAGATGCCAGATGCGTGGAGAATGAGTGTATTGATTCCTATTTATAAGAATAAAGGTGATGCACAAGATTGTGCGAATTATAGAGGAATTAAGTTAATGTGTCACACTTTAAAACTATGGGAGCGAGTTATGGAGCGTAGGCTGTGGCGTGATACTAATGTTTCTCAAAATCAATTTGGATTCATGCCTGGTAGGTCTACTATGGAAGCCATACATTTATTGAGAGGTTTGATGGAGAAATATAGAGAGAATAAGGAGGATCTACATATGATATTTATTGATTTAGAGAAAGCATATGATAAAGTTCCAAGAGAAGTGCTATGGAGAGTTCTTGAAAAGAAAGGAGTTAATAATGCTTATATTCGAATCATTAAAGATATGTATGAAGGAGCTATTACTTGTGTTCAAACACAAGGTGGTTTGACCAAGTATTTCCCTATTTCGGTTGGATTACATCAAGGATCAGCTTTAAGCCCATATCTTTTTGCGTTAGTCATGGATGTTCTCACTAGACATTTACAAGAGGATGTACCCTGGTGTATGCTTTTTGCTGATGATATTCTTCTTGTTGACAAGACTAGAGAGGGAGTTGAAGGTAAACTTGAAGTCTGGAGATCAACCTTAGAGTCTAAAGGTTTTCGCTCGAGTAGATCTAAAACTGAATATATGGAGTGTAATTTTAGCAGTAATAGACCTAGTGAGGGGATTGTGACTTTGGGCGATCGAGTCATTAATAAGAGTACACGTTTTAGATATCTTGGATCTATTGTTCAGAGTGATGGTGAAATAGATGGGGATGTTATCAGTAGAATTCAAGTTGGATGGTTGATGTGGAGGAATGCATCGGGCTTGCTGTGTGATAGAAAAGTCCCCCTCAAACTTAAGGGAAAATTTTATAAGATATTGGTGAGACCTGCAATGCTTTATGGTGCAGAATGTTGGCCATTAAAAGAGAAGCACAATACTAAGTTATGTGTTGCGGAGATAAGGATGCTCAGGTGGATGAGTGGATTTACTCTTAGAGACAGGATACGAAATGAGCATATACGTGAAAAGGTTGGAGTAGCTCCAGTGGAGGATAAGATTAGAGAGAGTCGCCTTAGATGGTTTGGTCACATAAAACGGCGGCCTTCCGATAACCCAGTTAGGAAAGTAGAGGTATTAGATTTGACTTATGTTAAGAAAGGTAGAGGTAGACCTAAAAAGACTTGGTTAGAAAATATTAGAAATGATCTTTCTTTATTAGATTTAAACGATAATTTGACTTTGAACCAGACACAATGGAGAAAAATGATTCATGTTGCAGACCCCACGTAGTGGGACAAAGGCTTGATGTTGTTGTTGCTGTTTGTATCAAAATGATCTATTTTTTGTGTTGTAGATGTTGTCTCCCTTTTGATGCTCATCAAATGTTGAAGAAAGTTAAAATATATTTCTGACAACTTGATAACTATTTTTTTTGTTTCCATTTATTTTGTTGGGAAAAGTTTATGAAATATGTTTTTTACTGGTTTCCTGTGCTGGCCTTTCCCCCCCCCTATGCTATTCCTAAGTTTTGTGTTAGCTCCTATTGGATATTTGGGGTGGCTCATTAATGTGGGTGGTGGCTATTTTTCCCCTTTAAATGGGGCTATTTTGCTGTATTTTTAGGAAGAGAATGGAATGATTTTTGGATTAAGAAACCTGCAGGTTTTTTCTAGCTTGCGAGCTAGCCTCCTTTCCCTCTACTACTTCGTCTCGGTTTTCTACCTCTTTTTCTCTCTCCACGGATCCTGCCCCATCTTTATCCTTTTTCTCATAATTTATATAAGTTGTAAGGTGTTGTGTTCTAAGGTTGTGTTGTTTTTTTTAAGTTGAAAGTGTTGTTGTGTCTTGTAAGGTGTAAGCATTGTTGTGTTATGTGCTCATGTTCATCTATGTTTAAGGAAGACAAGTTTTTTTTTAAATTGCAATATTAAATTATTTTTTGTAGGTTGCACCAATTTGGTATCAGTGCTTTTGGTTGTCGGGTGAGTCTTTCTTTCTCTTTAAAAAAAAATGAATAGTCCAATCAATATCTAGGCCGAAGATTCAAATCAAGATGTAAAAGGGTCTTAAGATGAATTTGATCCTACAGATTTTGAAAGTCAGCCTTCTATGTCTTGGATTCCAGAGGAGAAATTTTCAGTCACAAATTGGGTACCAACACAAGTATGTTCTACTAATCTTCTACAGAACAAACTTTATAAAATTCAAAGGCGAATGTATTTCTGTGCAGAGAAATATGAAAATAAGAGGCGTTTACTTCAATTCGAGTTTATTCGAGAAAAAGAGAAGATTTAAAAGAAGTACGACATTTTGATACAGGAATCAGAAAATGCACATTCGGAACATAATGGAAGTTCTAATGCTATCTCATCAAGGGATGATATTTCTCCACCTGGGGAGAATTGATGTAGGCAAAGCTGGCTGTTTGGATTGTTTGGTGGCTGTTGGATTACCTGTTGAGTTTCTATGCAGATTTCGGTTTCCCAAATACTTGGAATTTATTTTTTTCTGGTTTCCTGTGCTGGCTGTTCCCCTTATGCTATTTAGGACTGCTTTTTTGCTAGTTTCCTGTGCTGTCCGTTCCCCTTTCCTATGCTATTTCCTAAGTTTTGTGTTGGCTCCTATTAGATGTTTGAGGTGGCTCATTAATGTGAGTGGTTGGCTATTTTTTCCCCTATAAATGGGGTTATTTTGCTACAGTTTTAGGAAGAGAATGGAATGATTTTTGGATTATGAAACCGGCGGATTTTTTCTAGCTTGCAAGCTAGCCTCATTTCCCCTTTCTCTCTACTACTTCGTCTCGCTTTTCTACCTCTTCTTCTCTCTCCACGATTCCCGCCCCATCTGTATCAATTTTCTCATAATTTATATAATTTGTAAGGTGTTGTGCTCTAAGATTGTGTTGTTTTTTTTATGTTGAAAATGTTGTTGTGTCTTGTAAGTTGTAAGCATTGTTGTGTTATGTGCTCATGTTCATTTATGTTTAAGGAAGAAAAGTTTGTTTTAAATTGCAATCTTAAATTTTTTTTTGGTTGCATCAATATTCCATGTAGTATTGTTTTTTTACATTTTTTGTGTAGCCTTTTTTTGAACTTTTAGAACCCTATAAATAAGAGGTGATGAGGAACAATTGGGACTTTTTGGCTAGAGTTTCTGATTCATTTTGGTGGATTTTATACTTGTTTGAGATTCACAACTTTCTTGAGTTCTATACAGATTCTCTGTAGTTGTCTAGTTATCTAGTTCTTTTTCATTTCCCTCTCCTCTATCCATTCACTCATAGGTTCTCCGGACATCATAGAGTAGGCTTGTTAGTGTGGTTGGGTGTCATCTAAGGACATATTTGGATCTAACAATTCATTTGAGAATTAATTTTTATAAGATATGTAATTCAATTTCTTCAAGTGTTAGAAAACAGGATTGTTTTTCATAAGGGCAGTTTTCGATGGTTTGTTCCTATCTATTACTTCTGCAGATTGAATTATGTGTTTGCACTTGCATGCGCTTCAGTTTGTCTCCATGTTATCAATTTTTTAACAGATTTATTCCCGATAGTTATGCCTGAAGTAGTATTCTGTTAATGTGAAAATTCATTTATCTTACCGGTGCTACATTTTGCTTGGGCAACTAGAAAGTAAATCAACAAATGATGGCAGTAGTGGTCAACCTGTTGTGCCTATAGTCTCTGGGTCTACCACAACCAGCAATGGGGAGAGTAGTTCATTTACTTCCAGAGTTGGAGAGGACCTTAAAATTGCATCACAGTTGAGGAAGTTTACTTTCAACGAACTTAAATGTGCCACAAGAAACTTCAGACCAGAAAGCCTTCTTGGAGAAGGAGGCTTTGGTTGTGTCTTTAAAGGTTGGATTGAGGAGAATGGAACTGCTCCTGTTAAACCTGGTACAGGTCTCACCGTTGCTGTGAAGACACTGAATCATGATGGGCACCAAGGGCACAAGGAGTGGTTGGTAGGTTACTAGGTTTTCATCTTAGTTTCCAAATACTGTTTTATTCTCATTCCTCTCTTCATTTTGCTATTTTCATTCACATGCAAAATACATTTACGTGATAATTTCTTTTGGTTTTGCAGGCTGAAGTAAATTTTCTTGGTGAACTTCTTCATCCTAATTTGGTTAAGTTGGTTGGTTATTGTATTGAAGATGATCAAAGGCTGTTGGTATATGAGTATATGCCTCGTGGTAGTTTGGAGAATCACCTTTTTAGAAGTATGTCTGGATGTTTCTCATATCTATTCCCAATATTTCTAGATCTATTTCAACTGTTTCATTTTCTCCCTTGTACTCAAAGGGTTTTGATTGACTTTTATCCTAGAAACCTAATGACATTCATTCTGAAATTACGTATCAAAACAATGTTAAAAGTTAAAATCTTTTTTCGGGCCAAAGTTTAAATTCTCTTTCAGATATTCCATGCTTTAGGTTAAATATAGAATTTACTACCGTAGGTAGATCATTTCCTGTTTACGCCATTTTGTTGCCCATGCTTATGTAACTATGAAGAGCTGCAAGTGCACTGATTTCGCTAATCATTCTGGCGCAAGTTCAAAGTGTGATATATGCGATTTTTGATCAACAACATAGTATGAAAGCATTATCAAGTGTGGTTAATGTTTCTATTTTATAATTGTTACAACCTTGAGCTTTCATGTCTTTATAGTTTGGATGATTAATATAAAATCTTCCATTATACTTGTTATATCTTCTGGTTGTATTTCCATTATCAATCTTTAGCAATGCTTGTTAATTCCTCTCGTTAGAAAAGAAAGAAGAAAAGTTTATTCTGTGTGATGTTCACGTAAAGTGAATCTTATTTTTCCTTGTAAATTCATGTTTTCGTAACCTTTTTATAATATTTCTTTCATGATAATTTCTGAAATTTTGTTAAACTCTCTCTTACCTAGTGTCTAGGTGCTATTTGATTGATTTTAAAGGTTTGTTATTTCATTTGTTCTTTGAGGGTTTTTCTTTAAAGGAAATGGGGGACAAAGCCCACTGCATTTATTCCTTTTAGGGTTAGTAACATCCTTGTCTTTGGCCATTAATTTTTTCTTTATACATTAGACCAAGGAAGAAAAAGAGCATGTAAAACCAATTGAATGGTTGAAATTTAGTAGATGCCTAATGGACGGAAATTTCAGAAGTTCATATGCAATGGTTTAGGTTGTATTTGTCATATTGCAAAATGAAAGCTTGTTTTATCAATTATAATCCGTAATTAGTTTACCTGTTAAATAAGTGTTTTATGTTATCAAGTTAATAAGTATTCTATGTTATCTTGTTTACCTGCTAGGAACTGTTTATGTTATCCGTTATAATAAGTAATTGGTTTACCTCTTAGTAAGTGTTGTTTATATATGAGCAAGATTTATTCTTTCAGGTGATATTATCATTGAGACTGCTAGGGATAGATAATGCTTTCATAAAGAAAATAAACGTTGTTGTTTGTTTTCAGTTTTTTTTTTTTTTAACTTTAGACCTTTTTGCTTTTGTTTAACCTAAACTTTTTTTTATTTCAATTGAAGTTCTTAAGTGCACTTAACCAACTTTGTTTTACTAAGCCCTACAATGCCCACCTCAAGCACATTTCTGGAATCCGGCTGATGTATAGTAGGCTTTTTATCAGTGTATTGAGTCCATTTCATCCCTCATAATCAACAACAACAACAACAACAACAGCAAGCCTTTATCCCACTACATGGGGTCGAGTACCTGAATCCTTTTTCTCCATTGTGTCTTGTTAAGAGTCAAATTCTCATTTAAATCTAATAAAAAACGGTCATTTCTAATATTTTCTAACCAAGCCTTTTTAGGTCTATCTCTACCTTTTTTAACATAGGCCAAATCTAATGCATCTACTATCCTAACAGGGTCATCGGAAGGCTGCCATTTTACATGACCAAACCATCTAAGGTGACTCTCTCTAATCTTATCTGTCACTGGAGCTACTATAACCTTTTCACAAATATGCTCGTTTCAAATCCTATCTCGTCCCTCATAATGATTGGTCTAAAATCATCCTTAACACAACTATAAAGGATTTGGTCATCATAACATGGCTTCACTACCTTTGCCATAAGTGCATAAATTTATATTTGTTGGTCTGTCGATCTTTCTATGGGTCTTCGTATCTGAAAGGTGTTGTACGTTTCTTACCAATGCCCTACTCTAAGCCAATCTTCTTGCATGTTTGAGGTCAATTATCATGTTTACCAATCCAATTTGTTTCTCTGTATTTACTTTTAATCTATCGGAAAATTTTGTTAGGACTAGGGCTGTAAATGATCTACGCTTGATAGAGTTGGAGGCGGTTTTGTTCGACTTACCTGGACTTTTAGTTGTTTGAAATGGCTCGATATGAAATTGGCATGTTATGAGTATTGTTTGTTTTATTGTTGGTGAGCTTGTTGGGTTGGTGTTTAGCTCAAATTTCATTTGAAATATTAGAAAAAATTAGAAGAAAAACCGCACCTTCTCCTTGATGAAGGTAATGAGCTCTCGCACATTTTCTGGCAAGCTTCCGTCACTCGACTCACACATTCTCTAGCAAGCTTTCGTCGTTTACTTCTCTAGTAAGATTCCGTCGCACAGTTGGTTAGGTCGATTCACATGGGAAACCCAAAGAAAAACAAAAATTCATGCGCGACTGATCCAGTCAATGCCTTCTCTAGCAAGATTGGTAAGCCTCCATTGACATTCTTGCTTATTTGTTTATTGGGGGCGGAATTTTGGGAGAAAATGATTAGGGTTTTGGGATATTGGGGCTGCCGTTTGGAGGGAGATAATTGAGGGCTTTTGCTTTTAAGGTTAATATTTTAAGATTGCCAGGTCCCAAGTCCTGGATGAGAAAAGTGGAGGGTTGCGTTAGGTAGTCGACAGCCAGCGTAAAACTTGTCGAATAACCATGACATGAATCCTTTGCCTGGTAGGTCTACTATGGTAGCCATACATTTATTGAGAGGTTTGATGGAGAAATATAGGGAGAATAAGGAGGATCTACATATGATATTTATTGATTTAGAGAAAGCATATGATAAAGTTCCAAGAGAAGTGCTATGGAGAGTTCTTGAAAAGAAAGGAGTTAATAATGCTTATATTCAAATCATTAAAGATATGTATGAAGGAGCTACTACTTGTGTTCAAACACAAGGTGGTTTGACCAAGTATTTCCCTATTTCGGTTGGATTACATCAAGGATCAGCTTTAAGCCCATATCTTTTCGCGTTAGTCATGGATGTTCTCACTAGACATTTACAAGAGGATGTACCCTGGTGTATGCTTTTTGCTGATGATATTCTTCTTGTTGACAAGACTAAAGAGGGAGTTGAAGGTAAACTTGAAGTCTGGAGATCAACCTTAGAGTCTAAAGGTTTTCGCTTGAGTAGATCTAAAACTGAATATATGGAGTGTAATTTTAGCAGTAATAGACCTAGTGAGGGGATTGTGACTTTGGGCGATCAAGTCATTAATAAGAGTACACGTTTTAGATATCTTGGATCTATTGTTCAGAGTGATGGTGAAATAGATGGGGATGTTATCAGTAGAATTCAAGTTGGATGGTTGAAGTGGAGGAATGCATCGGGCTTGTTGTGTGATAGAAAAGTCCCCCTTAAACTTAAGGGAAAATTCTATAAGATGGTGGTGAGACCTGCAATGCTTTATGGTGCAGAATGTTGGCCATTAAAAGAGAAGCACAATACTAAGTTATGTGTTGCGGAGATGAGGATGCTTAGGTGGATGAGTGGATTTACTCTTAGAGACAGGATACGAAATGAGCATATATACGTGAAAAGGTTGGAGTAGCTCCAGTGGAGGATAAGATTAGAGAGAGTCGCCTTAGATGGTTTGGTCACATAAAACGGCGGCCTTCCGATGACCCAGTTAGGAAAGTAGAGGTATTAGATTTGACTTATGTTAAGAAAGGTAGAGGTAGACCTAAAAAGACTTGGTTAGAAAATATTAGAAATGATCTTTCTCTATTAGATTTAAACGAGAATTTGACTTTGAACCGGACACAATGGAGAAAAAGGATTCTTGTTGCCGACCCCACGTAGTGGGACAAAGGCTTGTTATTGTTGTTGTTGTTGTATTGTTTGGGTTTTTCACTTAGCCCATCTATCAAATAACTATTTAACTAAAATAAAAAATTAATTTCACTCCTATTCTAACACACACACACACATATATCTATATATATATATATATATATATATATATATATATATATATAATTTAAATTTTTTAATTTATTTTGAGTTAAGATTAGCTGAGCATGGTTAAATAAAGGTCTGCTCATATTCGACTCGTTTACTTAACGACGAATGAATCAAACACAAGCTACGTAATGAGCCAAATACGAAATGTTTGCAAATAATGGGCTTTTATACTGCCATAGTTAGGATGCTTCCAAATGAAGAGTATCATTTGAATTATATTGATAGTTGGAATGGAACGGCATTGATGCCTTAATTGTTTAAGTTAAAGTCAATATTAATTTGAATTTGCAATAATAAATGCTTTGACTTATTTGATTTTCATTCCATTGTTTCTCATTACAAACTGTGCTATACAGTTGCCTTTGCAAACCAATCCCCCACATCCCCTCCCTTCCTCAAATCCTCCGAATGGAAGAAAATGGTTCCAGCGGTCTCCCAAACACAGATTCAATAAAAATAACAAATATTCCGTTTACATCAGCTAGAAAATTTATCGACCTAGTATATCATTTCTTTCATTATGTAGTCATGTTGAGATAGATATCAATTATCTTTACTGCGTTGCTAATTTAAAGTTATCTATTGCAAAATGGAAAACAGTCGTTATCATTCTGGTGACGTTGTCTTTATCTTTCATTAAAAATGCACTCTTATACAGGGTCCCTACCTCTGCCATGGTCCATAAGAATGAAAATTGCACTTGGCGCTGCCAAGGGCCTAACATTTCTTCATGAGGAAGCAGAAAGGCCAGTGATATATCGTGATTTTAAAACATCTAATATCCTACTAGATGCGGTATGCTCCAATTTTTTTTGTAATTCCTCTAATACCTTCACTACATTTATGGGTTCCTCATTTTGAAATAATTTATTTTTGCAGGATTATATTGCCAAACTCTCTGATTTTGGGCTTGCTAAAGATGGTCCCGAGGGAGATAAGACCCATGTGTCCACACGGGTGATGGGGACATATGGATATGCAGCTCCGGAGTATGTAATGACAGGTAACATTGTTGGCATCTGCTTGTCATTTTCAAAGTAAAAGGTCTGCTGATCAATTGTTATTAATTGGATTTTTTCTGCTTTGAGTATTGACTAACTGTTAATTTATGTTGAAATGTGAGTTTCAAATGTTCTATCGTAATCCTTTTCAATGTAATTCTAGTGTTACTTCTAAAAAGACTTATCTTTTTATGATATCTGATGTCATATGAATATTAGTTTACTTGGCAGAAGAATATTCACTGAATTTTTTTTTTTTGCAGTCCGATTTCCAAATTAATGACATGTTTATTGCTCTGGATGGAACTAATATTCCTTTGTGCTGCAGTATTTAAGCTTTTGATATATACAGTAAAATTCGTCAAAAACCTTGCTATGTAAACTGAGAATAGTCTTTTGTTTTCAGTTTACAGCTTTATTTTTACTACACTCATTCCAATACAATGTACACTCTAATCGGACAGGCATACAGGCCCATATCTATTATGTTAGTGTAATTTTTCTTTTTAAAGAAATACTACCTTTATCTTTAAGCACGTTCCTACATATTATGAGTCTCATGATGAAAAGTTTTCGCTTTGATTGCTTTTATTTAACCATTTTTTGGCTATTTGATTTTCTGACAACTATTGACATTTTTAGTTTGCCGCAGCAAAACGGAATTGCATTTATGTTAATTGCCCTTTTGTATGACATGTTGATGAGTGGAATATTGTATCTGACTCTTCTTATCTATATTTTATCTTGATTGAAATATCATCTGAAGTTCTATATTGCACATGCAATACCATCATCTTCATACATGTAGAAAGACTCTGCAAAATTGTTTTCATGTTTACTTGTTTGGCTCATATAATTTGCAACCGCATTGAGATGAACTTTTTTTAGAAAATGCCTCCTTACACAGATCATTTATATTAGTACATGCGATTTTTTACCTTTTATGCTTTTCTTTCCTGTTAAATTTCTCAAGCATAATGGCTATCAATGGTTAAATATTACTGTGGATGTTTAATTTTGTTATTCGCATTTGTAAGTGCACCAACTGAGAGAGCAAAATTGAATTAGGTATAATGAGGCAATAATTATTAAGAATGAACCAGCATGAACCAAATTAAAATCATAAGTTGGCTGTTAAGAACTATCTAGAACTAAGAAACACCAAATTACTTGAATAAGAACTCATCTTTGCAGTACTCAACCTATAATATTTAGCATTCGAACTTGATTTATTAGCACGCGGAAATCATACCCGATTAGAGTTACTTGATAGAGAGTTGACTGACAATATTCGTATGATAGTCACTCTGTATTCCATTATTGTTCTTAATCAAGAGAAGCTTGACTTCATGTCACTTGCATGATCGGATATAATAAATGTTAGACGCCCCTTGTAAGAGTTCGAGTTCTGTGTTGTCCATCAACACAAACCTCCATCAACACAAATTTTCACTCCTGCTTATAAATATAAAGTTAAGTGTCAAGCATGGGGAATTGAATTCTTATGAAAAAGAATACAAAGTTCTCCCGTTCTCTTTGAATTCATGTACTTTATCTCGATCTAGCTCATCCTTTTTTGTAACGATTCACCTTAAGAGATCTTAGAGCTCAAATTTAGTCTTTTTCTCCTCTTCTCACCTTTTCATTGTTTGGTAGTCCAAAATAGGGTTTCTACTTATTTTCCATGGAATATCTTTGCATCTGTCATCCTTTAAGCCACATTGAATGTTGAAGATGGTTCGAACTATGAACATGACTATTAACAAGCATGAAAATCTTGTGAAAATGCCTCAGAGCAATAGGTACAAAAACATGGCTTATTTTAACCAACTTCTACAAATGAAAGATTGTTAGATGAGGATCATCTAAATCATGATTGAGAGCTTCTTGAAAGCTCCCCACTTATTTGGGAGTGGATTGTGTCATTTGTGCACCATGGATTGAGTGCTTCTTGAAAGCTCCCCACTCCCCACTTAATTGGGAGTGGATTGTGTCATTTGTGCACCATGCGCGTGCTCTGATGTGTGCTTGTCTTATTAACTCACTTTCGAACGACTTCTCTTAGTGAAAGTATGATAGAAAACACTTGAAGATCTTAAGAATTTCGTAGTAATCTTTAGAAAATAGCGAGAATTCTCCCAAAAAATCTGCACAAAACCAGAAAAATAGTAGGTAATTTGTATTATTTGATGAAATAGAAATGGAAAATACCAAGATACAATTGATCCTCTATTCGAGAGGAGGATCTATCTCTCCCAAATCTCTAGACGCCGCTAGAGCCCAAAAATCTAAACCTAAGAGATCTCAAATTTCAGCCAAATTCAAGATGCTCTAACCCTAGGAAAACCACCTATTTAAAGCAAACAATAAACAGTAAATACCCAAACAGCCCTCCTCCAAATCCTTCATATTTCCTTGATTATTTCCCTCCCAAATCAGCTCTCAAATTAGCCCCTAAATTTGCTCTATTCAATTAGGAAACATTTCCTAATTAATCCCTTCCAAATCAGCCCCCAAATCAGCCCCCAAATCAGCCCTATTCAATTAGGAAATATTTCCTAATTAATCCCCTTTAAATTAACCTCCGAATCAGCCCTATTCAATTAGGAAACATTTTCTAATTAATCTCCTTCAAATCAGCCCCCAAATCTTCAATTAGGAAACATCTCCTAATTAATTCCCTTTGATTAAGAACCTTCCTAAATAGCTCCCTCTTGATTAGGAAACTTCTTAATTTCCTCCCAAAGTGCAAGGTAGAACGAATGAAACTGCTCTTGAAGCACTTGACTAATACCACTGGACTGAAAAATGGACTGACACTAGGTTGAACGATCCATTCCTTGAGTATCTCCTTGATTAATCTCTCAATCTCTTCGTTCTGGATTTGGGACTAACGGTATAGACGAACACTGATAGGTGAGACTCCTTCCTTTAAGATGATAACATACTCGTGTTCCCGCAAAGGATTCAACCCTTGAATTTGCTGGAACACCCCTCGATACTATTGTAAGGGTGGTAGAATCATATCTGGTGCTTCTATCTTCTCCCCATCTTCTTCTCCTTCCAAACTTTTGAGATCCACCAAAAAGCCCACTCCTTCATTGTTTCCCCTCTTTGGAAGTGGCTCCAAAGATGACATCTCATCTTCTTCCCCCAAAACCTCTACCTCCTGATCCTCCCTCATCGTCCCTCTATTAGGGTTTCCCCACTTTTTTGGCTGTCAGCGCCTTCCCTCACCCCTGACGGCGATCTTTTGGTTTGGGCCCTAAGCACTTTCTTCAATATCTCCTCCAAGATGGAAAATTTTGAGTCGATCTTATCATTGGATGATTGAAATATCCTTTTTTAAATGTGAAACTTGAGTTTGGAGATCTAAAATTTCAGATTTCATTTGTCCGATCTCCCCTTCCAATACTTTTACTTTTCTTCCAGCCATGGGAACCTGGATTTAGGCTCCGATAGCAAAGAGCAACAAGTTTGACACGAATTTGGCCTCCAAAACGCAAAAAACAGCAAGATCAGAGAGGAAAACACAGCAGAAATCAGCGAGGAAGACTTCTATTTCAGCCTAGGAAATTGCTCTGATACCAATTTGATAGGAAATATTTGAAGATCTTAAGAATTTCCTAGTAATCTTTAGAAAACAGCGAGAATTCTCCCAAAAAATCCGCACAAAACCAGGAAAACAGTAGGTAATTTGTATTATTTGATGAAATAGAAACGGAAAATACCAAGATACAAATGATCTTCTATTCGAGAGGAGGATCAATCTCTTCCAAATCTCTAGACGCCGCTAGAGCCCAAAAACTTAAACCTAAGAGATCTCAAATTTCAGTCAAATTCAAGATGCTCTAACTCTAGGAAAATCACCTATTTAAAGCAAACAATAAAAAATAAATACCCAAACAGCCCTCCCCCAAATCCCTCATATTTCCTTGATTATTTCCCTCCCAAATCAACTCTCAAATCAGCCGCTAAATTTGTCATATTCAATTAGGAAACATTTCTTAATTAATCCCCTCCAAATCAGCCATATTCAATTATGAAATATTTTCTAATTAATCCCTTTCAAATCAGCCCCCAAATCTTCAATTAGAAAACATCTCTTAATTAATTCCCTTTGATTAAGAACCTTCCTAAATAGCTCCCTCTTGATTAGGAAATTTCTTAATTCCCTCACAATCAAATCAGCTGGTCTATCAAAGTACTGCTAAGATCCCATTTGAGAGGCTAGTTAAGCAAGTAGCACCATCGATGAATGTTCTTATTTGATCGCAAAGAATCTTCCTCTTCTTGAGTTTAAGATGTTTGTCTTGAACTCACCTTCGGGAAACTTGGACTTTGATTTACCATGTCACCCACCACAAGTCCATTGTCTGTCTTTTGGCAGTTTGTGACTATGAAATGCCGCCTTGTTTTCACCACCTTTAAGGAGGCACCCTTGAGGTTGCTCCATCAGAAATAATTATTTATTATATTTAATTCAAGAGGATGTGCAACACCTATTTCGAGTGTGTTACAATCTTTGAAGAACTCGCAAGCTTTATTGAACATGGACAAGGATGGGTTGAGATACTTTGGCAATATATCATGCACTTGTAGTGCAATATGTTGTATGTTCAAGATTTGGAGCCAGTTTTCATGTAAAATGTGTTCGCCCAAAGCCTCCGAGAAGGACTATTTTGTTATGCCTTGGGTACGAAGCCATATAGACCCTTTGTCAAGTTTCTTAAACTCATCAATAACCATATCAACATATGAGAAGACAATTGTGTGGTCTCGACTCAAGATTCCTACACTTAGAAGTTGGAGGATTACTGATCAGCTCATTGAGATATTTAGCATAAACTAAATTATCGCCATTACAATAAGTTGATGGAGAAGGCTCATTTCTGTTGAGATAATAGTCCTAAAGTTTGAAAGGGGTTCGATGTCCTATGATCTCTTTAAGCAGGAGAGGACATTTTACCACGAAAGTGCTCATCATATATTCTGTTATGGGTTTCAATGAAAAGCAGTTGTTGCCATACAAAGATAAGGAGAACTTCAAAAGGCGCCATCATTGATGTGCTCAACACCAAATTTTTGGTATCTTGAACAAATTTTGCATCATTCATAACATAACGATCATGGTTTTGTTAAGGACTGTCAAAACCTTTATAACCTAATCAATGAACTTTTATGCACCTATAAATCGAACCAATTCTTCCTTACTGACTTAGGATGAAGGCTTGATAATGTGCCAATGGTGGAGGATAAGATGGAAACTACTCCAACTTAAGCCCTCACATCATTAATGTTATCCTGACGATTATGGATGGAGTTTGGATGGAAGCTTCGAGGCAGTAAAGTCTTAAACGATGGAATCCAAGAGACATTTATAGAATCAAGATATTGGCTCGAAGTGCTAATCACCATCTCTGATATTGGCTATCTAAATTGCTAGAAATCCTTTAAACGATGCCATCATTGTTATTGCTTTAATCTCCAATTTTCAACATCATCTTTATTAACAATAGTTTCTCTGCGAGTGTTATTTTAAAACATGTTTTTTATGTGATGAATCTTGGTTTTCATAGGTTGTCACTAATTGGAAGGTCCTTTTATGATTTTTTAGGAGTGTGTTGAGAGCCTGAAGACATCATTTTTTTCAATTAAGTAGGGGGAGGATGATTTCATGTACATGTTGTAGCCAATTTCATCATAACCGATGGCTTGACCTCCTGTAACGCCATCTTTTGCCGCCAAAATTTTAACCTCTTCAAAGCGGTTGTGTTGACTTATCAGTTCACACCATTAAGTTCTTGATAGAAGGTTATCTTATCATAGTCCGAAGGTAGTTGTTGAAATCTCAGGTGTGCTTGCTATCTTAAGATAGTGGGGTCTGTTCAAGAAGTTTTCAACTTGAAGTTGAAAGGGAAGCCTGGATTGTTGGAACTGAAGTAGTTAAATTAATCACAAGTGTTATTAACTACCCGAATCAGATTTTTTTGCTTTGATGCACACATCAATGTTTGTTTTTGCATAGATCTTGTAAACTATTTGTAATTGAATCTCTTTGTTATTGCGTGGTCAGCAATTGACATCAACATTGCTTCTTATTGTTTGAGAATTAATAAGGAGACACAACCTATCAAAGCAAAAGTAACAAGTCATTGTTAATTTAGCAAAACCTCTCTGAGAAAGGTCTGGCTGACGACTGCTAAATTTGGGAAGTTTAGCACCTTGGTTAAATTTCAAGTGTTGTAATAGTGCAAAATTTAATATCAAATGGATGATGCACGTTGACTTTATAATTTTGTACCAAATTTATTCTACAACAACAACAACATCAAGCCTTTATCCCACTATGTGGGATTAGTTACATGAGTCCTTTTTTACCATTGTGTCATGTTAAGAGTCAAATTCTCATTTAAATCTATTAAAGAAATGTCATTTCTAATATTTTCTAACCAAATCTTTTTAGGTCTATCTCTACTTTTCGTAACATAAGCCAAATGTAATACATCTACTCTTTTGTAATCGGGTCATCGAAAGGCCGCCACTTTATATGACCAAACCATCTAAGGCCACTCTATAATCTTATTTGCCGCTGGAGCTACTCCAACATTTTCATGTATATTCTCGTTTCGTATCTTGTCTCTAAGTGTACAGCCACTCATCCGCCTGAGCATCCTCATCTCTGCAACACTTAACCAAATTTATTCTAAAAAATAGATTTTTTCTTTTATGGGAGATTCGGCGATTGGTTATCTTATGATGAATTTTAATTCTTTTTAAATATATTACCATATCATGATGCTCTTGATGGTTTGCGAGAAGTTTATGTTCATCATATATAATTAGTTGCGGCAATCCTATGCTGTTTGGACGAAAGAATGTTGTGGTGACTTACGAACAAGTGATTGAAACGATTTTTAAGAGTTGAACTATTGCAACTTGGAAGTGTGTTGGTAACCTAGTTGTTATAATAACACTCCTTACTAGTACTACGACACACCACTTGCAAGAAACATGCTATGCTAAGAAGGTATGCATGTGCTTTAAATTATAAAATTGTGCATTGGGAGTGTGACTTGGGAAGTTTTTTGATTTTATGTATCTCCATAAGACATACAAGATAACTTGGATAAGGTCCAAGAAATCCTATACATGTCATCACCAAGAATCGCAAATTAGTTGCAGATACCCAGAGGTTTAGTTGCTGGCCTAATAAGATGATTCATCTCCATATTTTGTGACGAGCACACGTTCTTCTTTGAAGGGCTACAGAGTGCAAAGCATTTTAAGTGGATAGTGGAATGTGATGAAGCCTTAGTTGCAGATATTTCTTTCTTCACCATCTCAGACTTCGATATCACAAACCTCAGTGGATAGTCAATAACCGCTTGAATTGAATATTCTTAGAAAGAAGAATGTAGTCATCCAAAAGTTATGACCGGTGCTAGTAGCATTGTTTTTGATAATATATGTTAGCTTTGCTCCTCAAAGAATTTTACTTAGATAAGATAATCAAGTTAATTGTGGAATAATGCTAGTTCTCGATCTTGTACATGTTGAGAACTACAATAAAAGCTTAAATACTTCCTCACATAACTGTCAAAGCTCATCAATTTGAACAAGACATTCATAAGATTATTTTGATCAATGTATGTTGATAGGACATCTAGGAGCAATGGCGTCAAAATCAATGTAGTTTTGAAATGCCTAGTACTGTACTAGGTGTCATCCTATATCATGTGAAAATTTCCTTCCGAGTGAACAAAGATGAAGCCTAGTAGAAACCTCTTTTGGTCGTCTTATAATTTGCTTTAGTTTTTGGTGCAAAGCAAGTCTTCTATTCTTTGATTCTCAACTTGGATTTAAAGATAATGAGTATGAAGCTTGACATAGTATTATGCAAAGGTACTCATCATTGAATAAAAAGGCGGACAAGGCGTCCGCATTGAGGTGCGCCTCAAATCGAGGCGAAACCCATGCGTGTCGAGGTTTAAGTCTCGAAGGGTCGAGCGGAGCGTGCGATTTTTTCTCATAGGGCATACACATCAGAGCGTAACGAGGCACCGCCTCGATTTATCCGATTTATATGTAAATACCACCGAGCAGTACGCATGCAGTGGAGTCGTATAAGGGTCTCGTATAGGATTAGGGTATTGCTTTGTGTGAGAACTAAAAGGCGAAAGTGAACTCCGCCGACTTCGACAACCAAGTTCAGTCGAGTTCGACATATCTGGAGGCGAAGCTAAGGTTCCCATTCCCATTTCGTACCTCTATCTTTCTTCCCCCCGTCGTTTTCTTCATTTTCACCTGATTTTCTACCCATTTTTGTCAGTGCTTCATCTGCAGACGTGAGGGGGTTATTTCCTAATTGCTTTCGACTTCAACGTGCCTCTCCAACAACAACGTTTTCGACTTCGACGTGCCTCTCCGACTTCGACAACCACGTTTTCTTCATCTTCAAGTTACATAAATAGAACTGAGGGAAGACTAAACAGCTATTACAGAAATCAAAAGGCAATAGCTGTCTTTTATAATCTCCACCAAGGTAACGATTTATTTCGTAATTGTTTTCTCTTTGCCTGCTTCTCTTAATGAGAATAAAGTCTACATTTGATTTTCTTAAATCTAAATCAATATCAAAGTTTATAAAGAACATTTCATGACCTTGAACCAAAATGTGAACAAAAGCTAAAATCAAAGACTGAATTTGAATTTGAGCATTAGATAAATTTCGAATCAAAATCTCAATTAGAATCTAAATGTAAACCTAATTTTAAAAGAAATCGTGTATGCCAAGTAAATAAATCAATTATACAATCTAATAGCATAATTCTTGATGGAATATCTATTAAAATTATCTATATATCTATGAATCAAATTGATATTGATATTTTAATTTTTAATTTCTTGATTTACAAATTTATGAAAAAAAAACTTAAAAAAATTATAATTTATTAAGTAGAAAAATATAAAAAATTATAGTTTCTTCATCAAGTCCTTTAGAATTAATTATAGTTTATTAAGTAGAAAAAATATAAAAAACCTAATATTACCATCACATGCATTACATCACATTGATTATTCTCTATCCATATGCATTATTTTCATTCAAATATTCACGGGAAATTGATGGTTAATTTAATAATTATAAATCTATTGCAGAATTGTTGATACATAAAATTCAAACCAAGTGATAAGATAATAATATGTCGAAACCCTTAAAATTTTCTACAAAAATCCTTATGAAATTAATTGCTGGAAAAATAAGACATTGACTTTATGATTGAAGCTACTTTTGGAGATAAAATTATGTCCACAACTGATTCTGCTCCAAATACAACTTTGATCCTACTCATACATATTTCCATACATAATACAGTAATATGTTCACATTTAACTTTCATACATCTTTCCATACATCCAACTTTAATTTTGCTTTTACCGTTCACCTTCCTTAAGCTTCTGTTATCTTTGAAAATAAAGACTAAAGAGGATAAATAAATAATAAGTTATTGTGCCATTAAAATTTAAAATAATAGAATTGTAAATCCAAAATCTTTTATATGTCATCAATTCTACTACATGAGATTTGTAATTTTTTTCATATAAAAAAAATTGTTATATGACATCAATTTATGATTAAATTTGTATTTTTTATTTGATGTTAATTGTTTATTCTATCAATTATTAGTATGACTAGTGGCACAAGAAGGAAAGATCCTGCATTGAAATATGGCACTCAAGTTGAAGTGCTAGGCAAATGTGCGAAGAAGGGATATGTTTATATGAAATGTAATTTCTATGAGAAGCGCATAACTGGTGGTGACCAAGAGGTTGAAGGATCACCTAGCCTGCACGCATGTCAATGTTAGACCGTGTGCAAAAGTATCTGATAAAGTGAAAAAGGAATGTATAGATTACTTAAAGATGTTTGACACCACGAAAGTGGTCACACAAAGAAATATGGAAGAGATGATAATAAATTCTTCTTACTATGGTTCACAGCATGAAGGTTCCAGTAGTGGAAGCCAGCTACTTTCTTCTAACCGAGATACTCGGGGGCCTATGGATAGATTTATATGGTTAATATTGATGATGAGAAAAATACAAACACTCAGGATATTCCTTCTCCCACTTCTACAAAGGAATTCAGGAACAGAGTTTGTTTAGATATTGTAAGATTCATCTATGAAAATGATATATCATTCAATGTTGTTAGGAGTCCGTTATGGATCAATATGCTACGATCTGTTGGAAGTTATGGTAGAGGACTACAACTTTCAAGCATATATGAGTTGAGGACTTGGATGCTAAATGAAGAGGTCAAAACAACTTCAAAAATGGTGGATGAAGTTAAAAAGACTTAGATTGAGATAGGAGTGACAATAGTGTTAGATGGTTGGTTAGATATTCGACATCTAAGTATTATTAATTTCTTGGTCAACAATCCATATGAAATTATTTTTCTAAGATCAGTGGATGCTTCAAGTTTTGTAAAGGATGCACAACTGTTGTTTGAAATGTTGGATGAGATTGTGGAGAAAGTATGAGAGGCTTTTACTGTACTTCATGTGCTACACATTGCATTGATTTAATACTTGAGAGGTTGGGACAGTTGTCTCAACATAAATTAGCCCTATTGAAGACCAAATTCGTTAGTAAGTTCATTTACAATCACTCTTAGATACTCAGCTTGATGAGGAAATTTACTGAAAAGGAAATTATTCTACCTGTTATTACGAGATTTGCTACTGCATATTTATATTGTAGAGATTTAAGAAGTTAAGACAACCTTTGGAAGCTATGTTTGCTTCTGAAGAATGGGATAAAAGTTCATGGGTAAAAAAATAAGAAGAAAAATAGGTTAAGAAGATTGTTATGAAAGATGATTCATTTTGACGTAGTACAAATTATGCTTTGAAGACAACATGACCATTAGTTAAGGTGCTTAGAATTGTTGATGGTGAGAGGTCCTCGACAATGGGATTTATTTATGAAGCAATGAATAGGGCTAAAGAAGATATATCGAAAGATTTGGGAGGTTAAGAAGGTGCCTACAAAGAAATATGAGAAATTATAGATGAAACGTGAGATCACCAATTACACTAAAACTTATATGTTGCTGCATATTATTTAAACCTCCAATTTCATTATGATAAGGACTTATATGTTGGTAAAGAGGTGAAAATTAGTTTGTATGCATGTATGGACATACTCATTTTTGAATAGGACTACCTTAAAGTGAATGAACTTGAGGATTTTCATTTGAAGAAGGGAATATTTGGATTTAGAGCAGCGCAAGTATGCTACAAAATATGATCTCTTGGTATGTTTCTAGTTTGTACATTTATAATTTTAAAATTTAATGTTTATGTCCAAGTCCTCTAATTCAATCTATATTTATAATATACTTTTTGGGCTCAATTTGGAGATGATGTTCCTGAATTAAAAACTTTTGCAGTTAAAGTTCTTAGCCTAACATATTCGGCTTTTGCATGTGAGCGTAATTGGAGCACCTTTAATCAAATTCATACAAAGAGAAGAAATTGATTGGCTGCAGATCGAATGAACAAATTAGTATATGTTATGTTTAACAAAAAACTGATGGATAGACATTTCAAATTACAGAAGCAAGGAAATAGGGATAATGAAATTGACCATTTTTTTATTGATGATTTACAATTTGATGATGAATGGGTTATTTCTAAGAATGCTGATGTTCCTGAAGTTGAAGATAAAGGAGAAACTCATGTCAATGAGGATAATGAAGCAACCACTGTAGATATTGAAAGGTCTACTGAATTGGGGTTATCTTTCAACTCCCAAGTATATAAAAGAAAGAAACAAGTAATATTGGAGCTTCAAAAAAATTCAAAGGTATGCTTAAATATAATGAATTATTTTTTTATGTTATTATTGTTTCATTCTAGAACTAATAAAATATTAACTGATATAGGGGATAAAGGAAAAAATATTATAGATGAAAAAGAGTTTGAGGATGACTTTGACATAAATTATGAGTATTCTTCTGAAGACAATCAAAGTGATGATGAGCCTGCATTGGGTTTTGATCCTAAGGGCGTGTTTTATTTTTAAGTGAGTTTATCTTGAATTTTGTATTCCAGTAATATTATCTTAGAACAAATCATCAAGTTCATAATTGACTTAATATTTTGTCATTATTTATAATTTTAAATTATCTTATTTTTATCTTTTTGAGGGTTACGCCTCGATCCGCCTCGAGGGTTACGCCTCGATTCGCCTCGAGGCTTACGCCTTGCCTCACTTAGACTAAACGCCTCGATTTCCGATTTCGCCTTTTAAAACCTTGGTACTCATTCAAAATCAAGGATGATATTAGTTAACTTGAATACTTTGTCTTCTTATCTACATTTTGTCTTAACTGAAATATCATGTGAAGTTCTATGCTACATGCAATACCATCATCATCATACATGTAGAAAGAGTTTGCAAATTTGTTTTCATGTTTACTTGCTTGTCTCATATAATTTGCGATCGCAATGAGATTAATTTTTTCTATGAAAGGCCTTCTTACACAGATCATTTATATAGGACATGCGATTTTTGACCTTTTATGTTTTTCCTGCCTGTTACATTTCTTAAGCATAATGGCTATCAATGGTTAAATACTACTGTGGATGTTGAATTAGGTGTAATGAGTCAATAATTATTTTAAGAATGAACCAGCATGAACCAAGCTAAAATCAAAAGTTGCCTATTAGGAATTGTTTACTTGAATAGGAACTCATCTTAGTGTTACTTAGCAATTGAACTTGATTGATTAGGTGCAGAAATCATTGCTGTTCTTAATCAAGAGAAGCTCGACTTCAAGTCATTTGCATGGTCAATTATAGTAAATGTTCGATGCCCCTTGTAGGAGTTTGAGTTCTGTGTTGTCTATCTTATAATACCAACCATGACTCCTGCTTATGTGATGTCAAGTGTCAACAAGCATTGCGCAATGAATTCTTATGAAGAAGAATGTAAAGTTCTCCCGTTCTCTTAGAATCCTAAGTTCTTTCTCTCGGTTTAGCTCATCCTTCTTTGTGAGGGGTTTGATTAAGTTCTTTATAGTGATTCACCTACGAGATCATAGAGATCGAACCTAGCCTTTTTCCTCTCTTCTTATCTTTGGATTGTTTTGCTGTATAAAATAATGTTCAATTTATTTTTCATGGAATAACTTTGGATTTGTCATCCATTAAGCTGTAGTGAGTGTTGAAGATGATTCAAACTATGAATGTGATTATTAACAATCATGAAAATCTTGTGAAAATGGCTTAGAGCAAGAGACACACAAACATGACTATTTTAATCAACTTATACAAATGAAAGATTGTTTGATGAGGATCATCTAAATCATGATAGTGTACTCCTCACTTATTTTGGAGTTAATTGTGTCATTTGGGCATCACGCATGTGCTTTCTTGTGAGCTTGTCTTGTTAACTCACTTTGGGATGACTTCTTTTAGTTAAAGTATTGCTAAGATACCATTGGAGAGGCTAGTTAAGCAAGTCTCCCCATCGACAAATGCTTTTATTTGATCACTTAGAATCCTCCTCTTCTTGAATTTAAGATGTTAGTCTTGGACTCCAGTTAGGGCAAGTGGACCCCGATTGACCATGTCACCCACTTTGAGTCCATTGTCTGTCTTTTGGCAGTTTGTGACTATAAAATGCTGCCTTCTTTTCACTATCTTCAAGGAAGCGCCCCTGAGTTTGCTCTAGCAAGAAGAATTACTTACTATTTTTAATTCAAGAGGAAGTACAACACCTATTTTACCGGTGTTTTGAAGTCATAGGACTTAAATGCTTTATTGAACATGAACAAGGATGGGTTGAGATACTTTAGCAATTCATCACTCCCTTGTAGTGCAAGATGTTGGATGTTCAAGATTTGGAGCTAGTTGTCATGTAGAATGTGTTCATGCAAAGCCTTCGAGAAGGATTATTTTGTTATGCCTTGGGCATCAAGCCACCTGGACCCTTTGCCTAGTTTCATAAACTCACCAATAACTATACCAATAGATAAGAAGACAATTGTGTCGTCACGACTAAAGAGATTTACATTTAGAAGTTGAAGGATTACTAATCGATTCTTCGAGATATCGTAGCATAAACTAAATTATCGCCATCACAATAAGTTAGTCGAGAAGGTGCTTTTTGTTGAGATAGTAATTCTATAGTTTGAAAGAGGCCGATGTCGTATGATCTCTTTAAGCATGAGATGATGCTTTACCATGAAAGTGCTTAACATACATTCCAGTATGAGTTTCAATAACAAGTAGTTGTTGCCATACAAAGATAAGGAGAACTTCCAAAGATCGTCATTGATGCGCTCAACGCCAAATTTTTTGTAGCTCGAACAAATTTTGCATCATCCATAACATAATGATCATTAGTTTTGATAAGGACTGCTGAAACCTTTACAACCTAATCATTGAACTTTTTTGCACCTATAAATAGAACGAGTTCATCCTTACCTAGGATGAATGCTTGACAATGCGCCATTGGTGGAGGATAAGATAGAGATTGCTCCAACTTAAGCCCTTCACATCGTTAATGTTATCCAGACGATTTTGGATGGAGTTTGGATGGAAGCTTAGGGGTGGTGAAGTCTTATGCAGTGGAAACCAAGTGAGATCTTTATTGCATCAAGCTCATCTTTCAAAGTGCTAATCACCATCTGAGGTGTTGACTATCTAATTACTAGAAATCCTTTCAACGATGCCATCATTGGTATCACGTTGAGCTCCAATTCAAAATCAATATTATCTTTATCAACCCTAGTTGCTCAGTAAATGTTATTTTCAAATCGATTTTTGATGTGATGAATCTTTACTTCATATTTTGGCTTTTAATGGGAATGCCCTTTTATGATTTTTAGGAGGTTGTTGAGATTCCAAAGGCATCATGTCTTTTTCAATTACTTAGTGGTAGGATGATTTCATGTACATTGTCGTGGCCAATTTCATTATAATTGATGGATTGACCTCCTGTAACTCAATCTTTTGCTGCCAGATTCTTAACCTCTTCCAAGCAGTTGTGTTGACTTATCATTTAACATCATGAAGTTCTCAGTAGAAGGTCATCTTATCACCGTCCAAAGATATTTGGTGCAATCTCAAACAGGATATCTTAAGGCGGTGGGGTTTGTGCAAGTAGTTTTTCAACTTGAAGTGCAAAGGGGGCTTTCTTTCAACTTGAGCCTGGATTGTTGGAACTAAAGTAGTTGAATTATTCACTATTGTTTTTGACTATCCAAAGTGGGCTTTTTTGCTTTGATGCATACATCACTGTTTGTTTTTGCATAAATCTAGTAAACTATTTGTAACTGAATGTTAACGTTATTGTTTGGTCAGCAATTGCCATCAACATTGCTTGGTAGTAATCAAATGGATGATGCACATTGACTTTATCAATTTGAACCAAATTTATTATAAAAGACAAATTTTCTCTTTCTCAAATTGATGCGTTGGTTGATTTGTCCATTGTTTATCTTATGATGAATTTAATTTTTTTTAAGGATATCACCATATGAAGATGCTCTAGATGGTTTGCGAAAGTTTACCTTCATCATATATAATTAGTTGCTACAATGTTTTGCTTTTTAGAAGAAAGAATGTTGTGGTGACTTACCAACAAGTGATGGATATCATCTTTAAGAGCTGATGTGTTGCAACTTAGAAGTGTATGTCAACAACAACCTGCTTGTTAAAGTAACACTCCTTGGTAGCACTACAGCACACCACTTGCAAGAAACTTTTGCTATGCTAAGAAGGTTTATATGTGCCTTAAATGGTAAACTTGTGCATTGGGAGTGCTCTCGAAGTTCATCAATTTGAACAAGGAATTCACAAGATCTACTTTAGTCGATGTGTGCCGATAGGACCTCTAGGAGATACGCTATCAAAATCTATGTAGTTTTGAAATGCCTAGTACTCTAGTAGGTATCATCCTATATCCGTGTTGTGAAAATTTCCTTCCAGGTGAACAATAACCAGTTTGAGTAGAAACCTCTTTTGGCTGACTTTTAATTTGCTTGAGTACTTGGTTTAATGCAACTCTCTCTCTTCTCCGACTCTCAATTAAAAAGGTACTGAATATGAAGCTTGAGATCCTACGATGCAAATGTAAGCATTTAAAATCAAGGTCCACAATAAAGCAAAACTAATTTGCTAACTTACTGTCCAAATTCAAATATCTAGTGATGTGATTGTTATTGAGTTGCTCTTTCCGGGCATTACATAACTTGAGTTGATGCACGTTGAAATCGCCTCAAATCGGATCAATATTTTTGTTGAGTGCATGATGACTGGCTGATTTCATTGCCCAATTGGTTATCCAATGAGATTCAAAATCAAGACCGATTAATATTATTGATTGACGAACATATTATAATTGTCAATAATAAAAAGTGAGTTATAGTGCAATGATTTTGGGAAGTGAGAATGTACAACATGACACATTATTTTATGAAATGCAAAAAAAAAAAAAAGAATTCATGAATAGTTTATTAAAAAATCAATATTATGAATGAAAAATAACTTAATATATAAATGAACTATCAATATCATACAAATATAACATGATATTTCTTCGACATATTAAATACTCACTATAGGTCCATGAAAGGGAAAAAAATCAAAATGGTCACTTGACTATTTATGAAGGATCAAGAATGATCCAAAATTATATTTAAAGACCATTTTGGTTCATCAAGTCCTCAAAGAGGAACCAAAATATTTCCACGATGGGATTATTTTGGTTCGTCTTTAAAGAGCTGATGGATCAAAATGATCGTTTACTATTATTGGGGATCATTTTGGTCCTTCAGAAAAAGTCAAGGGACTATTTTTTATCATTTTCTCGTCCGTGAAATTTGATTAGTGTTATGTAAATTGTAGAATTGCATCATCATAGTTATGACATTGCATAATTTAGGCCAATGAGTTGTGGGAATGGAGAGATAAAGCATCAAGAGAAAAATAGTTGATGAATTTGAGTAGACATGACTAATTACTATTTCTTAACATGAATAAATCAATTTGAAATCATGCCAATCATATTTTAAACATTTTTTTTCAAGAACTTAAACTTTAGCAGTCATTCTTCATCCAACCCCTTAGTTATGCATTCAAGGGTTTAGCTTTAATAATACATGATAGGAATGCAAAAAAAAGTATATCATTAATCAAGATTAGATAGGAAAGAGAAGGGGATGGATCAATACTAGATTGAAAAAATATGATTTATCTATACAATCTTATTATATTAATACTTTTGAAGGTGTTTTAAAGGTACTTATATATGCAAGCAATGTATAAAATAAGAGCATGCAAGAAGAGGAAAGTCGTTTTAGTAAGAGAGAATGAATTAGCGAATTGATGGATGTTTAGATGACTTTAAAATATGAAAACAAAATCAAGGAAGTTGGTTAGAGTATAAGAAAAATATAATTATTGAAAAAATTATTTATTTTTTTAATAAAGAAAAAAAAGGAGAAAATCATACCATAAACTGAAGTCAAAGGGTAGATATATTGCTAACCAGAGTATCAATGATGAGGTATACCCTTGTGCCTTACTCAAAAGTAACAAAGATAGCTGCATAGCCATCAACGAAGCTCTACTTAGTAGATTATTATATAACAGTTGAGCGCTATAAATTACATGTGAAGGATGATAAATATTTATACCTACTATAATCTGTTATGCTACTTCAATTTGATGATAAGAAAATATATTTGCATGAGACTTGAACTTAGCGCTGAAATTACTCTTTTTAGACTGTGTATGTTAGACCGATCCAATTTGAATTAGGGGACTCAATTAAATATTGCTTTGGGAGGGAACAACTCAATTAAATACTGCTTTGGGAGGGAACAACTCAATTAAATATTACTTTGGGAGGGACTCAATTAAATATTGCTTTGGGAGGGAAGGACTCAATTAAATATTGCTTTGGGAGGGAATCAATTAAATATTGCTTTGGGAGGGAACAACTCAATTAAATATTGCTTTGGAAGGGAAAATTTAAATTAGGGGTTGTTTAGGGATTTTGTAATCTTCTTTGCTTTAAATAGTTTCTCTTGTAAGGGTTAGTGTTTCATCTTGAATTTGGCTGAAATTTGAGATCTCTTAGGTTTAGGTTTCCTTTGGGCTCTAGCGACATCTAGAGAATCGGGAGAGATCGATCCTCCTCTCGAATTGAGGATCACTTGTATCTTGTTTGTTTTTCTTCCGTTATTTGATTTTTCTCAATAAAGTGGGCTGTTTTTCTTTGATTTTTCCTCTACTTGTTGAGTATTCTCGCTGATTTTGTCAAGATTGTTAGGTTTCACTTGAGATCTTCAAGTGTTTCCTATCAAATTGGTATCAGAGCGCTTTTTTGGCTGAAAAAATAAGATATCTTCGTTGTTTTTTGCAATTGGAGCCTAGATCTAATTAATGGAAGCAAAGAAGATGGAGGTGCTGGAAGACGAGATGTAGCAATTCAAAACAGGCGTGAAGTTCTCTACCATGAAAGAAAGATTTTCATATATGGAAAACCGTATGGAAAACTGATTTAGAAGGGTGGAGGAGATGTTAAAAAGGCTCTTGGAGATGCAAACAAAAACTTCAAGTGTGGTTCCGCTAGCTAACCCTAACCAAGATTTGACCGGGATTCCCTTGGCCGAATCGAAGGGAAAGGAGATCAGACAAGAGGAGTTTGACGAGGTGAGTTTCTTTCATCAAGAGCCACCTCTAAGGGCTCCGATAAGGGGCAGAATAGGGTTATTGGATGGGGGGACAGCAGGAAGGGCATTTCGCTAGCTAACCCTAACAAGATTGATAAAAACAGCAAGAAAATCTCAATATCTCCAATGAAAACAATCCAAAATAGTAGATTATATTATAGGAATTAAACCAAATTCAAGAACAAAGCAAAAAACACAATAGATCCTCAATTTGAGAGGAGGATCATTCTCTCCCAATCTCTGGACGATGAGTTTAGTGCCCAAGACACCCAAGAGAACTCTAAGAGAATACAATAATAAGCATAACCCTAACCCTAACATCTCATGCCTATTTAATACATTAATTTTCTAATTCAAAACTCCCTCCCATGGGAGGCGACGTTAGTCTGCCTCCTATAGAACCGAACCGACCCTTGCTGGACTGGTTTCATCTGAACCGGCCTAACAATAATGCTCTCCCAAAGAATCACTGTGTCCTCAAGGTGAAAAGAGGGAAACTGATGCTTCACCCTTTCATTAGGCTCCCATGTCGCCTCATAATCTGGAAGATGCTTTCACTTGATCAACACCTCTTTTTCCCTTCCCGCCTCTTGGCGCACTCCTTGTAGCTCAAAGGGTTCTAAAATCACCTCTAAATCCTCGGTTAATGTTGCTGGTAATTCAGAGCTTGCTGCATGATCTCCAATGGCTCTCCTTAGCTAGGATACATGGAACACAGGATGTATGGTCGCCATTGGTGGTAGTTTCAGCCAATATGCCACCGCCCCAATCTTTTCCAGTACCTCATAAGTCCAAAGTACCTTGGGGCTAGCTTCTCATTTCTCTTGTTGGCGACGGTCTTTTGCCTATATGGTCGGAGCTTCAAGAACACCTTCACCCTTACTTCGAATTGAATGTCCTTTCTATGTCATCAACTTGTTTTTTCATAATTGTTGAGCTCTCAATAGATGTCTTTTCAACTCTTCGAAAACCCTTTCCCTCTCCTCCAAATACTCCTCCATTGAAGAAACTAGAGTGCTGCTATGCCCAAAGTGCACTAGGTGAGGTGGATCCCTTCCATATAACACCTTGAAGGGTGTCATCCGAGAAGCCAAATGATAAGAGGTATTGTACTAATATTCCGCCCATGCTAGCCACTTGGCCCATAACTTGGGTATCTCCGACACAAAACATCTGAGGTAGGTCTCCAAGCTCTTGTTGATCACTTCTATTTGGCCATCTATCTGTGGGTGATTGGCAGTGCTCCTCTTCAATACTGTCCCCTGTAGTCTGAATAACTCTCTCCAAAAGTGGCTGAGTAACACCTTATCCCTGTTCGATACTATAGACTCTGGTACTCCATGCAGCCTAACCATCTCTTTGATGAACGCTGATGCCATTGTCACTACGGTATATGGATGGCGTAGGGGAATGAAATGGGCATACTTGCTCAAGCGATCCACCACCACTAAGATCACTGTGAACCCTTCTAATTGGGGAAGCCCTTCTATGAAATACATGGGGATCTCCCATACCCGACCTAGTAAAGCCAGCGGCTGCAATAATCCTCCTGGAGACATGGCCAAATACTTGTTTCTCTGGCATACCTCGCATTTGGCTACCATCTCCTCCACATCCGTATGCATTCCCTTCCAGTACAGCTCTGAAGTTAGCCTCTTGTATGTCTTCTGCTCCCCTGAGTGACCCCCAACAGCGTTCTCATAAAACTCCTAGAGTAAGTGTGGAATTTGGACTGATGTCTGGGGCATCACAAGCCTCCCTTGATACAGCAGTCTGTCCCCCTCCAATGAATACCCTGGATGACTACTCTCTTCCCTCAGTAAATCAGCCTTGATCTTTTCCAATTCATCATCCCTGACACTCTGCATCTTGATGGCCTCTCAATCTAACATTAAGGGACACAATACTGCCATCGCCTACAACTCTCCCATGCACTTGGACAAGGCGTCTGCCGCCTTATTCTCCACTCCTGACCTATATTGGATTTCAAAATCATACCCCAACAATTTGGATAGCCACCTCTGATGCTCCTCTGTCACCATCCTCTGCTCCAACAAATACTTCAGGCTCCGCTGGTCTTTTCTGACAATGAAAAGTTTGCCTAGCAGGTAGGGCCACCACTTATGGATGGCTAAGACGATAGCCATCAACTCCTGCTCATATATTGATTTGAGCCTAGCTCTAGATGTCAACACCTGGCTAAAATAGGCAATGGGTCGACGATTCTGCATGAGCACTATCCCCAGTCCATACCCTGAAGCATTTGTCTCCACTATAAATACCTGAGTGAAGTCTGGTAAAGCTAAGACTGGTACAGTAGTTATAGCCTTCTTCAAATTCTCAAAAGCTGCCCATAGGAACCATCCTTCTTCAATTGCTATATCAATGACCATGTTATGGTACTGCACCCTTTCACGAATCTCCTGTAGTTTCCCGTCAGTCTTAAGAATCCTCTCAGCTCCCTCAGATTCTTAGGTAATGACCATCTCAACATAGACTCAATTTTTGACTGATCTGCTGCCACCTCTTCTTTGGACACAATATGACCCAAATACTCCTCACTTGTCTAAGCAAAACATCACTTCTTTAGGTTGGCCATCAGCTGATGTTCCTGCAACACTTCTAACACCGTCCTCAAGTGCTCCCAATGTTCCTCCTTTGTCCTGCTATAAACTAGGATGTCATCAAAGAAAACCAAGATAAATCGCCTGAGATAGGGCCTGAAGACCTTGTTCATGAGTGAATGAAATGTGGCTGGAGTGTTAGTGAGGCCAAAAGCCATCACTAGGAACTCATAATGCCCCCTCGTGAGTCCTAAAAGCAGTTTTTGGCACATCTTCTTCATTCTTATCTGATGATATCCTGATTTCAGATCTATTTTGGTGAACATCACTGCCCCACTTAATTCATCCAACAGTTCATCAATCACTGGTATAGGAAACTTATCTGGCACAGTTTCCTTATTGATCGCCTTGTAGTCCACAGAAAATCTCCAGCTGCCATTTTTTTCTTCAGCAGTAATATTGGACTAGAAAAAGCACTGACACTGGGTCTGATAATTCCTGCCTCCAACATCTTTATAATCAACTTCTCATTTTCATCCTTCTGAAATTGAGGATATCTGTAGGGCCTGACGCCGTTGAGTGACACACCTTCCCTCAAGGTGATAGCGTGCTCCTACTCCCTAGGTGGTGGCAATCTCTGAGGCTGCTGAAATACCTCCTGGAATTACTGGATCAACGACTATATGGAGAGGCGTATGTCCTCTCCCTCCTCCAATCTAACTCCCTCCAATCTGTGCAGCTCCACCAAATAGCCTTCCCCCACCTCTTGGATATTCCTTACCATGGTTTTGAGTGACACCATGGCTTTGGATAGCCCTTCATCTCCCCTGATCACTCCCCTTCTTCCATCCACCCTCAGCTTCATCATTAGTGCTCCCCAATTGACCTTGGTGTCCCCCAAGGTTTGCAACCACTTCATCCCCAAGATGACATCTGTACTTCCTAACTCCAGTGGGAGAAATTCCTCCCTCACCTGAATCCCCTAGATGGTCAACACCACTCCTCTATAGATCTCCTGGCCTTTCTCCACTTTCCATGTACCCATCATCACCCCATAACAACCGGTGTCCACTAATTTCACTTCCAGTTGGTCGACGACCTGAGTGGAAATGAAATTTTGGGTAGCCCCACTATCAATCAGAACCACCACCTCCCTGTCCCCCATCTCCCCTTTCACCTTCATAGTATGATTCGTGGTGAATCCTACCACCGAGTTCAGGGAAACCTCTGTCTGATCCAGATACATTTTCTCCTTTATATCCTCCTCTACCTCTCCCTCACCTCCCTCAGTTTTCTTGTCATCACAGACGGTGAGAACCTAAAGAGTTCGGTCCTACACCTATGCCCTGGAGTATACTTCTCATCACACCTGAAACACAACCCCTTTGCCCTCTTCTCCTGTATCTCCTTCTTCGTCAGCCTTTTGAAATTTCCCCCACTCCCTCCTCCTACTGTCTTCTCTCTGGTGGTCTCATGAAATCTTCCTGTTGCAGGACCTTTGGGTGTTAAGTGGGTGGTCGTTATCCTGTAAGTGCCTCTTGAGTTGCTGCTCCTAGCTCCCTTCTCTAAATTCTTCTGATTTTCCACAGCTGTGCCAACTTCATGGCCTCTCCCAAGTCACGAGGCATCATGACATTCACCGCCGCTCTGATCTTTGCCTTAAGCCGCTTCATGAAGTTTTCCTCCAATGCAATCTCTAATAATCGCTCCACCCGACTGGCTAGGTGCTCGAACCGCTCTTGATAGTCTGCCACTGATCCGTCCTACACTAGTGCAAAAAACGGCTCATAGAAGTCCCCTTCCCCGTTGGTTTGGAAACATTCTAATAAACAATCCTTGAATGTTCTCCAGCTCCGTATAAGTTTCCTTTGGTCCCTCCACTGGAACTACGACAACGCCTTCCCCTCCAAACATAGGCATGTTGCTGTCAGTTTCTCCTCATCCGTCAACCCATTGACGGCGAAGTACCTCTCCACCTTGTAGATCCATCCATAGGCGTCCTCCCCTTAAAAAATTGGCATCTTCAGCTTCCTCACCTTTAGCTCTCCCTTGTTTCCCCATATTCCTCCATACTTTCCCCTCTCCCAAGTGCTTTGCTCTCCCCACGTCTTCCGATCTTCTCTTACATGTTCATCTTCAAACTCCTCTTCACTTTCTTTCTTTCTTTCTCCAAAATCAGCACCCCTCCTATCATAATTTTCCTCCTTTCTCTCCCAACTAGCACCCCTTACTCCTTGTTCCCTATTTCCACGTCTCTCTACATACCTTCCCCCTTTCTCCTCAATAATTTCTACAGCGTATTCCCTCCTACAAAAATCAGAATTCGTAGTTCTTCCCATTGGTCCCTTTGCCTCTAATGCCGCCGTTTGGATTTGATTTTCCAATAACTTCTTCACCATCAATTGAAGATCGGAAACTTTGTCTTCTACGGATGAAACCTTATCTTCTACGGATGAAATTCGATCCTCCATCGTGGCTTTTATTTTGCTCATCTCTCATTCAAAACGTTCTTCCAACGCATTTACCTTCTTGGCCGCCATCAAAATTTCTAGATTTTGATTCAAAAATCAGCAAGAATTTCTTCCACCGGACAAGGATCCCCCACTGAAATTCCAGAAAAAGAACAGCCAACAAGGGTCCAGGAACCGCTTTGATATCAATTTGATAGGAAATACTTGAATATTTCAAGTAAACCCTAACAAGATTAATAAAAACAGCGAGAAAATCTCAATATCTCCAATGAAAACAATCCAAAATAGTAGATTGTATTATAGAAATCAAACCAAAATCAAGAACAAAGCAAAAACACAATAGATCCTCAATTCGAGAGGAGGATTGTTCTCTCCCAATTTCTAGACGATGAATCTAGAGCCTAAGACACCCAAGAGAACTCCAAGAGAATACAATAATAAGCATAACCCTAATCTAGGGGTGTCAAAACGGGTCTGCGGGTCAGGTTCGGGTCGAATTCGGATTGACTCGGGTTTAAACGGGTTGACCCTAACCCAACCCGAATTTACAAACAGGTTAGGAAATTCAACCTAGACCTGACCAGTGCGGGTTGCCGGGTTGACCCAACACGACCCGTGGACCCGCTAATTTTTGAATTCCGGGTAGCGGGCAGCCAAGTCAAGGAGGGCAGCAGGTTAGGGCTAGGTTGGGAAGGTAGGGCATTGGGCGGTCAGGTCAAGGCGGGCAGCAGGCTAGGCTGGGCGGCTGGCAGCCTGGCCGAGGTGGGCAGTGGGCTAGGCAGGTTGGGTGGCGTGCGGGATAGGCGAGGCAGAGGGCGGACATGCCGAGGCGGGCAGCGGGCTAGATTGGGCTTCCGCGTGATGGACTGGTGGACGCCGGATTGGACGCGTGGCTTGCGTGCTGAAGACTGAAGGCGGAAATTCCGAGGCGGGTGCGTGGGTGAGACCGACTTGAGTCACTCGACTGCCGGATTGGGCTTAGCCTCTTGGGCGAGACGGACTCCCCGCATGTTAGGCTAGGTGAGACGGTGGGCAGACCTGGACCCGGGTCAACTTGAACCCGTCCGATTTTAGAAACGGGGTCACATTTTTGAACCCGAACCTGACCCGTCTGATAAACGGGTTGACCCTAACCCGGAATTTTCTGAGTTGGGTTTCGGATCGTGGCAAATATTGACACCCGTACCCTGACCCTAACATTTCATGCCTATTTAATACATTAATTTTCTAATTCAAAACTCCCTCCCATGCATTAGCGCCCCCCACCCCCCCCCCCCCCCCGCGCTATTTTTAGATTAATTCAAATAGTGGGCCCCATGGTTTGGGCGGCAACATTAGAGGTGGCGGCATTAGTCTGCCTCCTATAGAACCGAACCGGCCCTTGCTGGGTCGGTTCCACCTGAACCGGCCTAACAAACATCGACCTCCTCCATGGGGAGCGAAGTTTAGTGTAGCCCATCTTGTTGTATTGAACTTAGCTTCTGCCTATAAATAAATGATCTTGTGTTCGGTGACTTTGAATCCTTTGGCAGAAGAATGCCACTTTCTATTTGACTTGGTGTTCTTTTTTTAATATGTTCACATGTTTTTTTGGCATGGAATCCTGTTGAGTTCTTTGCAGTCATTCACTTTCCCTTCTCTCATATTTTGATTGTATGGCAGTCCAAAGCTGGTTTCAGATTATTTATTAACGAAAACTTTGGATCCAACTTACATAATTCGAACTAATTAATCAAACTGGCTGTCAATTTTCTGTTGATTTGTATATCTGCACTCTCTTTTCAAAGCTTACTACTGGAAAGAGTTATATGAAAAACATAGCACCGGGAGATATTAGCGGAAAAGTTTAAATAAATTGTTGAGGATTTCTTATTTATTAGTCCTTTTATAATGGACTCGAACAGTTTAGTTTTGTTCAACAATTTTATTGGGTAAAAGCTTTATATCTTAGGTTTTCTGTTAATTTTTACTTCTGATTCCTACCATATTTGGCAGGGCATTTAACTTCAAAAAGTGATGTATATAGCTTTGGGGTCGTCCTCCTTGAAATGATGACAGGTCGGAGGTCCATGGACAAGAACCGTCCTAATGGAGAACACAACTTGGTCGAATGGGCTCGACCTTATCTTGGAGAAAGGAGGAGGTTTTACCGGCTCATAGATCCCCGCCTCGAGGGAAACTTCTCTATCAAGGGAGCCCAGAAAGCTGCCCATCTTGCTCAACGTTGCCTCAGCCGGGACCCTAAAGTAAGGCCTCTCATGAGTGAAGTAGTTGAAGCCTTAAAGCCTTTGGTTAACCTTAAGGACATGGCAAGTTCCTCCCCTCTCTTCCAGACCATGCAAGCAGAACGTGCAGCTTCTCAGAGCAGCAACCAAAACGCAAGGAATGGCTTCAAAACACATGGTTCTTTTGCAAGAAACGGACCGCCCCCTGTGAGGAGCCTTTCAAATGGTTCTCTTGCGTCATCACTATCTCATCAATCGGCCAAGCCAAATAGCAAACAGGCATCATTTACTTAAACCATTTGCTGTCCTTCATGTCTACGATTCTATTTGTGATGTCTTGAGAGTTGCTACATGTTATCCGCTGTTGGGGTTTTGCTGGTCTCTTGTGGATAGAACATTTGGCATTGAGAGTATTTGCATCTGCTGCTGCATTTTTATGTTTAAACATGAAGTAATGATATGCTTTCTTGTTTTATTCTCTTGTTTTAGGCAATTACTGCTTGTCCGCATCGGCAGATTTAACTAGACGTGGTTTTGCAGGGTTATTAGTTTGTCGTTATTGGTAGTTTTAACTGTTGAAGTAAGCCTTGGAACATTTAAAAACTTGTTTCTTCTTCCAATAAAAAGTTTATGTAAATTTGTACATGTCCTTATAAATTTTTGATAGGTTCTTAAAATTTTTAGATAGGACTCAGATTTATTAGGTTCTAACAAGTAGAGATTGATTGGGACAATCATTTTGTCCTCCATGGGCACTTGTCTGTCAAGGAATGTGATTTATCAAGGTGAGATAAGCACCAGCAGGAGTTGCAAGGAGCGCGCGTGTGTATATATATATATATATTCAAGGCCTCTCTATTTAATTGGGGGTAGCCCCTCTCGAGGCTACTCTCTCTTGCCCAAACTAGCTAGGTACTATCAACACTTCAATACATCTGTAAGGATGGAGCATCTCAGAAAGTTAAAGGGTTGGGGGTAGCCCCTCTCGAGGCTACTCTCTCTTGCCCAAACTAGCTAGGCACTATCAACACTTCAACACATCTGTAAGGATGGAGCATCTCAGAAAGTTAAATGGTCAAATTCTTTGGATACGACTGACTATTTAGCATGTAGTTATTATCATAATTCGAAGGAACTTCCTCTTTACCTCTAGCGCATGAGAATTGTACCTATACATTTGCTGGCGCTACCAGTGGACTCGCCTCATCAGCTCACTAGCCTACTTTGGAGAATCATCTGGCTTACTTCCGCTTGAATACTTGCCTAGGGCATTTGCCCTTAGACTGAGGATTGAATTATAGATGAATACGTGGGTGACTTATTAGACCAAGATACATGTCATGTACGATTAATAATGGGCTATAATTTATGATGTACTTTTTACATTTTGTTGATGTGGTCTTCCCTGTAGTCCTTAGATTCCAATAAATAAGAGGTGAAGATGTATATTTTGAATTTTTTGGGAGCATTATTGATCTTCTTGAGCTTTTTTTTCTTGATTTTTTGTCTTTCTAAGCCATTTTATTTTTTTTTTCATTTCTTTTTCATACCCAAAGTTCTTAGATGTTATCTTTTGGGATTGCCTATTAGTAAAGTCAGATATCATTCACAGATATATTTGGATCCAACATGCGAAATTGTGCAGTGGGCGTGGATTGATGCCAATGATTAAAAGACAAGCACTCATCTATGAATAGTAGAACCAGAACCATATGTTAATATAGACGCTTTTAGCTAAACTACCTGCTATGATCTCATAGAAATAAAGGAAATGCTCATGACGATGATCCAAATACTTTGGGAGGATTTGTTAGGCATGCAACGAGAGAACATAGACTAAAAGGGTCTTTTGACTTAGCAGTATGTTATAAGAGACTAGAGACTCAGACGCTCATTTTTATACCCAATACAGATCCTTCTCGCATAACCATCAGAGAGTACAATCCTCCTCAATGAGTGAGGAGGGCGTAGCCTAAATTAACTAATGCTTTTTCCCTAGAGAGGGTTGAGATGAGGTCACCTCCAAAGTTCAAGATGCCCATTCAAGAGTCTTATAAGGGAAGGAATGATCATGTTGACCATGTCACCTACTTTGAAGCTGTGATGCACTGCTCTACTTCAACGGTGTCAAAATGCCCATTGTTCTTCACAACTTTTAAAGAGTTAGAACATTGATGGGTCACTCGCTTGTTTGTGAAATTTGACTTCATGAATTTTAAAAAAATATTCATCACACAATTTATTAATTTTCAGAAGCTTTAGCAGAGCTTATAAACCCTCCTTAAGATGCGACAGGAGCTAAGTAAGTCGCCCTATAGCTTCATCATGAGATCCGAAAAGAGAGATGCTTGAAGTAAAGACCTAGAGCTAGTTGTTGCCTAGGTTGCTCTAATTCAAGGATGCCAAGGTCTATTTCACTATGTATCAGGGACATGAGAGAAGTCACCTAAAGATTCATAGGGTTTGCTGAAATTCGAGAGCCCGACTAGTGTTTTAATGTTTATAAATATTATTGGTGTAATTGTTTACTTGTTTCTGCTTTATATACATTAATTGTTTCTTTTGTGTCGCTAACCATTTCAGGTATAACTTATACCGAGTTGGATTAAAGAATCAGACTTAAGATAGTGCAGTGTTAATGTTTAAGTTAGATTGTAGTAATAGAGTTAGTACTTTTCTTGAGTCATTTATGTAATTAGGTATATATTGTCTAGACATTCGAGCACATACTCACAAGGGGGGAGGAAAATTGAATCTTTGAATTTTTCTGTTAAATCTTATTGAATGATCTCAATCATATTGTACGATTTATTAAACTAGAAATTAAGTTAAATATTTAATTAAATCAAAGAAATTAAATTGTTACTAATTGTACTGTATGAATGTTGTGGCACAAAAATTGTTGGGATGAAATTATCTTGGTCGGTACAATCATTATTACATATTATACTATATGAACATCCGTTTGTACTGGACGATCAGTTTAATCAATGATTGTCAGAAGAACCCTCAGGATGAATGAAAAGATGAAGATTGTACTGGACGATTTAATTTCTTCACATTGTTATAGATGGGATGATTTGGATTATACATATCGATAGCCATACATAGACTATAAATAAAGAGCAAAAACTCATTTCATATCACACTTACCCTTACTTAAATCCGTCTTCTCTCTTTTTATAGTTCCTTAGTATTCCTGATGGATGCCAAGTGATAAGATAAAAATTGTTAAATCTAAATTGCATTTATTATGATATTTTGTGCTTGTTATTCTTTTATTTTGTGCAAGAAAATTATAAAAAAATAGGAAAAATTGAACCAGCATCGTAGTGCCAGAAAACTCATCCTAGTGCCACAATGCCACCACACCAGCACTGCAATGGAGAGATCATAGAAATAGATTGGAGAGCTTCGCACCGATGTGCTATCTAGTTAGCGCCAGAAGGGAGCACGACAGTGCCAAATCCCCAGCGCTACGTGGGAGATGGTTGAACCGATGAACTGAAGCTACGATTGGTGAACTGACACATTGGTCCAGTAGCACCCTAATGCCACTAAGCTAGTGTTGCGCCTCTAGTTCAGTTATTTAGAAAAATTATAAATAGTAGCCTTAGACTTCTTGTTGAGGGGAAAGTTGAAAGTTCGATAGGGATGTTAAGCCCTAGTGAACTAGTCCCGAGGCTAACCAAGAGGGGGGGTGAATTGGTTATTTAAAAATTTCATGACAACAACGAAAAATCTTTTCGATACTTAGCAGCGGAAACAATTAAACAAGAACGAAAAGATCAATCTCAGATATTCACCCACACAGTTAATATTAAAAAGTAAAGTGCAGAACTGAATCAGAAAAGCAAACAAGATTTTATAGTGGTTCGGTCAACTTGACCTACGTCCACTCCCCGGAGCCTCCCCTCTGGGTATTGCACTAAACAAAAAGTGTCTCTCCTTTTGCTCCCACAGCAAGGCGGAGAAGCCTGTACAAGACCTCCTTTTCACCACACGGTGGGGCAGAGAACCCGACCTCCTTTTGCTTCCTCCTGAAGCAGGCAGAGAACCTTCGAACTCCTTTTGCTTCCACCTGAAGCGGGCAGAGAACCCCGGATCTTCTTGCGAACGATCCTCCCACGACGAACACCAACTAGACGAAAGGCGACGAGCAGAGAAGACGACTCTGATCCATGCTTGGAGAAACCTTAGTGAATCCCTCACTAACTCCCCCTCACAAGATCTTCTCTCTCTCTCCCAAACTCTCTCTCTAGGGTTTCTCTGGAAAGGAAGGTGGCAAAAGATTTTTTCTTGTTTCAAGAAAAAGTTCTTTTATAGGAGGGCTTAAAATTTGCCCTAAATCTCAACTGGTCGGCCAAGATCGTCCAGGACGATCGGTATATCGTCCTGTACGATCAGTTCAAATTCAGCTGTTTCAGCCTGGACGATCTGACTCTTCTGGACGATCAGTAGAAAAAATTATTCATCTCGTCCCGTACGATCCTGCGATCGTCCGAGACGATTAGTGCAAATCGAGGAATATCGTCCAGAAGACAGTTCGGGTCGTCCAGAGAAACTTGTGCTGGACGACCAAAAAATGACTTGATCGTCCAGGACGATACGGGTATCGTCCTGTATGATTAGTTCAAAAAGTTCCCAAATCGTCCTGAACACAGTTCGGGACGTACAACTGAAATGCACTAGACGATCATGATCGTCCGGGACGATCCTGCGATCGTCCAGGACGATCCTGCGATCGTCCAGGACGATCCTGCGATCGTCCAGGACGATATAATCGTATCAATTAAATATTAATTACTTTCTTTAATTACCAGATTAATTTAGGCATGATTGTACTGAATCGTTCAGGACTATACACGTATCGTCCGGGACGATCAGACCAAATAACTTAAAATAAAAACTTGCCTAATTTGATCTGGCGGCTGAGAATTTTTGATTTGAGCATATCATCCCGTACGATCCAAAGATCGTCCAGGACGATCTGCTTAATCAGACTCACTTAACTTGGTCACCCTAATTAGGGGTTCTGTTTTTGCTGGATCGTTCAGGACGATGTGAATATCGTCCAGGATGATTTGAACAAAAAATAAATAGAAACTCTAATTCACTCAAGCTCTCCCCCTGAGTGTGTGTGCGCAAGGTTACTTAGCTCGGGGATCAGTTACATTACAATTGACTCAATAAAAAGAAAGATTATATATTTGACACACTTGGACCCAATCTTGAGTTGGCTTGATTTGCTCGTGATCTTTTGTGCCTGAAACGGGTTAGCCAAGCAAAACACACTGGAAACATGTTTGTCATCATCAAAACCAGATTTGCAACAATCGCCCCCCTTTTTGATGATGGCAACCATTTGTACAGTAGTTTGAAAATAAAAATAAACAGGAGATCGAAAAACAGATATACTTTTTTTTCAAATTTTTATTTATCAATCAAACAAATATAGAAAACATAACACATAACAAAAACTGAAATGACAACAACTGACTCCCCCTTTTGACATCACAAAAAGGAGGAGGGTAAAACAGAACACAGAAATATAAGTACAAAATATAAAAGAGAACAACTACAAAATAGAAAACTAAAACTGAGGCGGATCCTTATCGGAAGAGGGAGGTGGCGGTGGTGGGTTGAAGTATGGTGAATGGCCTGAAAGTGGGCTCCAATCCAGGCAATGTCCTGGTCATGCTGCTGTTGCTGCTGCGCAGCATAGTCAGTGAAGCGCTGGATATCCTCGGCGTGCCGCTGCTCCTGGGCAACCACATAGGAGTCAAATCTTGCCTCCCACTGATCGAAGCGCTGCACCAGGTGGTCAAAGGGTGAGGCAATGCGAAGGGGAGCAGGTGCCTCTGGTGCAGCATGAACTGGAATGGCCTCTTCCTCCTCTTCCTCAACATCCGGGGCGGGCTCCGGATGTAGTCGGGTGCTGTGTAGGACATGGAAGGCATTATTGGTGAGGAAGGAAGGAGGAACATATGGAGCTGCGGGATATTGCAGGTCATATTTGGTTTCGAGGGCATAGGAAATGATGTGTCCTAAGGCTAGATTTGGACGACGGTGATGACCTGGATCCCGAATGGTGGTGAGGTGCTCGAGGTACCGGATAATAAGGTCGGTGGCATTAAATTCCCTATGGGCCAGGATATAGTAGGTGATCAAGGACAGGAGTGGGGTGATGTGAATTCGATCCCCGCCTTTGGAATGACAGAGGAACGAAGAACATGCTGAATAGTCCGGGCGTCCTTAAGAAGTGTGGAGCAGGCATTGTCATGATAAGGGGCATTTATATTGCGAAGGAAATGATTGGCAACACTCCAATCATAGTTTGGGTCGGTGATAAGGGTGTGGAGTTTGTCGCCAATGATGGAAAGTTGGAAAATGTTATGAAAGTCCTGGTAGGTAAGTTCAACGGGGCACTGATTTACATAAGAGCGGAGGGTGGAATAATCAGTCGAAATCCACAAATTTGCAAAGAAAACGCGAAGAAGTTCCGAGCTAAAAGGAAATGCGAGAGTCATGATGAAGGTGAGGGAGGTGTGTGCGAAGAGGTCAAGGACAGGATACGTGAGAGTGCAGGGATTTACGATTTTCGACGGTGTGATCCCCACTTCGCAATATCGCTTGTAGGCAGCCTGATCGGCTGCATTGGGGAAGCGAGGATCAACAGGTCCCCGGGAGGAACTGGCACCCTTTTGACGGGACCGTTTGCCACCATCCATTAGGAAACAAAAGTGTAAGGAAGTAGAAGGAGAGTGGAAGAAAAAGGTGTGGGAAATCCTTAAGAAAACTGCTGTTTACATAGAAAATGGCCTGATTGTCCCGTACGATCGCGACATCGTCCGGGACGATATGGGCATTTATGACGTCCTGGACGATTGGTCAAAAAGGCGGTTCGATCGTCCAGTACGATCAGAGATCGTCCAGGACGATTAGACACAGGCGATCGTCCCGAGGAGTCAGGCTGGACGACCGTTGACGAAAAGTATCGTCCAGGACAATTAGGTGGATCGTCCGGGACGATATGCAATAAATATGTCGGACGGGCCGAATTCGAATCGTCCAGTGGCTGACACGTGGATCATCCAGGACGATAAGGTGGATCGTCCAGGACGATGGACAATAATTGGAGCAATGTCAGCCGTTTGATCAGATCAGGAGGATATGTATCATATCGTCCAGGACGATGTAATGATCTTCCAGGATGATCACCAATAATTAGAGTTCTTTCAGCAGCAGGAGCAGTGTGGGGATGATTTTGAATGAATCGTCCAAGATGATGTTTGGATCGTCCAGGATGAAGAGGATCGTCCAGGACGATCGGTGTATCGTCCAGGATGATGTGAAGAAAATAGAAAAAGATGGATGATGAAGATGATCGATCAGGATCCCAAAAACACAACCATGAAATCAAAATAAAACAAAAATGAATAAAACTTACAGTAAAAACACATAAAAGCAACATTTTTTTTGATCAAGTTGCTCGAGTAAATCCAAAATTTTTTTTGATTTTAGATTCAAAAACCAATAAGAAGACGATTGACAGCGCTGAAATTCAGAAAAGGTTGGAAAAATCAACTTTCGTAGCTCCGACCTCGGGCACCTTATCGATGCAAACCTCTTTCAAAATAAAAATCCGATTCAGAAGAAATGACATTATATTTGAAAAAAGATCCTTTTTAGTCTCGTTCCAGAAAAATATCTGATATAATAGTGTTACAAAGTAAAAAATTAGAAATCAGGATTTTCAAACACAAGCTTTTGAAAGTATTAAGCGGCACACGGATTTTTCTAAGACTTTTAACGATCTGAAAGGAAGGAAAGCTTGGTTGGGCTCATTTTGTGCCTCTTTTTCAATTTAGTTAGCGCTTTGCGCATCTTTTCATTTTTGATACACTTTGTGTATCTTTTAGTTGGCGATTTTTCTCATCTTTTCAGCTTTGGGCTCATTTTATGCCTCTTTTTTCAATTATTTGGCGCACTGCGCATCTTTTGTAAGCTTTCTCCTTTTTATAATCATTAAAGAGTCTCAGCTGTGAAATTATCTTCCAGACATAGGAGATGACTCTCCACAATAAGGAAGAATGATTCACAAAATAAAAGTCATACATCATATGATAAATGCAATCACTTGGTTTAGAAAATCAAACTAATGACTCAAGACTTTGAAAAACACTATTAATATGAGGTAGATTACTGTAGGAAGATAAAATAATCTCTATTTCAAAAACTAACATTTTAATTTTGAAGAGGATTTTTATCCAAAAGAAACTATACACCAGTAAAGGAGTTAGAGGAAGAGAAATAATCATCAATATTTCTTCCCTTTAATAGATTCAGTGGAATCAATCACTGCTTACCAGCTTCCAAACTAAAACAAGGTAAAAAACTCCTAGTGAGAAATTCAGATTATCAGAAGGAGTGAGCGGTGATCAGATTTTGAAAAGCATAAAACAGTAAGTGCAAAATATGAACCAGTGAATAAAAACAAGTAGAAAATCACATCAAAGTAAATACTCAAATCAAACTAACAGTAAGGCTAAAACATAAATCAGCAGAAGAAATAAAATCAACTGAAAGCAAATAATCAAATAAAAAACTAACTAACAGAAAACAAAATACCAATCAGAACCATCAGAAATCAGCAGTCATCAGAATCAAGCATTTATATCAATCACTCCTAATCTGGTTCTCAAAATGCTGAATGAGTCAAAGGCCAGTGGTTTAGTGAATATGTCAGCCAGCTGATTTTCAGTTGCTACATGATGTAGCTCAATATCCCCTTTTGTAACATGGTCCCTAATGAAGTGATTCCTTATATCAATGTATTTGGTCCTAGAATGTTGGATTGGATTCTTAGAGATACAAATGGCACTAGTATTATCACACAGAATAGAAATTGTGCCAAAAGGTACCCCTAAATCCAAGACTTGTTGCTTCAACCAAAGAACTTGGGCCACATAACTCCCTAAGGCAATGTACTCAGCTTCAGCAGTGAAAAGTGCAACTGAGTTCTATTTTCTACTGGACTAGGAGACTAACGACTGTCCTATAAATTGACAAGTCCCAGAAGTGCTCTTTCTTTCCACCCTACACCCCGCAAAGTTAGAATCAGAATATCCAATGATCTCAAGAGAGGTGCTGTGCCTAGGGTACCCGATTCCTAGGTTTGGGGTCCCTAAAAGATATCTAAGAATTCTCTTAACAGCAGTCAGGTGGGACTCTTTAGGATCAGCCTGAAACCTAGCATAAAAGACAGACACTAAACATGATATCAGGTCGGTTAGCAGTCAGGTAAAGCAGTGATCCTATTATCCCTCTATACTTCTTCTTATCAACAGATTTTCCACTTGAATCCTTATCTAACTGAACTGAGGAGGTCATGGGAGTATTGATTGGCTTGGCTTTTTCCATTTCATATTTCTTCAAAATGTCCTTAGTGTATTTGGATTGATTGAGAAAGGTTTCATCATCCGTTTGCCTTATACTAAACCCCAAAAAGTAGGACAATTCTCCCATCATACTCATCTCAAAGTTCTTACTCATTATTTTAGAAAACTCATCACATAAATATTTATCAGAAGATCCAAAAATTATATCATCAACATAGATCTAGACAATGAGTAAGTCATCCCCTAATCTCCTCAGAAAAAGGGTGGTGTCTACGCTCCCCTTAACAAACTCTCTTTCTAACAGGAATGTGCTAAGCTTCTCATACCAAGCTCTGGGTGCCTATTTTAATCCATATAAGGCCTTTTTTAATTTATAGACATGATTTGGATATTGGGAACTCTCAAAACCTAGGGGTTGTTCTACAAAAATATCTTCTTTAATTACCCAATTTATAAAGGCACTGTTGACATCCATTTGAAACAGCTTAAATCCCTTATAACAGGCAAAGGCTAGTAGCACTCTAATGGCTTCCAATCTAGCTACAGGGGCAAAAGTCTCCTCAAAATCAATCTCTTCTATTTGATTATACCCCTTAGCCACCAATCTTACCTTATTTCTCACCACCACACCAGAATCATTCATCTTATTCTTAAAGACCCACTTGGTTCCCACAATACTTTGATTTTTGGGTCTTTCTACTAACTCCCATACATCATTCCTTACAAATTGATTCGATTCTTTCTGCATAGCTAAAATCCAAAACTCATCCGACAAGGCTTGATTGATGTTGGTGGGTTCAGTCATTGAGATAAAGGCAGAATGGTTTACTTCCTTCCTAAGTCTATGCCTAGTCCTAACACCTTCAGAAGGGTCTCCTAAGATCTGTTCTTTAGGATGACTCGAAGAATATCTCCAATCTCTAGGCAACGTGGTTTGAGGTTCTACCCTTTCCTCCAGATTTGTATTTCCAACCCCTTGGGTAACCTCAACAATCTCTTCATCTTCTACTTCAGATCTAGACTCCTTAGGATCAGATTCATCAAACACTACATGGGTTATTTCTTCCACCACCAAAGTCCTCTTATTGAACACCCTAAAGGATTTCCCCACACTTGAATATCCTAAGAACACTCCTTCATCAGATTTGGGGTCAAATTTTCCTAAGGGTGACTTCCCGTTGTTCAGAATGAAGACCTTACAGCCAAAGACATGGAGGTGGGACAGATTTGGAGTTCTACCCTTAATGATCTCATAAGGGGTCTTGTTCAGTTTGACTCTCACATTCACCCTATTCAGCACATAACAGGCAGTGTTCACCGCTTCAGCCCAAAAGTATTTTGGAAGTGAATACTCGGCAAGCATGGCTCTAGCGGCTTCCACTAAGGTCCTGTTCTTCCTTTCAGCTACCCTGTTCTGCTGAGGGGTCCTAGGAGCTGAAAAATTATGACTAATCCCATGATCCTCACAAAAACTTTTAAATCTTTCATTTTTAAACTCCCCTCCGTGATCATTATGGATGGTAATAATCTCATATCCTAACTTCTTCTAAATCCAAGTAGAGAAAGATCTAAACTCATCAAATGACTCAGATTTATGTGACAAAAATTTAACCCAAGTGAACCTCGAATAATCATCTACAATCACAAACCCAAAGACTCTCCCCCCTAAGTTGGCAGTGCTAATGGGTCCAAAGAGGTCAATGTGAAGAACTTCTAAAGGTCTAGAGGTGCTAATGTCCTTAACAGAGTGAAAAGAGGACTGGACTTGCTTCCCCAACTGACAGGCATCACACAGGTGATCCTTAGTGAACTTAAGCTTGGGCACACCTCTAACTAAGTCCTTTTGGGTGACTCTCCTAAGTGTTTTCATACTGGCATGGCACAATCTCTTATGCCATAACCAAGACTCATCAGCAGTAGTTTTTAAGCAAATTGAATTATCAGATTTAATGCAACTTATATCCAGCTTGTAGACGTTGTTGATCCTTTGCCCCTGCAAAACAACTTCATCATTTAAGCTTAAAATGCAGCCAGTGGGCAGGAATTTGATGCTGTATCCCTTGTCGCAAAGTTGACTGATGCTCAACAAGTGTTGTTTCAGTCCATCTACAAGCAAAATATTATTAATCATAAAATTCTTTGAATCACCAATTATACCTGAGCCTACCACCTTCCTGGTGGTGTTATCTCCAAGTGTAACCTTGCCTCCAGCTCTGGCCTCCAACGAAATGAACTGATTTGCATCTTCAGTCATATGTCTAGAACATCCGCTGTCCAGGTACCACATGCTCTCACAAGGTCTTGTGTGAGGGCACACCTACAAAAATATCAAACGTCAGTCTTAGGAACCCAAACAGGTTTGGGTTCCTTCTTATGAAAAGAAAAATGCAATGTATGCGTGATGTGCTGTGAAACAGGCAGTTTGGGTTTTCACACCCAATGTGTACTACGGTGAACAGTGTAGGTGTGGGAAATGTGTCCTAACATGCCACATGGAAAACATCTAACACCAGGAAAAGGGTTAACTAATCTACGTGGGTGATAGTACCTCTTCCTAGATGTATATAAAACATGCTTTGATGAACTTGCAACAGATTTTTCAAAAGGTGGCGGTGCATAAAACTGTTCAAAAGTAGGCGGTGTTTTGTTCTTTTCAAAAGCACTGATTTTCACTTTCAAAAACTCAATATGTTTATTTAAACTTGCAATTTCAAAAGTTCTTGCACTTTCATTACTTTCTAAATCACATGCCATATCATTCAATTTCTTAGAAGCAACTTCTAATTCAACATGTGATGTTTTTAACAAATCATGCTCAACAGTTAAATCAGAATATTATTTGTTCAACTCATCGAATTCATCAAGCAAAGACATGTAATTGGAATCAATAGTGGAATGATCTTTAACTAAAACATCATGCTCCTTTTGTAAAGTCAAATAATCTAATTTCAAACTAGCATGAGTTTTCTTAATCTTCCTATACGATGTATGAATTTTTTCAGAAACTTTAAATAATTGATCGTAAGTAAGCTCACATACCTCTTCCTGGTCTGACTGACCAGGGTGATCATCAGCCATCAGACACAAGTTTGTTTCCTCCTCTTCAGCTTCAGTCTTAGAAGAGTCGGATGCAGAGTCTGCCCAGAACGCCTTTTGTATCCACTTCTTGTCCTTTTTGAACTTTGGTTTCTCCTTACCCTTCTCCTTGCTTGGGTGAGCCTTGAGTGTAGGACAATCCGCCTTTATGTGTCCAGGCTTCCTGCATTCAAAATAAATAGATTTAGATGAACCTTTAAAATTTCTACTGGTCTTACCTTTGTTCTACTTTTGAAAATTCTTATTCTTCTTCCTTAGAAAGCTCTTGAATTGCCTTGTGATTAAGGCAATATCATCGCTATCAGACCCGGAAGTGCTAGCATCTGAATCTTTGGCCTTTAGTGCCACTGTCTTCTCCTTCTTTCGTTCACCTGCATCAAGTTATCTTTGGTTCACCCCTTGCTCGTAAGCAATTAGTGATCCAAGTAAGCTGTCAATAGAGTAAGTATTTAAATCTTTAGATTCTGTGATAGCAGTAATCTTAGCATCATAAGAAGCAGGCAAACATCTAAGAATTTTGTTTACTCTTTCGTAGTTAGTAAGTTCTCTACCTAAAGCATGCAAAGAGGTAACAATCTGAGTGAACCTTGTGTACATTTCTGAAATAGTCTCACTAGGTTTCATGCGAAAAAGTTCGTAATCATGTAACAAGATGTTTAACATAGACTGTTTGACTTCATTTGTACCTTCGTATGTTATACATAATCTATCATAGATCTCTTTTCCCGTTGTACAAGTAGAAACACGCATATAGTGTTCAGATTTTAAAGCACAAAAGAAACAGTTCAAACATTTTGCATTTAACTGTGCTAAGTCACGATTATCAAAAGTCCAATCTGCAAACGGGAGTTCAGTTTTCACATTGTTAATCAATCTAAAAGATGGTTCGTATCCATCCTTAACTAACATCCACATGCGATAGTCAATCGATTGAAGAAAAGTAGACATGCGTGTTTTCCAAAAATCAAAAGGAATATTATCAAACAACGGTGGTCTTGTAATAGAATAACCTTCAGCAGTATTACGATTATTACAGTTAGCCATGGATCAAATTCAAAAGTTTTTAAACCTAAATTTTGAATCCCACTCTAATACCACTTGAAAGTTCGATAGGGATGTTAAGCCCTAGTGAACTAGTCCCGAGGCTAACCAAGAGGGGGGGTGAATTGATTATTTAAAAATTTCACGACAACAATGAAAAATCTTTTCGATACTTAGCAGCGGAAACAATTAAACAAGAACGAAAAGATCAATCTCAGATATTCACCCACACAGTTAATATCAAAAAGTAAAGTGCAGAACTGAATCAGAAAAATAAACCAGATTTTATAGTGGTTCGGTCAACTTGACCTACGTCCACTCCCCGGAGCCTCCCCTCCGGGTATTGCACTAAACAAAAAGTGTCCCTCCTTTCGCTCTCACAGTAAGGCGGAGAAGCCTATACAAGACCTCCTTTTCACCACATGGTGGGGCAGAGAACCCGACCTCCTTTTGCTTCCTCCTGAAGCAGACAGAGAACCTTCGAACTCCTTTTGCTTCCACCTGAAGCGGGCAGAGAACCCCGAATCTTCTTGCGAACAATCCTCCCACGACGAACACCAACTAGATGAAAGGCGACGAGCAGAGAAGACAACTCTGATCCGTGCTTGGAGCAACCTTAGTGAATCCCTCACTAACTCCCCCTCACAAGATCTTCTCTCTCTCTCCCAAACTGTCTCTCTCTCGAGGGTTTCTCTGGAAAGGAAGGTGGCAAAAGATTTTTTCTTGTTTCAAAAAAAAGTTCTTTTATAGGAGGGCTTAAAATTTGCCCTAAATCTCAACTGGTCGGCCAAGATCGTCTAGGACGATCGGTATATCGTCCTGTACGATCAGTTCAAATTCAGCTGTTTCAGCCTGGACGATCTGGCTCTTCTGGACGATCAGTAGAAAAAATTGTTCATATCGTCCCGTACGATCCTGCGATCGTCCGAGATGATTAGTGCAAATCGAGGAATATCGTCCAGAAGACAGCTCGGGTCGTCCAGAGAAACTTGTGCTGGACGACCAAAAAATGACTTGATCGTCCAAGATGATACGGGTATCGTCCTGTATGATTAGTTCAAAAAGTTCCCAAATCGTCCTGAACACAGTTCGGGAAGTACAGCTGAAATGTACTAGACGATCATGATCGTCCGGGACGATCATGATCGTCTTGGACGATCGGGACGATCCTGCTATCGTCCAGGACGATATGATCGTATCAATTAAATATTAATTGCTTTCCTTAATTACCAGACTAATTTAGGCATGATTGTACTGAATCGTCCAGGACGATACACGTATCGTCCGGGACGTTCAGACCAAATAATTTAAAATAAAAACTTGCCTAACTTGATCTGGCGGCTGAGAATTTCGGATTTGAGCATATCGTCCCTACGATCCAAAGATCGTCCAGGATGATCTGCTTAATCAGACTCACTTAACTTGGTCGCCCTAATTAGGGTTTCTATTTTTGCTGGATCATCCAGGACGATGTGAATATCGTCCATGACGATCTGAACAAAAAATGAACAGAAACTCTAATTCACTCAAGCTCTCCCTCTGAGTGTGTGTGTGCAAGGTTACTTAGCTCGGGAATCAGTTACATTACAATTGAGTCAATAAAAAGAAAGATCATACATTTGACACACTTGGACCCGATCTTGAGTTGGCTTGATTTGCTCATGATCTTTTGTGCCTAAAACGGGTTAGCCAAGAAAAACACACTGGAAACATGTTTGTCATCATCAAAACCAGATTTGCAACAAAAGTCGTATGTGAGTGTGAGGATTATCTTGAGAGGGAGTAGCTTATGTGATTGTGTTTGGAGTGTTGTACTTGTGTGGATTAAGTGAAGTGGAAAAGGGGTTGTAACTTAATTCTAGGCTATTTCTATATCTTGTTTTACATTATTTATTTTGTCTTGTAAATTTGTAACTTGTGATATTCCAATGAAATAAAATATCTGGTATGTGTTAATATCGCCTCCATGTGTAGCTAAATATTTTCTCTGAATCTATGATTATTTGAAAGACATACATTGCTTAGAATAGGTTTAATCTTTAAAACATCAATGCTGCTTTTAATATCTTCATGCTTCAATTAATTTATGTATAGACTTTATATAAATTAGAAATCTAGTGTGATTTAGAGCCTCGATGGAGGGAATAGAAGAACAATTAGAGATTTAAAAATGTAGTCCAACCATAATATATCCATATGATGGTTAAAATTATGGGGTTTTAATGAGATAGAAGAACTGTAGTTAGGAAGGATCTTAGCTAATCCTCCAACGAGCTTGATAGAGATAAGAAGTGCTTATGCTTTGATCTATAATAATAATAAGTAGTAAATCACTCTAAAGCATTCATGTTCTTTTAAATATCATAGGTACAAAATTTTTAAAAATAGTAAATTTTTTTTCTACATTTGAAGCTTTTTAATTTTAATCTGCACCACCCATATTAAATCATTAGGCGAGATAAACTTAGAATTTAGTAGGCAGTACTAAGGTGAATTTAGGAATTTCTAGTTTGTTTCGCATGGGATCGACATTCTTCTCATCAGTATATTACTTGGCACGACATGTGCACTTATGTTAAACAAGCCTTACACCATAGTAAAAGTAAATCATCTCAAGTGACATCAACAATGAGTGTAAGCTAAATCATAAAGCTATGCAAAACTTGTAAAGCTAAAATATAAACTAGCCTATCAAGTTTTTGGCGTCATTTTTGTGGATCACAACTATTAAAATTATTATTATATTGTTCATTTTATATTGCCGAACCAATTGCTTGTTTAATCTAGTTTTCTTTTCAAAATTTTTGCCTACTTAGTTTTGCTTTGCTTGTTACTTAACTATTATTGTTTAGTGTTTTATGCATATTCTATTGCATTGGTTACTATTGCATGCATAGTACTAAAAAACCAGTAGAACTTCTATTCGACACTAAAATAGAAAATACTAAAGAAAAAAACTTTCAAAAAGAAGTAAAAATGGTTGAATGAATTCTTGAAAATGATCAACCTAGACCACTTAGAGAATATGCTAATCATATGGTTGAAGGTATTCATCAAAGTATAAACAGATCTATCATTCAAGTCAATAATTTTGAATTAAAACTTGTCATAATCTAAATGGTACAAAACTCTCAATTTAGGGGAACACTTCTAAAAGGCCCTAATTTGCATATAACTAATTTTTTTAGAAATTTTGTGCAACCTTCAAATATAATAGTATTAGTGATGATGCTATTAGATTTAAGTTGTTTTAAATTTTTTCTTAGGGATAAAGCTAAAATGTTGTTAAATTCATTACTCGCAAGCTCAATAACAACTTGGAATGAATAGCTAAATATTTTTCACCATCTAGAATTGTTAAGCTCAGAAATAACATCACATCTTTTACCCAGTTAAATGACGAGTCTATTTAAAAATCATGGGAATGATTTGAAGAACTTCCAAGGAAATGTCCTCATCATGCCCTTCCTGATTGATGGCCATATAAGTTACCTTAGATCACTGATGGTGGTTTTCTAATGTTGAAGTCCTTTGATGAGGCATATGTTTTGATTGAGGAGATGTCTACCAATAGTATTCAATAACCATCTAAAATAATCAATCCTAAAAAAGTAGCTTTCATGTATGAATCTAAGGCTATATTAATTTTAACTATCAAAGTAGCTTCAATTTATAGAAAATTAGGTAACCTTGGAATTAATTCACCTTGGAAATTACTTGTGATATTAGAAGAGAATAATTGTGGAGCCTCTAGTGATCTTATTATTTTAGATGTAAAATCCATTAATGCAATCAATAACATAACCAATAACTCCTTCTCAAATACCTATAATCTTGGTTGGAGAAATCATCTCAATTTCGGTTGGAATAATAATCAAAATAATAATGCTAAGTGGAACTCTAACCAACCAAATCAATTAGGAAACTGGAATCCCCATCCACAAAATTTTGTAAACCTAAGGCCTAGTTATCTCTGTATATTTACTCAAAAAACAAACTTTAGAAGAATTAGTCTTGCAAATGGGTACACAATTACAAGCTACTGATGTTAGGAATATTGAAATTCAATTAGGACAGGTAGTTGACTTTTTAATAAATAGAGCCCCATGAAATTTTACCCAGTACTACAGAAATTGAGGTAAGGAATAATATAAAGCTATTCAATTAAGGAGCGAGAGTAAAAGTTGTAATCTGAGAGAAAAGAGATTTTGCATAGCCTATTATTCTGGGTGTACCATTCATCCAAGTAGTAATAAGATGAAAAACTTTGGTAATTTGCATTAATTAGTCCAAAATATTTTATTATCTAGTATTTTTTTTTTTGGAATCCTCTGTAGTAACAGAATATCAACCCTTATCTTCGTTCAGTAGGATAAATATTGTAACTGTAGTAGACTATTATTTCATTTAGATATTAACATAGCACTTTGTTGTGAGATTAACACTCTCTCAATCATTTTATTACTTGATAGACACATGCACTTGCGTATTTAGTAGTTTTGCATACAAAGATAAACCTAAGTATATTTTCATCCCAGAGCATAAACACAATTCACGCATTGAACATAGTCCGTGCAGACCTGCATCAAGTTATTGGTGCCATTATAGGGGAGGTAATGTGCATATTGCAAGTTAACCTATATTGTTAAACTAGTTGCATATTTAGTCTTACTTATATATTGTATCTTTTTCTTTTAAATAAAAAAAAGAGAAAATCTTCTGCATGTTATTGAGTTTTATTTTCTATTATTTAATTTTATTTTATTATTACATGTTTGGTAGATCTAGTAAGAAGCACTTATTGTTTGACTTAGAAATTGAGAGGACTCTTACAAAAAAAAAAAAAAAGACTTTAGCTTTAGGTATGGATGAACCAGTTGAAGATTAGGACCATCCTAGACCTTTTAGGGAGCATGCTAATCATATAGTTGATGAAATTCACCAGAGTATCAATAGACCTAATATCTAAGCTAATAACTTTGAACAGAAATTGGCTATAGTTCAGATGGTTCAATATCCAAAATTTAGGAGAGCACCTATTGAGGATCCAAATTTATATTTAGCTAGCTTCTTAAAAATTTATGTAACATTCAAATATAATGGTCTCAGCGATGACGCTATTAGGCTTTGATTATTTTCATTTTTACTATGGGACAAAAACTTAGTTGTGGTTGAATTTGTTATCCCTAGGCTCTATAATCATTTAGAATGAGTTGACAAATAAAATTTTGGCTACGTATTTCCTGTCTTAAAAAATCGTTAAGCTTATACATGATATCATATAATTTTCTCAATTTGAAGGATGGTCAATTTATGAAAGTTGAGAGAGATTTAATGAGATGTTTAGAAAATGTCTCACCATATTTTATCAGAATTGTTGATTATTCAGACTTTATAATGGGCTGATAAGATCCCTTAGGTCAATAATTAATGTGGCGGCTGAAGGATCTTTACTGTCTAAGTCATTTAATGAAGCCTATGAATTTATTGAGAAAATGACTACAAATAATTCTCAGTGGCTTTTTATAGGGTGAATCCTAAGAGAGTATGTGGAGTTTATGAGTTAGATTCCTTATCTATTTCGATTGCTCATATAGTTTCTATATCTAAAAGGTTAGATAGTTTTAGAGTTAGTTCAAGATCGGGATCACGTATGCAATTAGAAGTGCATGATTTTTATTCTGTTGGTGATAGTGTTGTTCAAGGGATTGAGAATATGAACATCATTATAAGATAAAATAATTCATATACCAATAATTACAATCCAGGTTGGAGGAACCACACTAACTTTAATTGGTCTAATAATAATGTTAGTGATAATAGTTAGTAGAATACAAGTCAATCAAATTAAGGAGGAAATTAGAATAATTCTCAGTAACCTATAGCAAACCCTAAACCTTCTTATCCCCTAGATTTTAATCATGCAATCGATACGATCCTTTATGAAAAATCATCCTGTACGATCTGGCCAGTCAACGATCATACATAAAGGCTTTACCATTGCATGAAAACTTTTCTGATATATCTAAAATATCATTTAGAATGAGTTGGACCTAACCCCAACCCATAATCAACCCTAGTTGACCAAGTCAACCTAGGTTTACCAAATGAGTCATAAAAACCTCAAATCTATATTTTATGCATAGAGACCTCATCAAACCTTGGGGATCATCTCCAACAAACTCAAAATGTTATTTTAAATTAGTTGGACCCAACCCTAAGCCCTGGTTAACCCTAGTTTACTAAGTCAACCATGGTTGACCAAAACCACATATAAACCCTTCAAAAATATAAAACCAATGCTTTGGACCTTGCTAAAAAAACGCATGGGGATTGTCCATTGGATCCCAAGGCTCATCCAAAAAAGTATAATCCCCTAGGCCCACCTGATTTTTCCACATGACTTGAACAAAGTGAACCCACAAACCCAAACCTTATGAAATTAAATTACATATATACTTGCATTAGGTGTCCCTTGACCCATTATATCTAACCCAGTAAGCCCAGTATATGGGATGATTTGGGTTATCTAATTGGGCTAACCCAAACCTCTTAAAACCCACATTCGTGAGCCCATTAAAAACCCACCCAAAATTGGATCCTATAAATTATTGAATTGTATTCTAAAACCATCATTACACCTATCATATCAAGCTTAAGCCATGTGGATGGATGATGAGGAAAGAATCTTCAAAATAACCCCTATGTAACAATTGGCTTAGGTATAACTCCCTAAATAATTCACCACATAGGTTATACTTTCTAGGGTGAGCTGTATAGCCCCTATTAGTCAGTCCATAACTAATTTAGATACCTTAGGTGGCATGCACTTCACCATAATCAAGTTTACATACATTTTTTTCTCTCCTATAAATACCCCTCATTTTTCTAGAGGGGTTGGTTCATTGAATTTATTAGTTTCATAGGAACTCACTTATCCATAGCCTTCCCCAAGTTTCTTTAGCCCCAAAAGTCTTCGAGCGATGGTCCAAGACAGTTTAAGAGGGAGAAAATCATCCAATCAAAACAAATTTTTATGTATTACCTTATAAGCTTTGAGATCATGAAGGAAGATCAAAAGGAAGTCTCCAGGAGTCTATAGAGCCCAAGAATAAAAAATTTCACTATCTGGATCAAGGTATTTTCCTAACCCTAGTTCTGAATATTCAAATTAAAATAGCATTCTACAAAGTACTTTTTATAACTTCCAAGCACTCCCCCACTCTTCATTTGAGTGTAGGGAAGCTATGTTTCAAATTTTATCTCATTTAGATTAGCCTACAAAATGTTATAGCAATTCTTCCAATAGCTTTAAATTCTTACAGCATGAATGTTGGCTGATCTTAGGGGTGCAACCAAGTCAAGCCGACTCATGAGTTAGCTTGAGCTCAACTTGTTAATGAGCTTGCGAGTCAAGCATTTTTGAGCTTGTTGGATTATTAAGCTTTAGTTTGATCTTAAGGAAGCTCACCATGGGTGGTCTCGAATGTGGACGTGGGATTATGGGGTGGGCTGACACTCGGATGTGGATGTAGGAATACATGGAAGAATCGTGGGGTGAACACAGATATGAACTCAAAAGTGGAAGGCAGGCTTAAACATAGATTGTGGGCTTATACGCGAAATTAAGAGTGAATGTAGTAGGCTGGCACAAACGTGGAATGATTGATCTCAAATATAGAATCGAGTCTCTTTATTAGCTTATTTTTAGTGTCATGAGTTGAGCTCAAGATTATCTTTTGAGATCAAAAATTGGCTCTCGATTCGAGCTTGAGTTAGGTCTGACTCAAGCTCGACCTAACTTGTTTGAACCCCTGGTAGGTCTCAGTCATTTTTTTGTACATGTATCGAATCCACAAATGAATTCTTGCCAGATCATACAACTTATCCAACCAATTAAAATAGGTAGTTGCACACGATAAGGAACATTAATCCCAAACCACATGGGAGCAACTATCTGGATTAATACTCAATGTGCTTACGTGAATAGTGAAACCAATCCACTACTGATATTGGTCTAACCACCATCACTCTTGATTGCCAATGATTATGTTACTGCATAATCATTAGTCGTCATTTTAAAATTAAATTCATGGCTTGAAATAATTGAAAAAATGCGATAAAATTCTAAAAATCACCATAATTTTATTTCTTATCTAATTTTTAAGTTCCTTAGTTCATTGGAACCAGTTTAAGCCAAATTTTGTTTTAAAAATAGTTTCAAATAATTTTGACAATTGTGTAGAAAGTAATTTGAGCTTGAAGGCATAATAATTTTCTTTAATTTCTCTCTAACTAGAGTCCTATTGAGCTCAAATTTGGAAAATAAATACTAGGGTATGTGTACTACATACTCATATTTTCTTGAACTCAGATGATCAATGGATCTTGGTGAATCTTATTTTCAAAGTTTTGGGTCACAATTTGACCCAAAAGTTTAAAAATTCATTACTCCTAATCCACACATAATTAGGGCTTGAAATTTATGTGGAATTTTTATGTTTATCAAAGGATTAGAATAACACTAATTTTACCCCAATCCAAATAGTAGAATGTCCAAATTAAATCTCCAAAAATATAGATGCATTTATCTTGGGGAATCGATTATGACACATAAGAAGGTTTTGATGAATCCAAATTCAGTGGGCTTAAAGAACACATTTAGATGAACCAATGTTTCAAATTTCATTACATTCGGGGTATATTTGATATGTCAATTAGTAAACTCAAGTTTGACATACATAATAAATCTAAGATTTTTTTAATTCATAATAAATCTAAATAAAATGTTAAAAATATATTGTAAGCTTCAAGATCCTCAGAATTAAAAGCTAAACAGAGGAAAATTAAAAGTCCCTTGAAATTCTTAAAAGATAAAATGTAATTTAAAAATCAAGGAAATCTATTAATTAATTAATTAAAATAATAAAAAATAATCAAATTTTCAAAATGGTTCTAAACACTTGTAATCATCCTTTAGAGGCATTAGTGACATTTGGGAAAGATTTCAAGAGGTTTGGAGTTGATTTAGAGCAAAAATAAAAAATCCCTTATTTTTTTAATTAATTAATTCATTAAATTGGCTAAATTTCTAAAAAATATAACTAATTACAAAAAACTCCAAATGACACAAACTCAAAGGCATTGAACTCATAATTGGGTTTAGTATTTATAAAAAATATAAAATTTCTAATATTAAATAACAATAACAAAGTTAAACTTTAGTCAAATTTAATTAATTAAATAATTAAAAAAATAATAAAATTCAGCAAATGATTAACTCAATGAACTAAATTAGTAAACAACAACAAACAAAATTAAAGATAAATAATAAAGGGATTATAAGGTAACCCGAGCTCATGAGACTTTTAACTTAGCCCCAAAGAGGGTAAAATAAACCTCATAGTCTTGATTTAATAAAAATAATTATTATTCAATATAAATAACCATATAAATCAGTAATAAATCACTCAGACATTTAAACTTTAATATCATTAAGCTTGACTCCTTTTAGGAAGGTAAATATGTATTGGACTGGAAGCTTTAAGGACTAAAACACTTAATCAAAATATAGAGACTATATGCAACCTATCTACCCTAATTTTGGAGGATTCATAACATTACAAATATGAGCTTAGGACTTGCTAATCAATGACTTCTGGCACTTACAAGTTATTGAGTGTTATGTTCTTTAAAACCTAAAACTAAACAAAATAATAATAATCAAAACACCATTAAAATAAACCCAAAATTTATAAAATAATAAAATTTAAATTTAAACCAAACTTCAGTGACCTCAAATAAATATATTAAATTATAGACAATTTCAAATAAATAAAGCCTAGTATATATCCAAGCAACACAGTCATATACACACACTTTAAATGGTTTGTTAGGACAACCAACATTAGACTAGACTAGGCCGATGGTTTGGTGTGGTTCGCTTGCAGTGCCTTGCCTGGAGGGTATTCTTTAATGTGTTCATCTTCTGAACTTTGGACATCATATTCAAGAATTTTACACACCTTATTTCATAGTGTACTTGACTTTTTTTTTGAAAAAATGCAAAGAGCAATTTTATTGAAAATCAAAAAAACAAGCTCTAAGTGATAGAACCCCTATCACTTTCCTCGTTTAACAAAGAAACAAAATAAGGAGGAATGTTAGAGGAATAAGCATAGTTAACACAACAATCAACTAACTTATTACAACTCCTATTCACAAATTGAAAAATAATTTGGTTAAAATATCTAAGAAAGGATAAATCTTGTCGTTTGAAGTAAGGAATCTTCACTTCCTCATTGTTCACCATGCTTTGGACATACTTCATAACATTGAAATTATCTCCTTCAATTATAATACCTTTCATTTCAAACATCCAATCTTGAAGAACATTCCTCAAAGAAAGAATCGATCTGAACTCAAACTCCGATGGGTCCCAATGCAAACAGGAGAAACCAAAAGCATACAGAAATCTTCGTTTAGAATCTCTTATCACTCCACCAACTCCAGCCTTATAAGAGCTCTCTAGTGAAGCATCAACATTGAGCTTAATCTACTCGGGTGGAGGAGGATACCAAAATGAGGGAGACAGCTGCATCAGCTGATTGACATCCCAGTGTCCGAGCGAAATGAGGCAGCAGCTAAGCTGACAAAATTTGCAGCTATTACAATGATACTTTCTTCCCTTTCACCATGCTTCAGCTTGTTCCTGCTTTTCCATGAAAGATAAACATCCGAGCAATAAAAATTCCCTATAAACGGGTCACAATGTGATAATGCCAGCAACTTCGATTACATTCTTCCAGATCTGAGAAAGTAGGGACCAAAAATCCCCACTTATTGAGCATAATTAAAACCTGAATAAGATACACACAACTAACTATTATGTGAGCAAAATCTTCAACTGATTTACAACCTCTCAGACATCCATTGTAATCATGCAATCTTCTGTACACCAGGAATTCATTAGTTGGAATAGCCTTATGAACAAGTCTCCACTAGAAAAGCTCAACACGTGGGCGAAGCTTCATCTTTTTCTTCCAACCCCAACTCAAATATTCTACATCATTGCCGTGCATCTTCTCAGAAATCATGGCTTCTATAGATTTACCAGAGCATTTAAGAATCAACTCCAATTGGTCACCTTGTAAATCAGGATGGATAGGAACAACTCTAATTTCCTCCACCAAATTAGGACCAAAGACCATCTTCAATGTGGCATCATCCCATCCTCCATCTTTTATAAAATTCATAAGACAAGAACTTGTTTGATCTGGCTCAGCAACAAATATGGGCCAATGTTTAATACTCTTATCAAAAATCCAAACATCTTTAAAAGTATTGATATTGACACCATCCGAGACCTTCCATTTCACTACTTCCTTCAGAAACAAAGCTCCATCATTTAAGATCTTCCAAGTAGGAGAGACACAACTCCTTTCTTGAGAATTCCAAATATTCTCCCCATATTTAGCCCTCAAGTTCCTGTTAAGGAGGAAGAGAGGCTTAGAAATAAAACTCCAAGCAAACTTGGCCCTCAACGGTCCTCTTTTAGTTGCAGCTGAATGCACACCTTGACCACCCATATTTTTGGATCTACATACAGTTTCCCAAGCAACATAATGAAGACCCTTACTTCTATCACCTTTTTGCCAAAGAAAATCCCTGCACATCTTATCCAAATCATTCAACACGACCTTTGGGACAAGTGAATGAGTAGCTAAGAATGTATGAAGAGAAAGTAAGGAAGATTTTATAAGAAGAAGTTTCCCTGGAAGAGAAATAAACCAATTTCCCCATGTATTAATTCTGCTATACGCCTTTTCTTACAGTTTTGAAAAATCTGAAAGGACTAATCTTCTTAGCGCCATCTTGACTCCAAGGTAGTTGAGTTCATTCACTACCTTAAAACCGAGAACTTTAGCTAGAACCATATACCTCCTTTTCCCAACAGATTTCCCAAATAAAATTGAAGACTTCTGGACATTAATCTTCTGACCCGTCCACTTTTTGTAATCCTTCAAGATCTTGGCAACTTTCTTTACATGTTCCTGCTTTGCTATAGAAAAAATAATAATGTCATCAACATATTGAAGATGCGAGATCTTATCTGCATTAGGAGCCACTTTGATACAAATGTTACTACCCCTTTGAGAAAAGGCATCTAAAACCACTTTCGGCTTTTATCCATGTGGAGCTGCTGCCATTAATCAAAAAGGAAAATTTTGGATCAAGCACACATTGAATTAACATATTGGAAAACTTCCCCAGGAAACCATAATGATTTAACACTTGCTTTAAGGTGGACCATCCCATGCTATCATAGGCTTGTTCCATATCCACTTTGATTGCCATCAAACCTTTCTTAGCTTTAGAAAATCTTAACTTGTGGATTAACTCTTGAGTAAGCAAAACATGTTCAGATAAAGAACATCCTCGAACAAAAGCAGCTTGGTCCTCAGAAATAATCTTAGGTATGAACCAAACAAGTCTATTTAACAACATTTTTGCCACAATTTTATAAATAGATAAGCAAAGGCTGATAGGTCTATAATTGGAAGGGAAAATAGGATTCTTAACCTTAGGAATTAAGACCACTAAGGTTTCCTTCCACTCTTAACACATTTCACCAGTATTAAGAAAGGAATAAATAGCCTTCCAAACATCCTCCTTAACAATTTTCCAATAAAATTTAATAAAAGAATAAGAGATACCATCCAAACCTAGAGATATATTTGATTCAAGCCGACTAACAACATCTTGCACCTCCTTAGTGAACTCAGCCATCAGCAAGCTCCTATCTTCCTCATTCAATACAAAGGAAGGAGTCGGCCAATCCCTAAGAACACACCTCCTCCCTTTCCATTTATCTATAAAGAACTCATAGAACACCTCTTCAATTTGATTCTGCTCCTTAAACAAATTGCCATGGAAGTCTTTGATTTGATTAATCTGATTGCAGTTCTGTCTGTTAGACGCAAAGTCATGAAAATACTTAGAATTGGTTTCGCCTACTTCTAGCCATTTGATCTTCACCCTCTGTCTCCACCAGGTATCAAGCCTCCCAAGAGTTGAATTATGCTCAAGAAATTTAGATTTCAGCAAACAGAGTTTTGTATCGGATAAGACGCCCTTCTCAGCTTCTTCCTCTTACAATTCAATGATTTCTTTCCTAAGACAATCTTTCAACTCCTTAAGATTCAAAAGCTTAGATTTGCTCCAAAAAAATAAAGCCTTTAAAGATCTTTTAAATTTGATGTTAAGAGATTGAGCTGCATTACCTCGCATATTCTTTTCCCAAGATTTCTCCACAATCTTATAAGAGGCTGGATATGAGGTCCAAACTTCTTCAAACTTCTGAAATTTACTCCTACGAAAACCAGTAGAAACAACTTGAGTCAGCAAAGGAAAATGATCATATGCTATTCTAGCAAGATAACGAACCACAACCGGTTGAATGAAATCTAAAGCTAAGGAGTTGAGAAGCACACGGTCCAATCTCTCTAAAATCCTGGATCCACCACTTTTATTATTGCACCAAGTGTATTTGGCTCTTACTACCCCAACATCATGTAAGTCACACTTATTCATAAACATATTCATGTCTTGAGGGCCTTGAGAAAATACAAATTTCTTACCACCTCTTTTCTCTTCTTGTGACAGGATGCAATTAAAATCACCCCCCACTAAAAAAGGTAGATTCACCTTTGAAAAAGCTTCAAGGCTACTCCATAAAGCCTCCTCTTATAAACTTCTTTGCTGCCATGTACCGTGGCAACCAACCACACTCCTTTGTTAGGAATGTTAAGTTCTCCCATAACTAATTGATTAGAGGATATTTTAATTGAAAAAGAGACGATGTCAGCCCTCCAACATATCATCATACCACCAAACAAACCTTCAACAGGAAGCAGGAAGAAGTCCCAGCAAGGTCCCAACATTCTATTGAATTCAATCTTATTGACTGAAGCAATTTTAGTCTCAATCAACCCAATAAAGAATATATCAAAATCTCTTACCAATTCTTTCAAATATTGGGAGGCTTCATGTTTCTTTGCCCGCCTACAAATCCAAAAGGCATTTGATGTCATTGGAGAGTAGAGTTGGGATTGCTCCCACCCTTACTTCCCTTTCCTCCTTTGAATAATAATATTCTCCTTACCCGAAGATCTTAATTCTTTGAATTTCCTTCCTCCTGAGTCCTCTTCAATCGATTCTGGTACCAATGTCTTCACATTTATAGCAACAATTTCTCCTTCCTTTAATTCTACAGCCGTAGGTTTAATATATTTAGGATAATCTTCATTAATACTGCCCAGCACTTTAAATCTATTCAAATCCACAGAACCAAAAGGAGTGGGGGACTGAATGACCGCAGCAACAGGGGGATTATCATCTGTAGACAGAGCTATAATCGCTACATCCACTTCACCAGAAATAGAAATAGTACAACTTGATTCAACCTCTACAACAGAAGAAGGCACCTGATTATGCAAATCATCTCCCTTAATAATAGCCTCTTTCTCCCAACCTTTTTTTGAATCTGGATTCACCTTTTGAACAGGTTGAAATTTCTTAACAGGGATAGGAGCAGCATTGGGATGCCTGGCTACCATACCCTTCCTTCTTCTATTTTTAACATGAACCCAAGGACCATAAGATTGTTCAGAAACCATTTCTTCACACAAAACCTCCTTAGCAATGCAGCCACCATCTCCCAACCCAGGAGCATCCTCCTTCAATACAGAATGACTATTAACCTTACATTCATTAACTAGGTGACCAACTTTCCAACAATTGAAGCAAAATGAAGAAACTTTTTCATACTCTACTCTTTGAAAAAACCTACCACACGACCCTTCCACCCAAACTCCAGTGGGAAATTATTTGTCAAGAGCCATGCAAACACATACTCTCGCATATTCCCTTTTGTCCCATTGTAACATATTACCATCAAGCCATAATGGTGCTCCTATCATAGAAGCAATTCTCACCACATTTTCTTCATCCCAGCACTACAGAGGCAGATGAGGCATCCTGATCCAAATTGGGGAAGATAATCCTTTAAACGAGGAAGGAGAAAATTCAGGAGTCCAACTATCCAATCCAATAATGTGCCCATTAACATACCAAGGGCCTCCCTCTAAAACCTTCTCCACTTCTTCAAATGAGCTGAATGAGCATAGAACCTAGCCTAATCCAAGAATGGTTAAATGAAACTTTCTAAAATTCGCCCATTGACGTTGTAATTCAATTGCAATCAGATGATTTGGGGTCTCTTTCCCAAAGACCTTAACCACAACAGAGAACTGGAGCTTCTCAGAGTTCATTTTAACATTTGCTTCATTTAATTTAATCGCCTTTCTATCTTCAGAGAGAAAAGATTCATCCATGGAGAAATTAACCTTGATATTAGGATGCCTCACCCATAGATAGTGTACTTGACTTGAATATCGGTTCTATCATTACTATTTAGAGCAAAATGTATCTAACATGCTTGTAAAGATAAAAGTATAATGTATTTAGGCTACTCTTAAATGTAAATTTCAATCTAAATATAAGATATTATATTGTAAAACTAGATTGAGTTGTAAATTACATAGTTATAAAATATTTAAAAATGATTATTTGTATACACTTGCAGGTTCCAAAAGTAAATGATTCTTCTTCCTTTGAAGATCATTGTCTTTTGAGATTATATAAAAGATATAGTAGTTAAAAGATTTGAAGACTAAAAAAAATAATCATATTTAAATTTACATTATATATAATTAGAAAACCAGGTTTGTTGTAGTTGAGCCTAGCCACCTTACTTTTACTAGACCCCAATTCATAATCTATTTTAAATCAATGAATAAAAATTTTATTTACATTACTTCATAAATTATATATTATGCTTTGCACTAGATTGGTGTGATTGCATATTAAAGAAACCTTAATTAAATTTTAAACTACATCTTTGATTCCTAGGATAGAGCCTTCCTATCTTACATTCATAAGGCGATTGAATTCTTAAGGGATATTAGTTGGTAGCTCACTCTAGGAAAGCATAAGTCCAGTTTGTAATCAAACCTCTTCAAATGACCTCCATGGAAGGGTTATCCAAATCTCTAAATCTAAATTCAAAATCTAGATTGATTCTTAGGATTTCATGAATTCCAATCCTTGAACTCAAATCCTTAATCAATTCTTTAAAATTTTAAAAAGTCTAGTCTTTACTTTAATCAATAGTATTCTCTTAGAGATGTAATCAATTAATTATGGAGGCTTACCTCTATTAAAAGTCTAAAACCCAGTATAAAATAAACCCTTGCTTTAGTTTACTAGAGTATGGGAAGAATCTATGGATTTAGACTTATATTTAAACATTAGTTTATTTTCATAATCAAAATAATAAGTGAATATTTCTTTTATTCTTCTGGATGAATTGCATAATCCTCAGGCTATTTGATTATGAAAATAAATACATTAATTTAGTTTCGTAATCAAATTGATTTTAGTGAATCTTTCCTTTATCTTTCAAGGTTAATCTAATATTCCTCATGATTCGCTTGATTATGAAAATAAATGGAATTTCTCTTTTCAAATCGATAGTGAAATATTAATCCATCTTTCGGGATGGTATAATGTTAATCTATGCTGATTTGACTAAAAGAAATATTTAAAGCAAATCATGTGGCATACATAAAATTTATCCATAGATGTTTTTAGCAATTCCACTAGGGATAGACTTCTATCTTAATCTTTAGTGAAGACTAGGCTTTTAGATTTATAAAGATCTGATTTAAGTATTTGAGTTCATTAAATCCTTAAAATGAAAACCCAATTCCCCATAAATCAAGGTGTAAAAACCTTCATCTTAAATTTTAAAATCAAATTAAATTTAAATTCCTTAAAATAAAAAATTCAAATTTCAAACCTTCCCATAGTCTAAAGTTTTTTCTTATTGGGTCCTAATTTAAATCATTTAAAAACAAAAAAAAATATTGATTCAAAACATCCCCTATTCTAAAGTCTTTTAAGTTGGGTCATGATTTAAACCTTCTAAAAAAAAAAAATCAAAATCAAGTTTAAAATCAGACCGCTTAGTCAGAATTTTTTTTAGAACATGAGTTTAGATTTCTGTTAAAAGGTATTTGATTCATTCTTCTTACTGGAATTTAACCTCTATCCTAAATCTTAAAAATATGAAAGGTGTGATTGACTCCACTAAATATTTAAAAGTTAAAACCTGTGATTAATCAAAGTTATAAAGAAATGTATATTCACTCCCTCTCACCTCTTCTGTGTAGGTAAATTTCTGTTTTAAATTTAAATCTATATCAAAATAAAATTAGATTACAAATGAAAATTTTATCAACTTTCTTGCAATTTTACATCTTATATACATCTTTACATGATCATAAATCTATTCAATGATTTTCCTAATCAAGTGATCATTCTTCTATAAAAGGAAGCCCCATGCCAAAAATTAAAATTAAAAAAATACAAATGATGTGTAAAGTATGCCAAAAATGAAAATGCACAAAATATGCCAAAATAAAATATGCACAAAGAGAACACTAAAATAAAAGATGCATAAAGTGTGGTAAAATTAAAGATGCGCAACGTGCACCAAAATTAAAATGAGACACATAGTATTCCAAATAATAAAAAATGCATAAATGATGCCAAAAAAATTAAATAACTAAATAGCTTCATTTTCAAAACTTTAAATCTCACAAAATCCATTTTTCTTAGATTTTTTATTATGCTTGACTTTAAAAATCTTTATTCTAGATTTATCATCATGAATTAATATTCTATTAGATAAAAAAATCATTCATGAATATTAAAAATATTAAAATTTTCTTTCCAATTTAAATCTTTTGAAATAGATTTCAATTTAAAAATATATAGGGGAGATCCCAATGTAACTTTTAGGGAGCTTAATCTAGGTTAACAAAATCTAAATTCTTAGAAATTTTTAGTTTAGTTGGAGTCAATCTACATCTTCCTTCACTTTTGAATTTGTTCCGTTTGTCATATTGACAGTGTCCGAATGATTAAGAGGAAATTTTCTAATAAAAACAATAAATATTATACTTTATGATAGAAATCTAAAATCTAAATCTCAATCCTTTATGGTTAGGTGTAAGTCCCCACTTACAGGATTCCTTGCCATATGATTATTCTAATCCTCTAAGATTAGGTGTACGTTCCCATATACCAGCTTTCATTTTCTTATAATCATCTGCGTGGAGCAAGCCCCTATTGACCTCATTTTTTGTGTGAGGTAGGTAACTTCAAATTGAAATCATATCCCAAATAAAACCAAATAAAAAACCATGATCTAAAATCTAAATTCTAAATTTAAAATCCAAAATTCAAAATCAAATGCTCAAATCCAAATCGAAAACCCTTGGTCCAAAACTAATTTTTGGGGAAACTTCAAATCCTTCAAAATCTTGTCAAATTACCTCATATTTATAATCAGTCAATTATATATTAATTAGACATGTCCTTAGGGTCAACCATATCAAATTGGAAGCATTTCACACCTTTTAGCCCCCAAAACTAAATGCATCTCCAAAGGCTGTAAAATATTCAAATAATTATAGCTTATGCTATAAGACCTTATATCTTGTGAAAACTCACCTTGGAAACCTTCCCAAACTCAATGGTCATATTCATAAACATTTTCATGATGCATCAAACCAATATTGACTCTTGGTGGACCATGGTTGACCATAGTTGACCATGAAACCATTAAACCCTAAAAATCACCAAAAATAAAATTTCTTCTAAACTTCAATATGGCTTAGTCAAACCATGCCATGAAATCTCCTCCAACACATCTCATATGTAAAATGGAGTTCATTGAGCCTAACCCCAAGCCATGGTCAACCCTAGTTTACTAAGTCAACCTTGGTTGACCAAAATGCCATTTTATCCATTCAAACTACACTGCATACATGAAGACCCCACCAAAACATGGGGAAACCTCCAACAACTCCAAAATGAGTTGGACCCAACTTTGACCCTTGGTCAAACTTGGTTAACCAAGTCAACCTATGTTGATCAAAACTACCAAAATATCTAAAAAATTTAGACTCATAATTTTGACCACATCAGTCAACCAAACTCATAGGGATAGTCCATGGGATCACCATGAGCCTCTTTTTTAGACCGTAAGCCCACCAAGTTTAGCTAAAATAGTTTAACCAACTAGACCCAAAGTGATTTTCTTGAGCCAAATTCTCATCCTTATAAAATTAAATTATACCAATAGATGTAGTAGGTGTCCCTTAGGCTATTGCATAAATCCCAACAAGCCCAGGCCATAGTTTGGCCTGGGTCAACCAATTAGGTATATCCATGACCTCTGAAGCCCAAATTTATGGACCCAAAGCCAACCCATCCCAAATTGGTTGTTATAGGCACTTTAATTACACTCTAGAAGCTTCTTTCTATCTATCTCAAGTAACCCTTTAGTTTGATATGGCTCCATGATCATTAAACTCTAAATTTCCATTTCTAACTCATGTTTATGTGGCCTTGTCCTTCACCAGGCCAAAAGGACTGAGCTCCAATAACCACACTCTTATGGAAAGCAAGTGGGGAAGCTTCCAAACCAATCTTGGCCGTTGGTTTAGCTCCAATAGCTTGAATTAGGGGAAAAAGGGCAAAACCTTCATTCATAAAATACTCCTCATTGAAAGCTCACCAAGACTCAATTGCTTTTCCTCAAAGCTCAAAACATCTCCCTAAATCTTCCCATACCATCTCCCAGCTTCACCTAGCTCCAAAAAACTCCAATTGAGAAGAGAGAGAGAGAGAGAGAGAGAGAGAGAGAGAGAGAGAGAGAGAGAGAGAGAGAGAGAGAGAGAGAGAGAGAGAGAGAGAGAGAGAGAGAGAGAGAGAGAGAGAGAGAGAGGAGGGAAAATAGAGAGAAAAAGTGAAAATTCATATATAACTTTGAATCCAGTGGAAATTAAGGCTTGAGGTGTTCAGGGAAGTCGTAGAGGACATCAACAAGATTCTATAGAGCTTAAAATTAACTAATATCACTTTTTGGATATATATATTTTATCTTTTGAGTGTTTTATATTTAATAGGATATTACTTTAATATTCTAATGCATGGAGCCACAGAACCTATGGATGGCAGATTAAGGCACCATGAAGCTATGTTTTAAATTTTATTGAATTTGGATCACTCAAAACAAAGTTATGAGCATTTGAATTCTTTTTTCATTTTAAAACTAAGGGTCCTAGCTTGATCTAGACCATTCAGTCTCGTGTGTATTCTGATATAATGATCCATGCATAGTTAAACTATGGAAAGCATGCGGTGGGTTTAGAACCCCCACCACTTGCTAAACAGTAGAGGGAACGTAGTGTGATCCTCATCATCTGTGCATGTAGATTGAAAGGCCCATATCATAAGCCTACATGGAAAGTGGTTAAATCACAGTTTGATATGTGTTGAAAAGCTATTGGAACTTTCCAAACAATAAAAAACACATGGTAATGATTAACCAACAGCTAAAATCCATTTAAATGCTTAAAAAATTTTCAAAAAGGCTCATAAATTTTAAAAATTTGCCTTAAATCTATTTCTCACCCAAATTCGATGTTCTTGGGCTCATTGAAAATGTCTTGAGCCCAATTTTATTTTAAAATAATTTTGAGTTTTTTTGTCCATTTAATTATGATTAATTTAACTTTTTAAATTGATTTTTCTTAAACTCACAAACCGTTGGTCGAATTGAGCTCAAATTTAGACAAGGTCAACTTGGGAATATTTGCCACGTACCCTAATTTTTCTATCCCCTAAGGATGAATGAATTTTATTGAATTGATTTTTCAATATTTTAGGCCATATTTTGACCTAAAACCTCAGAAATTCACTACTCACACCCCACTTAGAATTAGGACTTCATTTTATTATGGTTTGTACGTATTAGTGTAAGGGTTAGAATGCCTATGATTTTACCCCAATACGAATAATATAAAGTCCAAATTAAATCCTCAAATTTATAGATGTATTACCTTCTGGGATAAATTATGAAACCTAGGGAGATCTTGATGGCCTTAAATTTGGTGAGTTTAAATGTCACCCGATTTGGAGTTCATTTGGTCAATCAATTAGTGACCTAAAATTTTTAAAAAATCATAATAAATCCAAAAAATACAAATTAACTGTAAAATTGCTCAAAATTAAGAGCTTAACAAATGAAACTTAAAAATGCCATCATAAACCTTCAAAATTAAAAGTAATTTAAAAATAAATGAAAATTAAAAATTAATAAAATTAAATAAATAAAAAAAATTAAAATATTAAAATAATTTTAAATATTTGTAATCATCCCTATGAATCATCTTTGACATTTGTGGAAGATTTCAAGAGGTTTGGAGTTGATTTGGTACAAAAATAAAAAAATCCTCTCTAATTATATAATTAAATAAATCACTAGCATAGCCAAATTTATTAAAATCAAAACTAATTGTTGAAAATAGCAAATCATAGAAACTCAATGGCATTGGACTCAAGTTTGGTCTAGTACTTATAAAAAAAAATAAAACTTTCATAAATCTTCATAAGTAAAAAACTCAACATTTGGTCAAATCAAATTCATTAAAATATGCTAAATTTGTAAAAATTATAACTTATTATACATAATTCCAAATGAATAAAACTCAAAGACATTGGACTCATCTCTGGGTTTAGTACTTTTGAAAAATAAGAAATACCTAGAATTTAAAATAAATTAAAAAGTTAAAATTTGGTCAAATATTAATTAATTAAATAATTAAATAAATATAAAAATTCAATAATTCATTAAAAATTCAGTAAATCATCAACTCAACGAATTAAATTAAATGAACAATAATCTCACTTCATACTCCATCAATAAAGTTTTTAGGTTAGATTACCTCGAGCTATGGGACTACGTATCCTAAGGAGGCCTTGGTCCTTGTGCGCGTTATGATAACACCCCGAATTAGTTGACAGAATGTCAATATTAAATATTAAACATTACAAATCAGTAATAACCAAGCATACCTACTACTCCTTCCATCAATGAAGTATTTAGTTTGGACTACTTCAAGTTATGGAGTTATGTGTTCTAGGGAGGCCTTGGTCCTTATGCCCATTATAATAAGGCAACAAATAGTTTGATGGAATGTAGTTGTTAAAATATAAAACTTAAATTAGTAATCAACTAACTAAATTAATTAAAATCACCAACCAACCATCTTTCGATCCAACCAGAACTAGCTCTTGGAGTCTTCTGAAGAGTTGAAAAGGATCTCATGACTTTTTAAACAAGTCCAAGATCAAAGCAATCCACCAACAAGTTAGCAAGATATTCACATTTGAAAGTTTATGATCAAACACCAAGTTCTCTTAAATATCATTGTATGGAGCCTTAAAATTCCATAGATTGAAAGAAAAGGTTACCATGATCCTATGCTATAAATTTCATCAGATTTGGATGGTTGGATCGAAACTTATAAGCATTTAAAATTTTAATTCATTTTGAACTAAAAAGCTCTGGTCAGATCAAAACCATATGATTACAATCCAGGCATAATCAAATCGTCCATGCCACATTGGATGGAATAGTACATCCAACAAATTAATTAACCATGCTCATGGTTTAAATTCTTGACTACGTGGCCACAACAATGCCATTCAAGGTTCCTCGGTTTGATCCGAAGGTCTGATCGTTAATCCAATGTGGATTAAGGTTTGACTTCTATAAAATGTTGCCACTACCTTATCCAATCATTGCTAATGATTAGCAATGATGGTGATGGCCATAATTTTAAGTAAAAATGAATTTAAAATTCATTTAAATTCCTATAACTTCCAAAATTCATAAAAAATTAAACTTTCATCCAAATTGAGTGTTCTTAGGCTTGTTGGAAAGCTCCAGACCTTTACATTTTTTAAAATTATTTTTAAAATTTTTAACACTAGATTTAGAGAAAAATAGAGAAGAATGGTTTCCAATCTTCTTAATTTTCTTAGGATTAAAATGTCAAATTGACCTACCCTAATTTTCTTGGGTCTTAATCTGACTAAATTTTTTGTGAATTGAATTATCAAGTTTATGGGACCAAATTTTCTTTTCTCTATGGTGTATTTATATTTGTGTAAGGCTTAGTTTGCCACTAATTTCATCTAATTCTAGTGAGTCTAGCTCCTAAAATAAATCACCAAACCTATAGATACACTTAGGTTTGGTGATTGATATCTTAACCTAGGGGAACTTTGATGAGCCCAAATTTAGTGCGCTTGAAGTATATGTATTCATTTAATTATGTTTCAAATTTCACTAGTCATTAAAAGGTTGGCCAAGCTATAGGTTGTTCAAAATTTAGCAAAGTAATTATGATTATAATTTAATATTTTGATTATTTATATATTCAAATGCTTCATGAACATGTAGGGAGTCTGAGTAACTTTAATTTTCAAAAATACAATTCATTAAAACAAGTGTTATGAAAGTCTTCAAAATAAGGCATTTCCCAAAGGATTTGAGATCCAGAGAGGAAAGAAACATCCTTTAATGGAAAGTTCTTTCCATTTGGAGATTCAAATTAAATGAATATATAAATTGGAGGAAAAGAAGGTGAACCACAAGGAATCCAAAGAAAGAACTAAGTCTAAGAGGAAGAAATGAAGATAAGAGGAGAATGGATTTTTTAAAGACTTGTGTTATTTCATAGAGGAAGAATCCATTTTATTATTGGTGGAGCCTGGCCATCTTTACTTTCAGCAAACTATGGGTTGCATATTAAGTGACACTTGCCACATAGACTTTTGATGATTATACTCTTTTAAATTGATGTGTTTACATTATTTACATAGTAGAGATTACCTATTTTTCATAGGTTTTTTTGTTGCATGTGCTTGTGCCAAGAATTTTGCTAGGATCTCAGGAATGAAAATTCTTTTACTCATAATTTAAAAATAAAATTTATGAATAAATAACATAGAATGATAATTTCTCTAAGAAAGTAAACTAGAGACCATTAGAGGTTGCATACTTTTTTTTATACTTCAATCATAATTTTAAACACTTCCTCGTTTGAGCGTAGAGTTCATATAATCCAACTTTTGAGGATGACATGCTAAACTTGAGGAAGCCTAGTCTTCTTAAAAAATATTTTAAGCCTTTTTTAAAAAACTTTAAGCATTCATAATTTGTGGTACTTCGACTAGCAAGCATTGCATTTAAAATAAAGTAAAACTAAAATTTAATTGTATAAGTTCTAGAAGTATATATTCATTCATAAGTACAAGGCCACTTAGGATATTCTTTAGATGTCAACCCTAAATTCCAAAAACTAAAACAAAAATCTACCCATCTTTCATAAAGATCAGACATCTTGGTTTTAAGATGATTAGGTGACTTAGCTAGCTTTCCAATCCAGGCATATGTAAGTCTAAAAATTCACACACTGCACTTAGATTAGTTTTGGGTTACTATTATATAGTACCCAGCTTAGATCAAGTTTCTGAGACAGACCTCAAATCATAAGTCATCACCCTTAAGGAATGTAATTTTAAATATCTAATAAAATGCCAACTCAGACATAAAATCATCTCTGAAACACTAAAGCCTAATATAAGAAAGATTGGAGTGCTTTTAGGAGGTCTTAGAATCTTAAATTGCTCTCTACTCTTCAATATTTTGGCTTCCAGAAAGAACTATTACACTAAAGCCAAATGACATTTTTGTCTTTTGAGGCAGCATATTTTTCTTCTATATGTATTTGACTATGAAAGTGAATGATTTCTAAAATCTTATTTTTGTATCTGGATCCATTATAGAATAATTTAACTATCTCTTGAGATAGTTTTTTATTTTCAATATTGTATTCCATCCTAAGAATAAGAACACCCCAAATATGCGTGGACTTTGACTCAAAATTTTATTTCCTTACAAAATTTTCTGGCGACTCCACTGGGGAATGTTTCTCCCTCCATCTTTAATAGTGGATAAATATATTTTTTTAAATTGGCAGTATTTGAGATTATCTTTCTTTCATCAGTTTCCTTTTCCATTGCTTTCTTGGGTAAGCCCGATCAGCATCTAAAAAGTTTATGGGGCGAGTAAGGAAATTTTAAATAAGAATGCAACTTTAGCATCCCTTGCCAAAATAAATGGTGAAAGAAGAGAGCTAAGCTAATTCTTTAAAAATCTACATTAAGAACTCATAGCTTTAATTACCCTTATACTGGATGAATGTCTTGTATGTAGGAGTCTAAAATCTAGAAGTATCTTAGTAATAAAGAATTATAAAAGTCAAAATTTCTTTTAAAACAAATCCTTTCACCTTAGTATATGTTATGGTTACCTTCTTTGGTAACTTAATGGGTACTATGAAATTTTAGAATTTAGAGTTGATTCAATTTCAAAGAGATTAATTAGGAATTATTTTTCAAAATGTAGAGAAATTGTAGGAAAATTTATCTTCACTTTTGACAAAAATCTGACATGCGAAGAAATTGACTATCGAAAAATAATACGATTTTTTTTGGGCTTTCAAACTACTGAACTATTTATGAATGGTGAGAAATTGGTTGACTTTGAAAGTTTGAGAAGGTTGTTAAACCTCATAGAATTAGCTTGAGGCTCACCAAGAGGGGAGGTGAATTAGTAATTTAAAAACCCTAAGTAGGAATTCTATTCTTTTTATAAATTTATCAAAAATTTTGAAATAAATAGTTTGATCACCTGATATAGAAGCTAGCAATTTAACAACAATTAAAGCAATGATGATAAAATTCTAATTAACAAGCAGGATGATAATCTTAAATTTTTATCAAGTAGTTATCATAGAAATTAAGTGTGAAAAGTAAATGCAGAAAATGAAAAAACACACTAGAGATTTTATAGTGGTTTGCTCAACCTTGACCTACGTTCACTCCTTGCAGTCCTCCGCTTAGGGAATTGCACCAATAAAAAGTGGCTCACCATTTACTTCCATAGCAAGGTAGAGATTCCTTTATAGAATAACTTTCACCAAAACTTATGTGGCGGAGTGCCAAAAGCTTTATCACCTCCCCCGGTGATGGCAGTGAACCTTGAATGCTTTTTCTCCCTTCTAAAGAAGGCAAAGAACCTCGAATCCTTTTTTTCCCTCCTGGAGATGGCAGAGAACCTAAATCCTTTCACAGGCAGAGAACCTCAAATCCTTTGCCTCCCTCCTAGAAAAGGCAGAGTACCTCGAGGACTTGACTTAAAAGCCTCTCTCCTAAGAGAGCCTTCAAGAACTCACCAAGGCCACAGGAGGAGCAAAGGTGTAGCTAGCCTGGAGCAATCATGTGATCCCCTCACACTCCTTCTCCCTCATGCTCAACCTCACCTTCTCCTTCTTCTCAAACCCTAGATTTTTTTCAAAAGCTTCTCTCTCAGAGTACCTTCAGCAGTCACAGAATCCTCTCATGTTCTTAGAGATTCTTAAAAATATTGTTTAAATATTAGGCTTTAAGAAACCCTAAAAATTCAAGTTGGCTGTCATTGTTTATACAATACGATTGGAATTCATACAATATGATTAGTTCAAAAGCTAGCCCTGTCCAGTATAATGTAAATAGTTATTCAGATGAACTGTTCAACTTTTTGAACACATCGTACAGTATAATCCAAAGAACATCCAGTATGATCTGATTGCTTTATCTCTATTCGTTAAGGATAATTATTAGGATAAATGAAAATAATCTCTATCAATCATCCCATACTGCTATCATCATATAGTACAGTTAGTTGATCTCAAGTCGATTATCTAGTATGATTAGTTCAAAAATTATGATTTTATTTGGTACAATCTTTGGGATGACCAGATTTTATCTCTCCTAATCATACGGTACAATCAAGATCGTACAATACGATCTACTATCATTAATTAAACCATGATTTGATTGACTAATATGAAGGTTAATTTAAGTAAGATGTCAAAATATTGTATAATAAGATTAGAATTATACATTACAATTAGTTCAAAATTGATTTTTGATAAATCTTACTTAATTTATCTAGCGGCTAGGGTTTACAGATTGTAATGAATCATATAGTATGATCCAGATCATATAATATGATTAGTTCATAGAAACTAATTTTTTAATTAGCCGTTAAGCCTATTTTTTATATGGCTGATCTTACAGTATGATTAGTAAAAAAATTTTTAACTTTTAAATTTTTTAGTCCCCTTGTGTGTGTGCATGGTCACCCAATTGCATACACTCTTATATGGCCAGACTCAAGAAATAGAAAATAAAGACAAATAAAAATATAAACTTTGTTTACTTGACATTCCTATTCTACCCAATCTTGAGCTTCCAATAGCCTTGATCAGTGCATGTTCTACTTGCAATGTCAGTGCTCACAGATAAAATAAATATTTAAGATATTCAAAGTGAAAAGTAATAATTCAATCAATAATATTTGTCATCATCAAAATTGTAGACGAGGGATCCTAGATTGCAACAATCTCCCCTTTTTTATGATGGCAAACAATGTTAGTTTATAGGCAAGATAAAAATTCTTTTCTCCTAAGCTCCCCCTCATTAAGTAAGAGATTTAAAAATTATGGGTTATATTTTTTATTTGGTTTATTTTTTTAAATTAAAGATAGAAAGAGAATAAGATAATCGAAAATAAAATAAAATAAACACAGGATTATATTAAAATGAAACATACAACCAAATATAAATTTTCTCCCACTGTTGACATCACCAAAAAGAAAAGGAATAACAACCAAAGTGAACATTACAATAAGTAAAAATAGTAAAACACAACAAACAGACACTAAAAAAGAGAGGGATCCTAATTAGGTGGTGGTGGTTGTTGAAAGTATTTATGTAAGGAGGTAAATTGATCTTCAGTGTTCGAAAACTTTTCTCCAAACCAGCCGATGTCTTCCTCATGCTGCTTTTATCATTGTTGTTGAATATGATAGTCCAGCCTAATTTTTAAGCACTTGAGCCTCTGAATTATATCGTCCTGAGGGTAGGTAGGGTAGGTAGGTGCAGGTGGTGGTATTGGTGGCAATGTAAGTCCACCTGAAGGAGCAACTTCCCCTTCTTCAGCAAACTCTGGCTCGTTATGCTCATGACCCCCATGGAAAAGAATATAGAAGGAGGCATCTGTATAGAAAATGAAAAGATTATCGAGAGGATCAGGGTAGTTGATTTCGTATTTTTTTATCTAAGACATACCCTATGATATGTCCTAACATGACATTTTTCTTTCTTTGGGTATTGGGATATTGAATAGGAGTCATATTTTGGATTTAATCAATAAATATATGGGATTCATCAAAGTGGGTATTGGACAATATTAGGTAGGTTACTATGGAAAGAAGTGTGGTGATGTTGACATGATCTTCAGCTTTGGGTATAATTGAAGTTGTAAGAACATATTGGATAACCTGGTTATTATGATTTATGGTGTGGACTAAGGGTTGATTTTGATTTATGGACACATTCATAATAGTCAAGTTGATAGAACTCCAATAATAATCAGTTGTAGAGATTAGGGATTACGGATGAGGTTCTTCAGTAAAAAAATCTATATGCTCCCCTAAATCTTCCTTAATGATTTCTACGTGTTGTCTTCAAACATAAGAGGTTAGGGTAAAGGTTTCAACATTGACACTAAGACATGCTAGGAATTTATGGAGTAATTCAGAATTGAAAGGAAAGGCTAGTGTGAGTAAGAATTGGAGATTGGTAGAGGCAAAGAGGCTCATCACCTTGAAGTTGAGAACTAGTTGATTTAGCATACTAGATGGGGTGATTTGAGCCTCCTTGAACTTGTAGTAAGAATCTTCATATCTTATGAACAAAAATTAATCATCAAAGCGACAAGAGGAGGAGGATCTCCCTTGGGTTATTCTATCGGGTTTGCTTCCACCGACCATTGAAGAGCTTAGATTGGAGAGGTTAGGAGTTTGAAGGAAGGATTAGTTGAGTGAATGAAACCTTTAAGAAACTCTCTAAATTATAGATTTGAAGCTTATTATATAGTACGAATTGAGATCATACAGTACAATGAAGTTGAATCGTCTGGATGGCTTGTTGGAAAAAGTTGGTCAAATCATATAGTACGATCGGTATCATACTGGACGATCTTAAAGAATTATGTTCATCCTGAGGAGTCATCTGAATAACTTTTAACTAAATTCATCATACAGTTCAAATATGTGTTTGTATAATATGAAGTATAATAAGGATTGTACCGACCATATTGAATTTATCCTAATAGATTCTAACATGTGTATCGTAAGTACGAAGATTAGTTTATATAGTACAAAATGCAATAATGATAGTACCAATCGAGTTTAACTCATCCCAATGGAATCTCACATGTGGATCATATAGTATGAAGGGTGGTTCATACAGTCCGATCACTATTAATTGAACTCATTAAGCTATTGATTTAACTGATGGCTGTGATTTGTGCACACATGATCATATTGTATAATACAAAAGTGGGTCATATAGTATAATGACAATTTTTTTTAGTTTTGATTTAGTGAGGAGTGTGTGTGATGATCAAAAAACACCTTTAAAAAAAAAAAGCAAAATGGACATAAATATAAGTCAACATACACAAAAATAACATAAAACAAACACATATAATGTAACACATAAGAATTACTGATTTCAAATGATAACAAAGTTTGATTTATCCTGAGTTAAGCATGAATGTTTATAACACCTAGTCTAGTCCTCAAGGTGCTAAAGGTGTCATAGTCTAGGGGTTTAGTGAAGTGTCTACCAATTAATGCTAAATAGCTACATGATGTAGCTCTATATCCACTTTTATCACATGGTCTCTAATGAAATGGTGCCTAATATCTATATGTTTAGTTATTGAATGTTGGATATGATTCTTTGATATGCAAATGGCACTAGTGTTATCACACATGATTTGAATGGTGCCTACAGGTAGTCTAAGATCCAAGATTTATTTTTTATGCCATAGGACTTGTGCAACAAAACTCCTTACTGCTATATATTCTGCTTCAGCGGTAGATAAGGCTATAGAGTTTTGTTTTATATTAGACCAGGTGATTAAAGATTATCCTATGAATTGGTAGGTTCTAGAAGTTCTTTTCCTATCAACCCTACATCCTATAAAATCATAATCAGAATATCCTACAATTTTAAAGGAAGTGCTATGTTTACGATACCAGATTCCATGGTTTTAGGTTCCTAAGAGATATCTAAGAAGTCTCTTAAGAACAGCCAAGTGAGATTCTTTCAGATCAGCCTAAAATCTAGCACAGAGATAAATACTAAATATAATATCAGGTCTGCTAGCAGTCAGGTAAAGAGGTGATCCAATTATTCTTATGTATTTATTCTGATCTACTGACTTTTTATTTGGGTCCTTATCTAATTATATAATAGATCTCATGGGACTATTTATTTCCTTAGCATTATCCATTTCATATCTCTTAAGAATATCCTTAATGTATTTAGATTGGCTAAGAAAGGTTCCATCATCTATTTACTTTACACTAAATCTAAAAAAATAGTTCAGCTCTCCCATCATACTCATCTTAAACTCCTCACTCATAATTTTTGAGAATTTATCACAAAATTTTTTATTTGTACATCCAAACAGTATATCATCAATATAGATTTACACTATGAGTAGGTCTTCTCCTTCTTTCTTTAGGAAGAGGGTGGTGTCTACACTACCCTTAACAAAGGCTCAATCTAGAAGGAATGTGCTCAATCTTTCATACCAAGCTCTAGGTGCTTTCTTCAACCCATACAAGGCCTTCTTTAATTTGAATACATGATTTGAGAATTTTGAGTTCTCAAAACCCGAGTGTTACTCAACATATACATCCTCTTTAATTATGCCATTTAAGAAAGCACTCTTAATATCCATTTGATATAACTTAAATCCTTTAAGGCAAGCAAAGGCTAAGTGCAATATAATGGCTTCTAGTCTAGCTGCCGGAGCAAAAGTTTCTTCAAAATTAATCTTTTCAATTTGATTGTACCCCTTAGCTGCTAACTTAGTCATTTTCTTTATTACTATGCCAGAGTCATTTATTTTATTCTTAAAAACTCATTTAGTTCCTATAACACTCTGGTCTTTAGGTCTACTCACCAACGCCCAAACATCATTCGTAACAAATTGATTTAATTCTTCTTGTATTATTAGGATCTAAAATTCATCAGATAAGGCTTGATCTATGTTGGTGGATTCTATCATGGAGATAAAGGCAGAATGACTAACCTCCTTCTTAAGTCTAAGCCTAATTCTAATACCTTCAGATAGGTCTCCTAAGATCAGTTCTTTAGGATGACTAAAAGAATATCTCCAACCTCTAAGAAAATGCTCCTGAGGTTCTACTCTATCTCCTATAACAATGGCTTTTACCCCTTGAAAGACCTGTACTTCTTCTTCTTTAGGTTGAGATTCAGAGGTCCTATCTGATTCATGAAACACAACATGGGTAGAATCTTCTACTACTAAGGTATTCTTATTGTGGATTTATTAGGCCTTCCTTACATATGAAAAAACTAAGAAGACTCCTTCATTAGACTTAGGATCAAATTTTCCTAAGGGTGATTTTCTATTGATCAAGATAAAACATTTACATCTTAAGATATATAAGTGAGAAAGATTGGGTGTCCTATGCTTAAGGAGTTTATAGGATGCCTTATTCAGCTTGGATCTAACATTCACCATGTTTAAAACATAATAAGCAGTATTTACTACTTCTACCCAAAATTATTTAGGGAGAGTGCATTCAGCTATCATTGCCCTAGCAGCTTCTACCAAGGTTCTATTTTTCTTCTCAACTATTCTATTTTGCTGAGGGGTCCTAAGGGCAGAGAAGGCATGTTCTATACCAATCTCTTGACAGAAAGAATCAAACCTATCATTTTAAAATTCTCTACCATGATCATTATGAATTGTTAAAATTTCACATCCTAGTTTCCTTCGAATCCAAGTGGAGAAAGTTCTAAATTCCTTAAATGACTCACTCTTATGTGCTAGAAAACTAACCCAAGTAAATTTAGAGTAGTCATATACTATTATAAATCCATATATCTTCCCTCCTAGGCTGGCTATACTAACAGGTCAAAAAAGGTCCATTTGAAGGATTTCTAGTGGCCTAGAGGTATTGATGTCCTTAATTGAATGAAATGAAGACTTGACTTATTTTCCTAATTGGCAGGCATTACATAGGTGGTTCTTAGTGAAGTCTAACTTAGGTATACCTCTAACTAGGTCCTTTTGGGTAATCTTCCTAAGAGTTTTCATACTCGCATGGCATAATCTCATATGCCATAGCCAGGAATCATCAACTATTATTTTTAAACATATAGAATTTAAATTTTTAATACAGTTTAAGTCTAGCATGTAAACATTATTCATTTATTTTATTCTAAAATGCATTTTCCATTTAAACTGATTATGCATTTTTTAGAAAGAAATTTAATGTCAAAACCTTGATCTCACAATTAATTAATGCTCAGTAAATTATGATGTAAACAATCTACTAATAAAATATTTTTAATAATAAAGCTTTTAGCATTACTGATTATACCTGAGCCCACAACTTTTATAGTGGTGTTATCTCTTAATATCACCTTGCCTCTTGACCTGGCCTCCAGTGTGATGAATTGCTTTGTATCACTAATCATGTGCCTCGAGCATCCACTGTCCAGGTACCATATAATTTCACTAGGCCTTTTATGAGAGCAACCCTACATAGTCATTCAAAGGTTTGATTTAGGAACTCGAATGAGTTTGGGTTCCACCTTATACTTAAATGAATGGGATGAATGCATGCTATGCTGTAATGAATGCAATTTCGGCCACCACACTAGATGTGCCCTATGGTGGATTATACAAGTGCAGACTATATGACCTACCATGCCACAAGAGTAACACCTAACACCAGGAAATGGATTTACTAACCAATGTGGGTTATGGCACCTCTTCCTAGGTTTATGCAATACATGTTGTGTTGTGGGCTTATAAAATTATTACAAGGTAGGTAGTGGTTTGTTATTCTCAAATGTAGTTAGTTTGGCTTCCAAAAATTGGTTTGCACTTTCAAGAATGGACATTTTAATTTTGAATACATACTCCCTACCATCTATTTCTAATTCAGATGCGTCTAATACTTTGTTTGCTTACTCTAGTTTAATATGCAATATTTTTAAGGATTTGTGTGCATTATCTAAGTTGATATGCTTCCTATTTAAGGCATTATATTCGTTAAGCAAGTTCTTGCGATCACTATCTAAATTAGAATGCTTGATAATTAAGCTAGCATGCTCTTTTTGCAAAGTAGATAATTCAATATTAAGACTAGCATGCAGCATTTTCAGCTTCCTATACGAATCATGAATATTTTTAGAAATAATGAGTAATTCGTTAAATGAGAGTTGACATACCTCATCTTGATCTGATTGATCAAGATTATCATTAGCCATAAGACACAAGTTTGTTACCTCCTCCTCTGCTTCAAATCCTAAAGATTCTGAGGCATAGTTGGCCTAGAAAGCTTATTGCATCTTTTTCTTGGCCCTCTTAAACTTTAGCTTCTCTTCGCCCTTCTCCTTGATTGGGTGAGTCTTTAGGTTGGGAAAGATAGTTCGAAGGTGGCCTAGTTTCCTTCATTTGAAGCAAATTATGTCAAAAGGAACTTTCACATTTTTTTTTTCTTTTACCTTTGCTTCAATACTGTTGATGATGTTTCTATTTTCTGTTCAGAAAGCTCTTAATTTGTCATGTCATTAAGGTGATGTCGTCATCCTCCTCTACTGTAGAACTATTAATGTTAGAATTATTTGCTTTTAGTACTACAGTTCTCTCCTTCTTTTCTCCTGCATCACTTTTCCTTTGACTCACTCCTTGCTTGTAGGTAATAGGTGACCCAAGCAAATTGTCAATTGAGTAAATATTTAAGTCTTTAGATTCAGTAATTATAGTTATCTTTACATCATAAGAATTAGGTAGATAATATAGAATCTTATTCACTTTTTTAGAATTTGTAAGTTCTCTACCTAATATATATAGGGATATCACTATTTGTGTAAACCTAATATACATTTCAAAAATTGATTCACTAGGTTCCATGCAAAATAGTTCGTGGTCATGAAGTAGGATATTTAACCTAGATTGTTTCACTTCACTAGTTCCTTCATAGGTTATACATAGTTTATCCAAAATATCTTTTTCAGTGGTACAAGTGGATACACGCATATAATCTTCAGATTTTAATGCATAGAAGAAATAATTTAAATATTTTTATTAAGAAATAATTTAAATATTTTGCATTCAGTTGGGCTAAATCTCTATCGTCATTACTCCATTCATTAAATGATAGTTCAGTTTTGATGCCATTCATAAGATAAAAAGGTGTAGAATATCCTTCTTGGACCAACATCCATATGCGATAATCTAAAGATTGTAAAAAGGTAGACGTGTGAATTTTGTAGAAATCAAAAGGTATATTATCAAATAAATGTGGATAGGTTATTGAATAACCCTCCGTAGTGTTACGATTACCAAAATGAGCCATTGATCATTTTTCAAAAGTTTTCTAAAACCTTATTTTTGAAACTCACTTTCACAAAACCTGATGCGGTGGAGTGTCGAAAGCTATGTCAGCTCCCTTGGTTATGGCAGCGGACCTTGAATCCTTTTTCTCCCTCCTAGAGAAGGAAGAGCACCTCGAGGACTTTACTTAGAAGCCTCTCTCCCAAGATAGCCTTTAAGAACTCACCAAGGGTGCAGGAGGAGCGAGGGTGTAGCTATCCCGGAGCAACTGTATGATCCCCTCACACTTCTTCTCCCTCAAACTCAACCTCACCTTCTCCTTCCTCTCAAAAATTGGATTTCTTTCAAAAGCTTCTCCCTCAAAGTACCATTAGCAGTCACATAATCCTCTCATGTTCTTAAAGATTCTTAAAAATATTGCTTAATAATTGGGCATTAAGAAACCAAAAAATTGAAGTTGGTCATCACTGTTTGTATAATATGATTGGAATTTGTACAGTATGATTAGTTCAAAAACTAGACCCGTCCAGTACGATTTAAATAGTTATTCAGAAGAACTGTTCAACTTTTTGAATACATCATACAGTACGATCGAAAGATCATCCAGTACAATCTATTTACTTTCTCTCTATTCGTACAGGGCCATTATTAGGATGAATAGAAATTATCTCTATCAATCATCCCATATTGCTATCATCGTACAGTATGATTAGTTAATTTTAAGTTAGTCGTCTAGTACGATATAAATATCATACCATATGATTAATTCAAAAATAAAAAATCATGTTTTTATTTGGTTTGATCTTTGGGACGACCAAATTTCATCTCTCCTAATAGTACGGTACGATTAAGATCATACAATACGATCTACTATCATTAATTAAATGATGATTTGATTGACTAATTATTGGGGTTAATTTAAGTAAGATTTCAAAATACCATACACTATGATTAGTTTAAAATTGATTTTTCAAAAATTTTACTTAATTTATCAGGTGACTAGGGTTTACAGATTGTAATGAATCGTACAATATGATCGGGATCATACAATACGATTAATTCACATAAACTAAGCCGTTAAGCTATTCTTTCTATGATTGATCGTATAGTACTATTGTAAGTCATACAATATAATTATTAAAAAAATTGAACTTTTAATTTTTTTCTCACTCCCTCTGTGTGTGTGTGCATGGTCACCCAATTGCATACACTCTTATGTGGCTAGACTCAAGAAATAGAAAATAAAGAAAAATAGAAATAAAGACTTTATTTACTTAACATTCCAATTTTACCCAGTCTTATGACTCTAGTAGCCTTGAGAAGTGTATATTTTACCTACAATGTTAGTGCTTACAGATAAAAGAAATATTTAGGATATTCAATGAGAGAAGTAACAATTCAATCAATAATATTTGTCATCATCAAAATCATAGAGTAGTGATCCTGGATTGCAACAAACTTAGATACTAACAAAATTGATATTACCGTAGGGGAGTGTGTTTTGAGATCAGGGTCTGACTCACTTATCCCAAAGAAATGAGCTATTGTCACACATGTATCCATTATACCACTATTAAAGGAGGATAAGAAACTCAAGTCTAAAGTTAGTGTATCCTTTATCTTTGAGATTGGCTCTACTTCAACATCTAAATTGTCATTTAATAGTAAGTCCCAAAAGAATAATTACCTTACGAGGGTCAAAAAGAAGGTTGTGAAATAAATGAAAATGGTTGAGTTAGTGTTAATTGAGTAATGAAATACTCAGGCTCATGAAGAATTACATATTTCTCCAATTCTCCTTTCCTTGGTGGAAGTTGCCTCCACCCCCATTCTACTACAAAAAGGGGAGGATAATATTGGTGGGATAGCTTGTTATCCACTACGCTCACTATACTATTACCTTGAGAAGACTCTTAAGGAGGAGAGGATTCAAAAAAATAAATCATTGAGGAATATTATTCACACTTGTGTTGTACAAGCTGGTGAAACTAAGGAAGAATTTTTTAAACATGTGAAGGGTATGATTGCATAGAAGTTTGTAAAGAAAATCATTAAAGAAGAAGAGTCTGATTTTAAAGTATTTACTTCCCACTCTCATAAGACCAATAAAAGGTTTGCTAGACAGTCAGTTACTTCACTATTGGTGGAAGGGTACCATTGGGTCCCTAAGTAGTCTTCTAGAAAGTCTGAGGTTTTGGTTCAATCTAGCAAAAACTAAAATATTACTAGCAAACCTTAATTACATTGGGTGAAGTCTCAATAACTACCTTCCACTTTAGTAAATTTAGCATTATTTGAAGAGGTTAGGAGATGTTAAGGAGTTCATTCCAATGAAGATTAGAAATGAATATTTATTTGCATTAGATAATAAGCCTCATTATTTGGGTTATGACCCTTTCACCCTTATGTAATATTCTACAATCCATAGAGGAGGAGGTCCATATACCAATAGAGAGTGCCACCCTTAAGATTACTGAGGCAGAAGTAATCAAAGGGGAGAAGATAAAGGAAGAAAAGAAAGAGGAAAAAGAGATATGGAGTAGTAAATTTATAGATGATGTTTCTGAAGAATGTAATCAATCCATTTAAAAGTTAAAAATTGAAGGAATAAAGGAGAAGTAGGATGAGGATGATAGAAAATTTCTTCTTATTAGCCCCAAAGAATTTAAAGAAAAATCCATCGATGATGTTGTACATGAGATTCGGGATATCTTGAATAAAAAGAATGAAGAGATTATTAAAGCCTTTGATCTAGAGGAAGATTATTTTCTTATAGATTATGATGAGGATAATACTCTTGGTGTAGACATTTTGGTAGACACTAGAATCACATCATTGAAGAATAATTTGGGTGGGCAAAATGAGATGGAAGAAGATGAAGAAGTTGGTACTAATTCAGCTACTAATTTGATGGATAAGTTGAAAGATAAGGATGATCATATTAACATGTTAGAGTGAAAAATAGAAGAGATGATGATAAAGATTGCCAAAATGCAGAGTTAGATTCTGAAAGCTCAATAAGTAAATAATGATCATCCTCCAATAGTGTGTGTTTTGAACAAACTAGTATCAGAGAGAAAAGAGAAAGGATTGAGTAGGAATACTGAGGTATCTCAAGTTGATGATGACCTAAAATAGCCGATAGAGAGCCTAATTAGATAGGCTATAGCCTAATCACAAGGGATTTCATCTATTTCAAAGGTTAGATCCTACCTGGAGGAATTTGATTTAGTTCCCTACTCGAAAGGGTTTATGCCATCAATATTTAAAGTCTTTAGTGGTAAAAGAACCCTTGAAAGCATTTTGTGAACATTCGAGCAAGTTATTACAATGCCAGTGGTACATATGGTTTATTATTCAGGCAATTTATTAGCAGTTTAGTTACCATTGCTTTTGATTGGTATGTGGATGTAACCAATAGATTAGTAAAAACTTTTGCAGAGTTAGAAAGCTTTTTTCAAGAGGTTTGTAGGAGCTTGACATCATATCACTATAGGATAGTTAGTAGTAGAGAAGTAAAAACTTGATGAGTCTTTAGTGGAGTACATTCTGAGGTGGATGAATTTATCTATGAAGTGTACACCATAGTTGCAGGAACAATATGTAGTAGAGATCATTTTGAAGAACATTCACGATCCTATTGCATTTTTATTAAAAGGGTTCACTGTCCATAAATTTGAAAAGCTATTGAATAAGGTAGTAGTTTACAAGAGGTGTCTTCTTTACCATTTTGAAAAGAAATGTCGGATGATAAGAAAAAAAAAAAAAGAACTCATAAGGCCTTTAAAAATAAGTCTACATAAGTATCTAGGGTTATATTTTTATGGTGCTACATTTTCTCAAAAAAGATGCAGCACAAAAATCTACCCTTCCTAAGGAAGTACGTATTAACCTGGTCTTCATAACACCAAAAAAGGGGATGATGAATTTTCCTATCATTTATCAGAGTCTTGCACAAATCATGAAGTTGAATATGAAGCTTTAATAAATAGCTTGGAACTTGCAATCTTGATGGAAATAAAAGATATCAAAATCTTTGGAGAATCTTAGTTAGTTATGAACAAGATTGTGGGAAACTACAATGTTTTGAATACAAAATTCTTGAAATATCATCAATACATAATGCACCTTCTTGAGCAGATTCATGTTGTTGCTTTGTGTAGAATTCCCCATGAAAGTAATTCCACTATGGATGCCTTAGCAAAGCTTGCAATGAAATCTTTTTGGTCTAGAAAAGGGTTCCATTCCTATAGAGATTCAAAATTGATTGGTTTTGGATCCTATAGGTTTGGAATATATCACCAAGAAATCTTTTGAAATCATATCTGCCTCTATAACAAATAATAGAGAAATTGATTGGTGGTAGTCTTTACTTGAATTGAATATCTCTAAGGTAAACTTCCACACAAAAAATCTTTTGCCAATAAAATTAAAAAGCATGTTTTATCCTACACACTCATGGATGAAACTTTGTATCATCATTCATATGACCAGATGTGGCTGCATTGCTTAGGCAAATGTAAAGCCCTAAAAATTATAAATGAGGTAAATACCAAATTGTGTGGCACTCAACAATTCGATCCCAATACGAAAATGAAAGTCAAAATACTTGGATATTATTGGCCTTTTATGATTGATAATTACATGGATATTGCATATGTTATCATTAATGCCAAGTACATGGAGTGGTTTTCCATCGGTCGCCTAATGTGTTGCATCCTATGATAACTTTGTGGCCCTTCAAAAGTTAGGGCTAGATATTATCAGGCCTATTGATCCTCCATCTTTAAAGGGTCATCGCTTTATTTTAGATATGACTAATTGCTTTCAAAATGGGCAAAAATAATTCCCTTTTGTCAAGTACCATCACACCATGTTATGAATTTCTTTCATGACCATATTATATACCAATTCGACATACCCTGTAGAATCATATCCAATAATGGGTTTGTATTCAAGTCATTAAAATAAGTTATTTTTCCAGACACCATGGCATTGATTGGAGATACTTATTAATATATTACTATGGGGTAATGAGTTGGTCGAGGCCTTTAATAAAACCTTGGTGAAGATTATAAAGAAACCTTAGATAATAATAAATGTCAATGGCATGAGAGTTAAGTGGAAGCTTTGTGGGCTTATCTGACCATCTAGCAAACACTAACCTAATCCACTCCATTTTCTTTAGTCTATGGGTCAGATGTTGTAGTCCCTTTGCAGGTGCATATTCTTTCATTGAGAATTGCCATGTAAAATCAAATTATAACTAAACAAAATGCATGAATTTGATTTGAGGAAATTGAAGGACTTAAATAATGTCATTTTTAAGTATGGCATATTTTAGAAATATATAAATAAAGGATGGTTCAAGCTCATGATAATTTGGTTTTCCCTAAAACTTTATAAATAGGAGACTTGGTCTTAGTTTTTCAGAGACCTACATTTGCCCATTGCAAGATCAACAAAAAGTTTGAACCAACATGGGAGGGTCCATCCATCATAGAGAGAGTCTATGAAGGAGGTTCCTATCAACTTGTTGATTGTAACGGTAACCAGCATATGCTTTTTATTAATGGGCGGTACCCTAAGAAAAATATGCTTGATGTAAGACAAAATTAAAAATTAATAAAATTCTCTTCACGTTAAAAATATTTGAAGCCATTATTCTAAATCAAAATCAAAATTTGAATCCATCATCATCTCAACCAAAATCAAATCTAGGTTAGATACATTATGTAAAATCCCTAGAAGTTTAGGTAGGCTAAGTCCTTGACTAGATCCTCTAGTTTGATGTGAGCCACTATACTTTCTATCTATAATAGTCATTAAAGAAGAAATTAATCTATTAGGAGATTTTAGACCACGACCTTCTTATTTTCTCATGATCTCGACTAATTACTGGTGTACTTAAGCCTGTTTGGCACCATCATAGTTAAGTCTCCTTCTAATTCATTAAAGGTTAAGTGTGAGTCCCCATGCTTCCTTTCCTCAATATTAGATCTACTAATGTTAGACTAAGCCTCGTGGAACCATCCTAGTAATAGAATCAAATTCCCTTAGATGCTTTTAGGTATAGCTGTGAGTCCATGAGCTTCCTAACTCTTAGACTAGCTAGTGTTGTATTTAAGCTTGTTGGCCCCTTCATAACTTAGTCATCTTTAATATCTTAAGGTCAAGTGTGAGTCCATGTACTTTCTTTCCATAGATCTAGAGGTAATCTAAATCATAGATATATAAATTTTTAGAAATAGGTGTGAGTCCCTGAGCTTTTTATTTCTTAGGATCTTGGCTAGGTTAGCTTTGGATTAAGCTTATTGGGCCCCTTTAAAATAGTCATTTTTAATGTCATCAGGTTAGGTGTTAAACCCTATTCCTCCTTTCTGTATACCTAGAGGTAAACCAAATTAAGGGAATTTTGATCTTTTGGAGTAGGTGCGAGTCGCTGAGCTTCCTATATCCTAAACTAGCTAGTGTTTGATTTAAGTCTACTTGACAACTTCATACCTTAGTCGCCTTTTAGTACTTTAAGGTTAGTTGTGAGTCCCCATCCTTCCTTTCCTTAGGATTAGAATTGTTAGTATTAGTGGAAGCCCTTTTTGTGGCATCATCCTAGCATCAAAATTAAAGAAATACAAATCTTTTAGGAATAAGCATGAGTCCCTGAGCATCCTGTTTCCTAGGATCTTAGCTAACTATTGTTAGATTTAATTTTTGACCACTTTATAGCTTAGCCATCTTTATTCTTTTAAGGTTAGTTGTGATTCCCCGTGCTTCGTTTCAGGATATCGATCATTAGCATAGGATAAAGCCTTTCTAGTCCCATTCCTAGTAATCATACAAATTGCCCATCAATGAACATTTCTACTAAAAGAATATGACATGTATAGAAACGCTTAAATCCCTAGTGAAATAGTGATGAGCTACTATACTCATTTGAGGAAAAAAAGTTCTTGGCATTCAAAAATCTCTAAACCAAATGAAATCTCTTTGGACTTGTTAGATCACTTTGGTCAATACCAACACATATGATTCACTCTTTCAAGCTCATCACACCTATTGGGGGTCCATTTGTTGGCTACATTTTTGTTTGAGTTCAAGAACTTCAAATCAAAATCCAATCCTAAATCTAATCCAAATAAAATGCCCATTTTTAAGTCTAAAAACTAATTTTTGAGGAAACTTCAAATCCTTTAAAACCCTGTCAAATGACCTTAGATTCATGATCAATCAATTTCATATTGATTAAGCATGTTCCTTGGGTCAACCTCATTAATTTAAAACCATTTCAAGCATCCTAATCCAGAAAACTAAATGTATTTCGAAAGGCTACAAAACCTTCTAATATTTATAGCCTATGCCGCAAGACCTTGCATCTTGTGGGAAATCATCTTGGAAACCTCCCCAAAATTATTGATCATGTTCATAATCATTGTAATGATGCATTAAACCAACATTGACTTTTTTTAACCATGATTGACCATGAACCCTTAAACCCTAAAAATCACTGAAAATAGAATTTCATCTAAACTTTAATATGGCTTAATCAAACCAAGACATGAAACCTCCTCCAACACATCTCTTCTGTGAAATTCCTTCTGCAAGAATATCGACTGAACATAGGGGTTGGATGACCCGTGTATTTGATCCAATGGTTAAGATCTAGCGAATTATCTAGTTTTTTTGATCAATTCAAATGGATGGTTACATGCAGGTTCATCCTACACTATCAGGACCATTGATCCCAAACTGTGTTGGATAAATGTTCAAGCTTTACTTCTAACGTTTTTAAGTGAATGGAAGAACCAATCCACTACTAACACTAGTCTGACCACCGCTGCTTGTCTCTGCCAATGAGTGCAACACCGTGTAATCATTGGTCATCATTTTAAAATCAAATTTATGGCTTAAAATAAATTTAAAAAAATTCTATAAACTTCTAAAAATCACCATAATTTTATTTCTAGACTAATTTTTGAATTCTTAGGCTCATTGGAACATGCTTGAGCCAAATTTTTAATTTTAAAACCATTTTAAAGAATTTTAACCACTATGTAGATAGTAATTTGGGTTTGAATTCCCATTATTTTTTTTAATTACTTACTAACATGTAGTCCAATTTGGCTCAAATTTGGATACTAAAAGCTTGGATATGAGTACTATATACCCTAATTTTCTTGAACCTTAATGATCAATAGAGCTTGGTGAATTGAATTTTCAATATTTTGGGTCACAATTTGACCCAAAACTCTAGAAATTCATTACTCCTAATCTATACATAAGTGTGTTTATGTTTATGTAAGGGTTGGAATGATGTGGATTTTACAATAATCCAAATAGAAAAATGTTTAAGTTAAATCCCTTAAAATATAAATTCATTTAAGGCTTTAATGAATCCAAATTCACTTGGTTTAAATCACATGTTTAGATGAACCTATGCTTCAAATTTCACTATATTTGGAGTTCATTTAGTCTCTAAATTAGTGAACCCAAATTTAATATACATAATTAACTAAGGATTTTCTTTAATTCATAATAAATTCAAATAAAATGCCAAAATTATATTGAAAGCTTCAGGATGCTAAAAATTAAAAGCACCCATGAAATTCTTCAAAAATAAAGTAATATGAAAATTAAAAAAATTAATTAATTAATTAATTAAAATAAGCAAAAAATAATTAAATTTTCAAAATACTTGTAAACACTTGTAATCATCCTTAAGAGTCATTAATGACACTTTGGAAAGATTTCAAGAGCTTTGGAGTTGATTTGGGGAAAAAACAAATCACTAATTTATTGAATTAATTAATTCATTAAGTAGGCTAAACTTATAAAATTTATAACTAATTAGATAAAACTCCAAATTATATAAACTCAAAGGTATTGAACTCATAAGTAGGTCTAATATTTATGAAAAAGATAAAATTTTTAGAATTTAAAGTAAATCAAAAAGTCAACATTTGATCAAATTTAATTAATTAAACAATCCAATAAATCATCAAAAACTCAACAAATGATCAACTAAAAGAATTAAATTTAGTAAATAATTATAAATGAAATTAAAGTTAAATTATATGGTGATTGGTTACTCATGCTCACAAGGCTATTAGCTTAGCCAAAAGGAAGGTGAAATTAATCTCATAACCCTGATTTAATAAAGACAATCGATACTCACTCTAAATAATCACTGAAATTATTAATAAAATACTTCGATATTGAAGCTTTCATACACTTTTGCTTGATTCCTTTTAGGAAGGCTAAGGTGTATTTGATTGGAAGCATTAAGGACTAAAAGACTTAATCAAAATATAACAACTCTATGCAACCTATCTATCCTAGATATGGAGGATTTATAGTATTAAAAATATGAGCCTAAGACTTACTAATCAATCACACCTAGCATTTAGAAGTTATTGAGCTCTATGTTATTTAAAACCTAAAACTAAATAACCTGAATAATCAAAACACCCTTAAAATAAACTTAAAACTTATAAAATATTGAAACTAAAATTTAAACCAACCTTCAATGCCTTCAAAAAAATAAATCAATTATAGACAAATTTGAACCAATAAAGCTTTGGATCTATCCAAGCCACATAGCCTTCTACACACATTAGATGATTTTCTTGGACAACCAACTCTAGCTTAAGCTTGGTTGGTAGATTAGTGTGGTTTTCTTGGAGTATCTCCCTTGGAGGGTACTCTTATTTGGTGTGTTTACCATCTGTACTCAACATGTCATATTGATGTATTTAATGCACCTTACTTCATAATGTACTTGACTTATATATATATATTCTATCATTGCTATTCAAGTGAAAACTCAATGTAGAATGTATCTTGGCTTCTTGTAAATGTAAATGTCAACATAAATTTAAGAGCTTAGATTATAAAACTAGATTGAGTTGTAAATTGTAAGGAGTTGTAAAATATTTAAAAATAATTATTTGTATACACTTGTAGGTTCCAAATGGAAATGATTCTTCTTCCTTTAAATATCATTATCTTTTTAAGAGAATCATTTCCTTTTAAAATTTTATTAAAACTTCAGGAGACAGAAGATTTGAAGACTAAAATAATTAATCATGTTTAAATCTATATTATATAGGAGTAGAAAACTAGGATTGATGTTGTGGAGCCTGGCCACCTTACTTTTTAGCAGACCCTCTGTTGTACTCTATTTTAAATCAATGAATAAAAAATTTTATTTATATTACTTCATAAATCATACATTGTGCACTGCACAAGATAGGTGTGTTTTCATAATAAATAAACCTTGATTAAATTTTAAACTTCATCCTTAATTCTTAGTATAGAGCCTTCCTACTAGCATTCATAAAATTATTCATTGCTCTTGGGATGTTAGCTGGCAGCTCACTCCAGACAAGCATAAGTCCATATTGTATACACACCTATTCAAATAATCTCCTAGGGAGGGTTATCCAAATCCTTAATTCAAAATTCAAAATCTAAACCAATCTTTAGGATTTCATGAATTCAAATCCTTAAACTTAATCCTTAATCAATTCTTTGAATTTTTAAAAAGTTTAGTCTTTACTTTAATCAAGAGTATTCTCTTAGGAGATGTAATTAACTATAGAGGCTTGCCTCTATAGGGAGTCTAGAATCTTGCATAATATAAACCCTACTTTAGTTTACTAGAGTAGGGGAAGAATCTATGGATGCAGATTTAGCTTTAAACATTAGTTTAGTTTTATAATCAACACAAAAAGTTAAAAATTCTTTTATCCTCTTAGATGAATTGAGTTTTTTTTATACTATTTGATTAGGAAAATAAATATATTAATTTAGTTTCATAATCAAAATGATAAGTGAATACTTTTTTATGCTTTAGGATGAATTACATAGTCTATATATTGTATTTAATTATGAAAATAAATTAAGTTTCTCTTTTCAAATCAATAGTGAAATATTAGTCCATCTTTTAGGATGATAGAATGTTAATCTTTGTAGATTTGAATAAAAAAGGATTTAATGAAAACTATGTGGCAAACATAAAATTTGTCCACATTGTTGTCTTTGGTACTCTATGTTTATTTGAAGATGATGAGTGTTTCTTAGTTGTATCAAATAATATAGAGACCAATAGTCTCTTTATAATGGATGTTAAATCTTTTAACATACTTTTTTAGAAACTTTAGATGATCTAGATGACTCTTGAGTTAGGGATGCACTCCCCAAACTTGAAGAAGAGATTAAATATGGTAGATGAATTAAAACAATAAATTTGGGCAATGAAGAAAACCCTAATCCAATTTTTATAAGTTCATTATTAAATGGGAATGAGAAATGTAAATAATCAAATTGCTCTCAGTGTTTAAAGAATATTTTACCTGGAGTAATGAAAAAGTCATGGTTTTTCTTAAGATATTAATATTTATAAACTAGAGATCTAACCTGGTGTGATTCCTACAAAGTAAGCATCCTAATGCATGTGACATAAAATTAAAAAAATAAGTAGTAGCTGAAGTCGAGAAAAGATGGTTTCATCGAGAAAGAGAAATATCTAACTTGGATAGCCAGTGTTGTTCCAGTTAAGAAGAAGAATAGACAAATTTACAACTGCATTGATTACAGAGACTTAAATAAAGCTTATCCTAAAGATGAGTTTTTTCTTCCTATACCAGAACTCATGATAGGTATTACTTCCTCGCATAAAATATTCCCCTTTGTGGATAACTCATCCAGATATAACCAGATTAAAATTCTACTAAAGATAAAAATATGCAACATTCAAAATATAGATAGGAGTCTACTGCTATATGGTTATGCTCTTTTATGGAGGATGTGTTTAGTTAAATTTTTCTTGGATATAACCCAATAAAAATGTAGGTGCATGTGTTAATCAAGTAATAAAGCATATGAGAATATCAATCTCACAAGAAAATATTATGCTACAAGCAAACATTTAGTACCATCTACTCGAACTATGATATTTATCCTATGAAATGAAATCACGGGTAATCTCTATCTCTAATGAGAAATGAAAAAAAATAGTGAAGATACAAGTATGTAAAGTGTTTTAAATTAATGACACTAAATAACCTAAGTTTTTTTTTTAAGCAGACTCCTCCATATTAGTTGCGAATCAGAGCATATGCATCCTTAGATTTTTGTCAAGCTTGTAAGGATGTAAATGAAGGTTTATGGCCTTCCTACAATTATTAAATCTCCATATACCATAAAATACTAAACATCTTATATCTAGGCATGCAAGCATTCCATGACAATTCTCCTAATTATTCCAATATTTCATTGCCAAGGCAATTTATCACACTAGATATTAATTTTATACATTCCCACTACATAACTTTAATGAAGAGAAGGAGATATTGAAAACAACCATTCATACTCTAAAATATGAGAGTCTATATTAGGAATTATAAAGATTTTCATATTACAATCCAAAACTATGAGTTTAGCCAGCCTTTTCATAAATATTGAACCACACAAATTCTATTATTTACTCAAGAAAGAAAGTACAAGTATAGAAGATGAGAAAATACAACTTGAAATGAAGAATCCCAAACATATTTGATGGATGGACCCTTCCCAAAGTGAATATGCCAGTACAACTTTAGGCTCCACACTCCTTTCCTCTCCAATTAAATATTTTCTCACTATAATGTTAAGCAATAACTCTAAATGATGTATCTCAACATTCTCTAGTATTTCTAAGACTCTCTAGACTTCTCTAAAAGCTTTCACAAAAAAATAACATAAAAATTATTTATACTTATTATAAAAATAGACTCAGATGCCATGGTGCTCAATAAGGTAGTACTAAGACATTTTAATATGACCTAGCACCAGGGAGCTGCTTGAGTTGCTCTGCTAATGCTTTGGGTTAACTTGATGTGATTGTTAATGAGTCAACATGGTTCTTCCTTTTCTTAATTGTTCCAGAATGGTGCTGTAAAAGATGAGTACTACGACGCTTGACTATTCTTCTTAGTGTTGTCGTGTTTAATAATTTGGCAATCTGGAGTTAAATTATTTGCAATTTTCTTGAGACTCTAATGATGTTATGTTCACTTATAGCATTGCATGGCACTATGGTACTATCCTTCAATCTACTAGGGCGTTGAATTTAGTAATTTTTTTTAGACTCATGTATTATAATGTCTAAAATAGGTGTCAGGGCATTGAAGATGCTGTTGCAATGATAGTAATGGCATTGTAGTGCTAGTTCTAAACATTGTAAATTTTGCTTCATTTCCTAAGACATTCATACATAACCTCAACTGAAACAAACATTTTCATTTAAATTTAATAAAATAAAATGAAACATAATTTTTACTTAAAAAATCCCTCTAGCATAAACTCCTGATTGTCCTTAAGAAATTACATTTACACCTTTGATTTGATCCATTATTCCAAATAAAAATTTGGTAATTTAAAATTTATTAAAATATAAGATAATACTCTATCAGTTAGATGTCAAATTACAATGATCAAAGTGTAGCAATTTTAATTTAAATAATCATGAAAGATCATCCTAATAAATCATCTTTGTTAATATTCAAATTAAACTCATATACTACAAGTGTAAATGCAAGGTTGGCTACTGATTTTAGGCATGGATAATATATCATTTAGAAATTGATTGTACCTTGGTTAATTTTAAAATTCATTTGTAAACCTTCATATATATTAGTTGGCTTACACTCCCGTATTTGATTAGAGTATTAGAATCCTTTAAAATATAGCTACATTAGATACCAATTTTTATGTTTGATGTACACATTTTTTTCCCCTTCTTTCTTTTGATCTAATCATTTTTCATGTGTATCTTTTTAAAATTACGTGAGTATGAAGTAACAATTTTGAATATAAGATTACATTCTTCCTTCGAGCAATCCTAAATAGAAATAATGTAAGGAGTGTTATAAGTTCACTAATTTCATATTGGAGTTTATAATGATTTTCATAACTTAATCTAATCTCTCCCTCTTCCTAAACTTAGTTATTCAATCTTGTAACTAATAGTCCATGCTTAAGTGTCTAACATTTAAGTTCAAAATGAATTATCAACATAGATAATTTTCATAATTGATTGTAATAATTTTTAAATAAGAAATTATTATTCTTTATTCTTTCAATTCAACACTTATAATTTTGTATTATTCTTAATTTTAAAAAATTCTTAATTGCTATTTTCATTTTGGTTAACTTAGCTATCTAAGTGCATTATATGGAGGACCTTTCAACACTTTAGCAAACTAGAAAATTTTAAGTTAACGAAAATTAAACTAAACAACAACAAATAATAAATAAAGTGAAGTGCACAATTTAAAAAAATTAACAAAACTAAGTAGTGCAAAAGAAACTATTCATGCCTTTTTAATTAAAATGATAGAAGGTACAATAGGAATCTTACAATAAACTATTCTATCCAACTGGAATGCAATAACTACAACTAGTTCATCATGCACTAAACTCATCAAGAACTATTCCATCATAACCATCATGGGGACCTCTCCTAGCAAAGAAAGTGAAAAATAAAAAAAATAAGAAACAACCAATAATAATAACATCCATCATCTCCTCTCTCTCACTCTCTCTCTCTCTCTCTCTCTCTCTCTCTCTCTCTCTCTCTCTCTCTCTCTCAAGCCAATGAAGTTAAAACAAAGAAAAGAAAAAATACAACAACCATTATCAATCATAATCATCCTCCTCCTCCTCCTCCTCATCATCATCATCTACTGCCTATGGGTGCCACACATAAGTGTTGTATATAGGCGTTTATGGGAATTGGAGAAAATCAAGGTTCTCTACAAATGGACTGTTCCTAAGCATTTCAACTAATGCTTGATTGAATTATGAAGGATAGTTGTACTATCTTTATTTCATGTCCATTACATGTACCATCTTGTGGCACATCATCTATTTCCACTCTCTATACTCCATACAAAAATTAGTCGCACTCACCATATGCTCCCTAAGGTCAGTAACTTGCTCTCCTATGGATTAGACACTCTACCTACTACAATTGGGCTAATAAAGTAATCAAGGTTCACTAAGTCCTGCTTCTCTTCATCTCCTCTCTATTTAAATCTTTCTATTTTTATGCTTGGTGATAGTGGAAATAGAAAAAGTTCTCTCCTCACCAGACACACCTAACACACCAATGATGACACAAAGGGAATAAATAAGAGAAGAAGAACCTAATGATATATATTAAAGAATAAAAGATTAACTTCCCACATCAATGGGTGACCCACATGAATTGCATAATTCAAAATTGCCCTATCTCGGGTCACTTCACTAATATTTTTACTTGACAAAAATCTAGCATAAACGAATAATGCAAAGCCTTATACAATTGAGTTAAACATGAAGAAGGAAAATTAATTACTATTCCATCTCTCTTTCCACACTACTCCACTCCTAGGACCACATAATACTCCCAAAAGCTCCTAAGGATCTATAGGTGCCAAGTTTTTTTTTTTTTTTGAGAAGATGCAAGAAGCAATTTTATTAATAACCAAATTACAAAAAACTAAGTGATTGATCCACAATCACAATCCTCCTTAAGTAAGGAAACAAATAAAGGAGGAACATTATTACCACTAATATCATCCTAAAAGAAATCAGAAGAATGAGCATAGTTAGCACAAAAGTCCGCTAACTTATTACTCCTCCTATCCACACTATGAAATAAAACTTGATTAAACCCATCAAGATAAGAGAAGTCCTGGATCTTTGGAAATCCCGTAGCGACAGGCATTTTATTGATAATCTTCTGTACCAAATCAATGACATTCTTATTATCCCCTTCATTGATGATCCCCTTGTACTCATACATCCATTCTTGAACAAACCTCTTAGCCGACAAGATAACAAAAAGCTCCAAGGATCAAATGGCAATATAATCATCAAATTCCATGTCCATAAGCTTATAAATCCTATTTATACTAGGAGGATCAAATGGTGCCCACTTACCTCTCACCAAGCACGTGTTATTTTGAGCCTCCTTTGCATTTACAAAGAATTCTCTCACAATATTCATAGGTAGAGGGTTCCTCACATAAGGTCTCCCATCCCTTACTCACAAATAATGGACATGATAGCCCCTCTAGGATTTAGGAATCCCCTCTTTGGAATTAATTATTTGCTAACAAAAAGTTGAGCAAATCTATCCTTAGCCTCTACAAAAATGAATTTTCTTCTATCAAAAGAGGAAGAGGACCTCATCTTAATAGCTTTAACATTAGTGGCCATTAGAAAGTTTTGAGGAGTATATGAAAAAACATGAAATAATAATATAAAGCAAATAGAAAACTTAAGCTCAGTGTGAAGAATGAGAACCAACCCTTCCTATTTTTAGAACTCGACGAGCATTGTTGCACCATAAAAGGTAACGCTATAATGCTAGTATTTTTTTTAGTCAAATGAAAATAAAAATCTTATTCAAAGTAAAAAAGAAACAAAATTATGTGATAGCTAACCTATCACACTCTTCCTTCACTAAAAAAATAAAAAAGTGAAGGAAGATTATTATGGAAGAAATCCCAAAAGAAGCTACCACTAAGAGCATAGGTTGCACAACAATTTGCAACATTATTCTCATCTCTAGAAATAAATTTAAAAATAATATGATTAAAGTCATAAAGGAAAGATAAATCCAAAGAATCAAAAGTTGCATTAAGCCGAAAATGAGAGGACAACAATTTCTGAAAAAGCTTAATGACATTGATGTTATCCCCTTCTATCCAAATTCCTTCATAATCAACCATCCAAACTTCAAAAGCATCTTTAATAGCAAGGATAGCAATGATCTCAAGTTTAGTTATGTCCCAATGATATAGTTACCTTCCAAAAGTAGAAATAAACCTTCCTTTATCATCTCTTATAACTCCATTAATATCCACACCATAATTGCTATGCAAAGAAGCATCAATATTATTTTAATCTAATTTGGAGGTGGAGGATGCCAAAATTTTGCTTCCAGTTCATAGAACCAGTTAGCAGCCTAGTATCCATAATTTGATTAAGATGCGGCTTAATAGAGATGAACAACACCTCAACTAAAATAAATAATGAGGATGCAAAATTTTTTCCATGCTTGATAGAATTCCTATCTTTCCAACAATAAAAAATAGATGTGCAATAAATTCTAGCAAGAACAGGATTCTTTGTAGATAATGAGCGAAGATGATACCACATATCTAGGACTGAAATAAAGAAGGAGTTTGGATGCCCCATTTCCTTAGCTCTTCAAAGACTTCAATAACTTTTTGCATAAAACAAAAATATTCATTATATCTTCTTCCAAAGAACATCCTCTTGGACAAAGACTAAAATTTTATCTCCTGTACAAAAGCCAACTATTCATGGGAAGAGCATTCCTTTCAATCCTCCACCAAAAAAGGAGAATACTGGGTTGCAGTTTTAGCTTTTCCATCCAACTCAAATCATTGATTTCGTAATGTTTGTACTTCTCCTCAAAGGATAGAGATTCAATGGACCTCCCCAAATACTGATGAATTTACTCCAATTTGTCTTCATCATGGTTAGGGAGGAATTGAACTTGGTTGATGACACTGGTCATCTATTCCCCAAAAGAATCCTATGATAGTTTATAATTAAAATCACCATTATCATTTAGCAATGCATCTACCGCGAGCTGCTCCATATTGTTGACTTTGATAAATGTTAGCCAAGCATTAATAGGTTTACCACATATCCAAACATCATCTAGAATACTGATGCTTTTTCCATTACCTATTCTCCATCCTAAGATAGGCTTCAAATGCTTTGCTCCATCTAAAATAATTTTCTAAGTTGCTGAAGTGCCTCTTCGAGATGAAGACCAAATGTTGTTACCATATTTTGCTATAAGAATTCTATTTAGTAAAGAGTTTGGTCTTGGAATGAAATTCCATGCCAATTTTGATCTTAATGGCCCTTCCCAAAAGGAGGCTGAATGAAAATCAAGATCGCCATTAGTACTTAGTAAACATAGCTCATTCCAACTGATATAACGCAATCCTTACTTTCCATTCTATTTATGCCAAAGAAAATTTCTGCAATGTTTATCCAATACTTCAAGAATTCCCTTAGGAAAAAGGGAATGTGTGATAAAATATATAGGAAGGGAAAGGAGAGAAGAGTTTATTAAAGTAACTCTTCCAGCAAGTGATAATAATCTACTTCCCCATGAGTTTAGCTTATCCAAAGAATGCTTGATCAGATTTTGAAAATATGAAGAAACTTTCCTCCTCTTGACAAAATGAAGTCCAAGATACTGTAACTCATTAACAAGCCTAAACCCACATTGCTTAAAAATCCTCAATTTTCTTCTTTTGTTCATCTTCTTAGGGCAAAGAATCATGGTTTACTGAAATTCACCCTTTGACCAGTCCAAGAGCAGTAATTAGACAAACTACTAGAAATGAGATTCAAAGAATGAGTCTTTGCTTCGGCAAGAATCAAGACATCATCAGCATATAGTAAATATGATATTCTCTCATAATTAGATGAAGTTTTGATGCCAATGTCCCTTCTGTATTGTTGAAAAGCTTTGGAAAGAAGTTTAGAGAAAAGGATAAAAAGAAAGGGAGGCAAGGGTCAACCTTGTCTAAAGCCACATTCAACCATAATCCAATTCGAAAGGTGACCATTAATAAGAACCAAAAATCTTGGAAAACTAACACATTGCATGACCCAATTAATGAATTCTAGAGGAAAGTTCATAATAACCATAACTTGATTTAAAGTTTGCCAACACATGTTGTCATAAGCTTGCTCCATGTCTATTTTTAAGGTAATGAAACCTCTCTTAGAAGTGAAGAATATGAATTTATGAAAAATCTCTGGAGCTAAGAGGCAATAATAAAAAATAGATCAATTTGAAACATAAACCACCTTCTCCTCAAAAATTTATATAGACAAAATAATCTTGAGTCTATTTAGAATCATCTTTGCAACAATCTTGTATGTGGTTTGGCAAAGGCTAATGGGTCTAAACTTGGTTCACAAGCATTTTCAACTTTGGGAATAAGTATCACAAGTGTATCTTTCCAATTGGAAGGCATGAGACATGATTGAAAAAATAAATGTATAGCATTCCACACATCAAGATTAATAATTTCCCAATAGAATTTAAAAAAAGAAGGGGAAATACGATCTAATCCAGGCAATTTATTTTGTCCCATCTTAAAAATGGCATTTTGAGCTCCTCCATAGTAAAATTTGCTTCCAAAAGATGATGACGAAACTAATTTAATTTGTTTTCTTCATTGAAAAGCTGTTGGACCTGATGATATCCCAATAGAGATGTGGAAATGCTTAGGAGATGAAGGAATTTCTTGGCTAACTAAACTTTTTAATAATATTTTGAAGACTAAAAAGATGCTAGATGCGTGGAGAATGAGTGTATTGATTCCTATTTATAAGAATAAAGGTGATGCACAAGATTGTGCGAATTATAGAGGAATTAAGTTAATGTGTCACACTTTAAAACTATGGGAGCGAGTTATGGAGCGTAGGCTGTGACGTGATACTAATGTTTCTCAAAATCAATTTGGATTCATGCCTGGTAGGTCTACTATGGAAGCCATACATTTATTGAGAGGTTTGATGGAGAAATATAGGGAGAATAAGGAGGATCTACATATGATATTTATTGATTTAGAGAAAGCATATGATAAAGTTCCAAGAGAAGTGCTATGGAGAGTTCTTGAAAAGAAAGGAGTTAATAATGCTTATATTCAAATCATTAAAGATATGTATGAAGGAGCTACTACTTGTGTTCAAACACAAGGTGGTTTGACCAAGTATTTCCCTATTTCGGTTGGATTACATCAAGGATCAGCTTTAAGCCCATATCTTTTCACGTTAGTCATGGAAGTTCTCACTAGACATTTACAATAGGATGTACCCTGGTGTATGCTTTTTGCTGATGATATTCTTCTTGTTGACAAGACTAAAGAGGGAGTTGAAGGTAAACTTGAAGTCTGGAGATCAACCTTAGAGTCTAAAGGTTTTCGCTTGAGTAGATCTAAAACTGAATATATGGAGTGTAATTTTAGCAGTAATAGACCTAGTGAGGGGATTGTGACTTTGGGCGATCAAGTCATTAATAAGAGTACACGTTTTAGATATCTTGGATCTATTGTTCAGAGTGATGGTGAAATAGATGGGGATGTTATCAGTAGAATTCAAGTTGGATGGTTGAAGTGGAGGAATGCATCGGGCTTGTTGTGTGATAGAAAAGTCCCCCTTAAACTTAAGGGAAAATTCTATAAGATGGTGGTGAGACCTGCAATGCTTTATGGTGCAGAATGTTGGCCACTAAAAGAGAAGAACAATACTAAGTTATGTGTTGCGGAGATGAGGATGCTTAGTGGATGAGTGGATTTACTCTTAGAGACAGGATACGAAATGAGCATATACGTGAAAAGGTTGGAGTAGCTCCAGTGGAGGATAAGATTAGAGAGAGTCGCCTTAGATGGTTTGGTCACATAAAACGGCGGCCTTCCGATGACCCAGTTAGGAAAGTAGAGGTATTAGATTTGACTTATGTTAAGAAAGGTAGAGGTAGACCTAAAAAGACTTAGTTAGAAAATATTAGAAATGATCTTTCTCTATTAGATTTAAACGAGAATTTGACTTTGAACCGGACACAATGGAGAAAAAGGATTCATGTTGCCGACCCCACGTAGTGGGACAAAGGCTTGTTATTGTTGTTGTTGTATTGAAAAGAGGCCAATTACTAAGAGAGCACATTCTTGATCTGCACTTGCTGTTAAAAGACTAAGGGAGCACCTCTGAGATATTGTAAGGATCTCCAGATATAACTCCATCAGACATTTTAGCTTGAAAAATTCTACTAGAATTTCTCCTAGCTGAAGCATAGGAGTCGAAGAAATGAGAATTAGAATTACCATGCTCTAACCAATTTGCTTTAGCTCTTTTCCTCCACCAAGTCACTAATCTAGCTTGAGTAGAATTAAGTTCTTTGACCTTAATTCTCAATTCAAGGAGCTCTTCATTAGAGAGATAGGAAATGGCTTCTTTAGCTTGCAACTCCAAAATTTTATTATTAAGAGATAAATTAATAAGATAATGCTCTTTGACCTTGCTCTTACTAAAAATATATAGTGATTTGAGAGTTCTGGATAGCTTCCTTTGAAGAACATCCGGTGGGGAGCCAAAATCCTTTCTCCAAGATTTAGAAACAATGCACCAAGAAGCCAGATAAGAAGTCCATACATTTTCAAATCTTAGAAATCTATGTTGCTTACTAGCCTTGTTACATAAACTTATAGTTAAAGGATAATGATCAGAGCCGATGCGAGCTGAATGTTTGGTAACATCAAATGGAGTCATGTCAAGGGAAGAAGAGTTTAATAAAATTCTGTCTAGCCTTTCCCATATTCTGCTTACACCTTCTTTATTATTAGACTAGGTGTAATGAGGCTGAATAAATGAAAGATCATGAAGATCATTACGAGACATAAAGTCTTTCATTCTTGACAACCAATTTTCATAGAAAATGATTTTCCTCCTTTTTTGTCATTCTTTGATAAATTGCAATTAAAATCTCCACCAATAATACAAGGCTCTTTAATTGATAAAAACTCTTCTAAAGAATGCCAAAGTAGCCATCATTCATAAACATCTTTATTGCCATAAAAAATACCAATTTTATAAGAAAGAAAATTAGGAAAAACAAGGTTTCCTAGAATGCATTGAGATGAAGAATAAAGAATTGGAAAATCGGCAACCCTATGACTCCATAAGGCAAGAATACCACCAGATTTTCCAGCAGCAGGAAAATGAAAAAAATACTAATCCATACCAACAATCTTATTAATATCACTTCTATTCAAAACTTCAACTTTGGTTTATAACAAACCAATAAAAAAAATATCATGTTAATTAATTAGATTTTTCAAAAGAAAGCCCACTTGCTTCTTACGACTCCCCTTCAATTCCAAAATAAAATTGATTGCATTTTTTAACTAAAGGGGAGGCTTCCCCACTAGTAGTTAATCCTCTTCTAGAGACCTCTTCAATAGGTCCTAATTATTTAAGTTCTTTACTAAGCTTGAACTTATTGCTAACAGATTTTGATTTTCCAAGTAATTCAACTTGTTCAGAAATGCAAACCTACTTAGAACTTTCCTTCAGATCTTCGAGACTAGTTGCATCTTCTGAAATCAGAACATGATCTTTCAATTCATCATCAAAAGTTTCTTGTAGTTTATTAAGGACTACTTCAGTTGCTGGAATGGCATCTATGCTTGGGCCCGAAGTAGTAACAGAAGAAATATTAGTAGAAGGAGCAGGTATCAAATCATCTACATAAATCTCACAAACTGTATCATTATGCTTCTTGATAGTGATTTCCTTAAGGGTGAAACTCTGGACCCAGAAGTTGGGAAATTGCTTTTAGGATCTCCCTTAGCAAGGAAAAATTTTAATTTTCTGATTTTATTCTGAGCAAGAATCCAACTACCATAATTATCTATAGTGGAAACTAGAATAGATCTCCTATGTTTATCTTTTTCAATATGCTTGTTGATCTCCTTGGCACCATTAGGAGGAGGATACTCTTTATTAACATCAACATTTTGGCAATCAAGATTAGCATTAGCAGGTTGAATGCATTCTTATTCGTATGGCCAAGCTTACAACAGTTAAAATAAAGATTGGAAATTTTTTCATATTCAACAGATTGGAAGAATTTTCCATTAGACCCCTCAATCCAAACACCAGTAGGAAGTTTATTCTCGAGATTTAGTTTCACACAAACTCTAACAAACTCTCTCTTATGCCAGCTAAACATGTGAGCATCTAAAAGTAATGGATGCCCAATTTTTGAAGGAATTCTGGCAATATTTGTTGTATCCCAACAATGGAGAGGTAAGTGTGGTAAACAAATCTACATAGGAGAGAAGAGACCTTTCATAGAAAAAGGTGAAAAAGATGCTGACCTTTTGTCAATACTATTATATGATTCCCAATAAACCATGGACCATCATTCAAAACACCATCTCTAGATTCTTTGGATTGAAAGTTGCATATAACCCAATCAAGACCAATGCTGGACATTTGGAAATCACCAAAACTAGACCAAATTCTCTAAAATTCTTTGTTAAGAATAGATAGAGGAAGCTTGTTACCAAGAACTTTGATAACTAAAGCATTATCAAGTTGCATCAAGTTTTGTTTTTTAGAATCAAAATTTAATAAAATAGTCTCTCCATCTCTACAAAAAAGATGTAATATCTTCATGGAAATCCAAAGAAATATATTAGGATGACTCCAGGCACCAGGCACTTATGGTTTCATCTTAGTTGTGACACTAATATTCTCTTAGAACAAGTCTTAAGTCTCAGATACCTTCTACACAGTTTCAGGAATTGAGGAATCAATTCGAGTCTTAGATACCATCTGTACAGAATCAAGAATGAACCCATTTTCTAAAGCAATTTCTTCAATCTTATTCTAAATATTTCCAACAGAAATGATAATTTCTTAACTAGCCCTAGAATGTTACGGTGTAGAGATAGCTTGCAAAGGTGCAACAGATTTTGATGATGAAGCCTCAAATTGTTTGATAAAAGACATTTTTTTAATCCATTTCACCTTAGAATTATTATTAGAGATTAAAATCTCTTTACCTTTAGATAGTTTAGGAAAATCCTCAGAATTCAAATTCAAAGAGAAATTTGAATTTTGTGAAAAGCCAGACTTGCCGCCTTCATTGATGCGAATACCAGAGTACCGCTTTCATGGCGTTATAAAGTTAGATTTCCTTACATTGAATGATCCAACATTAATCTTTATAAAGTCTTCATCCGCAGATGATCGTTGGTGGTCAACCTCTGTCATTTAGCAAAAAAAAATGAACGGGAAACCAGCTGGAATTTCAAACAACTCTCTCCTCACAGCTTCTCTCTCCTCACTTTTTCTCATCTCTCAATTTATTTTAATTCATCCCTAGTAAGAGCTAGATGATAAATGGTTAAACTGATAATGTCATCATGCGTGAAATGACACATGGCGTAGTGGCACAGGCATTATAAAATGAAGCTAAGCTTTTTGACTAAATACCTGCCATGATGTTTGACACATACAATGTTGCGATGATGGGTACAACTATCATTATAATACTATAACAGACTAATTATGGTTTTTGAGCTAATGCTGCAATGCTAAGGATAGTGTTGTAGCATTGATTAAAGATTTATAATGAAAAGTTGGTCAAATACAACAACTCTGATTATACCATTACATTACTGTAGAAAATAGTATTTTGGCGCTATGGTGCTACAAGAGGTGGCACTGAAGTGCTAATGTGATCAATGTAGCAGTGTGATGCTTAAAAATATATAATTACAACATTGTATTCCCAAAATTTTCCTGAGACTCCAAAACTTGAATGTTAGATTTAGATTCCATGATGCTTGACAAGAAAATATAATGACACTGTAAGTTCTAATGCTATGACACTCGATCAATTTTAGCAAAGCATAAATAATTACTCAAAAAATATTATTATTTATCGATAACCATAATTAGTCAACTCATAAACACTACACACATCATATTTTTCATAATTATTAAACCAGAATAATGAACCCAAACATCACACTTCAACAATAAAACAAAGCTTTAAAACCAAAAGAATTAGGTTGCCTCCCAAATAGCACTCAGTTTATAGTCTTCAGTCAGGTTAACCTAGATTTTTCATTTTGGATAAGTAATATCACTAATATTCCTCAAATGTCTCAAGCTATAATCTTTTCCTTTATCCTTAGGGTTAACTTCAGTGAGGTTCCATGGGGCTTACTGCTAAATAAAATTGCAAGCTATCCTAATTAATTTTCTAAATTCTTAATGGAAGTAGAATAGAGATTTTTTTTCTTTTAATTACATTTATAGTCTTAACCCCTTAAGCTTCAAACTCACTAACAACATTCAAATATTTTTCCTACAAAAGCATAGATGATCCTGATCTTGTACTACCTCTAAGAGTATCTAACTTCTTAGATATAACAACTACCAAAGTAATTAAAATTGAAAAAGAAATTAAACCATACACACTAGCTACTCACTTAGTATTCACCCTATTAGAAGGCCAGTGGAAGTTATTTATTGTCATCACCTCTATTAAGGAATATGCCTCATCAAAAGGTTTTAAAATTAAAGAACATCCGACAGTCATATCAATTTTTGACCTAAGGGATCCTACAAGCCCATTATAAAAGGTTTGAATAACCAACCAATTAGGAAAAGCATGATGCGGGCACTTTCTAAGTATCTCGATAAATCTTTTCCAGCTCTCATAACTTGATTCTCCATCAAATTGAGAAAATGAAGTTATATAATTCCTAAGCTTAGAAATTTTTAAAGGTAGAAAATACTTTGCTAAGAACCTATGTCCAGCTCATTCTAAGTGGTTATGGAGGTTAGGGGCAAGAAATTCAACCACATTTTATCTTTATCCTTTAAAGAGAAATTAAAACAAATGAAGTATATTAGCACATCACCAACTCCATTATACTATAATGATGCACAAATTTCTAAGAAGCTAGAATGATGTTGTTGACCTCAATTTTGAATGAGTTCACTAAGACCAATCTAAACCCTAGGATTAATCCAGCTCTTCAACCAATCTAGTCTTAATCCTATCTATCCATCTACAATTATCTAATTGATTATGAGTGATGTGAATAATTTAAATTAAGGCAATTAAATCCAAAACCTAGCTTAAACCCAAATTTCTAAAAAAAAAATCTAAGGTTCAAAGGCCCTATCCTGAAAACCTTTTCTAATGATTTTTCAAATACTTCAAACCCAGTCAAATGACCTCTGATTCATGATTCATCAATTTTATATTGATTAGGCATGTTCTTAGGGTCTACCCTCCAAATTTGAACTCCTTCTGAGGTTTCTAACCTCAAAAACCAAATTGAAATCTAAAGGCTATAAAACCTTCAAATATTTATGGCCTATGCCACTAGACCTACCACCTAGTGGATTTTGACCTTGGAGCCTTCTCCAAACCCTTTGATCATATTCAAACCCTTGATAATCATATGTTGAAAATTAAACTAGATTTTGGTGGACCCACTTTCACCCCCAATATATTATGGGTCAAAATGACCAAAATACCCCTTAAGGGTAATTTTGGAGTTTTCTCTAAACTCCTATATAGCCTTTTCAAATTAATCTCTAGAAATTCTTCTAATGCATCTTGATTATCATTAGGAGTGCATATGATTCAAACCCAGACCTTGGTCAAGCCTAGTTGATCAGGTCAACATTTAATGACCAAAATATTCTTTAGGGGTATGAATAGTCATTTTGACTCAATTGACCTTATCTTCGGATGGAACAACTTCCATTCAACTCCAAATGTTAAAATAAACTAGTTGGACCCAATCCCAGCCCCTGGGTCAACTTGGTTGACCTTGATTGACCCAAATGCCCTTTAAGAGTCCAAATAGTTATTTTGACTGAATTGAAGTCTCCAAATCTTAGGATTACCTCTAATAGACTCAAGATATCATTTTAAATCTATTAAGCCCAAACTCAGGTCCTGGGTCAACTTGGTTGACCAAGTCAACCTAGGTTGACCTAATTTCCCCTTAAGGGTTAAATGGGTTAATCTACCATATAACCAAATTAAATCATCCATGTTCTCATATCCATTTCAAAGGATGTCCCAAACATGTTCAAACCCATTTGAAGTCAAATCACTCTTGACTTAACTTGGTCAAACTATCAAATCTAGTCAAACTAATTCTTTAAACTATTCCATACTATTATTTCAAATGATCTCTATGTCATCAAGCCTTAAGTCCATTTCAAATCATTGTTTAAACATCCTCCCATGCCACCCCATTAGTCATCATACTTAGTTGACTAGTCAAAGTGGTCAAATAAGTCAAAATGCATGCTTATATGGCTTTGCCACCTTGGCAAGCCAAATCTTCATACTTAATCCATACTTCATGCATTTGGTTGGCTATATGGAGTACTTGGCAGCACCATAAGGTCCCTCTCTTTCTTGATTAGGATAATAATCATTGGGGGGAATGGCTAATCTCATGCCTCACTCAAAGCTTTAGGATTACCTCATATCATCCAAAATTTGTTATTCCAATAGCCCCAACCCATTCCATGGATAACTTAGCTTCTCTATCTATAAGAAAAGACCCTCCAACCAATTCCCAAGTTGTTGTAAGCTCTAGAACCCAATTAGAGAAGAGAGAGAGAGAGAGTAGAGAGAGAGAGAGAGAGAGAAAGAGAGTGAAAAGAGAGAGAAAAGAGAATTTCAACACCTTATTTAAATCCAGCTATTAATAATTCTTGAGGTCTTCAGAAAAGTTGTAGAGAACTTCTCCAGCTTTCCAACAAACCTAAGAGCATCAAAATTTGATGATTGGATTATAAGTTATCTCCATTTTAAGTTATATGATCAAATATTGATTTCTCTCAAATATCAATGCATGGAGCCTTGAAACTTCATGGGTTAAAATATTAGGGTACCTAGATGCTACATTTCAAATTTCATCAAATTTGGATGGTTGGATTGAAAGTTATGAGCATTTAAAGTTTTAGTTCAAAAATGAACTAAAAAATTTGGATCAATCTGGGCCGTCCGTTCGTTTGAACTGGGCTGATCGGACAGCTCTGAGCTCGTGCCTTCCCTAGGGTTCAAACCCTGGTTCTTCAGCAAGAAGGCATGGTGATGTGGCCAAATCTTGGCTGTTAATTTAATTCTTTGAATCAAAATTGATTTAAAAATCAATTTAAATGCTTTAAACTTTACAAATTCATCTAAAATTAATTTCTTGTCTAAATTTGATGTTATTGGACTCGTTGGAATAGTCTCAAGCTCAAGTTTATTTTAAAATTTATTTTAACTGATTTGGATCATTGTATAAATAGTTATTCAGCTTTTAACAAAAATTGAAATGATTTGATAATTCTCAATCCAGTGATCTGATTGAGTTCAAATTTAAATAAGATAAACTATAATGTAATACCCACATGTCATAAAAAATTCAGCTCTGATTGATGGCAAGATTTTGGTGAATTAAATTTTTAAAGTTTTTGGTCAGATTTTAACCCAAAAATTTGAAAATTTATAACTCACACACCACTTAGAATTAGCCTTGTATTTTTCTGTGGTATGTGTAATTTAGTGTAAGGGTTAAATGACCAAAGTTTCAAACCTAATTGAACACTAGAGACACCTAGGGAAAATTTTTAACTCACACACTACTTAGAATTAGCCTTGTATTTTTCTATGGTATGTGTAATTTAGTGTCAGGGTTAGATGACCAAAGTTTTAAACCTAATTTAACACTAGAGTCACCTAGGAAAAATAATTAAGAAAAAGGTCTAGTTAACTTAGAAAAATTATAAGAAATTATACACACATCAAATAAGGATGAAACTTTAGAATATTGAAGTTAGTGATATTTTATACCTTAGGTCCAAATTTCACTAGATTTGGAGGTCATTAGGTTAAAAATTAAGTATGTTAAAATTCAACCCTTTTTAGAACTCAAAAACTTTAAAAAATTATAATAAATCAAAATTAAATCAAAAAATTTGAAATAATATGTCAAATTGACTATAATTTGATCCTCTATCTAGGAAAAATAAAAGCCCCATCACTGGACTTGTAACTTAACTTTAATTTAAGTTTTAGTAAAAATTAATAATTAATTATATAAAATAATTAAAAAATATTAAATTTCCAAATAAATTTTAAACACTTGGAAACACTCCCATAGGTCATCCCTAACCTGTGGGAGTGATTCTATGTAGTTTAGAATAAGTTTAGATCAAAATAATCAAAACCTCCATAATTAAGTAATTTAAAAAAATCTATTAATTAACCAAACTTTGAAAAAATTATAATTAACTAAAATTAAATACAAAAATTTTAAATAATATATCAAATCAACTAGAATTCATTCCTTAATCAAAGAAGAATAAAATCACTTTAATTTGACTTCAATTTTGAGAATAATTTAATTTTAAGTAAAAAATAATATTTAATTAGTTTAATTAATTAGAAATAACTAAAAAATTCCATAAAATTCCCAAACACTTGGGAATTTCTTCTTAGGTCATTCCTGACCTTTGGAGTTGATTTTAAAGAGTTAGGAGTTCATTTGGAGCGAAATTATTAGAAGGCCCTTAATTAAACAAATTAAATAATTTAAATAAATAGATAAAGTTTGAAAAATCATAATTAATTGTAGAAAACTTCAAATTGAACAAACTTAAAGGCATAGTACTCCATGTAAGGTCTAATTTTTATTACAATTATGATATTTATAAAAAACACTTAAAATAAAAAAGTCAACTTTTTGGTCAACTTTAGTTCAAATTTTAATTTAAACTTCAAAAATTCATAACTTTTCATAGAAAACTCTAAATTTAGTAAACTCAAAGCCAGATTATTCATTGAAAGGTATAATATTTAAAAAAATATCAAAACTCCAAAAATCTCCTTGAATATAAAAGTTTATTTTTGACCCCTTAATTAAAATATTTAAATAATCAAAAAAATTCAAAAATTCGATAATGAATTTTAAATTCCAAAAAATGTTAAAACAATGTTAAAATCACTCAACAAAATCTTTAATACACAACAACCACTCCAATGATGAAGTTTTTAGGATGGACTACTCTGGATAGTGGGGCTACGTGTCCTAAGGAGGCTTTATTCCTCGAGCCTGGTGGCACAACACCACGAATGGATTCAATGAAGAGTTAAAACTTAAAATTAATTGATTATTAATGATCCAATCAAACTTAAAATCATTAATATAATTATATCAACTAAGTTTTTAGGATGGACTACTCCAGGCTGCGGGGCTATATGTCCTAAGGAGGCTTTGTTCCTCAAGCCTAGTGGCACAATACCACAAACTGGTTGATAGCAAACTTAAATTAATTCAAACTTTTAAAATCAACAACAAATCAAGCTTATTTGAAATTCATTAACCTTCAAATTTTAATTAATTTAAATTACTTAATTATGTTGGTTATTACAGGGTAACCTAGGCCTACGAGGCTATTAAATTAGCCCTAAGGAAGGTGAAATAAACTTCATGGCCTCGGTGTGCAACAAAGGTTGTAGACATTTAACATTCAAAAATACATTTGAAAATCAATTTTAAAGTTATTAATACTTAAACTTTAATTAAATTCTTCTTTAAGCCTTTCAATTAACCAGAACATCAAACAACTTTAACTAATTGCCTTATATAGGATATATCCAAGCCACATAGCCTACCTCACACACTTTAGATGGTTTATTAGGACAACCAATTTTATTATTAAGCTAGGCTGATGTTTACTTTTCTGTTACATGCGTGTGTTGGGTTTTCTGTGATTTTCATTGCATGATGGTTATTAGAATTAAATAATTGATTGATTTTTTATTTAATTTCTATACTATGTATTTTGATTGATGGGGATTATATTTACCCCTAGGTTATAGATGATGTATTTACTAATTCAATCTTATATAGGTGGCCATGCTCATACATGGCATAAAAATTAAAAGGGGCAAAGATAAATTAAGCTTTAAAATTAACATTGTTTTCTATAGGTGCTTTCGAAATTTGCTAAGTTTCCCTTTAAATTAAAAGAGCATGGCCAAGAATGGCTGTGATTTGAGTATTTTTCATTTCAAATATTTACTGCTTGATATATTAATTTTAAATATTAATTTCTTAGGATAACCGTGTTTGGTGTTTAGAGTCTAGATTTTTATCTTTTATCAAATGTAATTTGAGATATTTTTGAGTAATAAAAGTGATTTGAGATGGATATAAACATATCTTACTTAGATTCTAAAGAGGAGAGGACATCCCTTAAGGGGGAGTCCTCCTTCATTTGAAAGCCTAAGTTAGGATACTTTGTGTATCCAAGAAGAAAAGATAACACTCCTTTCGAGGGGGAGTTTCTTTTCACTTGGATATCTGAACTAGATGTATCCAAGGAACCCGTAGAAGGACAAAGAGGTGAAGAGTGAGAAGAATCCTAGTTCTCACAATCACTTGAGTCTTAGGAGTAGAATATGGGTTATTGTTAGTGGTACACGACTACATTACTTTCTATAGACCCTAGGTTGTAATATTAAAAGGCACTTGCCTTTGGACATTTTATTTATTTAATTAATTTCATTATCCAATTGATTATTTGATGTTTATTGCAATATAGGATTACATTCTTTTAGTAGTTTTTTAGAGCTATTGCATGTCGATCTTTGTTTTAGCCTAGAACGCGATCGGAGGCTCATGAAGGAACTTTAAAATTCTCTTACTTAAAAAAAAATTAAAATTTTTAAGCTCACATAAAAATGTAAAATTTTAAAAAGCAAGCTAGATCCACCGGGAGTTCTCATAACATATTTGTTGCATTATTATTTCCTTTTGTTAAGCACCTCCCTGCTTGTGGCTTCTAGAAGATCACCTAGCCTATGAGGGTGCAAATCTGTTAAGGGGAATCTATGCATTTTAAGATAAAAATTATTTTTAAGCCTTTTAAAATTGCTTCATTTCAAATTTTAAGTATTTGAGTCGACTAGCATTCATTGCACTAGTTATAAATTAAATTGAGTCTAAAACTTAATGCATTATTTTATTTATGTTTCATAATACCCAGTATATATTAAGGGGTCAATTAGGACTGCTCTAGATGTCGACCCTATTCTCTAAAAACCTAACTTAATTAAATATCCCTACTACTCTTATATTAAATGACCAGACACATGATTTTGAAGCACCTAGGTGGTTTAGCTGGCTCCCCAATCTAAGCTGGGGAAAGTCCAGATTTGCACTATATTAGTTAGGTTCAGGTTATTGATTTTTAATGGCCAATCTAAACTTAGGTTTTGAGGCAAGCTCAGGCTATAAGAACTCAACCTCTGGGATTCTAATCCCAACATTCAAATAAAATTGATAACTTGAACTTAAATCTCTTTCAATTAAATTTAAGCCCAACACTTAAGATAGATTGAGGTGCTTTTGAATTATTTTAGAATCCCAAGCACTCCTACAATTCCTCCTTTGACCTCTAGAAATAAGTGTATAACCTTGATTTAATCTCGTTTGAATTTTAACCCTCGCTCCTTTGATATCAAACTTTAAATTATAAATGAAATTTCTACCGCTATTTTAATTGAGAGTATTCGTAGGAAATTTTTATTTTGTATGATGTAATTAACTACGAGGGCTTGTACTCTTAGGAGATTTAGAAACCTAGATCAATTTTCAAAATTAATTTTTCGAAACTTTAATTAATTATCTTTAGGAAAATTTAAACCAAAATTAACAATCATTATCATCATTTTCAAATGATCAAAAGTAATTGATATCTTCTTTCCTTAGAAAGATATATCAATTATTATCATAACTTTGATTTTGAAATTAATGATAATCTATATAAATTATCATAGTTAAATGCCTGATTGAACAATCATTTTGACCCCTCAGGATCATATGTAATTTTTGCTCAAATTTGACTATGTTAATAAGGATGAAATTTTAATCCTGTAAATTGAACTCAATAGGGAATGATATGCTTGTCTCTTAAGATGATATATCATTCATAATGATGTATTCAATTTCAAAATTAAAACTCAAGAAATTAAATCACCTAAAGATAATTAACCATTTTTTTAAAAGTCAACACTTTTTAAACAAACAAAAAATGGCGACTCCACTGGGGATAAATCTCTCTCTCCATCCTTAATAGCAGTATAAATTTTATTGCGTCGATTGTTTTAACTATCCTTCCTTCTGTTGGTCCCTCTGCCCATTTCTTTCTTGGGTGAGTGTGGCTAATATCAAAAGACATGTTAAAAGAGAGGTGAGCGAGGAACCTTTGTCAAAGTCGGGCTTTGACATTTTGCCTCCAAGTTCATTGGTAGAGTAAAAGAGTCAAGACAAATCTTTTAAAATCCTACTATATATGTTATAAACATGCACGCCCAAATAAATCTCAAGCATGCTAAGTTTCATAATTTATAAAAAATCCTTTAGTCTCAAAACTCGAATTCGAGTCTCTTAAGTAAAATCTGGGCTTTAACATTTCACCCCAACCTAGGGTAAAAAAGTCAAGCTAATCTCATTGTTATATGTTACTTACAACATCCTCTTGTAGTTTAACATATACAATGCAAATCCAATTTTCTTCAATGTCCATTTCAAGATTTAGTCCTAGTCAATTCGGGCTTAAATATTTTGCCCCCAAGTCAACTGGTGGAGAGAAAGGGTCAAGCCATACCTTAGAATCTTCATATCAATTCTGTTAACCTGCATATTCAAATGAGATTTAGTATGTTGAGTTTTAAAATTTAAAGAAGATCTGTAGAATCTAACTCTGTGCTTTAACATTTCACCTCTAAGTTACTTGGTGGAATGAAAGAGTCAAACCCAATCCTCAAGATTCTCATTTCAATTTTATGAACCCTCGTGTTGAGTGAAAACTCAATATATTGAGTTCTAAAATGTGAGAACAATCAACTCAATTCAAAATTTGAACTCAAATTCAAAATCAACTATTTCAAATCCACATTTTTGAATTTCAGATCCCCTTCTTTTAATATACTCAAAATCTGACTCTAACATTTCCCTCCTAAACCACTTGGTGGGGTGAAAGAGTCAAGCCTAACTTGTAGGATCTTTAGGTCAATTTTGTAAACTTGTATATTCGAGTAAAACTCAATGTGTTGAGTTTCAAATTTTGAAGAAGACCCGTTTAATTTCATCCTAAAATTTGAATTCAATTTCAACTACAAATCCAAAGTCAATTTTAACCTTTAGTTCAAATTTGATTTCAACCTCTCAACTTCAAGTTCAATTCAAACATCAAGTTCAAATTCAAGATTCAATTTTTCACCCCAATTTGATCGTTGGGATGAAAGATTCAAGCTAATCCCTTGAATCTTCTAGTTAATTTGTTAACCTTTATGTTGAATGCAAGTTCAATATATTGAGTTTCAAAACTCGAGGAAAATCTGTCAAGTTTTCAAAGTCAAATCTTTTTAAAATCACCCTAATCAATTTCAATCTCAAAATACAAAACACTTATCAAATTTGAGCTTTAATATTTTGCTCACTAGCCAATTGGTAAAGCAAAAGAGTCAAGTTCAATTCTTAAGTTCTCTTCGTTAATTTTATAAACCACCATGTTGAGCGCAAACTTAATATGATTGAATTATAAAATTTTGAATAAAATTAATCAAGTTCAAAATTCAAATTCAATTTCATGATCAACTAATTCAAATCATTTTCTTTTAAATTTCAAAAAATCAAGCATACTTAAATGGCTAGGAAACTCATATTCTCTTTGGATAAAAACTTGACTGTAAAAGAAATCATCTTTGGAAACTCGATCCAATTTAGAATAGGATTTTAAAACTTCAAGTTATCAGTCAATGGAGAAACCAGAATTGATCTATCTATTGGGACACAAAGGGATGTCTCCTTAGTTGAGATTACTTTAGGGTTAGGAGTTGACTCCCCCATATCGAAGATGGAGGCCACTGTCGCCCCCTTGCCCATTGTACCCTCTACTCTACAGGATAAGAAACAGAAACCAGTGACAATGGATGAATGGTCTTCTATGTCTAAGATCTGTTCAAGTTCTAGAACCAACTTTACTAGTAAGAACCAAAAGAAGAATTATCTTCGAAAAGTTAGAAAGAAGGTCATTAAGGCTAGAAAGATTGCTGAGTCAGAAGCCTTAAAATAAGTCAAATCTGAGGCCAGTCAAGAATTTATTGATCCTGAAACATACCCCCTTCTTGGTGGAAATCATTTCCACTCTCTTTCAATTTCCTAAAGGAGGAGGTTGTGAGAAGAGCAGCACGACCTCTACCATGCTCTTTTGATTATTATACAGAAAGGATCAATCAAGCTAGAACTAAGAAATCACCAGCAATAGGCTATAGGCCTTCAGTTGAAGGATATGGCCCATCCACTCGATTAGAAGATATTAGGTCACGTTATTATATGTGCCCCACTATATCATCTATAGAGGAGGAGGTGTAGAAACCACTAGAGGTGCCACTCTCTTAACTACTAGATCACTAGTAATGAGAGAGGGGAATTAATCTAAGATTCTATCAGATAGTGATACTGTCAAAATTTAACTTTTGAAGGGGTCCTATCACGATAAATCTTTTGATTAAAATGATGCAGCATCTTTTATGGATAGTGCAGACCCCATAACGGTCTCTCCCTCCAAAGAGATTAGGAATCTAATTCCATACTGATAGGGTCTTGCCACTTAGACTTGCAACTTTTAGGGAAAATATATAATTTCTCAAGTGGACTGGGTCCAAATTTTCAAGAAAGTTGAATCCTCTTTATAATGGAAATTTATCTCTACCTTAAATCTTAAGCAGTAGAGAGTTGTTGTTGACTCCACCAGATGTTTAAAGGTCCCTCCCTCCCACCGCTTTTGTGGGTTTATTTGACTGTTGAATTAAAATCTATATCAAATTTAAGTTGACTTTAAAAGTAAAAATCTTATCATTCTTCTAGCAACTTTTTATCTTAATAGGCATTTCTCACATGCCTAAAATTTGTTTAATAATTTTTCTAGTCAAGTTGATATTCATATCAGAAGATTGGGTCCTGCCTTGAGGATTATCCTTCTTTGTATAAGAAAATGAGCCTTCTTCTCTTATACTTGAGATATAATACTATCATTCAAAAAAAAAAAAGAGAGGAACAATCATTTTAAGATTTTAAAGAAATTGAAGCCTCTTATCAAAATTAAAAATAAATTAAAAGATGCGCAAAGTGCACAAAAATCATAAGATGCACAATGTGTGTCAAAAATTAAAAAGATGTGCAATAAGCACCACAAGAAATAAGAGAGAGGTTTCATTCTTCTTAAATCCTTAAATCTCAAAAAAAAAATCTAATCACCTAATTATTAAACTTTAAAAAATCTTGAATCCATATTCTTCAGATAAAAAAATATCATACAAGAGGATCAAAAAGATTAAATTTGTACATTCAACTTAAACCTTTTGAATTCAGTTCTAATTCAAAAATACATAAGGGAAACCCCTGTTCAGTTTCTACAAAACTTGGTCTGGGTCAACAAAACCTAAATCCTTAAGCCTTTTCAAGTTAGTTTGAGTCACTTAACTTTTCACTGTACTTTTAAATTTATTCCCACATGTCATTCCGATAGGGTCCAAATGGTTAAGAGGAAATTTTCAAATAAAATGAATGAATCTTCTACTCATAAAATTCAAATCTAATCCTTGAGGAATATGTGTGACTCCTTGCATATAGGAATCTTTTCCTTCAAGTCTTTCTTTACAAAATTACAGTCTATGCTGGGTCCAAGGTCAATCACACTAGAGGTATATTTTACTTCACTGGAAATTATCATTCAATATCAAATTACAATTGAACAGAGTGCCCAAATTCAATTAGAGGAGCTTGAGGCCTCGCAAAGCATCAGCTCCAAGGCTCAACAAAATTCAGAGTTATATAAAACTTGAATGGTTTAAGCCCATGATACGATAGTGCGACTTAGAACCTTACAAGCAGGAGATTTGGTCCTGGTTCTTTGGATGCCTATCTTATCTACCAAGAGATCGGTGGGGGAGGTTGAACTAACATAAGAATGACCTATTATCCTAGAGACAATCTAAGAGGGAATTTCAACCATCAACTGATTAATTCTGAAGGATGCCAATCAATATTTTCAAATATTGGGGAGGCTCTTTAAGAAGTACCATGCCAGATGAGTATCAAATTCAACATCAACAAAACACTCTTCAAATTAAAAAAAAAATGAATTCAAAATTCTCCAAATTCAAATTCAAAATCTTCCAAATTCAGATCTCTATCTGAAATCAAAATTTTAATCAATCTCAAATCAAATCAAATTCACTCGAAATCCAAAATTTAAAATTCATATCCAATTCAAAACCAAAATTAAAATTTTTTAGTCTTTTAAGGATTGGTGTGAGTCTCGGTGCTTCCTTTCCTTAGGATTAGATTAGCTAGTGGTGGAGCAAGACCTTTGTCCCACCATCTTCGCATCCAAAAATCAAATTTGGGTTTGATAGTTCTTTCCAAAATCCTTAGAGGTTTAGGTAGACTATCTCCTTGGATAGTCCCCATGGTTAGATGTGCATCCCCATACTTAGCTAGGTTAGTCATTAAAAACTCAAAAATATTTGATCTTTTAGGAGTAGGTGTGAGTCCCCGTGCTTCCTACCTCCTAAGATCTTGACTAACTAATGGTGAATTTAAGCCTGTTGAGCCCCATCCTAGTTAGTCACCCTTTAATGTTCAAGTATAGGTATGAGTCCCCGTGCTTTCTTTCCTTAAGATTAGAATTAATTCGAGTTTGATATTTTTTGTCCAAATCCTTAGAGGTTTAGGTAGACTAACTCATTGGGTAGTCCCCCTGATTAGATATGAGTCTCCATGCTTTCTAGCTAGGTTAGTTAATGAAAATCCAAAAGAAAATTGATCTTTTAGGAGTAGGTATGAGTCCCCATGCTTCCTACCTCCTAAGATCTTAACTAACTAATGGTGGATTTAATCCTGTTGAGCCCCATCCTAGTTAGTCTCCCTCTAGTGATTAATGATATCTATGAGTTCCTGTGCTTCCTTTCCTTAGGATTAGAATTAAATCAGGTTAGATAGTTTTTTGCTAAAATCCTTAGAGGTTTAGGTAGAATATCTCCTTGGCTATTCCCCCTGGTTAGATGAAAGTCCCTATACTTTATTGCTAGGTTAGTCACTAAAAACCCAAAAGAAATTTTATTTTTTAGGAGTAGGTGTGAGTCCCCGTGCTTCCTACCTCATAGGATCTCGATTGACTAGTGGTGGATTTAAGTCTGCTGGGCCCCATCATATATCATTCACTATATAGTATTTTAAGGATAGGTGTGAGTCCCCATGCTTCCTTTCCTTAGTTTCAAAATCTAGTGATGGAGCATGCCCTCTATGCCACCATTCTAGTTTCAAAATCAAATTTGATCCTCTATGTGGAGTAAGTTTTCTCCCCACATAATCATCCACTTGTGATGGAGTATGCCCTCTGTCGCACCATCCAAGTTTCAAAATCTATATTTGATCCTTTGTGTGGAGCAAGTTTCCTCCCCACATGATCATCCACTAGTGATAGAGTATGCCCATTGTGGCACCATCCTAGTTTCAAAATCTAATTGTTATCTTTTGTGTAGAGCAAGTTTTCTCTCCACAAGATCATCCACTAGTGATGGAGTATGCCCTTTGTGGCACCATCCTAGTTTCAAAAATTAATTTTCATCATTTGTGTGGAGCAAGTTTTCTCTCCACATGATAATCCTCTAGTGATGGAGTACGCCCGTTGTGGCACCATCTAGTTTCAAAACTTAATTTTGATCATCTGTGCGGAGCAAGTTTCCTACCAACATGATCATCTACTAGTAATAGAGCATGCCCTCTATGGTACCATCCTAGTTTTAAATTCTAATTTTGATCTTTTGTGTAGAGCAAGTTTTCTCTCTACAAGATCATCCACTAGTGATGGAGTACGCCCACACCATCCTAGTTTCAAAATTTAGATGTGATCTTTTGTGTAGAGTAAGTTTCCTCTCCATAAGATCATCTACTAGTGATGGAGTACACCCTTTGTGGTACCATCTTAGACTTCAAATTTCAAATTCCATCCTCTATAGGAAGCAAGGCTTCCTTCCCATAAGATCTATCAAATTTTATTTTCCTTAAGGATAGGTTTTTCCTTCCTTTAGGATTAAATCTACTAGTGGTGGAGAACGCCCTTTTGTGGCACCACCCTAGTTTCAATTTTAAACTCCAAAATCAAACCTTATTTCCCTTAAGGTTAGGTTCTTCCTTCCCTTAGGATTAAATCTGCTAGTGGTGGAGAATGCCCTTTGTGGCACCATATTAGCTTTAAAATCCAAACTTAAGAATTCAATCCTCTTTTCCTTAAGGATAGATCCTTTCCTTCCTTAGGTTTAAATGTCCTAATGGTGGAGAATGCCCTATGTGGCACCATCCTAGTGTCAATCTCAATTTCAAATTCCAAAATCAAGCTTTCATTTCCTTAAGGTTTGGTCCTTTCCTTCCTTAGGATTAGATCTACAAATGATAGAATACGCTTCTCATGGCAATACCCTAGTATCAAAAGTTAAAATCGATCCTCTATAGTTAGGAGTTCTTCCTTCCCATACGATTATTCAAGCTTCTTTTCCTTGTGGTTAGGTTATTTCCTTTCTTAGGATTAGATCTACTAGTGGTAGAATACTCCCCTCTTGGCACTACCCTAGCATAAATTCAAATACCATAATCAATCTTCTTTTCCTCAAGGTTAGGACATTTCCTTTCTTCGGATTAGATTTCCTAGTGATGGATAACACCCTCTCTGGAATCATCATAGTTTCAATTTCAATTTAAATTTTCTAGAATTCAATCTTCTTTTCCTTAAGGTTAGGTCTTTTCCTTCCTTAGGATTAGATCTACTAATGGTGGAGAACTCCCATTATGGCACCACCCTAATTTCAATTTCCATTTTTAATCCTCAAATCAAGCTTCTTTTTCCTAGCGTTTAGGTTTTCCCTACCCTTAGGACCAGATCTACTAGTGGTGAGTATGCCTTTCCTGGTACTATCCTAGTATCCATTAAAAACTCAATCCTCTAGGGCTAGGCTTTCCTTTCCCATAGAGTCAAATTTTAAACTTAATCCTCTATAGTTATGAATTCTTCCTTCATATGCGATCACCCAGATATTCTTTTCCTCTAAGGTTAGGTTTCTCCTTTCTTTAAGATTAGACCCACTAGTGGTAGAGTGCACCCTCCGTAGTACTACCCTAGTATCAATTCAAACCCTGATTCTTTAAGAGTATCTTTCTACTTTTCTTTAGAATTAAAATTCCAAACCTAACCCTTCAATTCAGTCAACACCAATATGTGTAATAGAACTTTGTTCTATTACACATATTGGGGGTCCATTTGTTGACCTCATTTTTGAATGAGGTCACTTAGACTAATCTAAACCCTATGATTAATCCAGCTCTTAAACCAATCTAGCCTTAATCCTATCCATCCATCTACAATTATCTAATTGGTTGTGACTGATGTGACTAATTCAAACTATGGCAATCAAATCCAAAACCTAGCTTAAACCCAAATTTCTAAAATCAAAATCCAAGGCTCAAAGGCCCTGTCCTGAAAACCTTTTTTTAGTGATTTTTCAAATACTTCAAACCCTAATCAAATGACCTCTAATTTATAATTTATCAATTTCATATTGATTAGGCATGTCCTTAGGATCTACCCTCTAAATTTGAACTCCTTCTGAGGTTTCTAACCCTAGAAACTAAATTGAAATCCAAAGGCTATAAAATCTTCAAATATTTATGGCATATGCCACTAGATCTGCCACTTAGTGGATTTTGACCTTAGAGCCTTCTCCAAAACCATTGATCATATTCAGACCCTTGATTATCATATGTTGAACATTATACTGTATTTTGGGGGATCTACTTTGACCCCCAATTGACCAGGGGTCAAAATGACCAAAATACCCCTTAAAGGCAATTTTGGAGTTTTCTCTAAACTCCTATATAACCTATTCAAATTAAACTCTAGAAATTCTTCTAATGCATCTTGATTATCATTAGGAGTGCATATGATTCAAACCTAAACCCTGGTCAATCTTGGTTAACCAGGTCAACACAAAATGACAAAAATACCCCTTAGGGGTGTAAATAGTTATTCTAACTCAAATGACCTTATCTTTGGATGGAACCACTTCCATTCAACTCCAAATGTTAAAATAAACCTGTTGGACCCAATCCTAGCTCCTGGGTCAACCTGGTTGACCCAAATGCCCTTTAAGGGTCCATATAGTTAGTTTGACTTAATTGAACTCTCTGAACCTTGGGATTATCTCCAATAGACTCAAGATATCATTTCAAATCTGTTGAGCCCAAACAAGGGTCTTGGGTCAACTTGGTTAACCATGTCAACCTAGGTTGACCCAATTTCCCCTTAACGGTTAAATGGGTTAATCCAACTCATATAACCAAATTAAATCATCCAAGTTCTCAAATCCATTTCAAAGGATGTCCCAAACATGTTCAAACCCATTTGAAGTCAAATCACTCTTGATTTGACTTGGTTAAACTATCAAATCTAGCCAAACTAGTTCTTTAAACTATTCCATACAATTATTTCAAATGATCTCTATATAATCAAGCCTTAAGCCCATTTCAAATCATGGTTTAAACATCATCCCATGCCACCTCATTAGTCTACACACTTAGTTAACTAGTTAAAGTGGTCAAATAAGTCAAAATACATACATATGTGGCCTTGCCGCCTTGGCAAGCCAAATTTTCATACTCAATCCATACTTCATTCATTTGGCTGGCTATAAGGAGTACTTGGCAGCACCATAAGGTCTTTCTCTCTCTCTCTTGATTAGATAATAATTATTGGGGGGAATGGCTAATCTCATGCCTCAATCAAAGCTTTGGAATTACCTCATATCATCCAAAATTTATAATTCCAATAGTCCCCAACCCATTCAATGGATATTTTAGCTGCTCCATCTATAATAAAAGCCCCTCAAACCATTTCCCAAGTTGTTGCAAGCTCCAGAACCCAATTTGAGAAGAGAGAGAGAGAGAGTGAAAGAGAGAGAAAGGAGAATTTCAACACTAGATTTAAATCCAGTAGTCAACAGTTCTTGAGTCTTCAACAAAGTTGTAAAGGACTTCCTCAACTTTTGAACAAGCCCAAGCACGTCAAAATATGATGTTTGGATTATAAGTTATCTCTATTTCAAGTTATATAATCAAACCTTGATTTCTCTCAAATCTCAATGCATGGAGCCTTAAAACTCCATGTGTTGAAATATTAGGGTACTTAGATCTTATGTTTAAAATTTCATTAAATTTGGACTGTTGGATTAAAAGTTATGAGCATTTGAAGTTTCAATTCAAAAATGAACTAAAAAATCTAGGTCAGTCTAGGCCGTCTGTTCATTTAAACTGGGTCGATCGGACAGCTCTGAGCTTGCACCTTCCTTGGGGTTCAAACCCTAGTTCATCAGTAAGAAGGTGCAGTGACATGGTCAAATCATGGCAGTTGATTAAATTTTTTGAATCAAAATTGATTTAAAAATCAATTTAAATGCTCTAAACTTCAAAAATTCACCACAAATTAAATTCTTGTTTAAATTTGATGTTCTTGGGCTTGTTGGAACTGTCAAGCTCAAGTTTATTTTAAAATTTATTTTAACTGATTTGGATCACTATATAGAGAGTTATTCAGCTTTTAATAAAAATTGAAATGCTTTAATAATTCTCAATCCAATGATTTGATTGAGTTCAGATTTGGACAAGATAAACTATGATGTGATACCCACACACCATAAAAAATTCAGCTCTAGTTGATGGCTAGATTTTTGTGAATTAAATTTTCAAAGTTTTTGGTCGGATTTTGACCCAAAATTTTGAAAATTTATAACTCACACACCCTTTAGAACTAGCCTTATATTTCTCTGTGATATGTGTAATTTAGTGTGAGGGTTAGATGTCCAAAATTTCAAACTTAATTGAAATAGAGACACCTAGAGAAAATAATTAAGGAAAAGGTCTAGTTAACTTATAAAAATTATAAGAAATTGTACACACATCAAATAGAGATGAAACTTCACAATATTGAATTTAGTGACATTTTATATCTTTGGTCTAAATTTCACTGGATTTAGAGGTCATTAGGTCATAAAATTAAGCAATTCAAAATTCAGCCCTTTTAAGGACCCAAAAATTTTAAAAAATTGTAATAAATCAAAATTAAATATAAAAATTGCAAATAATATCTCAAATTGACAATAATTTGATCCTCTATCTAGAAAAAATAAAAATCCCATCACTGGACTTGTAATTTAACTTTAATTTATATTTTAGTAAAAATAAATAAATAATTATATAAAATAATTAAAATTTATTAAAAATACCAAATAAATTCTAAACACCTGAAAACACTCCCATGGGTCATCCCTAACCTTTGGGAGTGATTCTATGTAGTTTAGAAAAAGTTTAGATCAAAATAATCTAAACCTCCATAATTAAGTAATTTAAAAAAATTCATTAATTAGCTACATTTTGAACAATCATAATTAACTCAAACTAAATCCAAAAATTTCAAATAATATATCAAATCAACCAATCATTAATCAAAGAAGATTAAAATCACTTTAATTTGATTTAGATTTTGAGAATAATTTAATTTTAAGTAAAAATTGATATTTAATTAATTAAATTAATTAAAAATAATAAAAAATTCTATAAAATTTTTAGACACTTGGGAATTTCTCCTTAGGTCATTCCCGACCATTGGAGTTTATTTCAAAGAGATGGGAGTTCATTTGAAGCAAAATCATTAGAAGGCCCTTAATTAAACAAATTAAATAATTCAAACAAATACAAAAACTTTAAAAAATCACAACTAATTCTAAAAAACTCCAAATTGAGCAAACTCAAAAGAATAATACTCCATGTAAGGTCTAATATTTTCAAAATATTAGATCATCAAAAATCACTTAAAATCAAAAAGTCAACTTTTTGGTCAACTTCAATTCAAATTTTAATTGAAACATCAAAAATTCATAACTTTCCATAGAAAACTTAAAATCCAGCAAACTCAAATCCTAATTATTTATTAAAAGGTCTAATATTTAACAAAAATATCAAAACTCTAGAAATCTCTTTGAATATAAAAGTTTATTTTTGACCCCTTAATTAATACATTAAAATAATAAAAAAAATTCCAAAATTTGATAATAAATTTTAAATTCTAGAAAATGTTAAAACAATGTTAAAATCACTCAAGAAACTCTTTAATATACAATAGCCACTCCAAATATCAAGTTTTTAGGATGGACTACTCTGGGCTGCAGGGCTATGTGTCCTAAGGAGGATTTGTTCCTCGAGCTTAGTGGCACAACGCCACGAATGAATTCAATGGAGTGTTAAAATATAAAATTAATTGATTATTAGTGATCCAATAAAACTTAAAATCATTAATATAATTATATTAACCAAGTTTTTAGGATGGACTACTCCGGATTGCGGGGCTACATAAACTGGTTGATAATAAACTTAAATTAATTCAAACTTTTAAAATCAACAACCAATCAAGCTTATTTGAAATTCATTAACCTTTAAATTTTAATTAATTTAAATCACTTAGTTATATCGGTTACCATTGGGTAACCTAGGCCTACGAGGCTATTAAATTAGCCCCAAGAAAGGTGAAATATACTTCACAGCCTTGGTAAGAAAAAAAGGTGGTAGCCATTTAACATTCAAAAATACATTTAAAAATCAATTTTAAAGTAATTAATACTTAAACTTTAATTAAATTCTTCTTTAAGCTTTTCAACCAACCAAAACATCAAATAACTTTAACTAATTGCCCTGTATTAGACATATCCAAGCCACACAACCTACCTCACACATTTTAATGGTTTACTAGGATAACCAATTCTAGTGTTTGGTTAGACCAGTGTTTACTTTTCTGCTACTTACGTGTGCCGGGTTTTTCATGATTTTCATTACATGCTGGTTGTTAGAATGAAATAATTGGTTAATTATTTATTTAATATCTACACTTTGTATTTTGATTGATGGGCATTAGATTTACCCCTAGGTTAGGGATGATGTATTTGCTAATTTAATTTTATGTAGGTGGCCATGCTCGTATAGGACAAGAAAATTTATGGGGGCAAAGATAAATTAAGCTTTAAAATTGATGCTATTTTAAACAGGTACTTCAAAAATTTGCTAAGTATCCCTTTAAATTAAAAGAGCATGGCCAAGTATGGCTGTGATTTGAGTATTTTTAATTTCAAATATTAACTGCTAGAGATATTGATTTAAATATTAATTGCTTAGGATAACCCTGCAGGGTGTTTTTAGTCTAAATTTTATCTTTTATCAAATATAATTTGAGATATTTTTGAGTTATAAAAGTGATTTGAGATGGGATATAAACATATCCTACTTAGATTCGAAAGAGGAGAGGATATCCTTTAAGGGAGAGTCCTCCTCCATTTGGAAGCCTAAGTTAGGAAACTTTGAGTATCCAAGGAGAAAAGACAATACCCCTTTCGAGGGGGAGTTTCTTTTCACTTGGATATCCAGACTAGATGGACCCAAGGAACCCATAGAAGGATGAAGAAGTGAAGAGTGAGAAGAATCCCAGTTCACACAGTCACTTGAGTCTTAGGAGTATAATCCGGGTTATTATTAGTGGTACCCGACCACTTTACTTTCTGCAGACCCTGGGTTGTAATATTAAAAGGCCCTTGCCTATGGATATTTTATTTATTTAATTAATTTAATTATCCAATTGATTGTTTAATGTTAATTGTGATATAGGATTATATGCTTTTAGTAGTTTTTTGGAGCTCTTAAATGTTGATATTTATTTTAGCCTAGAACTCGATCGGAGGCTCATGAAAGAACATTAAAATTCATTTACTTAAACAAAATTAAAATTTTTAAGCTCACCTACAAATCTAACATTTTAAGAAGTAATCCTAGGTCTGCCAGGAGTTCTCATAACATATTTGCTATATTATTCTTTCCTTTTGTTAGGCACCTCCCCGCATGTGGGTTCTAACAGACCACTTGGCCTATAAGGGCGTAGATCTGTCAAGGGGAATCTGTGCATTTTAGGATAAAATTTTTTTAAGCCTTTTTAAAACTGCTTTATTATAAATTTCAAGTATTTGAGTCGATTAGCATACATTGCATTAGTTATAAATTAAATTGAGTCTAAAACTTAATGCATTATTTTATTTAAGTTTCATAATACCCAGTATATGTTAAGGGGTCAATTGGGACTGCTCTAGATGTCAGCCTTATTCTTTAAAAACCTAACTTAATCAAATATCCCTACCACTCTTATATTAAATGATCAGACACATAATTTTGAATGGCCTAGTTTTTTTAGCTGGCTCCCCAATCCAGGCCGGGGTAAGTCCAAATTTTCACTACATTAGGCAGGTTTGGGTTACTAATTTTTAATGCCCAATCTAAACTTAGGTTCTGAAGTAAGCTAAGGCTATAAGACCTCAACCTCTAGGAATCAAATCCCAACCTTCTAATAAAATTGACAACTTGAACTTAAATCTCTTTCAATCAAATTCAAGCCCAACACTTAAGATAGATTGAGGTGCTTCTAAATTATTTTAGAATCCCAAGCACCTCCTACTATTCCTCCTTTGACCTCTAAAAATAAGTGTTCAATCTTGATCTTATCTCATTTGAATTTCAACCCTCGCTCCTTTGATATCAAACTTTGAATTCTAAATGAAATTTCTACCATTATTTTAATCAAGAGTATTCATAGGAAATTTTTATTTCCTATGATGTAATTCACTATGAGGGCTTGTGCTCATAGGATATTTAAAAACTCAGATCAATTTTCAAAATTAATTTTTCAAAACCTTAATTAATTATCTTTTGGAAAATTTAAATCAATAATCATTATCATTATTTTCAAATGATCAATAATAATTGATATCTTCTTTCCTTAGAAAGATATATCAATTATTATTGTAAATTTGATTAATAATTATTTTGACCCCTCAGGGTCATATGTAGTTCTTGCTCCATATTAACTATGATAATCAAGATGAAACTTTAATCCTGTAAATTGAACTCTTTAGAAAATGATATACTTATCTTCTGAGATGATATATCATTCATAATGATGTGTTCAATTTTAAAATTAAAATTCATGAAATTAAATGGCTTAAAGATAATAAACCTTTTTTTCAAAAATTAACACTTTTAAACAAACTGATGTAAGTTGGGATCTATAATAGGAGTTCCCCCAGAATGAAAGTTCTAAACCATTTGGATAATGGCAGGTTTCAGCTCAAAAGTATTGGCCTAGATAGTAGGTCAATTGATACGCTGCTCAATTCCACCTACTAGGTATACTCCGTAAGAGGTCTAGGATGGTTTTGATCAAGATTTGATTCAACTATTCCTACTATTAAAATCTTTTTAATTTTTTTTAAATTTTTATGGGTCCTTTCAATGTCTATTTAAAATAATAAAGGCTCCTTAGTTTCTCTACCATAGATACACCAATAATGTGTAAATTAAATTATAAGAAAATAAATTTAAAGAACAAAATTTTATGAACAATCACAATTTTATTACTCTCAAATGATAATCATAAAATAAGATACAACTATTATTAAATATGCAACATTTTAGATAAGAAAGAACTATTGTAATCGTACAAGTATATTTCCTATAACGGTGGCAAAAATTAGATGAAGCATGTATTCAGTTAATTTTTTCTTGGATATTATCCCAATAAAAATGTAAGTGCACATACCGATAAAGTAATAAAGTGTATGAGAGAGCATCAATCTTATGAGAAAATATTATGCTATGCATAAATATTCTAATACCATCCAAACTATAGTATTTATCCTACAAAATGAAATCAGGGGTAGTCCCTATCTCAAATGAGAAATGCAAAAAATAGTGAAGATACTAGTAATTAAAGTGTTTTAGACTAATGAAAGTTAATATCTTAAGTTTTTCTAAGCAACTACCTATACATTAGTGATGAATCAGAGCATATGCATGCTTAAATCTTTATCAAGCTTTTAAGAGTGTAAAGAAAGGTTTATGGCCTTCCTATAATTATTAAATATCTATAGACCCTATAATACTGAATATCATATGTCTAAGCATACAAGCATTCCATCTCCATTCTCCTAATTATTCCAACATTTCTCTATTGAGGTAATGTATCACACTAGATGTTAATTTTATACATGGCCACTGCATAAATTAAATGAAGAGGGGAGATATAAAAAATAAACATTCATACTCTAAAACAAAAGAGTATATATTAGAAATTACAATGGTTTCACATTATCAATATGAAACTATGAGTTTAGCTAGCCATTGAATAAAAATTAAACATAAATTCCATTATTTGCTTAAGAAATAAAGTATAAATAGAGAAGATGAAAAAAGTATCACTTAGAATGAAGAATCCCAAATATATCCAGCCAATGAACCCTTCCCAAAGTTAATATCCCCTTACAACTTTGCTCTACACACTCCTTTCCTCCCTAATTGATTATTTATTCACTATAATATTGATTAGGCACTCAAAATGATGTATCTCAATATTCTCTAGTGTCTCTTAGACTCTCCTATACACTTCTCCAAAAATCTCTCAACGAAAAAGATAGGAAAATGATTTACACTTACTACAAAAAATGGACTCAGGTGCCATGGTGCTTGATAAGGTAGCGCTGTGATGTTTGAATATGACAAAGCTCTTCAGCACTATTTCAATTGCTCTACTGTGCCATTGTGCTAACCTGACATGATTGTTGTGAATTTTGACTAAATTAGCATAGTGCTTCTTTTCCTTAACTAATCCATCGTTACACTACAAAAGATGAGCACTATGGCACTTAACTATGTTTCCCAACATTGTGGCATTTCATAGTTTGATGCTCTGACATTAAATTATTTATAATTGTACTTAAAACTCTAGCGTTGTAAAGTTTAGTTATGACACTGGCATGTTAGGTGTAAATTTTATACTATTTTACTATTTTAAAAACAAAAATGTTTATTTTAGTTGTTGTTATGTAGGAAATGCTCAAGAAAAAGGACAAAAATTCATAAGTATTGAACCATCACCATAGTACTCCAACTACCAGCACTGTAGCATCCACACCGCCTCATTATTAGATCAAGAAATTCTAGCATTGAAGCAATGGGAAAAATGACAATTAATTTAGCACCCTGGTGGAGCCAAGGTCAACATCAAAGTGCTTCACAACACGTAGCACCAAAAATCAGCACATCCACATCTAAATCTTAGGAAATTGATTGCCAGAGTGCCAAGCATTACAATGCCATGGCACTAAATTATACATTCAATCCATAGTGCTCAATTTTTACACTACCATGATGAAGTAGTTGATGAAAGATGGAGCCACACCAAATTAGCCAAGAAATACACTAGTTCATCAGCACAGCACTGCAGTAGAGCATGCCTAGTAGTACCGAGGTACTAGTTCATTCTATAACACTGTAACACCACCATGTCAAGCACTACAGTGATTAAGTCCATTTTTATACTTAGTATAAATAGTTTTTTTAGAGATTTTTATCATCTTTGTTATAGTTAGTCTTTTTTCTTTCTAATTTAGTCGATAGTGTAGTGCCCATTAGAGTAAAATCTAAAGGAGGCCAATAGAAGTAGGATACTACATTTGAGAACTGTTAGCCTATCTCTTGTAAGTAATTAAACATTTGGAGGAAAAATTAGTATGGAGATTACATTTGTACCATCATGGTGACATCAAAAATAAGGTTTACTCCTATATTTTATATTTTCTGTAAGTAATGAAATTTGGTTTGCTTTCTTTACATATCTTGTCTAGTTAATTCCTTAGTTTTGGGCTAATGATGTGAACCCAATATTAGTACTAATGTAGACTCTAGTGCTTTAAATGAGAAATGGATGTTTTCAATATCTCTTTAACTTAATTTAATACATAGTGGCCATGCATGTAGTTAAAAACAAGTGTGATATACTACCTCAATAGAGGAATATTGGAGCAAATAAGAGAATTATAATGGAATGTTTTGATGCTTAGACATAGGATATTTAACCATCTAAGAGATACAATCATTGTAGAAAGTATATAAGCCTCCCTTTGCATCCCTACAAGCTCGATAGGGATCTAGGAATGCACATACTCTGATCCACATCAACAATAGAAAATCTCATTAGGAAAACTTTGGTAATTTGCATTATTAGTCTAAAATATTTTATTATCATATATCCTATCTTTTTTCTTGCAATCCTCTATAGTGACAAAATGTCAACCCTTATCTTTGATTCATAGAATAGATATTATAGCTGTAGTAGGTAGTACTATTTTACTTGAAAGTTAGCAGAATCCTTCTTAATGGGATCGACACTCTCTCAACCACTTTATTACTTGATCAACACGTACACCTGCATATTTAAGGAATATTGCATATCAAAGAAAATGTAAGCGTAGCATATTTCAGCCTAGAGCTTAAACTTAATTCAAGTATTGAATAAAGTATGTACAAACTGACCAACAGGTACCAACAAGTTCTTAGCATCATTGTCAGGGAAGTAACATGTGTACTCTAAGTTGATCTATATTATTAAAATAGCTACATAATTAATCCTACTTTTATCTTATATCCTATTTTTGTTTTTTATTTCGAAAATTTCAAAAAAATAAAGAAAAACCTTTTGCCTATTGTAGTTATTTTTTTCTATAATTTAATTTTTGTATTATTATTGCATATATAGTAGATCTAGTAGGGTGCCCTTATTACTTTACTTAGAAATTGAGAGGTCCCTTGCAAAAATTAGGAAATCCAAAAAAACTTTAGTTGTAGGTATGGTTGAACCCGTTCATGATCAGGTCCATTCTAGACCTCTTAGAGAGTATGCCAATCTTATAGTTGACATAATTCATTAGAATATCAAAATACCTACTATTTAGGCTAATAACTTTGAGCTTAAACATACCATTATTTAAATGGTTAAAAATTTCTAGTTCGGGGGAACTCCTATTGAGGATCCCAACCTATATTTGTCTAGCTTCTTAAAAATTTGTATAACATTCAAGTATCATGGCGTTAGCAATGATGCTAATAGGTTTCAATTGCTTCCATTTTTGCTAAGGGACAAATCCAAGTTGTTGTTAAATTCCTTACCTTTAGGCTCCAAAATCACTTTTTTTTTGAAGAAAATGCATAAAGCAATTTTATTAAAGCAACTAAATACAACCAAATTCCTCCTTTAACAAAGATAAAAAGGAAGGAGGATTATTATTACAACTAACAACATCATAAAAAAACTAGAAAGAAAAGCTAAGTTAGCACATAAATCAGCTAACTTATTACATTCCCTATTTGAAAAAATAAATAACACTTGCTTGAAGTCATTAAGAAAATCTAAATCCTTACGATTTAGAATTTTATCTTTAACATCAACCTTATTTCAGAAATTTTGAAAAATTTGATAACATTGTAGTTATCTCCTTCAATAATTATCCCTTTAGCATCAAACATCCAATCTTGAATGAACTTCCTTAGAGAAAGGACTGATAACATTTCAGCTTGTGAACAATCCAAATGAAGGCAACTGATTCCAAAAGCACAAACAAATCTCCCTTTACAATCTCTAAAAACACCACCAATTCCATCTTTGTTAGTGCTTAGTAGTGAAGCATCCACGTTAACCTTGATCCAACCTAGAGGTGGAGGACGCCAAGAAGATTGAGATAGCTTAGAAAGTTGATTAGCATCCCAATTCTCCCAAATAGTATTAGAACAAAAAGAAGCCACTGCATGACTAATAAAATTAGCTGCAATGTAGGAGGAGCTTTCATCTGATCCACCATGAATTAACTTATTCCTGCTTTTCCAACAAAAGAACACCACTGAGCAATATAGATTTCCATATAAAGGATTAGAATAAGCAAGATGCTACAGGAACTGATAACAATTTTGAAAAGAACCAACATCAGGAAAAGGAAATCCTCATCTGACAAGATTACTAAACACTTGATAGATCTTCACACACTTGACTACAACATGATCTGAGTTTTCAATAGCTTCACATCCTCTCAAGCATCCATTAAACTCAATCAACCTTTTGTATTCAAGGAATGAGTTTGACAGAATAGCATTCATCTTTAAATGCCACCAAAATAATTCCATATGAGGCCTAAGTTTCAATATCCTCATCCAGCTCCAATCTTTATTTTCCCTACTATTTTCATACAATCTTTCAAAAGCTACTACTAAAATTGATTTGCCTGAACTTTTGAATAATAGCTCTACCTGATCATTGCTTATTTCTGCATGACTAGGAATAGAAAGAATAGTCTCCACCAGATGCTAGCTAAAACATTCCTTCAGCTTATAAACATCCTAATTTCCATCTGTGATAAAATCGGACAAGTACTCCTTTTCTTTTGATACATTTGCTACAAAAGTAGGCCATCTCTCTAAGCTTTTGTCCAAGATCCATATATCTTTAATAGTATTGATTTTAGCACCATTAGCTACCTTCCATCTCACAATTGGATGAAGAAACTTTGCTCCATTCACTATCTTCCATGTAGATGAAGAATAACTTCTACTTTCAGCATTCCACACATCATACTCATATTTAGAAACCAATGTTCTGTTGAGAAGAGAGTTGGGATTTAAAATGAAATTCCAAGCGAACTTGGCCCTCAAAGGGCATATTTTCTCCATAATAGATTGCACATCACAACCTCCATTCTTTTTTGGCTTACATAAAACATCCCAAGCAACATAGTGAAGGCCGTAACTACCATCATTCTTATGCCATAAAAAGCTCCTGCACATCTTATAAAATTCAAACAAAACCCCCAAAGGAACTAATGAATGAGTTGAAAAAAAGATAGGAAGAGAAAGAAATGATGAATTAAGAAGAAGAAACTTCCCAGCAAGAGAGATAAAGTTGTTCCCCTAAACATTCAATCTATTAGTAGCTTTTTGAATCAGATTTTGAAAATCTGAAAACACAAGTATTCTCAACACCATTTTAACACCCAAGTACTCATTTCCTTTACTATCTTGAAACCCATTAACTTTGAAAGAGTTCTTACTTTCCTTTTTCTCACTGATTTTCCAAATAAAATAGAAGATTTCAACAAATTAATCCTCTGTCCAGTCCATCTACAATAATCAGTAAGAATGCACTTCACTTTCTTCATGCTATTATGATTGGCCTCAGAAAAAACTACTATATCATAAGCATACAACAAATGGGAGATCTTTGGAGCATTCGGAGCTGCCTCAATACCAATAAACCTTCCTTTTTGAGAAAACACATCAGTTAACAGTTGCGAGCACATGATAAAAAGAAAAGGGGATAGAGGACATCTTTGCCTAAATCCACTTTTAGCCTCAATCCATTCAAAATTAACACCATTGATCAATATAGAGAACTTAGGATCCATTACACATTCCATAATAAGATTAGAGAATTTCCTAGGAAACCCAAAACAATCAAGTACTTGATTAAGAGTAAACCATCCCATGCTATCATATGCTTGCTCCATATCAATTTTAATTACCATCAACCCCTTCTTAGATTTAGAGTATCTAAATTTATTGAATAATTCTTGAGTAAGTATAATTTAATCTGACATGGACCGACCTTTCACAAAAGCATATTGCACATCTGAAATACTTTTAGGGGACCCTAAACTCATCCTATTCAATAACACTCTTGCCACAATCATATAGAGAGATTGGAACAAGCTAATATGATGATAATTAGAAGGAGTCAAAGGATTTTTCATCTTCGGAATCAACACCACATTAGTCGCCTTCCACCCACTACACATTTTACCAGAAATGAAGAAGGAGCTAATGGTCGACCAAACATCATTTTTAATAACAGACTAATAAGCTTTTATAAAGGAATAAGTTATCCCATCATTACCTAGTGATTTGTTGGATTCCAGCTATTTAATGACAATTTCCAATTCATCCATAGAAAATTCCTTTTGAATCTTCACTCTATCATCTTCATCCAGCCTCATCAGAGGAGATGGCCATCCTTCAAAATGCATTTACATTCCCTCCATTTATTTTTAAAGAAATCCAAAAAGATTTCTTCCATACAACCTTGGTCTTCAATCAACATACCGTTACCATCTTTCACTTGATATATCCAATTTAAATTTCTTCTTACTATTGCTTAAGCATAAATGAAATTTGAATTCAAGTCACCATCCTCCATCCATTGCATTTTTGCTCCCTGCTTCCACCAGGTACTAAGTCAGCCAAGTGTTGAATTGAGTTCATTAACCTTGGATTTCAACAAAAGCATTCCCTGCTCTGACAATCCTCCTTCACTGGCATCAGCTTCTTGTAATTCAAGAATTTCTTTTTCGAGAGTCTCGTTCAACTCATACAAGTTCTTATGTTTAGCTTTACTCCAACAGAATAAAGTCTTAAGAGTTCTAGAAAACTTTTTATTGAGAACTTTTGTAGCATCTCTCTGTAAAGGTTTCTTCCAGTGGAAAATAATAGAATATGGAGCAGGAAATGTTGCCCACACATCTTCAAACCTCTTTGTAGTACTCCTTCGAACACCTGAAGAGAATATTTTAATCATAATAGGGTAATGGTCCATAGCCACTCTAGCCAAATATCTCACAACCACCAACTTCAAAAAATTTACTGCAGCAGAATTGAAGATACATTGATCCAATCTTTCTAAAATTCTAGCTCCACCACACTTATTGTTGCACCAAGTGTACTTAGGACCAACAAAACCAACCTCATGAAAGTCACAATTCCTCATAAAAGAGTACATATCTAGAGGGCCTTGAGAAAGAACAAACTTTTTACCACCTCTCTTATTTTCTTGAGACAAAATGCAATTGAAGTCATCTCCCACCACAATTGCATTTTTTCTACCTGAAATTGACTCCAAGAAATTCCACAAGCTCCTTCTTTATAACAATCCCTACTTCCATAAACTGTAGCTACCACCTATACTCCTTTATTAGCAATATTAAGTTCACCCACTATAACTTGAGAAGGTGCTTCAATAACTGAAAATGAAGCAATATCTGATCTCCAACAAATCATGATACCACCAGATAACCCCTCCACAAGAAAAAGGAAGAAATATCACTTATCTCCAATAAAGCTCTTGAATTCAAGACCATCCATTGAAGAAATTTTTGTTTCAACAAGGCCCATAAAAAGAGGACCATAATCTTTCACAATCTTCTTCAAGTATTGGGAGGCTTCATTTTTCCTAGCCCCCCTACAATTCCAAAAGATAATGGAAGTCATTTTAGAATGAAAGTGGGATTAGTCCCACTAACCTTCTACTTAACCAAATTACTTTTTTTACTCCCAGACATCAAGCCAACATTACCTAGCAATCTTAGTTCTTTTTGTAATTTAAACTTGGCCACATTCGAATTGATCCCTTCCACCTTATTTGGTAGATGAACACATTCTTCCCCTTCCTCAACCAATTCCCCATATTCTCTATCATTCATTACAGGATCACTAACATCCAACTTAGTCTTCATATTTCCTTCAACAATATATGTGTCAAGTAGCTTAAACATATTTACATTTGTTGGGATAGCAAGATTCGAATTAAAGGAATCCTTACCAACAACACCAGTTGGAGTATCCATATTCTTCAACAATCGATCAACTGATTTCTCACTAATCGAATCAGCAGTCTTCAAATTTGTACCAACACCTTCATTTAATTGTTTCGCATACACTTGTTCTTCCTTAGTGATATTCGGCAATGCATCAGTAATTTCCCGAGAGCTATCTATCATATCCAGCCCATTTCCAACCAAGAGTTTTTATTGAACTTTTTTGACAAACACCTGAGAAGGTTTCTTCTGAACAGTTCTAAAATTAGCAGGAATTCTACTTTTTTTCCTGCAGTTAACATGAATCCAAGGACCATATGCCTCTCCTTTAACTCGTTCCATTGGCTCATACTTCTCCACATTAGCAACTTCTGGATTTGATTTCTCCAAACAGTCATTAGAAATAGAACACTTCTCCACATTAAACTCATTGATTAAGTGACCAATTCTACCACAGTTGAAACAGAAAGTTGAAATCTTTTCATATTTCAACATTTGAAAAAATCATACATTCCTTCCCTCCACCCAAACACCCAAAGGAAGCTTCTTGTCTATTGCAACACATACACAAACCCTTGCATACTCTCCTCTTCCCCATCAGAACATATTTCCATCTATCAGCAGAGGTGTTCTGACTATAGAAGCAATTCTTGCAATATTAATTTCATCCCAACAATAAAGAGGTAAATGCGGCATCCTCACCCAGATAGGAGAAGTTAAACCCTTTAAAGAAGTTGTTGAGAAATCAGGAGCCAATTTATCTATGCCCACAATATACCCACTCACAAACCATGGGCCACATGACAATACATTATCCATTGCCTCGGAAGAGAAAACCAAATATAGTACCTAGCCTAAACCCATTATTGCTAGGTGGTACTTTCCAAACTGCATCCATTGCCTGCGTAATTCTTCAAAAATTACCAGAACTGGAATATTCTTTCCAAACACCTTCACCACTACCGAAAACTTAAGTCTTTCAGGATTTGCATTCACACTTGGTTCATATAGTTTAACAACCACGCCATCATCTGATAAAATTGATTCATCTTTGGAAAAATTGATTCTAATGTTAGGCCATCTCGCCCAAGGATTACCTCATGCCTGTACTCCAACTTTATCTTGCATTGGAGACTTCCCATCCCAACCATTTTCTTGAGCATTTCCACGAACACCAACCATATTATCCTTAACCTCCACTCCAGAGGAGGCTTCCTTATTATTCCCAATACCAAACCTGTTGACAATCAGGTTCATATTTAAAGATGACAAAGCTTCAGAGTCATTCTGCCTTCTCAACAAAGAGTTACTACCAATCACATAAGGTGTTTTGAATGTCACTCCATCATCAACTTGTTTACCTTTACCAATGATAGGAGAAAGCATCTTAGAACTGATCGAAATAGGTTCTTTGATCACCAAATGGTCTTCTTTGAATGGCTTCATATGAACATATTCCAAATGTACCGATCGAGAACCAAGTACAGTCAGAACAGAAGAACTTCGAAGACTAGGGACGGCCGCCGATGGATTCCCATCCATACATGGAAGATCCACCAATGATAGCATGAAGGGAAAAAAAAAAAAAATCTCTCTCTAAAGCTTGGAATGGCTCCATAAGCACTTGGAATGAGTTGGCACATAAAATTCTAGCTAACTATTTTCCATTTTCCAAAATTGCCAAGCTTAGGAAAGATATCACTTCCTTTTCCAAATTTAAAGGAGAGTCGGTCTATTAAAGTTGGGAAAGATTTTAGGAGATTCATAGGAAATGCCCTCACCATACTTTACTCGATCGGTTTGTTATTCAAACTTTCTATAACAGAATGGTAGGTTCCCTTAGGTTAATCATTAATGTTGCGGCTGGAGGATCTTTAATATCTAAGTCATTTGATGAATCTGATATATTAATTAAGGAGATATCTACAAAATAATTTCCATTTACCTCCTGATAGGATGAATCCTAATAGAGTAGATGGAGTGTATGAGTCAGATGCCTTATCTCTTCATATTTTTTCATCTTTTGGGTACTAATAGTTATTTTGAATATCTGATTGCTCTTTTCCTTCTGCTAACCCTAACTTGAATTAATTTAAGGATATTACTAAGCTCACTAATTCCATAGTCAAGTTTATAATGATTTTCATAATTTAATCTACACACTCCCTTTCTCTAAACTCAATCATTTAATCTTCAAATCATTAGTCTATAATTATGTGTATAGTTTTTAATTTCAAATTGAGATAATAACTTGGATGATTTTTTAGTTAATTAATAAGATTTTTAAATTGAAAATTATGGTTCTTTATTCATCCAAATTATCACCTAGAGTTTAATATTATTCATAATTTTAAATAATTTATTATTATTATTATTTATTTTGCTGAATAAGCAATCAAAGTGCTAGCATTATGTAGAGGATAATTTCAACAGTTGAGAAATACTAGAGCTTTTCATAAAATGTAAATTGAACTAACAAAACATTAACATAAAAAAATCACTACATAAAAATTAACATTACAATATATTACAAGAAACTAAGCATTCTTTTTTCATTAAGAATGATACAAAGTCTAGAAGACAATAAGATTCACCTACATCACTAAAACATAAAATCAGCCTCCATATCACAATAACATCTTACGCTTTCATAGTCATCCACAATATTACATCACTACGGGGATCTCCTCCAACAAGAAGAAATGAAAAATAAAAGAAAGTAGAAAAGAAAACACCAACAACAACATAAACTACTTTCTCATCTCTCTTTATCCTACAAGCAAATCAATAATAAAACAAGGAAAAGAAAACAATAACCAACGTCACTCTGAATCTTTTTCTTCCTCCTCCTTATCATCATCATCATCATCATCATCATCATCATCTCCACTAATAGATGGATACCAAACAAAAGACTCAAATAGTGGAGTAGAAGGAAATTGAAGTTGATCATGATTTTTAATAGAAGAACTCCTCTAAAGCATTCCACTAATGCCTCATTGAAATAAGAGGTATAGTAATAATGCCACTCCTACATGTTTGCAATATGAGCATGCCAAAGGCTGCTATCATCCGAAAAATTACTCACCCTATTAATCTGCTCTCTTACTCAACCACCTGCACACCTAAGGGTATTGGTGTCTTAGCATTCCTACTCTCATTGGGCCTGCTGGTCAATCTGGACTAACTAGGTCCAACCCCCTCCTCAATATTTATTCTGTTAAAACTCTCTATTTTTTTTCTTTATGAGAGCAAAAATAAGAAATAGTTACTCTTCATAGCATCTCCTCTTACACTAATAACAGCATCTAGAGCATAAATAAGTGAGGGGTGTCCTAAAACTATAGTAGTGTCCCTAATGATATACATAAGGGAAGAATAAATAAGCTTACCTATGTTAATAGAGAGACCCGTATGAATGGAATAATTGAAAATAGACCAGTCCCTAGTAACTTCACTAATGCTTCTACTTGACAAAAGATGAGTAGAATTGAAACAAGGCCATACTTTTGAATCTTGGGCCAATTAGGTGGCTAAAAAATTATTTGCTTTACCATTTCTCTCCTTCCATATAGCCCCACTCTAGTGTTCACAAACCAAACTTAAAATCTCCCAAAGTTCAATGGGTGCCAAACTAAAATCCTAATAATATTCATCCTTTTTATCCCTTAACTTATAAGGATGGTTAATAAATGAGGGATTGAAAGGAACCCACTTAACCCAGATATGACACTTTTTATTTTGAGCTTCCTTAGCATTAGAAAAAAATTCTCAGATCCATTTACAATAGCAGTAAAGGTTCTTTGTAAAGGGTTTTCCAACCCTGGTTCATAATCATTTGGATTACTAATCTACTTGGGTTTTTGACCCCTTGCTCAAGAATGACTTGCTTTATGGCAAACAAATGAATGGTGCTATTGGTGGAGTGGTAATGCAAATGATTTTGAAGCAAGGTTAGGAAACCATTTGCAAAGAACCTTTTGTTGTTATTGTAAATGTAATGTAAGAGTTTTTCTCCAATGTTAAGGAAGCCCAAAATAATAAGAGTTATATCCATGGTAAGTCGGTTCTATTAACCTCACTTTTTAATGAAGTCATTATTCCTATATCAAACATCAATCTTCATTCATCAATCATTTGAACCATACATCAAATCCTAAATCAAATCCAGTGCTATGTTTTGGCATAGTACCATGATCATTGACACATAAAATTATCACTTGACAATCACCCTTGATTGTCATTTAATCATCTGATCTATCACTTGACACTCACCAAATAATTTTTAGTTATATGATTATTGCAAAGCTAAATTCCTCCAATCATTAACATCCATTGATAATTCAATACTTAAATCTTAATCAAGCCTTAAATCCATCAGTTGAAAGTCATTAGTAATAGTCAGCTGACCACCTTTTCAGTCACTGATGATCATCAATGTTTGTTATCAATCTAAACATTTCAAACTCTAAATCCTCCTAAATCATGGACTAAATCAAATCTAAATCCAATCCAACAACTAAACTCATTGACATATCAAAACTCTAAAATCAAGTATCAGAACCAAGCCCAAAATCCCTTGGTCCATAACCTATTTTTGAAGAAATTTCCATCACCTTGAAACCTGAATAAATGACCTTAGATTCCTGATCTATCACTTGCATATTGATTAGGCATGCCCCTAAGGTCAACTGCATCAGTTTGAATGTATGTTTATATCCCTAAACCCTAAAACTGGATATATTTCCGTAGATTGTAAAACTATTAAATATTTATATCCAATGCCACTTGACCGTGGATGCCTCTCCAAATTCATTGACCATGAGCATCATCACTAGTATGATGCATTAAATTAACATTGAACCTTGGATGACTATGGTTGACCATAAAACCCCAAAACCCTAAACCTTGGAAATTGAATTTTCATTAAACCTCAACATGGCTCAGTCAAACCAAGTCATGCAACCTTCTCCAAACATATCCAGAAAAAAAATTGGAGTGCATTACATGCACAAAGACCAAATTGTTATTTCACCCATTTAAACTATATTACATGCATAGAGATCCAGCTAAAAATTGGGACCACCTCCAACAAATCCTAAGCATTATTTAAAATACATTAAACCAAGTTCCAACCACTACAAAAAATAATGGTTATTAGGGCACCTTAAAGTGCCATAATATGTAAATATTAGGGCATATGATTTATTGGGGCATCAAACAATGGCGTCATTTCTGTGGCCATTTGCATAGGGTTAAGGGCATCATTATTTGCCCTAAAAACAAAACTTTCATGACATATAATTTTGATGGCATAATATCCTTAACGACACTTATATGGTGCCCTAGTAGACAAGATTTTATAAGACCTTCATATGATGGAATTTGTGAATAAATACAACAAATATTATGTGTCATAACAGGTTAACTTTCCTAACACATTTATTTGATGGAATATATTTAATAATAAGGCACATTTAAGTTGCCCTAAAATATATGATTTCCCAACACTTAAATTCAATGAAATAATTTTAATATAATGATATTATTATGTGCCTCAACATATGCTATATCCAATATAAATTACATTCAATTATTAATTAATTATGCTGACTCATAATATTTCAATTGCAAATAATTTATCTCCAATCAAATTTCTAAAAATCTCACGTACATATGAGAGCTTACATAAGATACTTTTCTTCAAATAAAAAAAATATTTCATAAATATAAAATTACAAATATTTTCCACTTAAATACAATAGAAATTATACTTCAATTTTCATAAACATATATAATCAATCTATTATAATAAATGTCTTCACAAAACATTACACGAAAATTCCAAAAAAAATGGCCCTTATCATGAGTGTGATTTCTTTTCACAATAGCAACCAAGTCTTGGGATCAATATTTCCACACTTAATTGTCATCCACTCTAGGTTGCATTTGAAAAGACAATTTGGAATCTACTTTGACATCACGATGCACAACACCTTGCCAAAATAAGGAAAATAAACACATATCTGAATTGTGATGCCAAATGTGCAAAGCTTTATTTCATATAGCTTACCTGCTTATGCAAGCTTGCTAGTGCTTTGACCATACAACAGTCATACCATTGGAGCTCAAATATACCAATTTCTTTCTATAAAATCTGGAATAAAAGATTAATATTAGTATATTTATATTGTGTTGCATCATGATAACCTCTTGACCAAATGAATTATTCCTCAAGTCTATCATGCTCAACATGTTCTATAATGAAGCACTATGACTCTCCAATCTTAAAAGAACATTCATACTTAGTCACAAAGTTGAGTCCTCTACATCACAACAAACCGACTTGTTAAGTGCTGATATACATCTTAAGAAAATTTAAACTAACCTCTTTTATCAATTGCCAAAATCGTTCCAACATCTTCAACTCATTATAGACATGGTGTGAATAAGCATTCGCATGAGGACCTGAGAGGGCAAAACAATCATATCAGAATCAAATAAGCATTTCTAACACATCTAAAAGACTACATATTCCGACAAAGCAAATGATAAGTAAAAAATCAACAAAAAAAAGATACGATGCAAAACATCACAACCATAGAGATTGAAAAAATGTGATCAAATTATTAGAACTTAAATAGTGTTAGCTTGAAATTACTCTAGTATAAGAAAACTAATAAAATATGTATGGATTGAAGCAAAAAAAGATCAGTATAAGACACCAAAAATTATGTCTGATTAACATGAACAATGCATGGCCACAAAAACTTTCATCTAAACTTTCAGTGTCTTATTTCTACATACTTCAGTACAAATAAAAAGATACGCTGACAAAAGGCAAAACAGAAGAAGCATAGTCTATGACAACTCAATTGGAAAATGATGAAATTTCCTGATACTGAAGATAATGTTTAGATATAGATAGGGCTATTAACAATCCAATCTCAAGCTGATTTAACCCAATGAATTATAAATTTTATTCAACTTGATTGAATATCAATATGCATTTAAATTATTAGGAATAATCAATATTTAAGCCTGCAGGGAATGATACACCAAATATAAACATGATATAAAAATTTAAAGACAAATAATGTACATTGCAACATAATAAAAGTTTTAAAAGCTAATCAATTACAACAAAGACATAAGAAAATTGGGTTGCATCCCAAGCCGCACTAAGTTTAGGCCTTTTGATTGCTATAAATATCCATCAACCTTTGTTTGATCTTTGTACGAAAGCTATATATGTGCTGTCTAACAAGACAATTTCTATATTTCTGGTTCTGGTTTGCTGAAAACCAAAAATAGAAATCAATGTTTATTTTTTGTGATGCAGTCTTCAATAAATTCTGCATAGCAGTAAGTTGTTGTTTTCTATTTCAAAAAGGCTATAAATAGCAAACATAATCTATCCCTATTGTAAGTTCAGATAGCCACTGTTAGTGTACTAGATTTGGCAGGTGATGGTTGGTGGCAGTCTTTGGCTCTGAAAAGCAGCTGCAGAGAATAATGATTTTGAGGGAATTTCAGCAGCTGTTTGGTCCTAGTTGGGCCTATTGACTATTGGAGAGGCAAAGAAGAGTGGATTTTTTTGGAGAATTCTAATTGAATTTTGAATTTGACTTCCAACTCTATATACTCCAGTGTGGAAGTATTAGAAAGGAAATGTGATAGTTCGACAATAACTTTGGTTGAAGGGGCTCAAAAATGACTAGTGAAAAGTTAAGCAAGCATCTCATGCACCACTCTGAAGTAATAAGGATGGATGATTTTATGCTAAAAGTTTTGATAATATTAATGATGATATATAAATAAAAATAACAAAAATAATAATTTAGAAAGAACTAATTTAAAAATATTCTATTCATCTTAAATTGATATATTTTGGTTGAGATAATCATAATGAGGCAGCATGCACACAGGGTTAGCATTGGAAGGTTGGCATAGAGGTTTGCATGGAGCACAAGCAATATATAGTAGGTTGGGACTTTTTGCATGTAGAAGTAGGTATCCACTTGAGGGTGAAGAAAGACCTACTGAAAGCCACCGAGAGAGGGAGAGAGGGACTCGTATGCTTCAACGGTGAATTAGGATATGACAGTTGCTTTAGGACATGATTCTTTTATTAAGGTATTCCAAGTATAAAGAAATATATAAGGTAGTAAAAAAAGTTTGAAATTTCAAACTGGAAGTAAATAAAAAAAAAAGAAATAGAAGACAAAATAATATAAAGCTAAGTAAAAAAATTACTTATTTCTTCCTACAGATTATCTTAAATATGCCTTGTGTACAAGAAATTCTAGGAATGAACACTGCAGAATCAAATAAAACTAAAAAAGTTATTACTGCAGCGTAATTTCTCATAACATATTATAGCACTTCTAGAATTCTTAATGTATTACCTTATAAACAGAAATAAAAACACATCCTTTTATCTTCAGAGCTAAATACTACAACCACAGTTGAACCAAACAACCGGAGTCCATAACTTTGTGCCCTCAGTTTCCAAGGTTAACTGGGAGAAGGTGGTGGCTATTAGCTGGGTTGAAGTTTGTGACTACAACAACTATAGTATTAGTTATAATCAGGGCTTCACTTGCATCCTAAAGAAAGGTTAGAAATTCAATAGAAGGTATCCATTAATCATACATGAATAAGAAAATAGAATTAAATCCCATTAGCAAACAAAAGTATTCAAGTATATGTCAAAATTTTCACCACCATATGCATTCATGCTATCATTGAGATGATCACTAATTTTAGATTTTCTTGTTAGAGTAATGCAAAAAGCATACATCCTCAAGATGAACTTTATAAATCTATGTTGTAAGTTGTAAAGAGCCCTCCTTGCAGAAACTCAATATAGTTTAAATGCACAGCCATCAGAGTTCTCCACTTTGAGCTTCCTCCAAATTCCTTTCACTTCTTGCTCCTCAACTAGTGAAAAAGAGAAAACCTACACACTAACTCTACAAAGGGAGCTATGGTTTTCATATAAAATCATTTGGCTACAATTTCTATCACAAATATGCTTACAGTTTTTAGTGATATATATTTCTAAACACGTGCTCATTTTGACATCTCCACTCACTTTTATGACTATGAATTAGACCTTCTCGGTTGAGAAATAGCACAAACAATACTCCAAAAAGTATCGAAAAAGAAAATGAGAAAACATTAAAGAATATTAGCATAAAGCCCAATCTTCATGCAGTAGAAAGCAAATAACATAAAAAATAACCATTACGAACAACCTGAATAAAATTTTTGCAAACATGTTCTAATAAGAGTTTTTGTTTCATGTTTCAATACTATATAAGAATATGCAAAAGAAGAAATCTAATGACGAAAGAGTAACTGTATAACCAAATTCTATCAACATATAAAAAATTTTATAGTATATGTAAGACTGTTCAAATCCAAGTAGACTCTTCAGAAATACTTCATGTTGTATATTAATCTTCTTCACGAAAAACCTGAATTTAATTAATTACACAAATATAAGTAATTTGATTATTTAATAAAAAATTTTAAAATAAAAAAATACTTACTAAAGCTTGAGGCCATGCAACATAAGTTCTAATTGCCTGTCTAATTATTGCTAAAGTACTATACCATCTAATCAAGTGTTCTTCCCAATTCACAGGAATGTTTATATTAACTGAACACCAATTTGGACCTAATGGATAGTTACCAACCCTCTGTGTAGGATCCATACTTTGAATATATCTAATTGCCATAGAGTAGAATCAAGAAGACTTTTGACTGCAACTTTAGTTCCAACCTATATATATGAAGTTTATATGATCTAACAAAAATTTGTAACAACATATAAAAGATCAAAATATGGCTGTACACGTTCATAAGTAAATAGTTTACTTTCTTGAATAAAAGTACTATTATTGAAAGAGTGTACATCACCATTTTGAGAATATTGAGTAGCACTTAATGGGGTGTTATTAGTAGCTTACTGTGTACTTTGCATATCCAACTTCATCGTAGCAATTGCCTCACCCTATTCTTGAACTTATTTTTCTATTTTTTTGAAAGCTTCCTTGTAACCTTCTATTAATTAATAAGCGCTACTTCGATTTGGGATTTCTCCCCATGCAATATAAGGAGTTACACTAAAACCATACATGGGAACTCTTCTGACCTTATCATTTCCAAGAACTTTTGAGAAAATATCATCTCTTCCAAAATATTCTGTTTGAGATGTTAGACTTCTTATTTCCTTAATTTTTTCCATCATATAATGAATATTAAGTCTTTCACGTACTTTTTTGTATAGTTTATAATTAATTTATGAAAAAATTTATTATCAAAACTTACCAAAGCTTAAGAAGCCTCAATGCTATTAGTAATTCCTTCTTTTATGTAACACTTTTCAATCATTTCAACTCTCGTTGGTTAGTGACCTATGCTTTTCTCCTAAATAATTAAATAAATAATGTAAAAGTTAATTAAAATAAAAGAATAATTGTATTCAAAATTTAAGTATAACACACACTGACACAAACATGTATATACATATAAAATTTACCTGATCTTCACGCACTTGATGGAAACTCCTTTCCTAGTTATGTTCATCAAACTTTTTTTTTTGACCTACTCTTTTTATTTCGTTCACTTATACACTGAACACAAATATGAATTAATAAAAAAATATAACATGAATAACACTCAAAAATTTAAAAGTTATGATAATATTCGTTTGATTCTTCTGAATTCCAATAGGATAGAAGATTTTTCCATTGATCTTTGAGTATCCTTTTTGGCACATTACATAGTTGTAATTCTGTAGACATTTTTGGGTCAAAATATCTAGATTTAACATATGCTTTCCAATTCCTCCATTTCTTCCCAATTAATTAAAGAACCCATACATCACAACCATGGGGAATCTCAAATTTCTCCTAAGAAAACAAAATATTTTTTTGTTATATCCAAAGAAATTGCTATTTTATGTATGCAACTAAAATCAAACAAAACAAGTAAGCATATTATAAAGATAAATACCTGAACAACTTCTAACATTTTTTTTAAAGACTTTATCATTTTATCCTAACATCTGATATCAATTGGTGCATGTTTCCCATTCTGAGCAATAGTTCCTAAAAACTTGACAAATAATGATTTATTTTGTCCAATAGGTTGACCATATTTGTTAAAATTAACAATAAGTCATTCTCCACCATGTTAAGTAGCATGATATCCCCAAATACTACACATATAAGTTGGACCTCTTTTTCATTTTTGGTCCTCATTACTTTTGCCTGTTACGAAAAAAATATCATAAAATTAAAATCTTGTAAGTAAGATAAATGCAAATGTAAAATAAGTATAGAAAGTTTTGATAATATCTTAAATAAGAGGCAGACTTGCAACATAATTTTCAATGGTATTTGTTGGAACATCTATTTGAACTTTAGTTTGTTCTCTACATCTTGTATTTCTAACATGTGTTCTAATGTGTGGTGACATTTCTTAAAAATCATTGTAAAACATATACATGAGTAGAGTTTAATAGAGGATAAAAAATACAATTTGTCACCCATGTTGCTCACATAATCTATGGAGAAAAAAAAAGTGTAAAATATATTTAAAAAATTATAAGGTTCACTACATCAAAACAAAATGCAACCTTTAGATAAATACACATAAGAAACACATAAGACCAAAAAATGAAACATAGTAATTAGATTGATATAATGATCTAATGATTTAAGTATAAGAAAATGGTTTTACATTACAAAATAAATAGCACACAAATCAATTACTCTAGTAGAATGTCATAAACTTCATCTCTAGTCCACTGAACTTCATCATCAATAAAATACTGTTGAGTAGAAGTCTCACTTTGCAAGTAGTCATCAACATCTGTGTCTACGTGAAGTTATCAATATTACACCTTGGTGATGTTGTAACAACAATATACCATATAGGATCAATAGGATCGTCTACCTAAAAAACTTGTTGAACTTGAGAAGTAATCACAAAAGGTTCTTGATGTCACTTAATTTTATTGAAATTTGTTAAGATGAAGCCATCCTCATCCTCCTTCAGTCTCTTTCCTTTAGAAACCCAATCGCATTCAAATAAAACAACACTTCACTCTGCTGTGTATTCCAACTTAATTATATTTTTTAAGATCCCATAGTATGTCAAATTACTAGAAATAGGGTTATTATCTTTGATACTAGCGAAGCTTGAAGTTAGAGCTTTAACCATCACTCCACAATTTTGAGTTTTTCTTTTTTCATCAAATCTGCAACATGAAATCTCAAACCATTTATAAGGTACTTTTTGTGTAGAGTGACAACATTGAACAGACCTCTAGCTAAGTGCCTCAAATCAGTAGAAATAGTATCATCCTTCCATGGATCAATTGAAGAAATCTATTAAAATAAAATAGATGTAATTAGTAAAAAAATTTCATGTAAAGTCTGTTAGCATCGTAATACTAACCTTATTAGCAAACCAAGAAACAAAATCCTCATTATGCACCCATTTAGCTTCATGCTTTCCATAATAAGACCTCTTTTGTCTTATTATTTCTTTAACTGAAGAGTAATGTTCACTGTATGTAATAATAAAATTTATTAGAATATAATAATAGTATTTATATAAAAAATGAAAATATGTATTCTTCAACTAATTATTTTCTACCTAACATATGACTCTATTTTCTCACAATTGAAAAGGACATATCGATGTGCTTTTATGAGTGTTTCATCATTGAAGATCTTGAGCTCTCTCTTTCCAAGTACCCGACCATTTGTCACGAAGATATTAAGTCCTTCATTCAAAACATTCTCATCCAATTCATTTCTTCCAAGTTGATTATGCCTTGTTTTCACATGCTCAACAAAATATAAAGAGCAAAATGTTAAACATTCCTCTGCAATATAGCCTTCTGCAATTGATCCCTCTGGATGACTTCTATTGCAAACATATGACTTTAACTTCTCCAAAAATCTAAATTTTTTTTGATAAATGATATTAATTTTTTATTAAAATTACACATGATAAAAGAAATAATGATACATGAGATAATTACTAACCTCTCAATAGGATACATCCAATGATAATGTATAGGACCTCCAATCCTTGCCTCGGTGGCCAAGTGAATTGTTAAATGGACCATGATATCAAAAAAAGTAGGAGGAAATATCTTTTCAAGCTAGCAAAGTGTAATTGTGATTTCTTTTTCCAATCTAAGAATCTCAATTGGAAGAAGAGCTTTAGTGAACAAGCCTTGAAAAAAATGACTCAGTCGAATTATAGGAGATCGAATCGACTTAGGCAAGACTCATCTTAAGCATAATGGAAGCAATTGTTGCATAATTATGTGCTGATCATGGCTCTTTACTCCAAGTATTTTCACTGGTTTAAGTTGCACTCGTCTTGAAATATTAGATGCATATCCATCTGGCACTTTAATACTTTTCAATACTTTACATAAGATTTCTTTTTCTTTTATGTTCATAGTGAAGCATGCAGCAGGTAAATAAGTATATCCAGATGAAGTACAATTAGGGTGCAATGTAGGGCATATGCCCATTTTGTCCATGTCTTTGCGTGCATTCAAATTTTATTTTATCTATCCATTAACATCCAACAATGTACCCAAAAGCTTATTACATATATTCTTTTCAATATGCATAACATCTAAGTTATGACGTAAAAGATTTTTTTCCCAATATGACAACTTGAAAAATATACTAAACTTCTACCAATTATAAGGCAAATTAGGATTAGCATGTGTTTTCTTTCCAAACTTCACATTTATATTTCTTAACATATCAACAATTTTGGATCCATTAATAGGTGGTGGTATTGTCCCATGTTCTTCACAACCATTAAAAGATCCACTATCTTTTATATAAGGATGATTGTGATCTAAGAACCTCTGATGTCCCATATAGCATCTCATACGACTAAAATGTAACCACTCAGAACATGTATTTTCCTAGCAAATAGGGAATGCAAACTTTCCCTTTATACTATAACCTAATAAGTAAGCATAACATGGAAAATCATTTATAGTCCATAATAATGAAGCTCACATTTGAAATTTCTCCTTACAATGTGCATCATAAGTCTGCAAACCAATTTCTCATAATTCTTTTAACTCAGCCATAAGTGGTTGTAAATAAACATCAATATCATTTCCAGGTTGAGTTGGTCCAAGAATAAGCAAAGAAAGCATCATGTATTGTGATTTCATACACAAGTTAGGTGGCAAATTATGTCATCAGTACAACAAGCCAAGTACTATGAGTTGAAGTCATTATCTTAAATGGATTAAATCCATCTGATACTAAACCCAATCGTACATTTCTAGCACCTGTAGCAAAATTTGTATCTTGGTAGTCTAATTGCTGCCATGCTGGAGTGTCAGCCGGATGCCTCATGCTACCATCTTTTATGTAATCTTCTTTATGTCATATCATATATGATACAGTCTTAGATGACATGAATAATGTCTGTAATTATGATGTTAATGGGAAGTGCCACATGACTTTTCCTGCAACCTTTTTATTTTTTTTACTTGATATATCTTTTGAAGTGCTATCTTCTGCAATCCAGCTTGACTCATTACAAATATTACATTCATTCTTAAATTCATGAGGACCTCAATATAAAATGCAGTCATTGTGACATGCATCATATTTTTTATAACTTAAACCCAAATCTTAAATTATCATCTTTGTCTCGTAATAAGACTTTGGTAGATGAATATCTTCAATTACCTCCCTTAACAAGTCAAGCAACATAGTAAATGATTTCTGAGTCCAATTACCAAGGCATTTAAGTTGAAGTAGCCTAAAAAGAAAATTAAGTTTTGAGAAATTTTTACATACATGAAATAATTCTTGTTGTGAGTCACTTATCAACTTATAAAATTTTGCAGCATCTGCATTTGGTTTAATAATTTCATCTTGTTCAAAGGTAGTATTACTTTCAAACCCAAATGCATCATTTAATAGCTCTTCCATGTACTCATTAACATCATCAACAATGAGGGAATGTTATCCAATATCATTTGTAAATGAAGTTTCTCCATGAGCAGTCCAATTGTAATATCCAAGTTTCAATCCTCTCCAAAGAAAATGAGCTTCAACATCATCTCTTGTCCTACAATGCCATTTCCACATTCTCTACATTGGCATAGTATCATTCCACTTGAACTTCCATTACTAAATGCAAAATTTAGAAAGTTTTTAACTCCTTTAAAAACCGTATTACTCCTTGAACAATACTTCCACCTTCTATCCATTTCCATATAATAACCTTCATATAGCAAAGGAGAAATGAATATTAGAAATCATGAGAGCTAGCGGATGCATATTCAAAGGGTTTATAGTAAACTATTTGATTTGCATTATAAATAAATAAGTGATCAAGCAAGGGGTAAAAAACTCTTCATATAAAAATAAAATCTTATATAATAACATTGATAATAAATTTTACCAAATCATAGTCTAGTCTTTTAAAGATGGGATTGAAAATTTTTGACAGGTGATCCTGAAAAATAATAAGGCACAATCTTGAAGATAAGTTGTTGTTCGAATATGCAAATTCATAATATAATGGAAGGATTGGTTCTTTCCATGTAAGTGAAAAGTTGGGAATGTTTATTATTATGATGGAAACTTTATTAATTCACCGAAGTAGTACATCATAGGTTTGAGTGAGAGGGAAGTAAAAAGGGAGAATATTCTAGGGAACTATGTGTAGAAGCTGGCACTACAAGTTGAGAGGAGAAATAAGACCATTGCTCTCTTCTCTCATTAAACCTAAGGCTTTGTTTGTGGAAAAATGTTGGGAGATGATGGTCTCTATAGAGTATAAAAAATAAGTTCCTACGCTATGTCTCACTAAAACTTATCAACTTGCTTATGATCCATCCACTGATCACATAGTGTCTTGAGAAGAAGAAGCTACTAGCTTTGTGGTGTGGAGACCCCAGAGTTTATGAGAGATATCCTTCCCAATTACTTCAAACACAACATCTAAAGCTTTGTGAGGTAAATCAACACCTATGTAAGTTTTTCATTGCAAACTTATGCTAAATTTTTAGAACAATGTCTCCTTACCTTTTGTTGTTAAACATAAAACTTATTCAAATGTTATCTTAGGTAATACATGAACTGTTTAAGAATAGTTTTTGTAGGTAGTTCACTAGAAATTTCTTCTGAAATGAACTTCGAGTCTCCATCACTCTCATGTTGATAACTTGAATAAAGAAATGTTCTCACATTCATAGTTTTCATTAATTTTGTTCCAAGTGAGCTTTTCTAGCAAATAAAAAAAGATGTAAGCTAGTTTTTTTCTTGCATTCAGTGTATTAGCACAAAATGAGATTCTATTTAAATATTAAGTTTTAGTCAAATTCTCAAAATTTGTCTTTTAAACAATTATATGTCCGAGGCTTTTCGGGGGCAGCGCCCCCCGGAACAAATTTTCAGTTTTAAGGGTATTTTTAGTTTATCATTCCCTAAAAAATAACTAAGTATATTTTTACTTGTAAGGGTATTTTTAGTTCATCGTTCCCTAAAAAATAAAAAGGTATATTTTAAGAGGAAATACAACAATGTTCAAGTATTCATTACTAGGCGAACAAAAGATGCGGGCACGATAAGCATAACTTATCGCACGATGTCTTCTTCGTGAAATCGCTGTTAATTAGCGTGAAAAGAGTATGCCTTAATAAATATTTCTTAAGGCACTTAAATAAAAGTGTCTTAATATATATTTCCTTAAAAGTTAATTTTTTTGTAGTGAACCCTTTGTCAACTCGGGTTAACCAAGTCAACTTAGGTTGACTAAAGGACCTTTTTAGCCCATAAACATTCAGTTTGTACTAAATGACCCCACCAAACATTAGGACCAATTATAACATTTCCAAAATATTATTTGGAATGAATTTGACCCACCTTTGACCCTTGATCAAACCTGGTTGACAAAGCTAACCATTGTTGACCAAAACCTACCACTTACATTTTTAAAATTACAAAAGTCTAGATTTTGACCTCATTATTAAACCAAAGTCTGGGGGATGGCTCCTTAGATCCTCATGAGTCATCTAAAAAGGTTTGAGCCAATGGGACCATCAGGTTTGACCAATATGGTTAAATCAAGTGCTAAAAATAGTGTTTTCTTGATTTAAATCATTATCCTTATCAAAATAAAATTTGAAAACTATTATAACTTGTGTGTATTAATCACATGCACACTCCTCAAGAGTTTCAATCCATGGTTTTACCTGGTTTAAAATTATGGGTTGAACCAACCTCTCTAAAGCCCATATTTTTTGATCCTAGATCAATGCAGACCAATTTAAACCCAACTAAATGCTTGCATGCACTCTAGAACCTTCTCCCTATAGGTAATGTCAAGCTCAGGCCACAGGGGCTACTGATAAGGCAATAACCTCCTAAACAATCTCTGTCTATTGATTAGTTCAATCCTAACTCCCTCAATAACCAACCATGTGCTTTCATACTCTCTAGAATGTTTGTTGAGCTTCCATTAATCAGTCCAAAACTTATTTGGATGTGGGCCATGGCTTAGGTGCAAAGATCTTGGTATCCTATCAATACCCCCTCTTCACTTAAAGAAAGGGTTAACAAATCTGATTCCCTGCTCTATAACTAACTCCTTATCTCTCTCATAGCTTCCTCTGCCCTCCCATAGTTCAAGAAGACCCCAAACTAGTAGGAGAGAGAAAGAAAGAGAGAGACTGAAGAATTCAAATTCAACTTCTAATCTAGTGGAAATCAATCCTTCGAGCCTTCCAGGAATACGAAGAGAATCTTTGAAACTCTCCAACAAGCCCACCATCATGAAAATCCATCCAAATGTTAGTGAGTTATCCCCTCATAAATTTTAAACTACAAATTTAAATTTCTCCTAGATCTCAATGCATGGAGTCTTAAAACCCCAGGGAATACAAGATTAGTTTACCATAATTCTCTATTTAAAATTTCTTCAAATTTGGACAATTAGATCAAAAGTTATCAGCATTTAAAGATATACTTTAAATTTAAACAAAATCCTGTGATTCAATTTGAGACACCCGATCGACCGATTAAATACCGCAGATCAAATTGCATGTGTGTGTGTCTTCCCTGGGATTAAAACATGCACTACCCAGATTAAACCATGGGCGATGTGATCACATTTGAGCCACTAATCCTTCAGTATTTTGATCTGATGGTAGAATCATAAATTTGACGTGGTTAAGTGGATTCACCATATGCTATTGTGTGTCTGAAGGCTATCAATATCATGCCAACCATTGCCAATGTTTAGGAATGATTATGTGCCAATTGATTTTGAGTATAAATGAATTAAATAATTCATTTAAATGCTTAAAATTTCAATTAATCATAACAAATCTATTTTAAATGCAAATTGAGTTTTCTTGGGCCTGTTGAAAGCTCTTGACCTTGCTATTTTTTAAAAATAGTTTCATAACTTTTTTACCAAAGGATGGTGATATAATTAGAGTTGTTTGGTATACAATTTTCCTAAACTTCATAAGATCCAATAGACAAATTGATCTCAAATTTGGATGGTGCATCTTAGGAAGCATCCTTAACCTACCCTAACTTTCTTAGATCATGATTTGATCAGGTTTTCTATAATTTAAAATATCAAGCTTATGGGTCCATTTTAGACCCATAACTTTGAAAATTCATAGCTATCCATGCACATAAAATTTTTTTTTTATTTTTCTTTAATATGTTTATATGTATGTCAGGGTAAGTTTGCCATGATTTCACCCAAATCCAATAAGTCTAGCATCCTAAAAAATATCACCTAAGCTATAGATGTATTTAGGTTTGGTGATTCATTTTTCAAACAAGGTAGACTTAATGTGCCTAAATTTAGTGGGATTGAATCACATGTATTCATTTACCTATGTTTCAAATTTCATTGCATTTGGAGGTCATTTGGTCTGTCATTTAGTGAACCCAAGATTTATGTACATAATTGACCTGGGATCTTTAAAAATTCATAATAAATCCATTTTTAATCAAAAAATTATATTTAATATATCAAAATGCTCAGAATTAAAAGCTTAATAGAGGAAAAAAATAGCCACTTAAAATTCACCCAAAATAAAAAGTTTAATAATTAAGAATATCTAAAAATTAATTAAAATAAATAATTAAAAATATATATAAAATATTAAAAACATTTTAAACACTTGAAATCATCTTTATTAGTCATTACTGACATTTAGAAAAGATTTCTAGAGGTTTGGAGCAGATTCAATACAAAAATAAAAGAAATATGCTAATTAAAAAATTAAATAAATCCATTAAATCATCAAACTTGTAAAATCCATAAATAATTCCAAAAGAATTCAAATATAGCCAACTCAATGACATTCTACTCGTCTCTGGATCTAGTATTTATGAAAATTATAAAAGCTCTCAAATTACTATAAATCAAGATGTTAATTATTTGGTCAAATTTATTTCACATAAATAATATAAACTTGTAAAATTCATAACTAATTACACACAAATCAAAATCTTGTAAACTCAAAGTACTTGAATTCATAATTAGATCTAGTATTTATAAAATATATAAAAATGTTAAAAATCATTGAAAATTAAAATGTCCAGAATGGCCACATATTGAATGCATTAAAATATGAAAACTCAATAAATCATAAAAAATAGTAAATCATTAACCTAATGAATTAAATCAGATAACAAAAGTAAAATAAATAACCAACACTCTATTATTAAAGGTTTTAGGCTAGACTAGCTCGAACAATGGGCTAGGTATCCTAAGGAAGCCTTGGTCATCGTGGCCATTGTGAGAATGCCACGAATAAATTTGACAGAATATAAATATTGAAATTATTAATTTAATAAATTATCATTCAACCAATCAAATTAAATTAATTTGAAAATCAATAATAAAATATTTATTCATTTTAGCTTCTATACCCTTATGCTTTATTCCTTTCAAGAGAGCAAAGGTATATTAGATTGAGAAGCTTTAAAAACCAAATAACTTAGTTAAAATGAACGACTCTATGTTATCCATCTACCCTAGTTTTGGAGGACTAGTAGTATTACAAATATAATCCTAGGACTTGCTGGTTAATAGCTTCTAGCACGAAGAAGTTGTTGAGTTTTATGTTCTACAAAATCTAAAATTCATAATTATAACAATTAATCCTCTTTAGAAAATAATTTTAAATGTCTAAATTTTGAAATACTTAAATTCAAACCACTCTGTAAAGATCTTAAACAAATTAAATCAATTATAGACATATTTCAATTAATAACACATAGGACCCATCCAAGCCACGTAGCCTTCTACACACACTTAGATGGCTTGCTAAGACAACTAACTCTAGCCTAGGTTAGGTCGATGATTTTATTTGGTTTGGTTGGAGTGCCTTTCCTAGAGGGTACTCATATTTGTGTGTTCATTTTCTATACTCTCGATGTCATATTTTCTTTTTATTGATGCACAAGAGATCAGAGTGAAATGTTAGAGCCGTGTAATTTTATTTCAATTTAAATTTTTGTATATATATATTACTATTCACATTTAACCATTTCATGTGTGCTTTGTTATAACTATTTTTTAATATTCATACAATAGTATAATTTATTTAGGAAATGATGTAAAGCAAAAAGTAAAGGCAATGATGTAAATATTTTAGATTATTGTATAACTAGATTGAGTTGTGTAGTGTTAAGAGTTATAAAAGATTGAAAATTATATATATATATATATATATATATATATTATAAAGTCCTGATTATTAAGTTTTCTAAACTATGATTCCTTAATTCCTAGGATAGAGCCTATCTAATCTTGCATTCATAAGGCAATTAATTGAGTTTAGGATTATTAGCTGGAAGCTTACTCTAAGTGTAAGACAGGATTGTATACACTCCCTTAATCTCTACACATTCCTATTATATTATATTATTTCAAAATCCAAAATCTAATTCTAAATTTTCAATGCAATTAAATAATTTATAATATAAAGCTTGTACATTGAAATCTTGTTAGCCCAATCATTTCTTTATATCTATATGTATTTGAAAATCTTTATTCTTCATTTTAATTGAGAGTATTCTCTTAGGAAATGTAATTATCCATAGGGACTTGCCCTTATAGGAACCCAGAATTAAAATAAACCCTACCTTAGTTTCTTTTCTAAGATAGGGAAAAATTTGTAGACGCAAACCTAAGCTTTAAATATTAATTTAGTTTAATAATCAAAAGCTAAGTGAATATTCTTTTTATCCTTAGGTATACTTTGAATATTTTTTTATATATTTGATTATAAAAATAAATATATTAATTTAATTTCTTGATTAACAATAAGTGAATATTTCCTTTATCCTTAGGGATGACTTAGATATTCCATATGTCATTTGAATATGAAAATAAACTCATTAATATACTTTTATGATTAAAATGATAAGTGAATATTCCTTTTATTTTTAGGGATGAATTGAATATTCCTTATATAGTTTTGAATATAAAATTTATTTAGTGATTTAATTTCATGATTAGAATGATAGATGATTCTTTTTATCCTCTAAGGTGAATTAAATATTCCCTGTGCTAGTTTAGCCATGAAAATAAATTGAAGGTTTCTCTTCTCAAATCGATAATAAAACATGAGTCTATCCATTAGGATGGTATAATGTCAATCTATCTAGATTTGGATAAAAGAAACCTAATTATAGTTTAAAGAAAATGTTGTATGGCGTGATGTGGAAATTTATCCACAAATTTTTTTGGCGACTCCCCTAGGGATAGACTTCTCTCTCCATCTTTAGAGAAGACTAAAATTTTCAAACACATATAAATGTAATTAAACGCTTGGGCGATTAGATTTCATGTAGATGCAGATTTATGTAAATATCAATCATATACATGCATGTTTATTTCAGTCTTGTACGTTCACACTTTATATAGTCTTGTAGAGTCTTGTATATCCCTAATGTGTCTACCCAACTCAGCCTTATATATGTATTCTCTATTTAGCCTTTCATTATTGCATGTTTATTTATATTTGTATCTATGCTTACAGAAGTAAGCTTATCCCATAGTTACTTGGTTTCATCCTAAAAACCAAGTAAACTAGGCCAAATGAAATACTAAATCGGTCATAGGTCTGATAGGGGTTCTTCCCATTTATAGTCTTTCATTTGTATTTTAATTTGTATGTTTATCTAAAATTTAAGCATTGAGTCTATGCTTATGTGAGTGATCATATCCTAGGCTTACTTGGTTTCATCCTAAAAACCAAGCAGACTAGGACAACCAAAATATTGAATTAGTCCTAGGTCTAGTAGGGATTCTTCCCATTTATAGTCTTACATTTGCATTTGCATGTATGTTCATTTAAATTTTAAGCATTGCATATATGCTTGCATGAGCAAGCCTATCCCATGGTTACATGGTTTCTTCCTCTAAACCAAGCAAACTAGGCCAACCAAAATATTGAATCAGTCCTAGATCTAGTTGGGGTTTTTCCCATTTATAATTTTGCATTTGCATTTACATTTGTAAATTTATTAAAATTTCCAAGCGTTGAGTCTATGTTTACGTGAGTAAGCATATCCCATGGTTACTTAGTTTCAAACAAAAATACTGAATTAAGCGGACTAGGCCAACAGAAATACTGAATTAGTCCAAGTCTAGTAAGGGTTATTCCCATTTATAGTCTTGGATTTGCATTTGCATTTGTATGTTTATTTAAATATCAAGCATTGAGTCTATGCTTACATAAGTAATCCTATGGTTACTTAGTTTCATTATAAAAACTAAGCAGACTAGTCCAATTAGAATATTGATTTGGTCCTAAGTTAGGTAGGGTGTTGCCCATTTATAGACTTAGATTTTTGCATGTTTTATAGTTTTGCATTTTTGCATATGTATAGTCTTGCATTGGTATGTTAACTCCATGCTTTAGATTATAAATTCCAAAATCATCCCTCTCTCTTGTATAAAGTTCTTTGACCAATTTCATCATTTAAATCTAAATTCAAATCTAATCCGTATCTATATTTATCATCTACATTTGAAAGTTTTTGGATAAGGGTCCTTGTTTAATGCTTTCAAAATTCAAAATTCAAAACAAACTTTAATCATTCCCTCTCCAACTCAAAGTCATTTAAATTTAATTCATCTTAATTTGTCTAAATCAAATCTAAATTTTAATTTCAAATATCTCTCTAGTCTATGTTTCTATAGGCTAGGTCCAGAACTATAGTAAGTGAGCATTTAAAAGTAAGAGAAAAAATTCTAATCAGCATTAGTTTAATCATGTTTTGAGGATTCAATAAATTTTCCTCAAAATATTCTTCAAATTTTTGTCCTACTTAAGGTTCAACAAATTTTGAAGATTAATATACAATTCTGGTCAATTATAGAAATAATGTCTGAAAAGTTGATCTTTTCTCTCCAACGATGTGAACATGACTGTCAATTAGGGTCCATCTACTGATGCAACAGTGATCTAATTTTGATCAATCAATCATGTTCAATTCACTTTTACTAGATCACGGTCTAATGTGGTCAAGGTTAAATATGTGACTGCTACAGTTACTAAGATCTTACTTAATGGTGGGTCTGTAGTTACCCAGTAATAGATAAACCCTTATTTTTTCTTTCTAACTTTCCCAAGGCTGTTTGCTAGCCAGAAGGGAAAATCTATCATTATTTTTGAATTCCTTTATCCAAGTAAGTCTTGGTCAAGGTTAAATATGTGACTGCTATAGTTACTAAGATCGTACTTAATGGTGGGTTTGTAGTTACCTAGTAATAGATAAACCCTTGGTTTTTTTTTTCTAACTTTCCCAAGGCTGTTTGCTAGCCATAAGGGAAAATCTATCATCATTTTTGAATTCCTTTATCCAAGTAAGTTTAAGATGGGGTCATCTTCTGGTATTCTAGAGATGACTAAATCTTAGAGAAGGAATAAGTACCACCATCAAAGATGAAGGGTTAAGAAAGCTAAAGTGCATATAGATAATAACCCAATGAATTTTGCAGCTGAAGCAAGTAAAATGAAGTCAGATAAAATGGTAGTTAAAGAAGCTGAAGATCTATATAAGACTCCTGTAGCAAATCTAAATTGCTTTCATCTATTTCTATCTACTATTGGAGAAGAGAATCCAATTAGGATAGCAAATTCCCCACCTACTCTTTTTTATTAGAATCCTATTTTACCTTCCTTTTCTGAAAGGAAAATTAAGTACAAATATTTGTTGAACGAGTTGATCCATAACTATGCAGTTGGCTATAGGCATTCCACTATAGTGCAAACACACTCCAGAAGCAGGTAAGAAATGTCTTCCCCTATTAAAAGAAGAGTATAATTCCAAGAAGTAGATCTTAGTCGACTAGTTGCTATAATAAATTGTCAGTATGAATCTTGAAGATTTTCATATGTCAATTATCATACAATACCTTCAAATGATCAAGGCCAGCATACTCCCATTAAATCTTTGGGATATGGAGCATTAACTCATTGAGAGTATAATCCCATTTCTCCTCTAGCTTCAGTCCAATCTAGAAATAATCCAGTTAGAACCAATGGTCATTTTTTAGATCAACATCCATTAAGAGTTGATAGACATCAGCTACAAAGTCAAGATTCATCTCCTCATCTTTATAGAAGGAGGTTGAAATCGGTAAGTCAACCAATTTTGTTAACTCATGTAGAAAATGTTTGGCATCCTCAAATTGTTGCCACATCAACTACACTAGTCATTCATAAAATTGTTTGGAAAATAAAAAGCAAGGAAGGGAAAATCTATTGAGGAATCATCAATTATTTGAAAATACACTCTTATAGATCCGCTCGATGTATCGGGGAAATCTATGGAATAGATGATGGATCACCTAAAGGAGAGTATTCGACAAGTAAATGAATAAGAGGCTACAGAGAATGTAATAATAAATCTGCAAGATGAAGAAATGATTGAGAGTGTATTCATGGTGGATACAACATCATTTATATAAAATAATAATAGGAAAATAAAAGTGAATCCAGTAGAGGTTGAAAATGAAGAAGAGTATGATGAAGAGTAAGAGTGTGTTCCTAATTTGATTAGCAGTCTTTTAGATCAACTAAGTTATAAAGATGAATGCTTAGATGGAAAAGAAATTGGAAGAGCTAATAGCTTCTATGGCGGCCCTCCAAAGAAAAGAGGTTCCTTAAGCTAAGGCTCAAATAGATCCTATTCCAATTGAATTCATCAAGCATTATAATAAATCTAAAGAGGTTGTAAAAGAAAGTAAAACTAAGGTTATGAAATTTGAAAAGGAACTAGTACAATCAGTAGGCATCAAACAAATGGTAGAACAATAAGTCAAGGAGGCTATAGCACAGTCTAAGGGTACCTCTTCTATTCTGAAGGGTAGACCCTAACCATTACCCTCAGGAAAATGGATTACCTAAAGCCTTCAATAAAATATTGATTCAAATTCTAAGGAAAGCATTAGATGATAATAAGTGCCAATGGCATTAAAAGTTAGGAGATGCTTTGTTGGCATACAGAACCATATATAAAACTCCCACTCAGTCTACAACATTTGCTCTAGATTTTGGAGCAGAGGTTGTTCTCCCTTTGGAGGCACAACTATCTTTACTATGTATAGTTGTCCGATATAAGATCACTAAAAAGCAAAATGTAAAACTCAGACTAGAAAAACTTGAAGGTTTAGAAGAGAAGCATATGCCAGCTCAATAGAATCTTGAGTTTATAAAGCCAAGATGATTCATGCACACGAAAAGCTGATTCATCTAAGAACTTTCCAAGTGGCGGATTTGGTTTGGTTCTACGAAGACCTATTTTAGTCCATCGAAAGATAGAGAAAGCATATCAAGGGGAATCTTATCAGTTTCTTGATTATAAAGGAGATCATATAATATTATCTATAAATGGATGGTATCTCAGGCACTATTATGGTGGATAGTGTTAAAGGAGAAATTTTATAATAAATAAAATTATCTTATCACTTCTTTTGTATATTTCTAGAATGTATGGAAATTCGTATAAGAAATTGGGTCTAGAGGATAAGGTTGGATCTGAAGTTCATACTCAAGTAAGTTTTAAATTCCCCAAGCATCTTTAAATTGTTAAGTACCCTGTGATATTTTATAAAATTAATTATAGTGTCTATTTTATCTGCTTGAGAGCTGCTATTTCATTTAGATTTCAATCATTCTTATCTAACAGATGCTATCCTATCAAGTATAAATTCCATCTGCATGAGAGTTGCTATCTCATTCAGATTATAATCTTTCTCGTCTAGAACATGCTATCCTAGTCAAAAATAAACCCATCTGCTTGAGAGTTGTTATCTCATTTAGATTTTAATCTTTCTTATCTAGGATATGTTATCCTAGTTTGAAAGTTTGGGGAGGTTGTAAGACCTCGTTAAACTATCCCTAGGCACACCAAGAGGGGGGCTTGAATTGGTAATTAAAAAGAATACTAAAACAAAAACTCCCTTTTTGTTTTATCAATATGATAACTCTTAAAAGCAAATTCTTGTTGAATAACTAACACAAGCGGAATCAATTTAAAACTTAATTTTCTTTTTTAAAGTTTTGAGGAACAAAATAAATTAAGAGTAACATATAATTTTTGCCAACACAAATTAAATTAAAATGCAGCTTGCACTAAAAAATTAAACTCATGTAGGAAATTTAAAGTGCAAAAAATAAAAGTACAGAACTGAAAAATTAGAAAAAGCAAACAAAAAATTTTTTAGTGGTTCGACCAACCTTAACCTATGTCCACCCTAGATTCCTCCTCTCTGGGTATTGCACTAACACTATAGTGACTCTCATTTAGCCCCCATAGTGAGTTAGAGAAGCCCTTACAAATCACTTCTACCAAACTCGATACGATGGAGAACTGAAAGCAATGTTACCCTCCTTGTGACAACAGCAAACCTTCAATCCTTTTTCACCCTCTTGGTGAAGGCAGAGAACCACAAAATTTTTCTCACCCTCCTAGTGATGGAAGATAACCTTCAATCCTTTTTCACCCTCCTAATGATGAAAGAGAACCCAAAACCCCGACTTTGAAGCTTCTCTCCCAAGAACAACTCTGAGAACTCACCAAGGCCACTAAAGTAAGCAAAGTGAAAGCTTCCCTAGACCAACCTTGTGAATACCCTTCACACTCCTCCCTCACACACAACCTCACCTTCCCCCTCTCTAAGCCCAAAGCTCTCTCAAGAATTCTCTCTTAGAGTTCCTTCAATAGCCAAAAGTCTCTCATGAGACTTCATTGAGTTTCTTAAGTAGAAGGCATAAAAAAATCCTAAATTTTCAATTAGGCCATAATTATTCATACAGTGCAATATGGGTTCCTACAATATGATTAGTTCAAAATAGGGATTCATCTAGTATGATCGAGTAGCTGTTCTAACAAACTATTCAAATTCTATGCACTTATCGTACAATACAATCATAAGTTTGTACAATATAATTAGTTTAGTTTTTTTCTATTTGTACAGGACGATTACTATGATGATTGAAAACCATCTCTTCAATCGTCAAGTATGATTAACATCATACAAACATTTAGTTTAAATATCAAGGATTCATACAGTACAATCAACATCATACTATACAATTAGTTCAAAAATAAGGGATTTCATCCTGTACGATAAATGGGATGACCAGATCTTATCTCTATCAATCATACAGTAAGATTGGCATCGTACAATATGATTAACCATATTTATTAAGCCTTGATTTAATGGAATAATCATGGGAAATAATTTAAGTAAGATTTTAAATATTGTACAATATGATTTAGATCGTACAGTATGATTCATTCAAAGTTTGGTTTTTAAAATACTTAAATTATCTAGCGGCTACGGGTTCCTGATGGAAATAAATTATACAGTATAATCAACATTGTATAGTGATTAGTTCAAAAGCATTAATTACACAATCACCCATTAAGCATCTTTTTTATACAACTAATCACACAATATGATCATAATCATACATATGATTAGTTCAAAAAAATTTAGCTCACTTTTCTCATTCCCCTATATGTGTGCATGGTTGCCAATTTAACATACACCCTTATATGGCCAAACTCAAGAAATATAAAAAATAAGTAAAATGAAAAATATAGACTGTTTTGAAAGACATCATATTCTACCCAAATTTGAGCCTTGATTAATCTTGAGCGGTGTCTGATACCTAAGATATTAGTACACACAGAAAAATAAAATCTAATATATCCTAAAAGAAATTAAATTCCAAACAATAATATTTGTTATCTTGAAAATCACGACGAAGGGATTCTGTTTTATAGCAACCTCCCCCATTTTATTGATGCCAAACATTTTAAGAAAGATGAACAAATAACAAACTACTACTCTCCCTTTTGCCAAAAATGTACTGTAAATAGAAGATGCACTAGATGAACAATTTAAGAAAGATGAACAAATAACAAATAACTAACTATTACTCTCCCTTTTGACATCACTAAAAAGGAGGAACAAGCAAAGACATAAAAAAGCTACAGAATAGGAAAAAAATAATAAAATATAAAGCACAACACAAAAATCCTAAAAGTAGGAAGGCCTTTAATCAGGTGGTGGCGGCTAGAAATATTTGTGAAAGGATAAAAATTATACCCCAAACCATGTCATATCCGCCTCATATTGTTGTTGCTGCTGTTAAATATGAGTATCCAGGTGGGACTCCAATTGATTAAATCACTGTATCAGCTCCTCGTAAGGGTAATGCTAGTATGTTGTGATAGGTGGTGACATTAGTGTTGGTGCTGGTTATGGTGTAGGTGTAGCTGCAGGACCAGCTCCCCCTTCCTCATCAAAATTAGATTCTTCTTTCTCTTACCCCTGATGATGACTAAAAAGAATATGGAAGGAACCATCAGTGTAAAAGATATGAAAATGATCAGTAGTAGCAGGGTAGGTAAGCTCATACTTTTTATCCAGAATTTAAGCAATGACATGACCAAAAGCAACATTTTTCTTCCTTCTAGTGGAAGGAAGGAAAATTGGAGTAAGGTTTTGAGTATAGTTAATAATCATTTGGGCTTCATTAAATTGGGTTTCAAACATAATAAAGTAGGTGACCAAGGAAATAAGTGGAGTAATATTTACATGATCTCTAGCTTTAGAAATGATTAGGGTTTGAAGGACATGCTAAATAATATGCGTATTTTGATTTAAGGAGTGGACTACAGGTTGATGGATATTTAGGCCAACATTTTCTATGATTAAATTTATCGCACTCCAGTCAATGTCCCCTCTAGAAGCCATTAATTTGGGTCAAGGTCCTTCTGTGGATAAGTGGAGATATGTGCCTAAGTCTTCTTTAGTGATTTCTAGGGGTCTCTTACAGACATTTAATCACATGATAGGAGTAGTAACACTATCCCATAGGTTTGCAAAGAATTCATATAGAAGTTCATAATTGATGGGAAAGGTAAGGGTAAGCAAAAAATAAAGAGAGGTAGATGTGAAGTGGTTCATCACCTCTTAGTTTATGGCTTGTTGATTCAATATTCTGGATGGAGTGATGCAGGCTTTTTTGTACCTATAATATGCAGCTTCATCTTTTGTTGATTGGAAGTAATCGTCTATAGGGCGATGAGAGGAAGAGCCTCCTTGGGTCAGCCGACCACACTTGCTGCCTCCGGCCATTTGAGCAAGTGAAAGTATGAGTTAAGAAGGAAGAAAGGATTTGAAGGATTGGATGAGTTAAACTTTAGAAATCCTTCCAATTTATAGAATGTTCAGCCTATTATATAGTTTGATTTGAGATTCTATAATATGATCACATGAATTTAAATTGTCTAGATATCTTATTGGAAAAAGAGGTCAAATCATATAGTATGATCAATATCATTCCGAATGATCTTAAGGAGATGTGTACATCCCGAGGAGTCATCTGGACAACTTTTTATTAAATTGATTGTTTAGTACAAACAAGTGTTCGTATAGTATGATAGATTACTTAAGATCGTACTGACCGATTTAAATTCATCCAACAACATTTGACATGTGTATCATATAGTATGAAGAGGTGTTCATATGGTGCAATCACCAATAATTAAACAGATCCATACTGTTGATTTAACTGAGGGGTGTGTGATGATCAGGGAACATCTACCAAAAAAATAAAGAAACATAAAAAATAAAAAATGCAAAATAATAAATAAATAGTCACAAAAATGCAAAAAGTGACACATATTTAAAACTTACGAAATGAATGGTTGATTTCAAATGATAGAGAAATTTAGATTCATCCTGAATCAAGCATGAATGTCTATAACACCTAGTTTAGTCCTCAAGGTGCTAAAGGTGTTATAGGAAAGGGGTTTGGTAAAGATGTCTACTAATTGATCTCCAATAGCTATAGAATGGAGTTCTATATCTCCCTTAGCTACATGATCTTTACTAAAATGATGCATGATATATATATATATATATATAATTAGTGCGGGAGTGTAAGATTGGATTTTGGGAAATGCAGATGGCACTAGTGTTGTCACACAATAAGAATGGTGCCTACAAGTAGTCCAAGATCTAAGATTTGTTTCTTTAGCCATAAGGCTTGAGCAACACAACTTTCTACAGTAATGTATTCTTCCTTAGCGATGGATAGGGCCACTGAATTCTCCTTTCTACTAGATAAGGAAACTAATGATTTTCCTATGAGCTAATCGGTTCTTGACGTACTTTTCTATCTACCCTACATCCTACATAGCCAGAGTCTGAATATCTTATGATTTCAAAGGATGAGCTATGTCTAGGGTACTTGATACCTAGGTTTTGAGTGCCTAATAAGCATTCAAGGATTCACATAATGGAAACCATATGAGATTCTTTGGTATCAGCCTAAAATCTGGCATAGAGACATACACCAAACATGATATCATATCTACTAATAGTCAAATAAAGAAGTGATATAATTATCCCTCTATATTTCTTTTGATCAACTAATTTTCCATTGGGATCCTTATTTAATTGAATGATAGAGCTCATGGGAGTATTAATTGCCTTAATATTATCCATCTCATATTTCTTAATTATACCTTTGGTATATTTCATTAGCTAAAGAAGGTTCCATCATCCCTTTGCTTCACACTAAATTCAAGGAAATAAGTAAGCTCTCCCATCATGCTCATCTCAAACTCCTCACTCATTATTTTTAAAAATTTATCACAAAGATTTTTATTTGTGGATCCAAACAATATATCATCAAAATAAATCTGAATAATGAGTTGATTTTCTCCTATTTTCTTAAGGAATAGGGTGGTATCTACACTGCCCTTAATAAAGGATCTATCTAGGAGGAATGTTCTCATCCTTTCATACTAAGATCTAGGTGCTTGTTTTAATCCATATAATTCTTTTTTTAATTTGAATACAAGATTAGGAAATTGAGAATTCTCTAAAGTTGGGGGTTTCTCAACATATATTTCTTCTTTAATCACCACATTTAAGATGGCACTCTAAACATCCATCTGATATAACTTGAATCCTCTAATGCAAGCAAAGGCTAATAGCACTCTAATGACTTCTAGTCTAGCTATAGGGGAAATGGTCTCCTTAAAATCAATTCCTTCAATCTCATTTTACCCCTTAGCTACTAATCTAGCCTTATTCCTAATTACTATGCAAGAGTCATTCATTTTATTCATGAAAACCCACTTAGTTCCTACAACACTATGGTCCTTAGGTCTTCTAACCAGTTCCCATATATTATTCATAACAAATTGACTTAATTCTTCTTGTATTGCTAGGATCAAGAATTTATCTGCTAGGGCTTGATCTATATTGGTGGGTTCTACCATAGAGATGAATGTAGAATGACTAACCTCCTTTCTATGTCCATGCCTAATTTTAACACCTTCAGATGGGTCTCCTAGGATAAGTTCTCTAGGGTGACTAAATGAGTATATCTATTCTGTAGGAAAAGGCTACTGAGGTTTTGCTCTATCTCCTAGGTTAATGAATTATACCCTTTGGGTGACCTCTACTACTTCTTCTTCTTCTTACCTAAGCTCAAAAGATTTATTTGATTCATTAAACACGACATGGGTAGACTCTTCTACCATTAAGGTCCTCTTATTAAAAATCATATAGGCTTTACCTACAGATGCACATCCTAAGAAGACTCCTTTATTAGATTTGGGATAAAACTTTTCTAGAGGTGATTTTGTATTAATCAAGACAAAACAACTACACCTAAAGGCATGCAAATATGAGAGATTTTGTGTCTTACCCTAAAGGAGCTTATATTATGTCTTATTGAGTTTGGATCGAACTTTGACCTTATTCAATACATAACAAGCAATATTTACTACTTCTGCTAAAAACTATTTAGGGAGAGAATATTCAGCTAATATAACCCAAGTATCTTCTGCTAAAGTTCTATTAATTCTTTCACCTAATCCATTCTATTGAGGAATCCTAGGGGCAAAAACGTTATGCTTTATCCCCACCTCCTGACAAAAGGATTCAAGCTTATCCACCATAATCACTATGAATAATCAATATCTCACATCCTAATGTCCTCTATATTTAGGTGGAGAAGATTCTAAATTCTTTAAATGATCCTTTTTTTATGCTAAGAATCTAACTCAGATGAATCTACAGTAATCATCAACAATCACAAATTCATATGATTTCCCTCCTAAGCTTGTTGTACTAATTGGTCCAAAAAAATCCATATGAAGAATTATTAGTGGTCTGGGGGTGATGATGTCTTTGACTGAATGAAATGAAGACTTAATTTACTTTCCTAGTTTATAGGCATCACACTAATGGTCCTTAGTGAAATCTAACTTGGGTATGCCTTTAACTAAGTCTTTCTAGATAATATTCCCAAGGGTTTTCATAGTTGCATGACATAGTCTCTTATGACATAGCCAAGATTCATCAATAGTGATTTTTCAAACATAGAGAATTAGAGAATTCAATGCAATTTAAATCAAGCATATAAACATTATTAATTTGTTTTCCTTCTAAAACAAATGTACCATTCAAACTAATCATGTAATCTATGGATAGAAATTTAATGTCAAAACCTTTATCACACAACTAACTAATGCTAAGTAGATTATGCTTTAAACCATCTATAAGTTAAACTTTCCCAATGTCAAAATTCTTTTAGTTCCCTATTATACATAAGCCCACCACTTTCCTGGTGATGTTATCTTCTAGTGTGACCTTGCCTCCTGACCTGGCCTCTAGTATAATGAACTACTTCAAATCTCTAGTTATGTGCCTTGAGCATCCACTGTCCAGGTACCACATGCTTTCACTAGGCCTTTTGTGAGAGCACTCTTATAAAGTCAATCAAATATTAGATTTGGAAACTTAAGTGAGTTTAGGTTCCACCTTATGTCTTAATAGATGACTTGCATGCATGCAATGCTGTGGTGCAAGTGATTTGGGCCTCCACACTAGATGTGTAGTATGGTGTACTATGTAAGTGCAGGCTATGTGACCTAGCATACCACAAGAATGACACCTATTCCTAGGGAATAGATTTACTAGTTTGTGCTAAGGCTTGTGCTTCTTTCTAGGGGTATGTGATGCATGCAGTGATTTGGGGTTATACTATTGTGTCAATATAAGTGGTATTTTATTTTATTGAAGTGAATATATTTTTGCTTTAGGAATTGAATCGCACTTTCAAATCTTGCATCTTCCAATTTTAATGCACGCTCATTACTATCTAACTCAGTTGCTAATATTTCTAATTATTTGTATGAATTTTCTATCTCAAGATGCTTTAATTTTAGGGATGCATATGCATTGGTTAGATCAACATACTTCTTGATTAATGCATCAAACTCATAGAGTAAAGACATCTGATTAGTATCTAAAGCAGAATATTCAACTATCTAATAGTCATGCTCTTTTTGTGAATTAGAAAAATCAGTGTTTAAACTAGCATACATCTTTTTGAGCTTTCTATATGAATCATAATTTTTTTTCAAATATGATAAATAGTTCATCATAAGATAGATGACATAACTCATCTTGATCTAACTGATTAAGATTATTATTAGCCATGAGACACAGATATATTATCTCCTCTGCTTCTTGTTCAAATGATTCTGAGGCGGAGTCTGCCCAGAATGCTTTCTGAGTCTGTTACTTCCCTTTTTTAAACTTTGCCTTCTATTCACCCTTCTTCTTGATTGGGTTAGTTTTCAGTTGGGCATTCAGTTTGTAGATAGCCTGGTTTCTTGCATTTAAAGCAAATCATGTCACATGAAACTTTAAAAATTTTTATTTTTCTTACTTTTGCGCCATTATTATTGGTAATGTTCTACTTTATTTTTAGCAAAGTTTTGAATTAATGGGTCATTATTGCAATATTGTCATCCTCCTTCGCTATAGAGTCGATGTTGTCTGAGTCATTAGCTTTCAATGCCATAAAATTTTTCTTTTTCCTATAATCTGCATCAAGTAATCTTTGACTCATGTCTTGCTCATAAGCAAAGGGCTATCCAAGCAAGTTATCAATTGAAATCTTTAGATTTATAGAGATTATTGTGACCTTAACATCATAAGCACTAGGTACACAACATAAAATCTTATTAACCTTTTTAGAATTAGAAAGTTCTCTACCTAATGCATGTAGGGATGTCACTATTTGTGTCAATCTAGTATACATTTCAAATATAGTCTCGCTAGGTTTCTTATGAAATAGTTCATAATTATACAGTTTCAACCTAGACTGTTTGACTTCACTAGTTTCCTCATATGTGATGCACAATCTATCCCATATTTTCTTCCTCGTAGTACATGTAGACACTCTTATATAATCTTCAAATTTTAAAGCACAGAAAAATCAATTCAAGCAATTTGCATTCAATTGAGCAAGCTCTCTATCCACATGACTCCATTCAATAAATGGGACATCAATTTTGACTCCATTAACTATTTGGCATGGAAGTGAATAACCAATTTAAATAATATGCATAATTTTAAAATCAAAAGATTGCATAAATGTAGACATATGAATGTTTCAAAAATCAAAAGAAATATTTTCAAATAGAGGTGGACGGGTTATATAATAACCCTCCGCTGTATTCAAATTACCAAAATGCACCATAAGATCTTTACTTGGGGATTTTAAAACATAAAATCCAAGACCCATTCTGATATCACTTAAAAGTTCAGGGAGGTTATAAGACCTCATTTAACTATCCCTAAGTACACCAAGAGGGGGGTAAATTTGTAAATAAAAAAATTCTAAAATAAATCTCCATTTTTTTATTTTATCAATATAACTACTTTTAAAAGTAAATCATAGTTAAGTAACTAACACAAGCAGAAGCAATTTAAAACTCAATTTTGTTTTTCAAAGTTTTGAGGCACAAAGAAATTAAGTGGAATATATCATTTTTGCTAACACAAATTAAATCTAAATGTAGCTTGCACTAAAAAATTAAACTCGTGATGGAAATTCAAAGAGCAAAAACAAAAGAGCAAACAAGAAAAATTAGAAAGAGCACACAAAAAATTCTATAGTGGTTCAGTCAACCTTGACCTACGTCCACTCCCCACAGACCTCCTCTTCGGGTATTGCACTAACACTATTGTGACTCTCCTTTTATCTTCATAGCAAGGTGCAGAAGCCCTTACAAATCACTTCCACCAAACCCTGTATTGTGGATAACCAAAAGCTATGTCACCCTCCTAATGAGAATCGTAAACCTTCAATCTTTTTTCACCCTCCTGTTGAAGGCTCAGAACCCACGAAATCATTCTCACCTTCTAGTTATGGAAGAGAACCTTTAATCCTTTTTCAACCTCTTAGTGAAGGCAAAGAACCAAAGACCCTGACTTTGAAGCTTCTGTCTCAAGAGCAACTCAAGAACTCACCAAGGCCACTAGAGGAAGCAAGGTGTAAGCTTTCCTGGAGCAATCGTATGAACACCGCTCACACCCCTTTCTCATTCATAGCCTCACCTTCTCCCTCTCTAAGCCCAAAGTTCTCACAAGAATTGTTATAACTTAAATTTTTTATAACTGCATTTTGACCTGTAATAGTCAATAATTTATTCAGGAGTCATTATAAGCGCAAATCATAATCCATCTTCTCCATAACATTTCTATTGTTGTGTTTGTGATTTGGGCTTATAATGACTCCTGAATAAATTCTTGATTGTTGCAGGTCAAAATGCAGTTTTCAATATTTTAAGTTATAACAATCCACCCACCTAAAAAAATGTCATCCTCGACATTCCAAAATCAAAATATGTTAGAATAAACTTGGGTGGAGCTATCTCATCTCATATTCCTTCTTCAAAGTAACCTCTCTATCGATTCTATGCTTCCACTGCACCTTAACCATAGAAATATGTTTACTCCTCAATTTCTTGACATCATATGCCAAAATCCTATCTGGCTCTTCCCTATAGTGTAGACTTCGATGAACCTCCACATCATTAGTAGATAATCTCTTTCGAGAATTAGATACTCACTTTCTTAAAGAAGATACATGAAATATAGTATGCATGTCAGACATATGATCAGGAAATAATAACCTGTAAGCAGAACTACGAATCCTCTCAACAATCTTAAAAGGTCCAATGTACCTTTAACTCAGCTTACTGATTTTCCAAATCTACTGACACCTTTCATCAGGCTGACTTTGACATAAACAAAATCAACAACCTAAAATTTTACCATCCTGTATTTTTGATCATAATGCTTCTTCTGCCTATTCTGTGTTGCTCTCAATTTTTATTGTAGTGTCATCCATAAATGCTGATCCTATCACATGTTTGTCACCGACCTCTGTCAAAGATAAAGGTGCCCTACACTTCCTACCATTTAGGGCTTCATAAGGAGCCATGCCAATGCTGGACTAATAATTATTATTATATGCAAACTCTATCAATGGGATATGGTCCTTCCAACTGCCTCCAAAGTTTAAAATATATAAGTCTCAAATGATCCTCTAGTACCTGAATAGTCTTTTTGGATTGTCTATCTGTATGTGGATGAAAAGTTTGTTATGATTTGTGTAAATCTATTCGTTCCAGTGAATTATGATACAAGTTATTTTTTGATGATTACAAAAGCTTATTATTTGTTTTATTCTTCTCCTAACAAATATTTGAGTTTTGTTGTTGTGTGTACTAAAGTATTTTTCAGGAAAGTCACTCTAGATTGCTGAAGACTTCAAGTTTATTTGTTCACTATAAATGAAGTCTGTATTTTTATTTTTCTTAAGTCTGAGAGAGTATGATTGTAAGTTGGATAACTGTGCACACACACACAATGGGGGAGTGGAAATTTATTTTTTTAAACTGATCATACAGTACGATTGTATATCGTATGGGACGATCTGTAGTATATGTCCTCCATATCGAACCATATACCAAGAAATTTTTTCTAAGTTAAGTTTGTACAGTACGAATTACTATTCATACATGAGGTTTTGCTGTATGAACAGCTCTGATTTGGGTTCATCCAGAGGTTCATACGGGACAAAATGTTCATACGAACGACTCTATTTTGGTCATCCAGAGGTTCGTACGGGATGAAATATTCATATGAACGGCTCTGTTTTGATCGTCCAGAGGTTCATACGTGATGAAATGTTTGTACGAATAGCTCTGACTTGATCATTCAGAGGTTCATATGGGATAAAATGTTCATACGAACGGCTCTATTTTATTTGTCTCATGGTTCGTACGGGACGGTTCATTTAATTTTTGAACTATTCATACAATATGATAGTCGATCGTATGGGACGATCGGGACGCGTGAAACTTAAAATTTTCAGTTTTTAGACGGTTTTTCTTATCCCAAGTATATAAATAACTTAAAACTGACTGAAGGAAAAATCCTTCTGCGAAAATTCTTTTGGAGAGTGAAAGGGAGAGTGTTTGGGAGAGTGTTTGGGAGTGAGTGTTAAGAAATCTTTGAATAGAAAATTATGAAGGGATTCACAAGGTTATCCAATTGTAAGGATTTCTTTACTTGTTCTTCAAGCATCTTCCTAATTTCCTTGGAGACTTTTGCAAGAGTTTTGTTCGAGAGGATTCTGGTTCTCTATCATCACTTAAAGGGTGAAAAAGGATGATGGTTCTCTACCGCACTTGGATAGTGTAAAAGAACATTTGGTTCTTTGCCTTCACCAGGAGGGTGATAAAGGACGACGGTTCTCTACCGCACCGGGTTGGTGGAAGAGAGTTTGTAAAGGCTTCTCCACCTGGCTGTGGTGGCAAAAAGAGAGTCACTTGAGTTTAGTGTAATACCTAGAGAAGGAGTCTCTAGGGAGTGGATGTAGGTCGTGTTTGACCAAACCACTATAAATTCTGGTGTTTTCTATTCTTACAGTTTACTTTTTTGCACTATTCTTTTTTCGTATTTTATTTTCTTTCTGCGGTTAAAATTCTGTGATTTGAAGGAAGTAAAAATTAACTATGTTCGTACTGTATGAAGTCAAATCGTACTGTATGATTTACTTAAAAATTTTCTAAAATTCTAAGAGTAATTTTTAAAAGGATCAATTCACCCCCCCCCCCTTCTTGGTTAGCCTAGGGACGTGAGCAATAGGTTTAACAACCTATTCGCACTTTCAAGTGGTATCAGAGCCAAGTTCAAAAATCACTATTAAAAATACTTTTGAAATTTGATCATGGCTAATTTTGGAAATACAAATACTTTAGAAGGTTACTCGATCACTAGACCACCTTTGTTTGACAATATCCCATTTGATTTTTGGAAAACTCGCATGTCTACATTTCTATAATTTCTTGAATATCATATGTGGATGTTAGTACATGAAGGTTATACTGAACCCACTAGAATTGTAGAAGGAATTAGAGTTCAAAAACCTTTTGCTGAATGGACTGTAGAAGAATGTGAGCTAGCTCAAATAAATGCTAAGTGTTTGAATAGTTTCTTTTGTGCTTTAAAATTAGAAGACTACATGTGTGTTTTGACTTGTAAATCAGGAAAAGAAATTTGTGATAGGCTTTGCATTACTTATGAAGGTACAAATGAAGTGAAGCAAACTAGGTTAAACATTCTCTTGTACGACTATGAACTATTTCACATGAAACCAAATGAATCAATCTCAGACATGTACACACGTTTTACTCACATAGCCACTTCATTGCATGCTTTAGGTAGGGAGTTAACTAATGCAGAAAAAGTTAATAAGATACTTCATTGTTTACCTACTGTTTATGATGCAAAGATAACTGCAATAACAGAATCTAAAGATTTAAATGTTTATTCTGTTGATAATCTTCTTGGATCACTAATTACTTACGAGCAATCTGTGACTCAAAGATAGATTGATGCAGGTGAGAAGCGAAAGGAGAAGAACATAACTTTGAAGGTGGACGATTCAGAAAGTGATCAGTCACAACCTGAGGATGAAGAGGATATTTCCTTAATGACAAGGCAATTTAGAAGTTTCCTAAAAAGGAAATAGAGAAGATGCCAACAGTGGAACAAAGGTAAATTTAAAAGAATGTTAAGGCTTCTAATGAAGTCATTTGCTATGAGTGCAGGAAGCCAAGACACATAAAGATAGATTGCCCCAATCTCAAGGGAAATCCTAGCAAGGAGAAGACCGAGGAGAAACCAAAGGAAAGAAGGGGTAAAAAGAGACTTCAACGAGCATTTTGGCGGACTCAGCTTCAGATTCCTCAGAAATTGCACCAGAAGAGGAAGTCACAAATTTGTACTTAATGGCTGACAATCTTGATCAATCAGATCAAGAAGAGGTATGTGACTTAAGTTATGAAGAATTATTTGAAGTTTCTAAACGCATACATACAGCATATAGGAAACTAAAAAAACTGCATGCTAAATTAAATTTAGATTATTTAGAGCTACAGAAAGAATATGAGATCCTTAGGAAATATCATGCATTAATTGATAGCAACTACATGACCTTGTTGGATGAGTTTGATGATTTAAACAAATAATATAATCTTTTAAAATCATCTCACACTGAACTTGAAAATGATTTTAAAACTTATATGGATGAATCAGATACTAGAGAGCATGATTTGAAGATTGATAATTATATTCTAGAAAGTGCTAATGCTTATCTTAAAGTTTAGTTAAAAGCACTTAAAGAAAATAGAAATCCACCTAAACTTGAAGATTTTCACGAATCCTACTACAAGATCACTGATTTAAAGTCTAAGAAAAAAATTTTCAGGACGAATAGATTGGTGAATCTTTTTTCTAGAATAAAGTATTTTTCTTGTGGTAGTTTAGTACATATATCCCACACTTGTACACTTAGATATAGAACACATTTAGTGTGGAGACCTAAGGTACATAAATCACAGCATATCATACAGCATATCTTCTGATTCTGTGGAGACTAACATTTGATCATTTTACAGGAATGCTCTCACACAAGACCTCGTGAGAGTATTTGGTACCTAGACAGTGGATGCTCAAAGCATATGACTGGAGATACGAATTAATTTATAACACTGGAAGCCAGGAATGGAGGCAAGGTTACACTTGGAGATAATACTACCAAGAGAGTGGTAGGTATAGGTATAATTTGAAATTCTAGAAACTTTGTGATTGAAAATGTGCTGTTGGTTGAAGGTTTGAAACACAATCTGTTGAGTATAAGTCAATTATGTGACAATGGAAATCATATAAAGTTTTTACCTACTAGTTGTGTTATTAGCCTAAATGAAATTGTTGTTTTGAATGGTGATATAGTTAATAATGTTTATATGCTAGATTTGAATTTTGTTAAACCTTCTACTGCTCTGTGTTTGAAAACTGTATCTGATGAATCATGGTTATGGCATAGAAGGCTTTGTCAAGCTAGTATGAGAAATCTTAAGAAAATCACTCAAAAGTAACTAGTTAGAGGTGTACCCAAATTAGACTTCACTAAAGATCACTTGTGTGATGCATGTCAATTAGGAAAACAAGTGAGATCCTCTTTCAATTCAATCAAGGAAATTAGGACTAGCAAGCCCTTAAAAATTCTTCACATGGATTTATTTGGACCTGTTAGTACCTTAAGTCTAGGAGGAAAAAGATTTGGGTATGTTATTGTGGATGACTATTCTAGATTCACCTGGATTAGATTTTTGAATCATAAGAGAGAATCATTTGAAGAGTTTAGAGATTTTGCTAGTTGGATTCAGAGGAAACAAGGTTTTGAAATAGTTACCATCTAAAGTGATCATGGGGGAGAATTTGAAAATGAAATGTTTAATAATTTTTGTAAATCTCATGGGATTGAACACAACTTCTCAGCTTCTAGGACACCTCACAGAATAGAGTTGTAGAAAAAAAATAACAAGACATTAGTTGAAACTGCTAGGGCCATGTTGGCGGAGTATTCACTTCCTAAATATTTTTGGGATGAAGCAGTTAACACAGCATGCTATGTGTTAAATTGGGTGTACATAAGATCTAAATTAAATAAGACACCCTATGAACTTCTTAAAGGTAGGAGTCCCAACCTCTCACATCTATATATTTTTGGATGTAAAGTGTTCATTCATAATAATGATAAAACTCTCTTAGAAAAATTTGATCCAAAATCTGATGAAGGAATCTTTCTAGGTTATTCAAGTGTTAGAAAATCCTATAGAGTTTTTAATAAAAGAACATTGGTAGTTAAGGAGACCACACATGTTATTTTTAATGAATCTTATGATAGTAAAGGGTCTAAGTTGGATGAAGATGAGGTTGAGGTAGTAACCCAAAAACTTGAAGATCAAAAAGTTGAAGAAAGGGTTGAAAAGGAAGAAGAAAACCAATTGCTTAGAGAATGGAAATTTGTTAGAAGTCATCCTAAAGAATTGATTTTAGGAGAACCAAGTGAAGGATTTAGGACTAGGCATGGTTTGAGGAAAGAGGTAAATCATTCAGCGTTTATTTCAATGATTGAACCCACTAATATAGAACAAACACTTTTGGATGAATTTTAGATTTTGGCCATGCAAGAAGAGTTACATCAATTCAAGAGAAATGATGTTTGGGAGCTAATTGAAAGGCCAAAAGATCAAAGTGTAGTTGGGACTAAGTGGGTGTTCAAAAATAAAATGAATGATTCAGGAGCTGTTGTGAGAAATAATGCTAGATTGGTAGCTAAGGGGTATAATAAAAGTGAAGGAATTGATTTTGAGGAGACATTTTCCCCTGTAACAAGACTTAAAGCAATTAGAGTTTTGTTAGCCTTTGCCTGTTTTAAAGATTTTAAAATATACCAAATGGATGTTAAGAGTGACTTTTTGAATGGGGTGATAGAAGAGGATGTTTATGTTGAGAAACCTCCAGATTTTGAAAATTCTAAATTCCCTAATCATGTTTTTAAATTGAAAAAGGCATTATATGGACTAAAACAAGCACCTAGAGCGTGGTATAAGAGGTTAAGCACTTTCTTATTAAAAGGATCATTTGTTAAAGGAAGTGTGGACACCACTCTATTTTTGAAAAGAATTAAAAATGAAATACTCATTGTACAAATATATATGGATGACATCATTTTTGGATCAACTGACAAAACTCTTTGTGATGAATTTTCAAAGACAATGAGTAGTGAATTTGAGATGAGTTTGATGGGTGATTTGAGTTATTTTCTTAGTTTTAGCATAAAGCAAAATGAGGAAGAAACTTTTCTTTGTCAATCTAAGTATGTTAAGGATATTCTCAAAAAGTATGAAATGGATAATGCTAAACCAGTATTTACACCAATGAGTTCCTCAGTACTATTAAATAAGGATCCTAAGGAAAATCTGTTAATCAGAAGAAGTTTAGAGGAATAATTGAATCCTTGCTTTATTTGACTGCTAGCAGACCTGACATTATGTTTAGTGTTTGCTTATGTGCTAGATTTCAAGATGATCCAAAGGAATCACATTTGACAGCAGAGAAAAGGATTTTAAGATATCTTCTGGGAACTCAAAATTTATGGATTTGGTATCCTAAGAATAGTTCTTCTTTTGAAATTATTGGATACTCAGATTTTGATTTTGTAGGCTGTAGGGTGGATTGGAAAAGTACTTCTGGGACATGTCAATACATTGGAAATTCATTAGTATCTTGGTCCAATAGAAAAGAAAATTCAGTAGCACTTTCTACAGCTAAAGCAGAATATATTGCCTTAGGGAGTTGTGTTGCACAGGTGCTTTGGTTGAAACAATAATTGAATGACTTAGGATTTTCAATTGGCACCATTCCAATCTTTTGTGATAACACTAGTACCATTTGTATTTCAAAGAATCCTATTCAACATTCTAGAACCATGCATATTGATATAAGACATCATTTTATAAGAGATCATGTAGCGAAAGGGGAAATTGAACTATATCATGTCGATACTAAAGATCAGCTTGCAGATATTTTCACAAAACACTTAGCTTTTGACACTTTTAGCATGTTAAGGACAAGGCTAGGTGTAATTAATCTAAATGCTTGATTGAAAATTCTATAAATGTGTGTTTATATGTGTTTGTTGGTATGTTCATTGCAAGTGATTTGTTTTCTAGTATTTTATATTTTATTGGTATCTTTTGTGTTGCCGTTTTAAAAAAAAATAAAAAAAATTTAAAAATTTTAAATTATTCTTTAGTTGAGTGTTGGAAACCTGTAAGATTGGAGAAATGAAAGTTTATCTTATTTTGTCTATTTGTACTGTACGATGACATCATCATACTATACGATTGCATGAACTTCGTCTGTACGAATGGGGGAGGAATCACGATTAGAGTCAGTTATTATTGATGAACGTACGTACGAATATATCATTTGTCTGTATGATCTAAGTGTCGTTTCGCATGAGGACGACCCTAACCGTCTCCTAAATGATCTTAAATTTTCTGATCGTCCCGGATGAACACATCATCGTCTGTACGATCGGGAAGTCAAAAAGCCTATACGAAAGGATGCCTCAGGATGAACAGTTTATGAAAAACCATTTTAATTTGACTGCTTTCATTCGTCCCGAACAAAATTTGATTCATCCCGGACGAAATCAATTTTGTCTTGTACGAAGTGGGTTCGTACAGTACGATTTCAGGATTTTTCTATATAAAGGAGGGTCACTTTCTTTCATTTCACTTCCATTCTAAAACCCTTTAGAGCATAGACTAGAAGATGTCAGGCAGTGGAAAGAGAGCGCGTGTGGCTAGGGGACCAGCTTCTAGGAGGGATTGGGATGACAATTTCCTTAGTGATAAAAATAAGGAGGCATACCTTAGGTATGCTGCTTCCAAAATCACCTCTTCCCGCATCCTGCTGCAAGAAAATCTACATTTTACGGTAATGCCATTATTCGACTGCACCCAATTCTCCTTTCTTCTGACTCTGTTCTTTGCCTTCAATAAAGATCTTTTTCATATTTTTCTAGCCAATATAACATTCAATTAGGACCACTCTGTCGTTTCTTCATATATCCTTAAGCAGAGAGTAGAGATTAAAAAGGAGGATTTAGGGGAATTTCTTCACTTAAGAACCTATGGGACATGGGCACACACTTTTTTTAATAGATCAGACTATGATTGGTCTGAGGTAAATCAAGTCCTTAGAGGTGTAAGCACACCCACACATGTTTCCCGAGTTGACTCTTTAAACAAAAATGCACGTATAATCCAGCACGTTCTTAGGACATCCATCATTCCTAAGGCGGGAGATAGAATAAATATGACCCCACTTCTTTCTTATACAACTTACCTAATTATGACTGGCTAACCCATTGATGAAGCACAGTTAATCCTAGACTACATTTACTATCTCACTGATATTGGTCTGGCTAGTGTAAAAAGGAAGAAGAATATTGCCTTAGGACACATTGTATGTTATATCCTTGAGAAGAAGTACAATCTGGTCCATCCTTCTGGACCTTCTGAACTCCCACTTTATTTCACTGATGCTTCTTTTTTAGCACTATTTACGAAAGATGGAAGTGCTGATAGTTCTGATGATGAACCTGCTTCTGCTTCTACTCTTGCACCTACACCTAGACCAACTCAAGACTTCTATCAGAATATGGTCCAGCGATTTGAAAGACTTGATCACAGATTTGATCATGTAGAGGCACATCTGAAGCAGCAGGACGATCAATACAATGAGGATAAAGTATGGATAAGACAACAATTTGATTCTGTGAACACAAATATTGCAACACTAAACAGCTACTTTGCTATGTTTGGCGCTCATCCACCACCTCCAGATCAGGGTCCTTCAGATTTTTAGTATACTTTGTTTGGCTTGGCTTGGATATGTTTGTGGTTGTCTTTGTTATTCTTTTTTATTGTTTGGCTTGTTTGATGATTTATCTTGTTGATGTTTATTTTTATGATTATTGTATTAAGAGTGATAGCAAGTTTATCTTATGATATGTGCGCCAAAGTAAAGCTTGCTATGATGTATGGTTTGGAAATGATTAGAAATGAAATGTTCAAGTGTTTCTGTGCATCTTATTTTATCTTATTGACTGGAAACTTTTTTTATCTTAAAACACTCGATTGTAGTTGATTAAAGTTCTAAAATGTTAATTAATTTTATATTACAATAGAAAAGTCTGTGTATAACATTAAATTCTCAAAATATTTAGATTTCATTATGATTTGGTATGGATTACAAGATCTTACTTTATCTTATTTAGACATGTATTATTTAATCTAAATTGATGTATATTTGATGTCTTAATATTACTCTTACATTATATATCAAAGTGTTCATTATTATATTTGTGACCCAGAGATAATGTTGTTTGAAAGAATCTTATCAAATAAACAAAGCAAAGCTTGAAAAGATGCACAAAATGAGTCATACAATAAAAGATGCGCAATGTCGCCAAATCTAAAAAGACACACAAAGTGTGATATTCAATAAAAGATGCGCAATGCCGCCAAATCTAGAAAGAGGCACAAAATTAGCCTACACTTTGAAAAGATGTGAAATGTCGCCAATTGTTCATTCCTTTAGCATTTTCTCCAAGTTTACTAATCAATGATTGTTACTTTTGACTTAGAAAATTTGTAATGTTATTTCATCTTTTGTGTAAAAGTTGAGACTACTAATCTGTCTAATATATTACTACTTTAGATCCACTTTTCTTCTCCTTATTATAATATGAAATCTACCACTTTTGAGTCTTTATTTTTTACATTTGATTTGCATATTGTAGTTAAACTTATTTAACATTATTCCACTTCTCAACTAATTTGAGTGTCCCTTTTTGTTGTTGTCAAAAGGGGGAGAGTTTTATTGTTTGAATTTATTTGCTTGATTTATTTTGACTTATTGCATTTAATTTTTTAGTTGCTTGTGTATGTATGTATATACTTTGATTGTGTGTAGTGTTTGTAATACTTGTGTTGCATGTTCTTCTTACCCTTTCCTTCGCTTATTCAGTATATTCTCCTTTTATCCCTTGTTTAGGGTAGGTCATTTCTTTAGGGGGAGCTTAGGCTTTAGAGGGAGCGTTGGAGTTGATTTACTTAGGGGGAGTGCACATTTAGTGGAAGCTTAGGAGAAATGTGTCTTAATTTGTTCATTCAAATAATAGTTGTTTTTCCATCATCAAAAAGGGGGAGATTGTTATGATTTGTGTAAATCTGTTCGTTCCAGTGAATTATGATACAAGTTATTTTTTTATGATTACAAAAGCTTATTATTTGTTTTATTCTTCTCCTAATAAATATTTGAGTTTTTTTGTTCTGTGTACTAAAGTATTTTTTAGTAAATTCACACTCCAGATTGCTGAAGACTTCAAGTTCATTTGTTCACTGTAAATGAAGTCTGTATTTTTATTTTTCTTAAGTCTGAGAGAGTGTGATTGTAAGTTGGATAACTGTGCACACACACACAATAGGGGAGTGGAAACTTAATTTTTTTAAACTGATCGTATAGTATGACTGTATATCATACGGGATAATCTGTAGTATATGTCCTCTATATCGAACCCATATACCATGAAATTTTTTCTAAGTTAAGTTTGTATAGTATGAATTACTATTCATACATGAGGTTTTATTGTACGAACGGCTCTGATTTGGGTTCGTCCAGAGGTTCGTACGGGTTGAAATGTTTGTACGAACGGCTCTGTTTTGATCGTCGAAAGGTTCGTACGGGATGAAATGTTCATACGAACGGCTCTGTTTTGATTATTTAGAGGTTCATATGGGATGAAATGTTCGTACAAGCGACTCTGACTTAATCATCCAGAGGTTCGTACGGGACAAAATGTTCTTACGAACGGCTCTATTTTGTTCGTCTCATGGTTCGTACGGGACGGATCGTTCAATTTTTGAACTATTCGTACAGTACGATAGTCGATCGTACGGGATGATCGGGACGCGTGAAACTTGAAATTTTCAGTTTTTGGACGGTTTTTCTTATCCCAAGTATATAAATGACTTAAAACTGACTGAAGAAAAATCCTTCTGCGAAAATTCTTTTGGAGAGTGATTGGGAGAGTGTTTGGGAGTGAGTGTTGGAGAAATCTTTGAAGAGAGAATTGTGAAGGGATTCACAAGGTTATCCAATTATGAGGATTTCTTTACTTGTTCTTCAAGTATCTTCCTAATTTCCTTGGAGACTTTTACAAGAGTTTTGTTCGAGAGGATTCCAGTTCTCTGTCGTCACTTGAAGGGTAAAAAAGGACAACGATTCTCTACCGCACTTGGAGAGTGTCAAAGGATGTTTGGTTCTCTGCCTTCACTAGGAGGGTCATAAAGGATGACAGTTCTCTACCGCACCGGGTTGGTGGAAGAGAGTTTGTAAAGGCTTCTCCGCCTTACTGTGGGGGCAAAAGGAGAGTCACTTGAGTTTAGTGCAATACCTAGAGAAGGAGTCTCTAGGGAGTGGATGTAGGTCATGTTTGACCGAACCACTATAAATTCTGGTGTTTTCTGTTCTTACTGTTTACTTTTCTGCACTGTTCTTTTTTCGCATTTTATTTTCTTTCTGTAGTTGAAATTCTGTGATTTGAAGGAAGTAAAAATTAACTCTATTCGTACTATACGAAGTCAAATCATACTGTACGAAGTCAAATCGTACTGTACAATTTACTTAAAATTTTTCCAAAATTCCAAGAGTAATTTTTAAAAGGACCAATTCACCCCCCCCTCTTGGTTAGCCTAGGGACATGAGCAATAGGTCTAATAACCTTTTTGCACTTTCAAAGTTGTACTAAAATATAATTTCGTACCCAGACCCTGCTAAATACCTCTCCATAATCTAGAGGTAAACTGTCCATCATGGTCGAATAAAATCACCTTTGGCACACCATTCAATCTAATAATATCTCTGACATATATCTGTGCCAATCTGTCTACTAGATTAGTCTATCGGATCGAATAAAGTGTGCTGACTTCATTAAATGATAAATAACAACCCAAATGGTATCATGTCCCTACCTCAATCTAGGAAAACCCATAATAAAGTTGATCATCACCTCCTCCCATTTCCACTCAGGAATAGGTAAGATTGCAGAGACCACCTGGTCACTGATGCTCTGCCCTCACTAACTGACAGGCCTCACACTTTAAAATAAACATAGCTATATCCTCATTCAATCCAGGCCACCAACACATGCCTTTCAAATCTCCATACATCTTGTTACTTTTTGGATGAATAGTATAGCCTGAGTAATGTGCCTCATGTAGGATCTCAGCTCTCAGATCACCAGTAAAAGGAACCCATAATCTAACCTTGCAAAAAATGACTCCAAAATCAGATAAAGAGAGTTCAGGTCTCTTACCAGCCTTAATATGATCACTTAACTTCAAATACTCTGTATTTAATTATTGAGCTTCTTGAATTCTTTCCTGTATAGTAGGCTAAATAATCAACTGCGCTAACAGATCTATATCAGCAGATACCACCTCTATCTCCTATTACTCCAAATCTCGAATCAGAAAGTCAATAGAAGTAAGCAATGAAAGAGAAGTACCTGAAGACTTCCTATTCAAAGCATTTACTACCACATTCGCCTAATCATGATGATAATGAATAGATAAATCATAATCCTTGATCATCTCTTACCATCTTCTTTGCCTCAAATTCAGATCCTTCTGAGTAAAAATATACTTTAAGCTCTGATGATCAGTAAAAATCTCACATCTGACTCCATATAAGTTGCCTCTAAATCTTTAATGCAAATACAATAACAACTAACTTAAGATCATATGTTGAATAGTTCCTCTCATGTGATTTCAACTGTTGAGATACATAAGTAATCACTTTATCATATTGTATTAGCACACATCCCAAACCTCTCAATGATGTATCACTAAAAATATGGAGCCCCTCAATGCCTGAATGAATAGTCAAAATTATAGCAGAAGTCAAATGATCCTTCAATAGTTGAAAACTCTCCTCACACTCTAGAGTTCGTATGAAAGTTTTTGACTTTTGAGTCAATCTCATCAAAGGCAAAGAAATATGAAAAAAACCCTAAATAAACTTTTGATAATAGCTAGCCAAGCCTAAGAAACTATAAACCTCTGAAACTATAGTAGGCATTGGCCAATCAGAAACAGCCTGAATCTTCTTGGGATCTACTAAAATGCCTTCACTGCTCACTATATGCCCTATAAATGAAATGCTCCTCAGCTAGAACTCACACTTTGAGAACTTAGCATATAATTGATGTTGCCTTAGAATCTCTAGAGTAGTCCTCATGCGTGTTACATGCTCCTCCTCAGATCTAGAATAAAATAGAATATCATCTATAAAGACAATCACAAACTGGTCTAAATACTTCTTGAAAATCCTATTCATCAAATCTATGAAGACTGCTAGGGTGTTAGTCACTGTGAATGGCATGATTAAAAACTCATAATGTCTATACCTCATACTAAATACAATCTTTACAAAATCATTGACCCTTACCTTCAACTGATGATAACCAGATCACAGATCGATCTTAGAAAATACTGAGCATCCAGCTAGATGATCAAATAAATCATCAATCCTAGGAAAAGGATACTTATTTTTTATAGTGACTTTGTTGAACTTCCTGTAATCAATACACATCCGCATCATACTGTCCTTTTTCTTTAAAAATAAAATAGGTACTCCCCACGGAGACACACTAGAGTAAATAAATCCCCTGTCAACTAACTCCTGAAGCTGAATGTTCAACTCTTGAAGCTCCTTAGGTTCCATTATATATGGAGATTTAGATATCGGAGCAATACCTAAAAAAAGATCAGTACAGAACTCTATCTCCATGTCTGGCGGTGACGTCAGTAATTCCTCTGAGAAGACATCTGGAAACTCTCAAATTATAGGGACACTACTCACAGAATCAGAAGAGAGTCTCACATCTCTGACATATGCTAAAATTACTATGCAACCTTTTCTCAAAAGTCTATCCATTTCTAGAGCAGAAATCAAATAAAAGAGAACACCTCTTATTCCCTGAAATATAAAGCTCTCACCATTATGGTACAAAGTTACTTTCTTCATCAAGAAATCAATCTAAGCCCCATATCGACTCATCTAGTCTATACCCAAAATGACATCAAATGAAAAAATAGGTAGAAAAATTAAACCAAATCTCCAAACTCTATCAGAAAATTCTAAATCACAATAAAAAACCCTTCTAGCTACCATTTCATCTCCCGTTGGCAAAACCACAGACAAAGAAATAAGTAATAATATGAAAGAAAAACTGAGAGAATCAAAATACTACTCAGACATGAAAGATTGGCTAACACCTGAATTGAATAAAATATGGTAAGGATATGCAGAAATACAAGTTGTACCTGTCACAACATCTAGGGACTCACTAACCTCTTACTGCGTCATACTATAAACTCGTGGATGTAGTGGGGTCAAAGAAACAAAACTACCTATACCTCATTAACCTCCAGAAAGCTTACCTCATGATACCAGACCAACATCCTAGCTACGAGGTATAGCCCTCGGCCTACCTACTATTGACTGTGTAGAGCCTTTGAAATCAAAATGTCTATTAAAACCATCTTGTGGACACTCTGTAATCCTATGTCAAAACTGACCACAGAAAAAAAAAACTTGCCTGATGCACTATAACACTAACCACTATACCTTCTACCACACTGCTGATATAATGGGGCCTCACCCACTAAATCCACAGAACTAACAACATTGCCTCTATCAAATCTAGAAGAAATTGCTACTGGCTATCCCCTCCTTCTGAACTCAACAGGTCCAAACCTGCTCTTCTTCCCAGCATAGCTACTGCTTGCTGTTTCACCACCAAATATATTCTTACTTATAGCCCATCGCTGCTGCACTGCTACCAAATTAGTCTCTATCCTCTTGGCCCTCTCGGCTAAATAAGTAAAGTCTGTAATATCCTGTGCTAATAGTGGCTGCCTCAAAGCTTCTCAGAGTCCCTCCATAAATTGATAACACTTCTCCTCAGAAGTGCCAACTATCTGTAGAGAAAACCTGGAGAGAGCAGTAAACTCTGCCTTATACTGCATCACTGACATACTCCCCTGAATTAACTTTAGAAAAGAGCTTTGTAATTATCTCATAGAAGATGGAGGTATACACCATGTCTTGAATGTTTCAGCAAACTCATCCCAAGTAATCAAGGTATTTGCACGGCCCTAAAACTTTTCCCTTTGTTGGCCCAACCACCAGCGCTCTGCCATACCATAAAATAAAAATATAGCTAATGCAACTCTCCTCTGAAAAGGATAATGCATCTCATCCATAGTCTTCTCTATCCTCATCAGCCAATCCTAAGCTACTCTAGGCTTAATAACACCTAAAAGTTTAGGAGGTAGTAATCTCATGAAATTTTTTGAATATCTATCCATGTCATCAGATCGGGTACTAATAACCCATGAGTGAGCCTCATAAACTAGATGTGCTACTATACCTGCAATCTGAGAGATTGCCTCAGAACTGAGAATAGGAGTTGTAACCTAAACCTGAGTTGCCTGACTAAAACTCTGACTATTGGTCATATCTAGATCTAGCTGAGGTGGATCAACAATCTTAAAACACAGCTACATGCAACATATACATGTGAAAAAATAATTAAAATGAGCACCCAAAACTACCCAGAATCATCTCACACTCTTCAACAGATAAAATCTTACAGCTCTATTTTAATTCACTTCTCCCACATATGCTCTGATACCAAAAATCTTGTCACAACCTGACCTGATATAACCTGATATCATATAGGTCATACTGTATCCTATTATGGAAAGACTGAATCCAAGATCTGGTTAGAGAAGTACAGAAATAAAACTTCTAATTTAGATATTAAACAGAGCCACTATTGAATGTAATATAAGGCGGAAGACTACTGAATTTCAATATGATTTTTTTATATATCATCTAAAACATATATAATCTAGAATTTATCTATAATAGTGCTTGGTAATATAGAGCACAACTAAAAATGCAAAAGCCAAGCCTACAAAAATAAAAACTAACAAAATATACCCGTAACACAGATTAGAGCCTGCAATCCCAGCTACTTAACTCGCTCCTTTCCCTTCCCCGGGCCTGAAAATAAAAGCAAAAGTAGGAATAACCTAACATGGCTCAGTAGGCTATCGTAGCCTAAAACAAAGATCAATAATCCAAATAAAAAGAACTAAGATCACTGTGCTGAATCATTTACTAAAATTAAATACAATTAAATATTTTGAAATGAACTGAATTATAAACAAACACTTTATAACAGAATCCCACCTAAATAGCCCATTGGCTCTAACATAACATCACTTAAGTAACAGAATCTCACTAGCATAATAGAATCCCACCTCGGCCGCCCACTGGCACCGGTATAACAGAATCTCACCTTGGCCACCCACTGGCACCAGCATAATAGAATCCCACCTAGGTCGCCCACTAGCACCGGCATAATAAAATCCCACCTCGGCCACCCACTAGAGCAGGCGTAACATAATCCCACCTCAGATGCCCACTAGCACCGGCTTAACAAAATCCCACCTCGGCCGCCCATTAGCGTCGGCATAACAGAATCCCACCTCAGGCCGCCCACTGGCACCGACATCACATCACAACACTTCAAAGCATATTTTTTAATACATTTCATTAATTAAATCATAATTGGACTAAATGCAAAAATTGCCAAAATATCCCAAGGGTAGATAACATAAATACTACTGAGTAAAAATTTATAATTTCCAAACATAACCAAATTACCACAAATTGTGTAAAAAGTTATACTAAAGTTTTAATTGAACTGAAGCACTATTTTTAGATGTCAAAATTAATTTTTTAGTAGAAAAAAATGCTACTTTTTCAAAATCACTAAGTTAAAATTTTCCAGAATATACTCAAAATATTCATAATCAATATCTATAACATATAAAAAGTTATGCGGCGAAAGTTTTACCAAAATAATGTTATCGTCATTTTTCGATTATGAAAATAAGAATTTGATCAGAAAAATACTAAAAATACAAAATTATTGAAATCTGAAATAGGCAAAATGTAACCTACCTTGAGACAAGCAAATTTTCCAACTAGGCCAACGGACAAAAATTGCTCTTCGACTACCAAAACCTCTTTTCTCTTTTCTCTCTCCTCCCTTTTCTTCTCTTTTTCCCCAAAACCATTCTCTATTGTTTCACGTTTGGGAAAAAAACATGAAATGAGCTTTATTTAAAAAGATTGAAATGACTTTAAAAGTGACTTTAGATATTTTCTAAAATAATAAGATAATAATAATATTTTAATGAATTTTTAGTATAAAATTTATAGAAATTCTTTTAAGATGTCCTAAAAATCATAAAAAAATTATAAAATAACTTATTTTATTTAGAAAATTTTTGTGAAATTGGTTTGCAAAACGGACACCTGATGATCCCAAAACCCCCACTGGTATCGTCATGTGCTAATTTCTTAATCGATTTGGATCATACATTATGATTAGTTCCAAGTTTAATTTTAAAATACTTGCTTAAATTATCTGGCTGCTAGGATTTCATAATGGAAATAAATTATATAGTATGATCTACATCATATAGTATGATTAGTTCATAAGCATTAATTACATAATTAGCCATTAAGCCTTTTTTATATAACTAATCATGTAGTATGATCATAATTATACAGTATAATTAGTTCAAAAAAATATAAACTCACTTTTCTCACTCCCCTATGTGTGTGTGCACAACCATCAATTTAGCATACACCCTTACATAGACAAACTCTAGAAATAAAAAAATAAGGAAAATGAAAAATATAAACTCTTTTTAAAGACATCCTATTCTATCAAAATTTGAGCCTTGATCAATCTTGAGCGGTGTATGATACCTAAAGTATTAGTACATACAGAAAAATAATATCTAATATCTATCCTAGAAGAAATTAATTTTTAATTAATAATATTTGTTATCATCAAAATCATGAGCTAGGGATTCCAAATTTAAACATAGTTAAGCATAAATCCCATATGATTGAGAGTCATTATCTCATTCAGATTTCAATCTTACTAATTTAGGAAATGATACCCTAGTTAGGTATAAACTCATCTGCTTGAGAGCCGCTGTCTCATTCAGATTTTAATCTTTCTTATCTAGGAGATGCTATTATAGGTAATTATAAATCCATCTACTTGAGAGCTGCTATTCCATTCATATTTCAATTTTTCCTATCTTGGAGATGCTAGCCTAGTCAAGTATAAATCCCACTACTTGAAAGTTGTTATCTAATTTAGATTTTATTTTTTCTTGTCTAGGAGATGCCATCCTAATTAAGTATAAATCCTTTCTACTTATGAGCCACTATCTCATTCAAATTTTAATCTTTATTATCTACGAGATGTTATCCTAATCAAGTATAAATCCTATCTAGTTGAGAACCACTATCTCATTTAGATTTCAATTTTTTATATATAGGAAACACTATCCTAGTCAAGTATAAATCACATATGTTGAGAGCCACTATTTCATTTAGATATCCATCTTTCTTATCTAGGAGATGCTATCCTAATCAAGTCTAAATCCAAACATCATGAGAGCTGTGATAAGGGTAAATAATGTATTAATTTATATGTTATATTTTTAGTGAAAATATATTATTTTAGTTATGTTATGCAGAGAAAATAAAAAAAATTATAGAATTCTAAGTCTCATCTAGCATTATGGTGTTGGACAAAATATCAACATAGTGCCATCAAAGGCACTGCTAGAGCACCAAAATATTGATATGGAGCCACCAAATTCTTTGAAGGATAGCCTCGCAGAGTCAGAATGGTCAGCTTTGTAGTGTTATCCTCACTATCTTTAAGCATGGCAGCATCACAATCTATCACGCCTCAGTTCCAAAAGTATCATTCCAGTGCTGCAACATTTGAAAGCCAGTAGCACCATGATGGAACCGTTGTAACTTCCAAAGGACACAATATGTCGATAAAATGATGCTATTGTTCACTAAGTAGATGATCCATGTCAGCAAGCACTACAGCAGAGCTAAAACTATTGTGCAGCGATGTTAGCTTATTAGTTGGGCACAACGGTGCCGATCTTTTAAGCACCACAATACCAGTTGCCTACTTTATGTTTTTTTATAAATAGTCATTGTGTTATATTTTTAAGGGACTTCAGTCACTTTTATAATTTAAGTACTTTTTAGAGTACTTCTTTAGATCTATCTTAGAGTCAAATCTAGGAGAGATTAGGAAAGTACTAGATACAACCATTAGAGTGGTTAGTCAGTATTTATTTATGTGACTTTGTATGTTAAAGAGGAAGGACTATAAATGAGATACATTAATCCTTCCTGGTGATATCATTCTCTTATATTTTTGTTCATATATAATTTTAAGGGAAATAAGTATGCTTATCTTTTCTTCCATGTCTTCTTTAGTATTGGATTTATAATATAGAGAATATATTAAGTACTAATAAAAATTGTTGTGCTTTAAAGTCAGAAGATGTTTTCAATATTATCTCATTCCTTATTTAATACACAGAGTGGCCATATGCGTAGTTAAAACTATGTGTGATGTATAGCCTCGATGGAGGAATGTAAGAACAACCAAGAATATTGAAATAATATGTTTGCAAACCTAGACATAGGATGTAAAATATGCTAGGTTCTTAAGGAGATGATATAACTATAGTAGGCCTAGAAGATATCCTTTTCATCCCTATAAGCTCGATAGAGATCTAAGAATGCATATGCTCTGAATCATATTATAAAAAAGAATTTCATTAGGAAATATATGCAATTTACATTCATCAGACCAAATTACTTTATTTAAATATTATATCTATTATTTAACTATTTTTAATCAATGATTGAATCTCCACAACCAATAATTTTATTTTAGTAGGATAATTTTGCAATTAGAGTAAGCAGTAGTAGTTAATTGTTGAAATGCATACTTCCTTGTAGATTCGATACTTTTTTCTATCACTTTATTACTTGATTCGGCACATATACTTATATATATTAAGTTGGATTTATTATTTCATATCAATAAAAATATAAGTATTATTTAGGGGAGATAAAGCCTAAAGCATTTTTATAATTTAAAACTACACTCCACCATAGCACCCACCATCAAGCTGCTATCGCATTTAGATTTCAATTTTCCTTATCTAAGAGTCACTGTCCTAGTCAAGTATATATCCATCTATAATAAAATCTAAATATTAAGCAATCTTCTGAGTTCAATTAATCACTTTTGTTAACACAAACATGTATGATTTACTTTTTAAAGTTCATCACACCTATTAGGGGTCTATTTGTTGACATCATTTTTGAATGAGGTCATTGTTCATCTATCAAACATCAATCTCCATTCATCAATAATTTGAGCCATGCTTCAAACCCTAAATCAAACTCTGTGTTAGGTTTTTGCATAGTACCTTAATCATTAACACATAAAACCATCACTTGACAATCACCCTTAAATGTCATTTGATCATCTGATCTACTACTTTATAATCACCAAATAATTATAAGTGATATTATTATTAAAAAGACAAAATTCCTCCAATCATTACACCCATTGATTAATTAAAAACCTAAATCTAAATCAATCCTTAAATCCATCAATTGATAGTCCTTAGTGATACTCAGCTGATCACATGTTCAATCACTGATGATCATTAATGATTGTTAAGAATTTGAATATTTCAAAAAATAAATCCTCCTAAATCATTGGTTAAACCAATTCTAAATCCAATCCAATAACGAAACTCATTGACAATTCAAAACTCCAAAATTTAGTGTCAGAACAAAACCCAAAACCTATGATCCATAACCTATTTTTGGAGAAATTTCCATCGCCCTGAAACCTTACGAAATGATCTTGGATTCCTGATCTATCACTTGCTTTAGGCATGCCCTTAGTGTCAACTACATTAGTTTGAAGGCATTTCAAGATCCCTAAACCCTAAATCTTAAAGCACTTCCATAAGTTATACAACTTTTAAATATTTATAACCTATGCCACTTGACCTTGCAGGCCTCTTTAAACTTATTGATCATGACCTTTATCACAAATATGATGCATTGAACCAATATTGAACCCTTGTTAACCATGGTTTACCATAAAACCCTAAAACCCTAAACCTTGGAAAGTAAATTTTCCTTAAACCTCAATATGCCCAGTCAAACCGAGCCATGTAAACTTCTCCAAACATATCAAAAATATAATTTGGAGTGCATTAAACCAAATCACAAACCCTAGTCAACCCTAGTTTACCAAATTGCTATTTTACCCCTTTAAATTTTTATTAGATGCATGGAGACTCAACCAAACATTGGGACCACATCCAATAATCTCTAAAAGACATTTAGAATGCATTGAAGCATGTTGGTCAATCATGCTTGACAAAAGGGCCCTTTTAGCCCCTAAATATGCATTTTGAACTAAATCACAACACCAAGCATTAGGGCCACTTCCAATATGTCCAACTAATCATTTGGAATGAGTTCAACCCACCCTTGATCCTTGGCCAAACTTGGTTGACCAAGTCAATAATGGTTGACCAAAACCAATCATATACACTTAAAAAATTTAAAAGTCTAAATTTTGACCTCATTATTGAAATGAACTCTAAGGGATAACTCATTGGATTCCTATGAGTCATCTAAAAAGGTTTGAGCCTATGGGCTCACCAAGTTTGTCCAATATGGTTGAACCAAGTGCTAAAAATGGGGTTTTCATAATTTAAATCATTACCCTTACCAAAATAAATTTTAAAAACTACTCTAACAGGTCTATATTAACCCCATACACATACCCCAAGAGTTTGAACCCATGATTTTACCTGGTTTAAAATTATGGGTTTAACCAAGCTCTCCATAAACCATTCTTTTGATCCTAGATCGAACCAACCCAATTTAAACCAAACTAATGGCTTGCATGCACTTTAGAACCTTCTCCCTATAAGGCATGCACTTTACGAACCTCAAGTCATATGGGATACTGAGGTGGCAATAACTACTAAAATAATCTCTCTCCAATGATTGGTTCCAGCCTAAATCTTTTAAAAACCAATCATTGAAAGTTCAATAGGGTTGTTAAGCCCTTATGAACTAGCCCGAGGCTAACCAAGAGGCTGGGGGGGTGAATTGGTAGTTTAAAAATTTGTAAGAAAAAAATGATTTTAAAGATCTTTTAGAATATTTTAAACCAAATGCAATAGCACAGATCAAACACAGATTTTACCCAAGCAGTTAATTATAGTAAAATAAAGTGCAGAAAAAAATCAAAAAGAACACACCAAATTTTATAGTGGTTCTGTCAACTTGACCTACGTCCACTCCCTGGAGCCTCCACTCCAGGTATTGCACTAAAACAAAGTGACTCTCTTTCTGCTCCCACAGCAAGGCGGAGAAGCCTTTATAAAACTCCTTTTCACCAACCCAGTGAGGCAGAAAACTCGGACTCCTTTTGCTTCCTCTTGAAGCAAGAAGAGAACCTTACCTCCTTTTGCTTCCTCCTAAAGTAGGCAGAGAACCTTGATCTTCTTGCAGACTATCCTTCCATAAAGACACCAAAAAGGATAAGGGATGGCGACTGAAGAAGATGACTCAAATCCTTGCTTGGAGCAACCTTTGTGAACACCTCACAAACTCCCCCTCACAAGATCTTCTCTCTCCCTCTCCCAAGCTCTCTCTCTCTCTCTCTCCCCTTCTCAAAGCACTTTGAGGAAAGGATAGCTGCAAAAGATCTCAATGATAGAAGATAAGAGATCTTAAATACAAAGGCTCAAAAATTGCCCTAAATTTTAACTTGCCGTCAAAGATCATCCAGGACGATCGGTAAGATTAGTATAAAATCACACATATCAGCCTGAACAATTTGGTTCCTCTGGACGATTCGAAGATAAATTTATTTAGATCATCTAGGATGATTTTGTGATCATCTTGGATGATTAGTTTAAATCAGGAATATCATCCAGAAGTCAGTTTGAGATGTTCAGGAGAAAAGCTTGGACGATCAAAGGAAAATGACTTAATCGTCTAGGATGATATATCATCCTATACGATTAGCTCAAAATTGCCTAAAATCATCCGGCACACTGTTCGGGTCATACAGGTCAACTATGCTGGACACTTTCAAAATGACATGATCATCCGGGATGATATTGATATCATCCCGTATGATTAGTTCAAAAATGTGAATATCATCCAGCACACTATTTTGGTCGTCCAGGTGAAAAGCACTGTACGGTCAGGATTTCAAATTGATTGTCCAGGATAATCTTGCAATCGTCTAGGACTATATGATCGAATCAATTAAACCTTAATTACTTTCCTTAATCACCTGAATAATTTAGACATGATTATAATGAATCATCTAGGATGATACACGTATCAACCAGGACAATCAGACCAAAAATCTAAAAGTAAAAACTTGCCTCTTATTCTGGCGGCTGAGAATTTCTGATTTGAGCATATCGTCTTATACAATGGGGGTATCATCCTGGATGATCTACTTAATTAGAATGACTTAATATGACTGCCCTAATTAGGGTTTCTATTTTCAATGGATTATCCCGGACAATATGAATATCATCCCGGATGATTTGAACAAAATATGAACAGAAACTCTAACTCACTAAAACTCTCCCCTTGAGGGTATGTGTGCAAGGTTACTTAGCTTGGGGATCCATTACATTACACTTGACTCAAGAAAGGTAAAAAAATTACATTAAACATGAACCACATATAGACTGACTCGATCTTGAGCTGGCTTGGATTACACTTGATCTTGCGGACCTAAAAGGTTAGACAATCAAACAGAAATAAAAAAATTTGTTATCATCAAAAACATAATCTTTGAATCTAGATTTATAACAATCTCCCCCTTTTTTATGATGAAAAACATTTATTAGTAATTTTAAATTCAGTAATTATACATTAAACATTAATAATTCAAATCACTAAATATTTAAACATTAATAATTCAAGAGCGTACAATGACCCAGAACACAAACTACTCCCCTTTTGACATTAGAAAAAGGGGAAAACATCACATAGACACATAAAGAAAAATTGTATAAAAACTAACACAACAAAAATAGCAAAAAGCAAACAAACTAGTACAAAAGGGGATCCTGATCAGATGGAGGCGGGTGTGGCTGAAACAGACTATGAATGGAGGCAAACTATTCGCCAAACTACGCCATGTCCTGGTCGTACTGCTGCTACTGCTAGGCTACATAGGTATGGATCATCCACGATGATGTGATAAAAAAAAATGAAAAAGGATGAAGGATTGGGAGGAATGATCAGGCATCCCAAAACACGAAAAAAAAAATAAAATCAAACAAAAACAAAGAGAGGAAAATAAAAGATGAGAAAACATCAACATTAACACAGTTTTTCTTTGAATTGATCAACTCCAGTAAATCAAAATTTTTTCTTGATTTTTAATTCGAAAGCTAATAAGAAGAAAAACGATGCTGAAATCCAGAAAAGTTGGAAAACGGATTTTTGTAACTCCTACCTCGGACACCTTATAGGTTCAAAATTACTTTCAAACAAAAGTCCAATTCAGAAGAAATGAAATTAGATTTGAAAAGAGATCCTTTCAACCCTCATTCCAGAGAAATATCTGATAAAATAGTATTACAAAGTAAGGAATCCGAAATCATGATTATCAATCGCAAGCTTTTGAAAGTATTAAGTGGCGTAGGAATTTTTTCTAAGATATTTAAAGATGTGAAAAGGAAGAAAGCTTATTTCTTTGTGGGCTCATTTTGTATCTTTTTTTCAATTTATTTAGTGCACTTTACGCAACTTTTGATATTTGATACACTTTGTGTATCTTTTTAATTTTTGACGGTATTGTGCATCTTTTCATTTTTGGCCCATTTTGTGCCTCTTTTTATTTCTTTTTCAAACTTGCTGCCTTTCATAATCTCTAAATAATCTCAGTTGTGAGATTACCTTCCAAACATTAGAGAAGAAGAAAAAACTCACTCTCTATAGTAAGGAAGACTAATTCACAAAACAAAAATCATACTCTATATGATAAGTGCAATCACGTGATGAAGAAAAACATAACAATGATTCAATTCTTTGAAAACACTTTTCATATGAGATAGATTACTGTAGGAAGATAAAATAGATCTCTATTTTAAAAACCAACTTTTTAATTTTGAAAATAATTTTTATCCAAAAGGGACAATACACCATTAAAGGGGTTAGAGGAAGAGAAACAATCATCAATAGTTCTTCCCTTTAACTATTTCAGAGGAGTCAATCACTGCTTACAGGCTTTCAAACAAAAATAAGGCAAAAACTCTCAGTTAGAAATCCAGTTTATCAGCAGTAGTGAGTAGTGATATGATTCTAAAGAAAATAAATAGTAAATCAATAAAGGAAGAAGAAAAATGCATAAAGAGAAATAATTAAATCCAAAAAATAACAATGACAAAAGAAAAATCTGTAGAGAATAAAAAACTTGAAAGAAAATAGAACAATCAAATCACATAAAAATAAAGGAAAATTGAAAAATAAAAACTTCAAAAATTAGTGATCATCGAATTCATGCATCTATGTTAATCACACCCAATCTGGACCTTAAAATGCTGAATGAGTCAAAGTCCAGTGGTTTAGTAAAGATGTCAGCCAGTTGGTTTTCAGTTGCTACATGGTGTAGCTCAATGTCCTCTTTGGTAACATGGTCCCTAATGAAATGATGTCTTATGTCAATGTGTTTGGTTATTGAATATTGGATAGGATTCTTAGAGATACAGATGGAACTAGTGTTATCACACAGAACTGAAATTGAGCCAACAGGTAATCTTAAATCCGATCTGTTGCTTCAACCAAAGAACTTGGGCCACACAACTTCCTAAGGCAATATACTCAACTACAGCAGTGGAAAGTGCAACAGAGTTTTATTTTCTATTGGACCAGGAGACTAAGGACTGTCCTATGAATTGGCAAGTTCCAGAAGTGCTCTTTCTATCCACCCTACACCCTACAAAGTCAAAATCAGAATATCCAATAATCTCAAAAGAAGTACTATGTCTAGGATACCAGATTCTTAACTTTGGGGTCCCTGAGAGATATCTAAGCATTCTCTTAACTGTAGTCAGGTGGGATTCCTTAAGATTATCTTGAAATCTAGCACAAAGACAAACACTAAACATGATATGAGGTCGGCTAGCAGTCAGGTAAAGCCGTGATCCAATTATTCCTCTATACTTCTTTTGATCAATAGATTTTCCATTTGAATCCTTATCTAATTGAACAGTGGAGCTCATGGGAGTGTTTATTGGCTTGGCCTTATCCATTTCATATTTCTTCAAATTGTCCTTAATGTACTTTGATTGATTGATATAAGTTCCATCATTCAATTGCCTTATGCTAAACCCCAAAAAGTAAAATAATTAACCCATCATACTCATCTCAAACACCTTACTTATTATTTTAGAAAAATTATCACATAACTTTTGATCAGAAGATCCAAATAGTATATCATCAATATAGATCTATATAATGAGTAAATCATCTCCTACTTTCCTCAAAAAAAGGGTGGTGTCTATGCTCCTCTTAACAAACTCTCTTTCTAGTAGGAATATGCTAAGCCTCTCATACCAAGCTCTGGTTGCCTGTTTCAATCCATATAAGGCCTTTTTTTTAATTTAAAAATATGATTTGGATATTGGAAACTCTCAAAACTTGGGGGTTGCTTTACAAAGTCATCTTCCTTTATTACCCCATTTAAAAAAGCACTCTTAACATCCATTTGAAAAAGCTTAAATCCCTTATAACAGGCAAAGTCTAGTAGCACTCTAATGGCTTCCAAACTAGTTATAGGGGAAAAGGTCTCCTCAAAATCAATCCCTTCTATTCAGTTGTACCCCTTAACCACCAATCTTACCTTATTCCAAACCACCACACTAGAATCATTCAATTTATTCTTAAAGACCAATTTGGTTCCCACTACACTTTGATTTTTAAGTCTTTCTACTAACTCCCAAACATCATTTCTCACAAATTGGTTATGTTCTTCTTGCATAGCTAAGATTCAAAACTCATCAGAAAGGGCTTGATTGATGTTGGTGGGTTCAATCATTAAGATAAAGGCAGAATGGTTTACTTCCTTCCTAAGTCCATGCCTAGTTCTAACACCTTCAGAAGGGTCTCCTAAGATCAGTTCTTTAGGATGACTCGAAGAATATCTCCAATCTCTAGGCAAAGTATTTTGAGGTTCTACCCTTTCCTCCAGATTTATATTTTCAACTCCTTGGGTAATCTCTCTTACCTCTTCTTCTTCCTTAACTCTAGACTCCTTAGGATCAGATTCATCAAACACCACATGAGTAGTCTCCTCTACCACCAATGTCCTCTTATTAAACACCCTAAAGGATTTCCCCACACTTAAATATCCTAAGAACCCTCCTTCATTAGATTTTGGGTTAAATTTTCCTAAGGATGATTTCCCATTATTAAGAATGACCACCTTACAGCCAAAGACATGGAGGTGGGACAGGTTTGGAGTTCTACCCTTAATGATCTCATAGGGTATCTTATTCAGATTGAATCTAATATTCACCCTATTCAACACATAATAGGTTGTGTTCACCACTTCTACCTAAAAGTATTTTACAAGTGAATACTCAGCAAGCATGGCTCTAGCGGCTTCCATTAAGGTCTTGTTCTTTCATTTAGCTACCCCGTTCTGCTGAGGGGTCCTAGGAGCTAAAAAGTTGTGGCTAATCCCTTGCGCCTCATAGAAGATTCCAAATTTCACATTTTTAAACTCCCCACCATGATCGCTATGCATGGTCAAAATCACATAACCTAACTTCTTCTGAATCTAAGTGGAGAAAGTTTAAATTCATCAAATGACTCAGATTTATGTGATAGAAATCTAATCCAAGTGAACCTCAAGTAATCATCGATAATCACAAATCCATAGACTTTCCCCCCTAAGCTAGCAGTGCTAATGGGTCTAAAGAGATCCATGTGAAGGACTTCTAAAGGTTTAGAGGTGCTGATGTCCTTAATGGAGTAGAAAGAGGATTGGACTTACTTTCCTAGTTAACAGGCATCACACAGGTGGTCCTTAGTGAACTTAAGCTTGGGGACACCTTTAACTAAGTCTTTTTGGGTGACTCTTCAAAGGATTTTCATATTGGCATGACATAACCTCCTGTGCCATAGTCAAGACTCATCAGTAGTAGTTTTTAAGCAAAATGAAGCAGTATACTCGATATTATTTAAATCAAGCATATAGACATTATTGATCCTCTTGCCCTGCAAAAATAGTGTTATTATTTAAGCTTATAATGCAAGTGTTTTCCAGGAACTTGATGCTGAACCCTTTGTCACAGAGTTGACTGATGTTGAGTAGGTTGCATTTAAGTCCATCTACAATCAAAACATTTTCAATCAAAAGGTTCTTGGAGTTTCTGATTATACCTGCACCCACCACTTTCTTGGTGGTGTTGTCTCCAAGAGTGACCTTGCCTCCAGCCCTGGCCCCCAGCGAAATGAATTGATTTGCATCTCCAGTCATATGTCTTGAGCATCCACTGTCCAGGTACCAAATGCTCTCGTGAGGTCTTGTGTGAGAGCAACCCTATAAAATCATCAAATGTTAGATTTAGGAACCAAAATAAGTTTGGATTTCTTCTTATGAAAAGAAGAATGCAATATATGTATGTTATGCTGTGAATCATGCAATTTGGGCCTCCACACCTAATGTATACTATGGTGAATAGTGCAGGTGTGAGAGATATGTCCTAACATGCCATATTTTTCTCCTTCTTCTTCTCACCTGCATCAAGTTATCTTTGGTTCACACCTTGCTCGTAAGCAATGAGTGATCCAAGTAAGTTATCAATAGAATAAGTATTCAAATCCTTGAATTTAGTAATTACAGTTATCTTAGCATCATAAGAAGAAGGAAAATATCTTAGAATTTTGTTTACTTTTCGTTATTAGTGAGTTCTCTTCCTAAAGCATATAGAGAGGTGATAATTTGACTAAACCTAGTATACATTTCAGATATTGATTTACTAGGTTTCATGTGAAAGAGTTTGTAGTTGTGAAGTAAGATGTTCAACCTAGATTGCTTAACTTCAAATGTACCTTCATAAGTGATGCATAATCTATCCCAAATTTCTTTACCAGTAGTACAAGTAGAGACACGCATGTAATCCTCAGATTTTCATGCACAAAAAAATAATATAAGCATTTTGCATTCAGTTATGCTAAGTCCCTATCATCATGTGTCCATTCAGTAAAAAGAAGTTCAGTTTTCACACCATTAACTAGTCTAAACGGTGCATCATAACCATCTTTAACAAGCATCCACATACAATAATCAATTGATTGTAAAGAGGTGGACATGCGAGTTTTCCAGAAATCAAAAGGTATGTTATTAAACAACGGTGGACGAGTAATGGAATAGCCTTCAGCGGTGTTTTTATTTCCAAAGTTAGCCATGGATCAAATTCAAAAGTCTTTCAAAACTTGATTTTATGAATCCCGTTTTGATACCACTTGAACGTTTGATAGGGATGTTAAGCCCTTATGAACTAGACCGAGCCTAACCAAGAGGGGGGGGGAATGAATTGGTAGTTTAAAAATTTGTGAGCAAAAATAATTTTAAAGATCTTTTTGAATGTTTTAAACTAAATGCAATAGCATAGATCAAACACAGATTTCACCCAAGTAGTTAATTGCAGTAAAATAAAGTGCTGAAAAAAATAAAAAAGAACACACTATATTTTATAGTGGTTCGATCAACTTGACCTTTGTCCACTCCCTGGAGCCTCCCCTCCAGGTATTGCACTAAAACAAAGTGACTCTCCTTCTTCCCCCACAACAAGGCATAGAAGCCTTTACGAAACTGCTTTTCACCAACATGGTGAGGCAGAGAACCCAGACTCCTTTTACTTCTTCTTGAAGTAGGTAGAGAACCTTACCTCCTTTCGCTTCCTCCTGAAGCAGGCAGAGAACCTTGATCTTCTTGCAGATGATCCTTCCACAGAGACACCAAAAAGGACAAGGGATGACAACCAGAAAAGATGACTCAAATCCTTGCTTGGATCAACCCTTGTGAAAACCTCACAAACTCCCCCTCACAAGATCTTCTCTCGCTCTCCCAAGCTCTCTCTCTCTCTCCTTCTCAAAGCTCTCTCAGGAAAAGATAGCTGCAAAAGATCTCAACAATAGAAGACAAGAGATCTTAAATACAAAGGCTTAAAAATTGCCCTAAATTTCAACTTACCGTCAAAGAGTGTCCAGGTAAATTATCCTGTATGATCAGTTTAAAATCACACATATAAGCCTGGACGTTCTAGTTCCTCTGGACGATTAGAAGACAAATTTATTTAGATTATCTGGGATGATTCTACGATCATCCTAGATGATTAGCTCAAATCAGGAATATCACCCAAAAGATAGTTCGAGACATCCAGGAGAAAGGCCTGGACTATCAAAGGAAAATGACTGATCGTCTAGGATAATAAGTATATCATCTTGTATGATTAGTTCAAAATTGCCTAAAATTATCTGGCACACTATTCGGGTCGTACAAGTCAACCATGCTAGATGATTTCAAAATGACTTGATCATTTGGGATGATATTGATATCATCTCGTACGATTAGTTCAAAAATGGGAATATCGTCCAGTATACTGTTCGGGTCGTCCAAGTGAAAAGCACTGGAAAGGCAAGATTTTTAATTGATCGTCCAGGATGATCTTGCGATCGTCCAAGATGATATGATCGAATCAATTAAACCTTAATTACTTTCCTTAATAACCTGACTAATTTATGCATGATTATAATGAATTATCCAGGATGATACACATATCATCCAGGACGATCAGACTAAAAATCTAAAAATAAAAACTTGCCTAACTTAGTCTAACGACTGAGAATTTTTTATTTGAGCATATCATCATGTACGATGGCTGTATTATCTAGGTTGATCTGCTTAATCAGATAAACTTAACATGGCTGCCCTTATTAGGGTTTTTATTTTCAATGGATCATCCAGGACGATATGAACATCGTCCAGGATGATTTGAACAAAATATGAATAGAACTCTAACTCACTAAAACTCTCCCCCTGAGTGTGTGTGTACAAGGTTACTTAGCTTGGGGATCCATTACATTACACTTGACTCAAGAAAGTTGAAAAAATTATGTTGAACCTTAACCACATATAGACTGACTCGATCTTGAGCTGGCTTGGATTATACTTGATCTTGCAGACCTAAAAGGTTAGGCAATCAAACAGAAACAGAAATGTTTGTTATCAGCCAAAACATAATCCTTGAATCCAAATTTGCAACAATCATGTGCTTTCAAACTCTCTGAAATGTTCCCAGAGCACCCACTGGTTAGTTCAAAATAGATTTGGAGGTGGCCAATGGCTTAACTGGTAAGATCTTGGCCATTGAACTTTATTTCTCTCTCCTATAAATACCCCCCTCTTCCCTTCAAGAAAGAGTTGATCAATCTGATTCTCCAGCTCCATATCCAACTCCCCAGCTCTCCTATAGCACCATTTGCCCTCCCATAGTTTAAGAAAACTACAAACCGTAGGAGAGAGAAAGAAAGAGGAGAATATAAAATAAAAATCCAACTTCTAATTTAGTGGAAATCAGTCTGGAAGCCTTCTAGAAATTTAAAGTGGATCTCTCAAGATTTATAACAGCCTAAGTTCATCAAAATCTATTAACAGGTTAGTGAGTTATCTTATCTTGAAGTTTAAAATTCAAATTAAAATTTATCCTAAATCTCAATGCTTGAGCCTTTTTTTTTTTTGGGGGGGGGGGGGGGGTGGGACCCAAGAATGGGCCTACACAATAATATAAAGGGGAATTACAAGGTCCATAAAACTCTAGGGATTAAAATATTAGGTTGTCATGATCCTTCTTTTTAAATTTCATCAAATTTGAAAAGTTGGATCAAAAGTTATACGGATTTAAATATCTAGTTTAAATTTGAACTAAATCTTATGATTCAATCTGAGCCGTCCGATCGACCAATTGGACGGCCCATTCAAGCATACTACCCAGGTCAAATCACAAGTGATATGGCTGCATCTAATCCATAGATCCTTCATTATTTTGATCCAATAGCCAGATCATGAATCTAACGTAGTTAAGTGGATTCACTATGTATTGCCGCATATTTGAAGACCACCATCATTGTGCTAATCATTTACAATCTAATGATTGTACGCTAACAAATTTTAAGTATAAAATGAATTAAATAATTCATTTAAAATCTTAGAACTTCAATAAATCATAGAAAATCCATTTTAAATTCAAATTGAGTGTTCTTGGGCTTTTTGGAAAGCAATTAACCTCTATTATTTATTAAAAATAGTTTCATAACTTATTGACCAGTGGATTGTGATATAATAGGAGATTTTTAAACTTCAAATTTCTTGAATTTTTCAAGATCCAATGGTCATGCTAACTTCAAATTTGGATGATCAATTTTATACATCATACTTGACCTGCCTTAATTTTCTTGGATCATGGTTTGATTAGATTTTCTATGATTTGAATTTTCAAACTTATGGGTCCATCTTGGGCACATAACTTTGAAAATTCATAACTATCCATGCACTTAGAATTAGATTTTTATTCTTTTTTGGTATGTTTACATGTATGTCAGGATTAGTTTTCCACTGATTTCACCCAAATCCGATGAGTCTAACTCCTAAAACAAATCACCAAAGCTACAGATATATTTAGGTTTGGTGACTCATTTTTTGACCTAGGAAGGCTTTCGTAAGCCCATATTCAATGGGTTTGAAGCACATGTATTCATTTACCTATGTTTCAAACCTCATCACATTCGGAGGTCATTTGGTCTATCATTTAGTGAACCCAAGATTCATGTACATAATTGATGTAGGATCTTTGAAATTTCATAATAAATCCATTTTAAATCTGAAAATTACATTTAATATATCAAAATACTTAGAATTAAAAGCTTAATAGAGAAAAAATAAAAGACCCTTAAAATTCACCAAAAAATTTAATAATTAAGAAAATCCAAGAATTAATTAAAAATATATAAAAATACCAAATAAATTTCAAATATTTGAAATCATCCCTAGGAGTCTTTTCTAAGATTTGGAAAAGATTTCAAGAAGTTTTGAGCTGATTTGGTATAAAAATAAGAAAAGCACCCTAATTATATAATTCTTAAATCATCAAACTAGTAAAATCCATAAAAAAAATTAAAAAATACAAATCTAGCAAACTCAACAGAATTTTACTCCTTGCTTGGCGTTTTTCTAGTGAGAGAAGCTATTTTCAAATTTCTGTTTCCTTCTTTTTCGCGGGAATCCTTTGATGGCGGAGGATTACCGCCGGCGACCTCCGCCTGGCAATCCTCCACCACACCATTCATCGACTCACCAATTACTCAAGGGAAGAGATGGAATCTTTGAAGACCGGTCATCTTTGTTCAGAGTTTGTGCTCAAGATGATGTTCTGAAGAACCAACCTCTGTGGATTCGTGAAGGTTTCAACCCTCGTTTACAACAACCCACGTTCGTTGAAGGGAAGGGGAAAGCGATCTTAGATAACCAGTTTTCTCCCAAATTAAAAATCTCTGGAATTAAAATCCCTCCTCAGAGAAAGAATGACTCCGAAGCATCTTCGTCGGGTTTTACTTTAAAGGTTAATCGATTTGTTTCTGATTTTTTGATCGCAAAATTGATTCGACTCTTAATGATGTGTCTGAGATTGCTGATCCTATGACCATTGAAAATGCTAATAATATAACTAATGTGGTTAATAAGATTGAGGAAGTGATCCAACCTGCTATTAGTGATAACCTAGGGAATCCTTGGAATTCCACCAAGCATGTGAAAATCAATTCCAACTGGGCTCCAGTTGAAATGTCCGATGATGGGGTTGCTGTTAAACTCAATTCGATAAAGGAAAATGATAATGTGCCTGTTCTTAAGAATTCTTTGGTTGTGAAGGTCTTAGGAAATAAAATCCCTTTCCCTTCTTGCTGTGTGGAACTGAGGAAACAATGGAGTAGGTTTGGTAGTTTTCATTTAATGTCATTGGGACTTGATTGGATTATATGCTCATTTCAGTCAGTTGAAGCTTTGGAAGGTGTTATGAATGGAGTCCCTTGGTATGTGGGAGGATTTATTGTGGGAATTGACAGTTGGAGTCCTAGTTTTTCCCCTACCTCCCTGAAGGGGCTTTCTTCTCCGGTTTGGATTAGAATGCCACATTTACCTTTGTATTGTTGGGATGAGATAACTATTACTAAGATTGCTTCGAAGGTTGGGGTTCCTTTACTCCTGGATGGGAATATGTTCAGGTGGGGAAGGAGGGAATTCGCTAGAGTTTGTGTGAGAATCAATTTGGAAGATAAACTACCAGGTGGAATCTGGATTGATGGTCTGGGTGGAAGATTTTATCAAAGAGTGGAATATGAAAAGATTTCCTCTTTTTGTTTCCATTGTGGTAAAATTGGACATAAATCCAATTTATGTCCTGATAACATTAATGTGAATGGAATTCAGAACAATGTAGTGCAAGCTACTATTTCAAAGGAGGGAGCTAAGATTGGTTTGCCTAAAAGACAAGATGATAAAGATGTTTACGGACCTTGGATCCATGTGAGATTTCAAAATAGAAGAAGGAGGTATTTCCATAGCAGAGAACTCAACATAAAGGATAAGCAAGATACTCAGGCTCGGGTGGATGCAACTGAGTTGGATAACCCTTGTGTTATTCAATCTTAAGAAGAGGATGGTTCTAATAAGGTGGCATCTGAGGTGGTGGTTGCTAATAAATTTCAGGTTCTTTTGGGAAATGCAGAGGAGGAAGGAGAAATTAATGAACAAAGAAATTCAAATGAAGTTAGTATTTCCAATCAAGAGGAGGAACCGGTTAATAATCTTCCTGCTATAGTTCAGAATGCTGAATCTATTAATTTGGTTAGTTCTTCTAACCTGCTGCAGGAGATTAATATGGAGATTGGTGTGTCCTCTGTTGAAGCTGCCCGAGAGCAGGATACTCAAGACATTAAGTTGGATGTAGCTGCTGATATTCTAGAATCAGCAACTACAAAAACTAAAACCAAGTTGTCTAAGGAGATCAAATCTCTAGGTCCGGATTTCCCTAGAAGGAGGAGAGGAGGTGGTGGAGGTGTTTGTGGTGTTGGGGGCCTTTCCCCATTGGGTTCCTAATGTCTTCCATTTGGTTTTGGAATTGTAGAGGAGCTAGGAAAAAAGGGGCTTCTCTTTATCTAAGGGAGTTAGTGAGGGAGCATGAGGTGTTCTTTATTGGATTAGTGGAGACTAAGTTGTCTAGTGTGGATAGGATGGATGTTAATAGAATTATTGGGGAGGATTGGGATTTTTTCCACCATCCTACTATTGCTACTTCTGGAGGAATTCTTATTTTATGGAAAAGGTCGGAAGGGTGCTTCAAGGTGGGTTTGGATTCTTCTCAAGTGGTTTTTGGGAGTTTCCACTTTCTTCTTAAAGGTTGTTGGAATATTACTACGGTCTATGGAAGTGAAGATGTGTGGACTAGAAGAAGTTTATGGGCTAGTCTCGGTGAGGTTCTCGATGAGGATACTCCTTCTATTGTCAGGGGGGGATTTTAATTGTTTGTTGAGCAAGGAGGATAAAAGAGGGGGAAAGAGGTTTAGCTTCTCCCAAGGCCCACAGGAGATGAATGCTTTTTTAGCTAACAATGATTTGCATGATGTAGGTATTATGGGACCAAGATTTACTTGGTGCAACAACAAGGATGGCAATGCTTGGTGAATACGGCTGCTCTACAACAAGTGCCATTTGCTTCTGTCAATCATTTGGCAAGAGTGGCGTCTGACCACTCTCCCATTGCTTTCAAGATCAACCAATTGACGAGGCCTTCTCAGAGATACATCAGATTTGAAGACGTTTGGAGATCCTATCCGGCTGCTTGGAATGTTGTTCTTAAAGCTTGGAGAAGGACTGATTTTGGCTCTAATTCTGAAATTCTTAGAAGGAAGATGAAGAGATCCCTCAAAGCTTTGTACTATTGGAATAAAAATAAATTGAAAGAACTATCAAACTTGAAGGAAACTTTGAAGAAGGATATTATGGCTTTGCAAATGAAAGAAAGTTGAGTTGATGGGCCAAATCAGGAGGAGCTGCTATTGTTAAGGAGCAAAGTGCGTGAGCTTAATGTTACTCTTGCCCGATTGTCTACTTGGTGGAATCAAAGAGCAAAGACTAGATGGATTCAAGAAGGTGATACTAATTCTGTTTTTTTTCATGACTATGCGTCGGCTAGGAGAAATGGAAAGCTAATCAATCAAATTAAAGATAATGTGAAAGGTCTTGTGGTTGAACAGGAGAAGATTGAGGAAGTGTTTTGTAACTTCTTCAACCAGAAGTGGAAGTATAGGGAATGTTGTCTCATGGGCTGGCCTGAGGTTGGGTTTCATCAAAAGATAGATAAAACTGCATGGAGAAGTCTGAATGCTGATTTCAAGGCTGAGGAGATGTTAGAAGCGATGACCAGATTGGGCAACAATAAATCACCAGGTGTGGATGGCGTTACATCCTCCTTTATAAAGAGCTATTGGAGTATTATCAAAGATTACTTGTGGGGAGCTGTTAATGAATTCTTTATTAGTGGGAAGATGTCGTTGGAGTGGAAGGAGACGTTGATTGTCCTGATTTCTAAGGTGAAGACTCCATTGCAACCTTCTCAATTCCGACCCATAAGCTTGTGTCAAACCATCTATAAGGTGGTGGCTGGTAAGATAATGAATCGTTTGAAGTATTGTTTGCCAAAGTTAATCTCTGAAGATCAAGTAGCATTCGTTCCTGGTAGATCATTATCGGATCACTGCTTGTTAGCCCAAGAAGTCTTCAATAAATTCAGATATTCAAAATGCAAAAAAGGTCTAATGGCGGTTAAAGTGGATATGGAACAAGCTTATGACAGCATGTGTTGGCCAACTCTTGCTAAAGCTTTGGATTGGTTTGGCTTTCCTCCTAGACTTACTATGCTCATTATGGAGTGTGTTCAAGAGGTTAGATTTTCTATTCTTATTAATGGTAGAAGAACTGATTGGATTGATGCTAAATCTGGGTTTAGACAAGGGTGCCCACTTTCCCCTTATTTGTATATCCTTTGTTCTCAATTGCTTTCCAATGCCATTCATCAAAGGGGTCTTGAGTTGGGCATCAAGGTATCTCCAAAAGCTGATAAAATAACCCATCTTTTATATGCTGATGATGTCGTAGTTTTTTCTCATGCTACCATGGGTTCAGCTAATTGTTTGAAAAAGATCCTGAAAGACTTTTGTGGTTGGACGGGGTAAAAAGTGAATGAATTAAAATCTCAAATCCTTTTTGGAAACTCTGTTAAGAAGACTTGCAGGAATAAGATTGCTAAGAAGTTGGGGTATAAGAGTGTTAGAGAAATGCACTATTTGGGTGTTAAGATGGTTTTGAGGAGACCACTGAAATCTGATTTCAGATTTTTGATAAATCATGCATTGGAAAGATTAAATACTTGGGGAAGCAGATGTCTTTCCTTGGCAAGAAGGGTTCTTCTTATTAAGAGCTCCTTTTTATCTTTACCAATTTTTATTTCTACACACTCTTTGGTTCCTAAAGGCATTTTGTATGAGCTGGATAGATTATGTAGAGACTTCCTTTGGCATAAAGACAAGGAGAAAAGAGGTCTACATTATGTTGGTTGGGAAGAGATATGTAAACCAAAGCAGCTGGGTGGTTTAGGTCTTCATTCTTTGGTGCATAAAATGGGACCTTTACGGTCTAGGCTGACTTGGAGATTTATCAAGAACCCACAATCTCTATGTAATCATATCATTAGCTCTAAATATGATGGTAATGTTTGGAATGGAGTGAGTAAAAGAGGGAATTCTCCTTCTTGGAAAATTCTGCTAGATGGAGCCAAATACCTGAAAGGTATTGTGAGATGGAAGCTAGCAAATGGTATCAAAGTGAGTATCATCAATGATACTTGGATCTTTGATAAACCAATTAACAAATGGCCAACCTTTGTCAGTTGCAATGAGCCTTGGTTTGATTTGGTTCACAAGTTCATTAATGAAGATGGTAGATGGAATGATGTGGTTTTGCAAAATCTGTTTAGCAAGGAGTTGATTCCCGTCATTAAATCGGTGAAAATTTATCCTGATATGAAGGAGGATCAGCTGGAACTAATAAAGCAGCACACGGGCAGATCAATTGCTGCTTTGTCCTTTGAGGCTTGGCTGGATTCTATGGGAAAACTACGACACAAGGAGGACAAACTCACTTATAATTTGAATATTTTCAGGAAGCTCAAACTACTGCCTAAGGTGGAGATGTTTTGGTGGAGACTTTGTAGAAATGCATTACCAACTAATTCCTTTTTAAATTATAGGGACTTATTGGATTCTAGCTTGTGTCCTTGTGGCTGTGAAGTGGAGGAGAACAGTGAGCATGTGGTTGTTGAGTGTAAACAGCTCATTATGATGGTGGATAAGCTGAGAGGTTGGGGGTTTTATGTTCTTGTTTTTACTTCATTCAGTAATTGTTTAAAACAGCTGGATAGATTGTCTGTAAGCAACCGCAACAATGCAATTCTTTATTGTACAACAGTTTATTATTCTTGGAAGAGGAGAAACCAAATAAATCTTGGAGTTCAAGTTCTTTCGGTTAACTATTTGGCTGCCAACGTTTTAACGTCTATTTTCCATCCAATGAAGAGTCCGATTCTAGGCAACTGGGATGCTAATCTCCTTTTGGAGTCTTCAGATACTTGGCATCCTCCTCCCCTAGATTGGATAAAGATCAATGTAGATGCTACTTTGAAGGAAACGTATAGTGCTGGTCTCGGAGCTATCATAAGAGATGATAAAGGCAGGTTTCTAGCAGCATTTGGGGAGCACCTTCTACATTGGGACATATCAACTTTGGAGTTACAAGCTATCTTGTTTGTAAGGAGACACATACAAAGTTGGATGCTTCATTACAAGGGTGCCATCTTTGAAGGAGACAATTACAATGCGATTGAGTGGCTTCAAAAATCTGTTACAAAATTGGGGTGGCCGAATCAAGGGATCCAACTTGAAGATTCTTTATTTCTTAATGAGTTCAATAATGTTCTTTTTCATTGCATTTCTAGAAATTGTAATAAGGTAGCCGATTGTTGTGCTACATCAGCTCTAGAAGGTAGTTTTTCGTTTGATAGCTTTGATGAAAGTTGCATTCCTTCTCCATTGTTTGATTTGGTGAAGAAGGAGTGTAATTGCTCTGTGTAGAACCTTTTTTATTTGTCTTCTTAATGAAAAGTTCTTTCTTTCAAAAAAAAAAAACAGAATTTTACTCATCTCTTGGTCTTGTATTTATGAAAAATATAAAAACTCTAAAAATTATTGTAAATCAAAAGTCATTATTTGGCCAAATTTAATTTATATAAACAATCTAAAATTTTAAAATTCATAACTAATTCCAAAATAATCCAAATCTAGTAAACTCAAAAGCATTGAACACATAATCAAATCTAGTATTTATGAAAAGTATAAAAATTTTAGAAACAAATGCAAATTAAATGTCAAGAAATAGGCCCCGTATTAAATTAATTAAAATATTCATTAAAATTTGAAAACTTGATAAATCATAAAATTTTTAATAAATCATCAAACTGATGAATTAAATTAAATAACAACACTAAAATAAATAACCAACACTATGGCAATGAAGTTTTTAGGCTGTATTATCTCGGGCTATATTGCTACGTGTTTTAAAGAGGCCTTCATTGCCATGCCTGTTATGACAATGCCATGAATGAATTTGATAAAATATAAATATTAAAATTATTAACACAATAAATCAATAATCAATCAAATTAAATTAATTTAAAAATAAATAATAAAATACTTAGACATTATGGCTTCTATACCCTTGTGCTTAATTCCTTTCTTGAGGGAAAAACTCTATTGACTTGAGAAGCTTTAAGAACCAAAACACTTAATTAAAATAAAAACTCTATGTTATCAATCTACCCAAATTTTGGAGGACTAGTAGAATTACAAATATGAGCATAGGATTTGTTGATCAATAACTTCTAGCACTTTAAAGTTGTTGAGCACTATATTCTATAAATTCTAAAATTAATAATTAAAATAATTAAAATCTTCTTTAAAATAAAATTTAAAATGTCTAAATGATGAAATACTTAAATTCAAAACACCTCTTAAAGACCTTAAACAAATTAAAACAATTATAGACAATTTTTAATTAATAAAACCTAGGACCCATCCAAGCCACATAGCCTTTTACACACATTTTTTTTTGAAAGAAAAGCTTACAACCTAATCGATTTTATCCAATCCAACACATTCCTCTATTAACAATTCTACAAACGAATGAGGAATATCACTACTAGAAAATTCATTCCAAACAAAATTACTAAATAAAGCAAAGTTAGCACAAAGGTCAGCTAACTTATTACAACTTCTATTAGAAAAACTAAAAATAACTTGATCAAATTCTTTAAGAAACAAGAGTTGACTATCCAATAAATGCTTTGACATATCTTTGACACCTTCAATCGAGCTTCGAATGTATTTGATAACATTTATGTTGTCCCCTTCAATGATTAAACCTTTAACTTCATGCATCCAACTTTGGATTACCCTTTCCAATGAAAGGAAAGCCATGAGTTCCACTTGATCAACATCCCAATGCATACCCATAAAGCCAAATGCTATCAAGAATCTTCCTTTATGATCTCTAACAACCCCACCAATACTAGCTCTATTAGACTTCAAAAGAGAAGCATCAATATTAACTTTCATCCACTCAGGAGGAGGAGGATGCCAAGAAGAAGAGGACAGTTGAAAAAGCTGATTAGCACCCCAGGATATAACATAATAACAGCAAAAGGGACAGCCCATCCATATTTATGTTTTCCATGGTAATATTTCTTCCTATAATTAAAAACAAGACATCTTAACTAGTAGAAAATTCATGATCTAAAACTTCACACCCATGCATCTTCTTCATTTCTGCATTTATTGAACTTATTTTTGTATGAGGTCATCAAGACCTATCCAGACTCCCGTGTATCAATCTAAGGGTTGACAATCATCTAGTTACCAGTCATCATATCTTTAATTACACTTTAATCCAATTTTGAATCAAAAGTTTAATCTATTTTTTAATTAAACACCTATCAAACTTTAATCAACTTCAATTACCCATTCTACACTTCAATCAATCATTTAATCTAGCTCTACCAGCAACATTCAATCAACATTTCAATCCAGGTCTTAATCATCAATTAGTGTCCAACAATCATTCAATCAATCAAAGCTCCAGTTAACCTTCAATCATCCAGCTTCAAATCTACATTTCAACTAATCAGCTTGTCAATCACCATCAATCAATGATCTACAATCAATGCTTCAATCATCTAGTCTTCAATCAACTAGCTTACATAAATCAATAATACATCTAGCTTGCAATTATTCAATCTTCAAATAAATGGTCAATCATCAATAATCACATTCTATTAATACCTTCAATCAAACTTTAATCATTCAACCTTTAACATGCAATCAAATCAGCCAGTCAATATTTACATGCAATTATAACCTTACAGTACATTCACCCAACTCTATGTGTTGCTTAGCACAATACACTAACCATCCTTGGTCTCAAATAGGGTCCAAACCACTTCACTAGGAGTTCTATACATTAAATCAATCATCACTGGCTCCTCAGCTAGTGATTGACCCAATCTGACCCAGTTGAGCTAGCTCAATCTAGCTCAATTAATCAATAGCCCCATCTACCTCCAATCAAATTTAAAATGAACTCTTATCTTTATCAAACACCTATGATCATCTCTCCTAATGAATTGGACATGACTTGTCATTATGACCCAATCATCAGTTGACTTGGTTAGCCAGCGCCAATTTTTATCAAACCATGTCAATATATGGTCAAATTATTATTATTGCAAATCTAAATTCAAGGAGTATAGTTTTGATGATAACAAACATGTCTGTGTTCTATTTTACATGGCTAACCATTTCAAGTCCACAAGATCAAGTACAATCCAAATCAACTCAAGATTGAGTCGGTCTGTATGTGGTTCAAGTCTAATATAATTTTTTTCCTTTCTTGAGTCAAATATAATGTAATTGATCCCCTAGCTAAGTAACCTTGCACACACACACTCAGGCAGAGAGTTTTAGTGAGTTAGAGTTTTTGTTTTCAATTTTTGTTCATATCATCCTGAACGATGTTCATATCATCCTAGATAATATTCATATCATCCTGGATGATCCAATAAAAATAGAAACCCTACTTAGGGCGACCATGTTCAGTCAGTTTGATTAAGCAGATCATCCTGGATGATAGACCCATCGTACAGGACAATATGCTCAAATAAAAAATTATCAGCCGCCAGATCAAGTTAGGCAAGTTTCTATTTTTAAAGATTTGGTCTGATCATCCCGAATGAAACATGTTTCATCCTGGACGATCCTTCACAATCATGCCTAAATTAATCTGGTGATTAAAGAAAGTAATTAATGTTTGATTAATTCGATCATATCATCCTAGACGATCGTAATATCGTACGGGATGAAGTGTTAAAAATTCTGACTGTCCAGTGCATTTCACCAGTACGTCCAGAATTATGTACCGGATGATTTTGGGCAATTTTGAACTAATCATATGGGACGTTACCCATATCGTCCTGTATAATCAAATCATTTTGAGATCGTCCAGCACAAGTTCCCATGGACGACCAGAGCTGTCTTCTGGATGAAATTCCTAATTTATACTAATCGTCTCAGATGATCGAAGAATCAAACATGATGATCTGAATAAATTTTGTTTACTAATCATCCAGAGGAACCAGATCGACCATGCTGATACATGTGATTTTGAACTTATCATACAGGATGATCGATAGATCATCTTGGATGATCTTTGACGACCAGTTGAGATTTAGGGCAATTTTTTGAGCCCTCCTACTTAAGATCTTTTTCTTCCAATAAGAAAAATCTTTTGCCACTTTTCTTTCCAGAGAAAACCTTGAGAGAGAGAGAGAGAGAGAGCTCGGGAGAGAGAGAGGATCTTGTGAGGGGGAGTTTGTGAGGGATTCACAAAGGTTGCTCCAAGCAAGGATCTGCATCATCTTCTCCTTTCATCATCTCTTGTCTTATCAGTATCTTTGTTGGAGGATTGTTCACAAGAAGATCTGAGTTCTCTACCTGCTTCAGGAGAAAGCGAAAGGAGTCCAGGTCCAACTTTAGGAAGAAGTGAAAAGAGTCTAGGTTCTCTGCCTGCTTCAGGAGGAAGCCAAATGAGTTTAGGTTCTATGCCTCACCGGGTTGGTGGAAATGAGTTTTATACAGGCTTCTCTGCCTTGCTGTGGGAGCAGAAGGAGAGTCACTTAGTCTTAGTGCAATACCCAGAGGGGAGGCTCTTGGAGTGGATGTAGGTCAAGTAGACCGAACCGCTATAAAATTTGGTGTATTCTTTCTGATTATTTTCCACACTTACTTTTCTGCTGATGATTGTGTGATTGCAATTATTATTATGTTATCATTGAACATCTGTAAATCATCGCATAACTGTAAAAATTTTTAAAATATTCAAAAAGATTTCCTAAATCACTGTTTGCTCACAAATTTTTAAAAACTACAAATTCACCCCCCTCTTGGTTAGCCTCAAGACTAGTTCATAAGGGCTCAACATCCCTATCGAACTTTCAAGTGGTATCAGAGCGGCATTTAAAAATTAAGTTTAAAAACTTTTGAATTTTGATTCATGGCTAAATTTGGTAATGGTTATATTGCTAAAGATTATTCAATTACGCAACCACCTTTATTTCCTTTTAATTTTTAGAAAACTCACATGTCATCCTTTTTAAAATCAATTGATTATCGCATATGGATGCTTGTTAAAGATGGCTATGAAGCACCTCATAGACTTGTAAATGGCATTAAAACTGAACTTCCTTTTATTGAATGAACATTTGATGATCGTGATTTAGCACAACTGAATGCAAAATATTTGAATTATTTTTTCTGTATTTTAAAATCTGAAGATTACTTATAAGACTGGTAAAGAAATATGGGATAGATTATGCATTACTTATGAAGGTACATCTGAGGTTAAGCAATCTAGATTGAACATCTTGCTTCACGACTATGAACTCTTTTGCATGAAACCTAGTGAATCGATTTCTGAAATGTATACTAGGTTCACTCAAATTGTCACTTTTTTATATGCTTTAGGAAGAGAACTTTCAAACTATGAAAAAGTGAACAAAATTCTGAGATATTTTCCTTCTTCTGTTGATGCCAAGATAACTGCAATTACTGAATCCAAAGATTTGAACACTTATTCTATTGATAACTTACTTGGGTCACTCATTGCTTACGAGCAAGGAGTGAACCAATGACAAATTGATGCAGGTGAGAAGAAGAGGGAGAAAACTATGGCGTTGAAGGCCAACAATACTGACACTAACTCTTTTGGGTCGGATAGCGATGATGTTGCCTTAGTCACTAAGTAATTCAAAAGCTTTCTAAGAAGAAACATAAGAACTTTCAGAAATAGAACAAAGGTAAGAGTAGCAAAAATTTTAAAGGTTCATCTGATACAATTTGCTTCGAATGTAGGAAGCCTGGTATATAAAGGTTGATTGTCCTACTCTGAAAGCTCACCCAAGTGAGGAGAAAGGTGAGGAGAAACCCAAGTTCAGGAAGGACAAGAAGCAGATTCAAAAGGCATTCTGGGCAGATTCTACATCTGATTCCTCTGAAACGAAAGCTGAGGAGGAGACTACAAATTTGTGTCTGATGGTTGATGATCATCCTGGTTAGTCAAATCAAGAAGAGGTATGTGAGCTAACCTATGATCAATTACTATATGTTTCTGAGAAAATTCATTCATCTTATAGGAAACTTAAGAAAACCCATGCCAATCTGAAATTTGATTTCTTGAACTTGCAAAAAGAGCATGATATTTTGATTAAGGATCATTCTACACTTGATAGCAATCACATGTCATTACTTGATAAATTTGATAAATTAAACAAAAAGCATTCTAAATTAATTATTGAGCATGATTCATTAAAAATATCGCATGTTGATTTTGAAAGTGCTTTTAAAGAATTAGACGACATGGCATGTGACTTAGAGAGTAGTAAGGGAGCATTTAAATTTAAAATTGCAAGTCTTAAAAAGGAGAATGAATTTCTAAGAGTAAAAATTAGTGCTTCTGAGAAAAATGAAATACCTCTTACTTTTGCACAGTTTTATGCACCTCCACCATTTAAAGAATCTAATTTAAAATCATCAAAGTATATTTCATTCAAACTTAAGAAGAGGCACTACCACTCACGTAGATTAGTTAACCCTTATCCTGGTGTTAAATGATTTTCTTGTGGCATGGTTGGACATATCTCTCACACCTGCACTGTTCACCGTAGTACATATTGGGTGTGGGACCCAAATTGCATGATTCACAGTACAACACATATGCATTGCATTCTTCTTTTCATAAGAAGGAACCCAAATCTATTTGGGTTCCTAAATCTGAAGTTTGATGATTTTGTAGGTGTACTCTCATACAATACCTCATGAGAGCATGTGGTACCTGATAGCAGATGCTCAAGTCATATGACTAGAGATGCAAATCAATTCATTTCGCTAGAGGCCAGGGCTGGAGGCAAGGTTATACTTAGAGACAACACCACCAGGAGGGTGGTAGGAGCAGGTATAATTGGTGATTCAAAAAATTTCATTATTGATAATGTTTTGCTTGTAGATGGATTGAAACATAACTTGCTGAGCATCAGTCAACTTTGTGAAAAAAGATACAACATTAAGTCCCTGCCCACTTGCTGCATTATAAGCTTAAATAATAAAATTATTTTGCAGGGACAAAGGATCAACAATGTCTACATACTAGATGTAAGCTGCTTTAAAACTGATGTTTCAATTTGCTTCAAAACTACTGCTGATGGGTTTAGTTGTGGCACAGGAGATTATGTCATGCCAGTATGAAAACCCTAAAGAGAGTCACCCAAAAGGACTTAGTTAGAGGTGTCCCTAAGCTTAAGTTCACTAAGGATCACCTGTGTAATGCCTGCCAATTAGGGAAGCAAGTCTAGTCCTCCTTTCACTCCATTAAGGACATCAGCACCTCTAGACCTTTGGAAGTCCTTCACATGAATCTCTTTGGACCCATTAGCACTACCAGCTTAGGGGGGAAAGTCTTTGGATTTTTGATTGTTGATGATTACTCAAGGTTCACTTGGATTAATTTTTTGTCACATAAATCTGAGTCATTTGATGAATTTAAATCCTTCTCCACTTAGATTCAGAGGAAGTTAGGTTGTGAGATCTTAACTATTTATAGTGATCACGATGGGGAGTTTGAAAATGAGAAATTTGGAACCTTCTATGAGGATCAAGGGATTAGCCACAACTTTTCAGCTCCTAGGATCCCTCAGCAGAACGGGGTAGCTGAAAGAAAGAACAGAACCTTGGTGGAAGCTACTAGAGCCATACTTGCTGAGTATTCACTTCCAAAATACTTTTGGGCTGAAGCGGTGAAAACTGCCTGTTATGTGCTAAAAAGGATGAATGTTAGATCAAATCTGAATAAGACACCTTATAAGATCATTAAGGGTTGAACTCCAAACCTGTCCCACCTCCATATCTTTGGCTGTACGATTTTCATTCTAAATAATGGGAAATCATCCTTAGGAAAATTTGACCCCAAATTTGATGAAGTAGTATTCTTAGGCTATTTCAAGTGTGGGGAAATCCTTTAGGGTGTTTAATAAGAGGACTTTAGTGGTGGAGGAGATAACTCATGTGGGGTTTAATGAATCTAATCTTAAGGAGACTAGAGTTGAGGAAGAAGAAGATGTAGGAGAGATTACCCAAGGAGTTGAAAATATAAATCTGGAGGAAAGGGTAGAACCTAAAAACACTTTGCCTAGAGAATGGAGATATTATTTAAGTCATCCTAAAGAACTGATCTTAGGAGACCCTTCTGAAGGTGTTAGAACTAGGCATGGACTTAGGAAGGAAGTAAACGATTCTACCTTTATCTCAATGATTGAACCCACCAACATCAATCAAGCCCTTTCTGATGAGCTTTTGATCTTAGCTATGTAAGAGGAATTGAATCAATTTGTAAGGAACAATGTTTAGGAGTTAATAGAAAGACCTAGGAATCAAAGTGTAGTGGGAACCAAGTGGGTCTTTAAGAATAAGATGAATGTTTCTAGTGTGGGGGTTAGGAATAAGACAAGATTGGTGGCTAAGGGGTACGATCAAATTGAAGGGATTGATTTTGAGGAGTCCTTTTCCCCTGTAGCTAGGTTGGAAGCCATTAGGGTGCTACTAGCCTTTGCCTGTTATAAGGGATTTAAGCTGTTTCAAATGGATGTCAAGAGTCCCTTTTTAAATGGGATAATAAAAGAGGATGTCTTTGTATAACAACCCCCAGGTTTTGAGAGTTTCCAATTTTCGAATCATATTTACAAATTAAAAAAGGCCTTATATGGGTTGAAACAGGCACCCAAAGCTTGGTATGAGAGGCTTAGCACATTCCTACTAGAAAGAGAGTTTGTTAAGGGGAGCGTAGACACCACCCTTTTCCTTTAGAAATTAGAGATGAGCTACTCATTGTCCAGATCTATGTTGATGATATACTTTTGGATCTTCTGATAAAAATTTATGTGATGATTTTTTTTAGATAATGAGTATGGAGTTTGAGATGAGTATGATGGGAGAATTATCCTACTTTTTGGGGTTTAGTATAAGGCAAATGGATGATAGAACCTTTCTGAATTAATCAAAATACACTAAGGACATCTTGAAGAAATATGAAATGGAGAAAGCTAAGCCAATCAACACTCCCATGAGTTCCACTGTTCATTTAGATAAGGATTCAAATGGAAAATCTATTGATCAGAAGAAGTTAAGGGGAATAATTGGATCACTACTTTACCTGACTGCTAGCCAACCTGAAATTATGTTTAATATTTATCTTCATGCTAGGTTTCAAGCTGATCCTAAAGAGTCCCACTTGATTGCTGTTAAGAAAATTCTTAGATATCTTTTAGGTACCCCAAACCTAGGAATCAAGTACCCTAGGCACCGCACTTCTTTTGATATTATTGGATATTCTGATTCTGATTTTGTAGGGTGTAGGGTGGATAGAAAAAGTACTTCTAGAACTTGTCAATTCATAAGATAGTCTTTAGTCTCCTGGTCTAGTAGAAAATAAAACTCAGTTGCACTTTCCACTGCTGAAGCTGAGTATCTTGCCTTAGGAAGTTGTATGGCCCAAGTCCTTTGATTGATGCAACAAGTTTTGGATTTAGGATTACCTGTTGGCACAATTTTAGTTCTATGTGATAACACCAGTGTCATATGCATTTCTAAGAATCCAATCAAACATTCTAGAACCAAATATATTTATATAAGGCATCACTTCATTATGGACCATGTTATAAAAGGGGACATTGAGCTACATCATGTAGCAACTAAAAATCAACTGGCTGACATCTTTACTAAACCACTGGGGACCAGATTGGGTGTGATTGATATAAATACATAAATCTGATGATTACTGATTTCTGATGTTTTCTGTTTTCTTCATTTTGCTTTAGTTTTTGTTTGATTTGTTTATCTGTTTTACTTTAGAATTTTTCCTTTCCTGCTGATTTTTGTTGTTTGATTTTCTTATCAGATTTGATTATTTCCTACTATTTTTCATTTGCTAATTTTCATTTAGTGATTTTTACGTGTCTATTTTTCTTCCTTCTTATTTTTTAATTACTCCTTACTTACTTCTAAATCAGATCACTATTCACTACAGCTGATAAACTGGATTTTTGACTAAGAGTTTTTGCCTTATTTTATTTAAAAGCTTGTAAGCAGAGATTGACTCCTCTAGATATGTTAAAGGAATGAAACATTGATGATTGTTTCTCTTCCTCTAACTCCTTTAATGGTGTATTATTTCTTTTCGATAAAAATCTTCTTCAAAATTAAAAGTTGGTTTTTGAAATAGAGATCTATTTTATCTTCCTACAGTAATCTACCTCATATGAATAGTGTTTTCAAAGCTTTGAATCATTGTTATGTTTTTCTTAATCAAGTGATTGCACTTATCATATAATGTATGGTTTTTGTTTTGTGAATTATTCTTCCTTATTGTAGAGAGTGAGTTTTATCATCTCTTATGTCTGGAAGGTAATTTCACAGCTAAGATTCTTTAACGATTATGAAAGGAAGCAAGCTTACAAAAGATGCACAAAGAGCTACAAAATGAAAAGAGGCACAAAATGAAAAGAGGCACAAAATGAGCCCAAAGTTGAAAAGATGCGCAATATCTCCAAATTGGAAAGATACATAAAGTGTATCAAAAATCAAAAGATGCGTAAAGTGCCAAACAAATTTAAAAAGATGCACAAAATGAGCCCACAAAGGAATAAGCTTTCTTCCCTTTCAAATCTTTAAATGTCTTAGAAAAATTCATGCACCACTCAATATTTTCAAAAGCTTGAGACGAAAAATCATGATTTATGATTCCTTACTTTGTAATACTATTATATCAGATATTTTTCTGGATGAGACTTAAAAGGATCTCTTGTCGAATTTAATTTATTTTCTTTTGAATTAGACATTTGTTTGAAAGGAATTTGAACCTGTAAGGTGTCCGAGGTAGGAGTTACGAAAATTGATTTTCCAACTTTTCTGGATTTCAGCATTGTTGATCTTCTTCTTATTAGATTTTGAATTGAAAATTAGGGAAAATTCTGTTTTACTGGAGCTGATAAAATTTTTTTTTGTTTTCACTATTATTTTTCTCGTTTCTACTTTTTATTTGATGTGATTTTGCATTTTTTTTTTGTGTTTTTGGGATCCCTGATCTTTCCTCTCCATCCTTCATCTTTTTCACCCTCCATTTGATCAAGACCCACCTTCGTACTAGTCTATTTTGCTTATGTTATTTTCCTTGTGTTTGTTTTATATTATTGTTTTTATGTATTTTCTATTATTTTTCCCTTTTTGAGATATCAAAAGGGGAAGTAATTGTTGTTGTTGTGTCTTGTTGTTGTTGTTGTGTTCTAGTTGTTGTATTTCTAGATCGTTGTAATTCCTTGGCTTATCAATGTTCAGATGTTTTTTTTTTGAAATATCAATGTCTATTTACTGAACTTACATTCCCTAACAAATTTTTGTCATCATCAAAAAGGAAGAAATTATTTTAAATCTGAATTCAAGGAGTATAGTTTTGATGATAACAAATATGTCTGCGTTCTGTTTTGCTTGGCTAACCTTTTCAGGTCCACAAGATCAAGTACAATCCAAGTCAGCTCAAGATTAAGTTGGTCTGTATGTGGTTTAAGTCTAATGTAATTTTTTTCCTTTCTTGAGTCAAATGTAATGTAATTGATCCCTTAGCTAAGTAACCTTGCACACACACACTCAGGGGGAGAGTTTTAGTGAGTTAGAGTTTCTATTTTCAATTTTTATCATATCATCCTAGATGATATTCATATCATCCTAGATGATCCAATGAAAATAAAAACCGTACTTAACACGACCATGTTCAGTCGGCTTGATTAAGCAGATCGTCCTTAACGATAAACCCATCGTATATGACGATATGCTCAAATCAAAAATTCTTAGTCGTCAGATCAAGTTAGGTAAGTTTTTATTTTTAGAGATTTGGTCTGATCGTCCTGGATGATACGTGTATCATCCTGGATGATCTTTCATAATCATGCCTAAATTAGTCTGGTGATTAAGGAAAGTAATTAGGGTTTGATTGATTCAATCATATCGTCCTGGACGATCACAATATCGTACAGGATGATGTGTTAAAAATCCTGACCATCGAGTGCCTTTCACTAGTATGTCCAGAACTATGTACCGAATAATTTTGGATAATTTTGAACTACTCGTACGTTACGATACCTATATCATCCTGGATGATCAAGTCATTTTGAAATCGTCTAGCACAAGTTCACATGGACGACCAGAGCTATCTTTTGGACAAAATTCCTGATTTACACTAATCATCTCGGACGATCGTAGAATCGTACAGGATGATCTAAACAAATTTTGTCTACTAATCGTCAAGAGGAACCAGATCGTTCAGGTTGATACATGTGATTTTGAACTTATCGTACAGGACGATCGACAGATCATCCTGGATGATCTTTGATGACTAGTTGAGATTTAGGACAATTTTTTGAGCCCTCCTATTAAGATCTTTTTCTTTCAACAAGAAAAATCTTTTGCCACTTTCCTTTCCAGAGAAAACCTTAAGAGAGAGAGAGAGAGAGCTTGGGAGAGAGAGTGGATTTTGTGAGGGGGGTTTGTGAGGGATTCATAAAGGTTGCTCCAAGCAAGGATCTGAGTCATCTTCTCCTTTCATTGTCTCTTATCTTGTCGGTGTCTCTGTAGGAGGATCATTCGTAAGAAGATTCGGGTTCTCTGCCTGCTTCAGGAGGAAGTGAAAGGAGTCCAGGTTCTCTGCCTGCTTCAGGATGAAGAGAAAGGAGCCTAGGTTATCTGCCTGCTTCAGGAGGAAGCAAAAGGAGTTCATGTTCTCTGCCTCACTGGGTTGGTGAAAAGAAGTTTTTATACAGGCTTCTCCGCCTTTCTGTGGGAGCAGAAGGAGAGTCACTTAGTGTTAGTGCAATACCCGAAGGGGAGGCTCCGGGGAGTTGATGTAGGTCAAGTTGACTGAGCCACTATAAAATATGGCGTGTTCATTCTGATTATTTTTTCGCACTTACTTTTCTGCTAATGATTTTGTGATTGTGATTATTATTCTGTTATCATTGAACATCTGCAAATCATCGCATAACTATAAATATGTTTAAAATATTTAAAAAGCCTAAATCATTGTTTGCTCATGAATTTTTAAAAACTATCAATTTATCCCCCCTCTTGGTTAGCCTCGGGACTAGTTCATAAGGGCTTAACATCCCTATCGAACTTTCAATTACATGTAATCAACTCAAGTCATCTAGACTTCATCAAGCCTTAAATCAACTTCATTTCATAGATTAAACATTTCCCACCATTGCTGAGTCAAATCATAATGAGTTTGACCAAGTCATACCACTATGATTTGTTCATACCTATATTCATAGATGCCCATGTATTTAAACTTCAATACAATGCTTCAAACTCTCTCTAATCCATCCCAAATAGTAAGCCACATCCTTATTTTCCACCTCAGTAGTCAACTTGACTGGTTGACTAGTCAACCAAGTCAACAAGTTCTATATGTGAGCTCAAATGGGTAATTTTGCTCATGTTAGACATTTCCCTCCAACTTCAACTGCTTTAAATATTTAAAAATCTTCTAGAAGGTCCTTAAACCTAAACAAAACCTTGGATTAAGCCCAACTTAAGCTAAGTGGTCACCCCTCCCCATGTGAAAATAAAATGGCCTTTACGCATTGTACCTTAGCATGTCCTTTGCTCTATATCCTATCAACCCTAGGATAGATGGAAAGCATCCTATCAACCTTCCAAATCAATCTTAGTCATCCAAACAAGCCAAGGAGTTTGAATTGAGCCTTAGCGTAAAAAAAACTCATTCTAACATTAACATTCTCTCACTACCTCCCAAGTCGAGCTCCTATTTCATTTTAATTCCCAAGGACCCTCTTTATAATCCCCAAGCTCAAGCCCATTTTTTGCAAGCCACCGACGCTGAGTTTCCCATCAAACCAAACCTAAACCTAATCCAACTCAAATAGCCATCAATCTAGAGCTTTTCAGATCGAGATTTCTTCTGAGGGATTGAACGTGGACAATCTATAAACTCGACAAACCCTCAAGCATCCAAATTGATTAATCCTATAAAGGAAAAACCTAACCCTTATTTAGGTCACTCAAACTTAAATAGATTTCAAATAAGCATTTTCAAACCTCAAAAGCATATCCCCATTATTCATCTACATCCCCTTAAGCTTTGTTTAAAGTTTCATGAATTTTCATTGAATCAATTTTGATTTTAATCACTTCTTCATCATAGGGTTTAAAATAGCATAAATAATCTCAGCTATTGATCTCTTAATCAACGGTCAAGATCTCATCATTCCGCGTCAAATCCTGATCGCTTGGTTCACTCATTTTTAAAGACCTCCATTTGACTGAATAGCGACTGTTGATTCAAAATCATGGAAGATCTAATGGTGCCACAGTGATGCTAATGCAGATTAGTAGAAACTGCTTGGACCCGTCATCACCGATCATGAAATACATATGATTGTCGGTGACGTAATCATCAATATTTAATGCAGCCACCGATAATCATTATCACAGTTTTACATTCAAGAATCAGCAGCTGATGCATGGCACCCCCGTCGATGGTTTTAAATTAATAAAATTTATTTTAAACTTTTTTTAGTCATAAAAAATTTTAAAAATGATTTTTAATATCTTTTAGACTCCTATTACATTTTCTAGATTTATTTGAGCTTTATTTTAATAGTAATTGAATTTACCAAATTATAGGTCAAATCTTGACCTATAATATTTAAAAATTTATAATAAATAAATTCTAAATCCATTTTTTACATTCAATCCCTTTATAAAATCTTTGAACAGAGCTTGAGAATATGTGAATGAAATTAACCAAGGTTGACATGTATATGCATGATAATTTTATGATTATTACATCTTTAATTGTCAATGACTGTCTCTTAAATGCTTGATGGTTTGCAATCAAACTTGGTTAATGAGTATTATAATATGTCATTGACTTATCACAGTACTTTGGGAAATGATAGAATGGGTATTATTCTACAAGTAAATTCTCGAGCATTTGGGTAATTATTTGACACAAATGCTTAGAAATTCACTATTTCTAATGCACTTAGACTTAGGTCACATGATTGGCTTTGATTTACATGGTGTGATTGATTTCGTCTATGTTAAGGGTTAGAGAACTCTGATTTTAAACCTACATGACCTAGGGACGCCTAAGAATAAAAATTAAGGAACAAGCTTTATGGATTTAGGGAAATTATAGAAATTCAAATGTGCACCAAATAAGGGTGAAGTTTAAGACATGAGAACTTAGTGACATGATACATTATAAGTTCAGGTTTCATTAGATTTAGAGACCATTAAGTAAAAAATTTAATTAAATCAAAATCAGTCCCTTAATTGAGCCTGAAACTTCATAGAATTATAATAAATTTCATTTAATTCAAAAAATTACAAATATTATATCAAACCATTCATAATTCTACCCTTTACCTAGAAAAATTATAAGCCCCATCACTAGACCTCTAATTTAAGCTTAATTTAATTTTTAAGGAAAATAAAATATTAATTAAATTAACCCCAGCATAGTTAAGGGTAGACTAGTCGATCTGGTGGTCCAAGAGATCTGAGATATTCTAAAAACGTAGAGATTATGGAAGCCTTTGACATAGATTTACATGATCTTTTAATGGATAAGGATGAAGATACTGCTGGTAGTATTAAGAAGGTTGAGATAAGGGCATCAGTCAAGGATGCTGAGCCCAACAGACACTGGTCAGGTATAGAAGAAGATTAAGTGGTAGTTAATTCTAATTCAAATGGGTTAGTTAGATTAAGGGAAAAAGTTGAATACATCAAGAACCTAAAAGGGAAAGTAGAGGAATGCTTTTAAGGGTATAAGAAATGTAGAGTCATCTTGCCAAGGCAAAATAACCTCAGCCTAAACAGTCATAAACTAAAGTGTATACAGTGGGTGATCAGAGCAAAAAGTCATATTCAGCCTTACCAATTCCAATCTAAGCTACAGTAGTTCACCCAGCATACTAGTAGTACCTCTAGTTCCTCCAGTGCCAGCAAAAAAAGACATAAAGCATATGATCAAGATAGGTAAGAAAGGCTTTAGCCCATTCCCAAGGGACCACATCTATTCTAAAGGGTAGGTCATACCCTAAAGAATATGACCTAGTTCCTTATTTGAAAGGCTTTATACCACCTTATTTCATAATATTTAGTGGATTCAAAAACCTGAGGTAGCATCTGACCCACTTCCATGCACGTTATTGTAATGTAGGAGGTTTAGATGCTCTACTATTCCTCGAGTTTGTTTGTAGGCTCTCTGAAATCGCTTTTGAATGGTATGCTGATATACCGAATGGTTTGGTGAGAACCTTTACTGAGTTTTAGGGTCTATTCTTAAGGAGATTCTCTGGTGCTCAGCATTATATAACTATGGGAGATCTAGTCATCAAAAATAATAAACTGAGAGAGTCTTTAGTTGAGTATATCTTGAGATGAAAAAATCTCTCGATGATGTGTGAACCATAGCTACATGAGAAACAATATGTAGTGGTAATTCTTCTAAAAAATATCCATGGGCCTATTACTTTTCTTTTGAAAGGGTTCACAATCAAAACCTTTGAAAAACTTCTTAATAAGGTAAATAACTTACAGGAAGAGGCTTCTCGGATGCCATTCTTAAAGGATTCATTAGACGGGAATAAATCCAACAAACCTTAGAAGTCTTTTGAGAAAAGGGCAGCCATTGTCTGTATAGTAGAGAGGGGGAAGAAATTAGTTAATAGTGAATCAGGTGGCCCTCCTCCATAATCAATTCAAAAACAACCATTTCAGGTAACCCCTCAACCTACTAGGGAGCCTTACCCATTCTCTTTTAAAGAGAGATTGGTAAAAGTCTATCCATTTAAAAGAGAGATGGTAAGGAAGATCTTTAAGAGTCTCTTAAAGAAGCCAAACTTTAGATTGCCAAAAGCTAAGAAGCCATAAGAGGCAAATAAGAGGGATGACCCCAATTTTTGCCCCTACTACCGCATGTTAGGCCACTCAATCAAAGTCTGCATTATCTTTAAGGATTGGCTTAAGAAAAATTTTAGATAGGATAACATTATAATCCCTAAGGAATATTTAGTATGACGACTTCTACATCGTCTTATTCTAGTAATCTTAAGAAGAAAATAAAAAAAAAGTGTAGTATGTTTGGTCCTATTAAAGATAGCCTTAGAGAAAGGAGATGGAAAGTTGGATAGTGCTGGGGGCTCATCCTCATTGGGTTCCTAATATCTTCTTAATTATTTTTGAACTATATGGGAGCTAAGAAAAAAGAAGCTTCCCACTACTTACATATGTAGTTGGTGATTATAGGGTTTTTTTATTGGTCTAGTGGAAACTAAGTTAGACTCAGTGGATAGCAATGAGGTGAAAAGAATTATTGGGAGTGAGTGGGACTTTTTTCATGTTAATTCAAGAGGTACTTCAAGTGGCATTCTTGTGTTCTAGAGAAGTAAGATTTCTTCTTTTACTATCTTAAATTCTTCTAGCTAATGTGTTATTGGTTGATTAAAAGCTCCAAATGGTATTCTGTGGAATGTTTCCATTCTTTATGGTAAAAAGGATAAGTATGAAATGAGGAAGTTGTGGGATTTGATAGAAGGTTATACTTCTAATGATATATCTTATTTTATAGGAGGAGACTTTAATTGTATTCTTTCAAAAGGTGAAAAGAAGGGAGGTAAGAGGTTCATGTTCACTCAAGGTCCTCAAGAGATGAAGGATTTTCTTTCTAAAAATGATTATCATAATATTGTGTCTATTGGTCCTAAATTTACTTGGTGCAACAATAAAGAGGGTTTAGCTTAGATTTGGGAAAGACTTGACAGAATCTGTCTTAATTCAAAAGCTTTATGCCAGATTCCTTTTGCAGTTATAAAGCATTTGCCTGGAGTTGCTTCTGGCCATTGTCCTCTTCTCCTTAATCTCTATAATACTATTACTTTCAATCAAAAACCCATTAATATTGTGAATGTTTGGTGTTCTTATGAAGCTTCTAGGGGTGTGGTGATTAATGCGTGGATGAAGAATGATTTTGGGAATGCCTCAGACATCCTTCAAAGGAAATTAAATAGGTCCCTTAAAAACCTCTTTTTTTGGAGCAATAACACAATGAAAGAAATGAATAAATCTAAGGATGAGTTGCAAAAAGATATCGTGTTGTTACAAGAAGAAGAAAGCACTGGTGGGTTAGATTCGGTTAAGCTACTTGAGTTGAGGAAGAAAATTAATGAGCTGAATGTAACGCTTGTTAGACTTTCTATGTGGTGGAAATAATGTTCCAAGTCTCATTGGCTGGAGGAGGGTGATCAAAATTCTTGATTCTTTCATGCTTTTGCTTCAGCGAGGACGAATGGCAATATAATCAATCAAGTGCTGATTTGAAAGGAGGCCTTGTTACTAAACCGGTTGAGATCTGGTCTTTGTTTGTAAGTTTTTTTTTTTAAAGAAATGGAGGAAGAGACATTGCTCACTATCTAATTGCCCAAATTTCTCTACTGAAGCTATGTTAAATGATATTCAGAAGGAGTTATTAGCTGTAGATTTGTGAAGCAGGAGTTGTATTTGATTGTTATGAAGATGAACAACAATCAATCACTGGGTAATGATGGAGTGAATGCATTTTTTTTCAAACACTTTTGGAATATTGTTAATGTTTATTTGTGGAATGCAGTGGAAAACTTCTTCTTGACAAGGGTAATGCCTGACAGATGGAAGGAAACGTTGGTGGTGCTGATTCCTAAGATTCTAAATGCTTCAAAGTTGAATAAGTTTAGACCGATTAGCTTATGTCAAACTTTATATAAAATGGTTGCTGGTATGATGTTGAATATATTGAAAGTTTGTCTTCCTAGAATTATCTCAGAGCGTCAAGGAGCTTTTGTTCCAGTAGAACAATTTCAGACAACTACCTTTTGGCTCATGAAATAGTAAACAAACTGAGATTCTCTAAAGCTAAGCCAGGCTTTATGTTACTTAAACTTGATATGGGGTAAGCATATGATAGTATGTGTTGGGAAACTTTATTCAAAATTCTTTATGTAATGGGATTCCTGGAGATATTCATAAAACTTATAATGAAATGTGTTAGCAACCGAAAGTTTTCTATTATTATTAATGGGAGGAGAAGAATATGGATTAATACTGAGTGTGGGTTTAGACAAGGATGCCCACTATCTCGTAGTTTTTTCATTCTTTGTTCTGAACTTCTTTTAAAATCTATTGTGGAAAGAGGTAGAAAGCTTGGTATAAAAGTGGTGCCTAACACTTCAAAAGTAATGCACTTGCTATATGCTGATGATGTTATGATTGCAGCCAAAGCTTCAAGGTAGAATACAAAGACTATTTCAGCAATCCTCAGTGATTATTACCATTGGACTGGACAGAGTATCAATAGAATTAAATCTACAGTGATGTATGGTAAATCAGTAGCCCGTCGTAGAAGGAGAAAATTGAACAAATTGCTATGCTATAGAATGTTGGATGAATTCAATTATCTTGGTGTAAAGATGGCTCTTAGAAGATTGAAAGAGGCTGACTTTAACAACATTCTGAAAAAGGCTATGGATAAACTCAACACTTGGGGCTCTCAAAATTTGTCTTTGGCAGGGAAATTGGTGTTATTTAGTTTGGCTCATTCTTTGGTTCCAAAAAGTATTCGTAAAGAATTGGATAAGTATTGCAGGAGTTATTTGTGGCATAAAGAGCATGGTAGAAAGGGTTTACATTACATTTCATGGGACATGATGTGCACATCAGTTAATCAAAGCGGTCTCGGCATACCAGGTGTAGTTGAGAGATAAGGACTGTGGAGAGCACATATTTCTTGGAATTTCATCAATAATAAGGATGTCCGTCTTAATAAAATCTTGGCAAACAAATATGGCAAGGATATTTGGATTAATGAGGTGAAAAGAAGCTTGTCTCAGTGTGGCATATAATTAAAGAAGGTGCCGATTTCTTGAAGCCAATTACCAGATGGAAGGTAACTAATGGGGTAAGAATCGATATCTTAAATGATAATTGGATTCTTGATAGAAGCTTAAATAAGTGGCCAGCAATGTGTGATATTAATAAGCTTGAAGATAAAACTGTTTCTTTCTTGATGGATAGAGATGGGAATTGGAATAAGTCATTATTACTTAATCTATTTTTAAAAGATTTAATGAAGATCATTTTGGATATCCCTATATGTTTGGAATGTAGAGAGGATACGTTGGAACTGATGGAGAGTAATTCTAGGAATTCCATTACTTCATTGGCTTATCATGCATCAGTAAAACATATGTCTACTAGTATTATTGTAAACTGGATGAGGAAGTTAAAAGTATCTCCTAAGGAATCCTTATTCTGGTGGAGATTGATTAATAATGCAATACCAACCAAAATCTTGTTGAATAATAGGAAACTTTGTGATTCATGCAGTTATCTGTGGGGTTGATTGGAATCAGAACATAGATATCATATTGATGTATAGTGTAGAAAGCTAAATGAGATTTTTAATACGTTGAATAAGTGGGGAATTTACCTTCCCAAGTTTAATAATTTTTCACATTGTGTGAATAAGCTGGAGAAGTTGGCTGTAAATAATTCTGGAGCTGTTAGATTGTATATTTCTGCGGTATACCATAACTGGAAAGCAAGGAATCGGTTTACCCATGGAAATGGAAGTAAGGGTTGTAGTGCTGTTACAATTACTGCTCAGGTTCTGTCTGAATATATATATCTGATCTTACTTCCAATTTACAAGAACTGGGTAACTAACCAGCATTCTCTATCTAAAATTTGGTTTCCACCACCTACAAATTGGATCAAATTGAATGCAAATACGTCTTTGTTACAAAATAATGAAGCTAGTATTGCTGGAGTTCTAAGGGATCACAAAGGCAGATTTTTGTTAGCGTATGGAAGGAAATTGGTGCATTGGGATATCTCCATGCTCGAGTTACTTTCTATTTTTAACTTCAAAGAGGTAATTCAGGATTGGATGATAGATAAGCACAGAATTGTGATTGAGGGAGACAATATCAATGTGATCAATTTATTGCACAAATCCATTTTGATGACCAATCAGAATAAGAATTTTCACAATGTGGATTTTCTTTTCTTGATGTACTTAGAAATGCAAATTTTTATTTTGTGTCTAGAGATAGCAATAGTGTGGCGGATGCTTGTACCCACTATGCTCTTTTGGGTGATTTTTTTTGGAAAGATTTTCTTTTGGATGTCCTTCCATCAAGTATTTGTGACTTGATAAGGAAAGATTTTGATAGAATAGCTATCACTTAGGGCATTTGTATTTCCTTCTCTTTTTGCTTTAATGCTATTTGCACATCTTAAAAAAAAGGAATATTTTGTAGATACAGATCAGGGAGCGGTCAAGACTATTTTAGGTAAAAATTCTATATTTCTCTGTCAATTGAAGATGGTTAGGATATTTCTTTATCCCTGGCATTTAAAAAGTTGATCAACAAATCTTTTTATCTTTCTCAATAATTACCAATGAGAGCTTAGGGCTTGATATGGGAGGTTAACCTAGAGACTTTGTAGGAAGACATTGAGATGGTTTCCTCTCAAGTAGTTATAGGAACTACTGTATCCAATAAAAAGAAAATGAGTGACACTTTTGTAGAGATAAAACATGTTAATGAGATGTATCTAGATGGTGGATTGGGGCATAAAACCCTTATCCCCGCTTATGTTATCTAACTTTTACTTTACCCCATCAATGATAAAGGGTCAAAAATTAATGAAAAAGGATCCATCTGCGCACATTTTGATGATTAATATTGAGAATGAAATTTAAAATAAAGCTTCCACAAAAGAAAACTAAAACTCAGCTGAGATTATTCAAGGTCTTCAAAAACTTGACTCATCAGATTTGATCTCTAAAGGGGGAGACAAATATGAGATCTTATCAAATAGTGACAACCCCAAAGTTAACTTTCAAGAAAGTCCCCACATGATATATTTTTCATATTCAGACTCCCCTTCAGAAAATGATGTTTCATTGCCTATGGAGACCATGGATCCTACTATAATTTATCCTCCTGAGGAGATCATGGAGGTACAACTCTGTGGTGGTAAAGTCATACCCCCTAGGCTTCCTCAGGAAAAGGGAAAATAAGTTGTCTCTAATGATTTAATTTAAATCCCTCCTCAACAACCAAATCTTCCATCCAATCCACCAGGTCCCAATCTTAATGTTCCCAATTTTGATTACAATGCCTTAGCTCACCTTAGAAAGTTTTCAGCTAAGTTGAGTATCTACGATGCCCTGATTCTCTTAAACGATATGAGGGAATCTTTAATTAAAGCACTTATTGACCTAGAGATTTGCTTAGCTCAGTTACCAGTGACTTCACAAGATGAATCTTTATACTTCAAAGAAATCCCAGGGGTAACCTTTTCTGATAAGGATCTACTTTTGGGAACTATCGATCATAATCACCTACTTTATATTACTGTAAATGTGGGAAATTTCATATTATTCAGAGTCCATGTTGATCTGAGTGCATCACTTATTATAATGAATGTAAGGACTCTCACATACCTTAAAGTGGATTCATGTAAGCTCTCCACTGATAGATGGTGTTACATGGGTTTAATGAAAAGGGTGAGATGGCTTTAGGTTTTATCACACTCCTTTTAGAGATAGGAAAGTTGAAAATATAAGCTAAATTCCACAAAATTTATTCGATGATGTCCTTCAACGCACTTCTAGGTAGGCCTTGGATCCATGATTATGGGATGGTTCCATCTACCCTACACCAATGCGTCAAGTACCAACAAGAGGACATTGATTACATAATAAAGGGTAATCTGCAACCATTCTCTATGCAAGAGATCAAGATCTAGGAGGATGTTGCATACTACACATCTAAAAGGTCCACTGCTTATTCTAAGGGTGAGATCATAATTAAAGGAGAGAAAGCAGGTGAACAAAATTCAAAATAAAATCAAAAATCAAAAGGATAAAAAGATAATAGTAAAAAAAGATAACAATCAGATAGTGAAGTTGATGTCAAGGTCGTGGTCTTTAGGCCTCCAAATAGTTTCCCCCAAAGGGGTGGGAGGATTGCCCAAAGAGCATGTGGTCGAGGCTATGCTCATTTGAAAGAAGAACACTCGATGTATATTGATTTGGAGTCAAGTTTAGATGATGAATCAAAAGAACAAGGTATAAAAATTCCTGTTGATTTTATTAAGATAAATCCACCTCAAAGATTTCATCTCACTTTAGAATAGGATTATGATATAGAGGATGACACTCCAAAAGTTCAAAGTGATGATCCCGAATTAATAATGTATGAAAAGTTGAGTAGGAGAATCAAAGTCTTAACCTTAACCCCACTATCTACTGTAGGTTATAGAGTTAGTGATTAAAGACTCTCCTAATTTAGAAGGCAAAGTAAGGAAAGTCCAATAGTTTTTCCCTTGCACCTCTGCCTTCAGGAAGGAAGATGATGTAATCCTTGAGGAGGTTGATTTTAATGAACTAATGAAATTACCTCTTAGCTACTTTCCTGTGTGCATAAGAAGATATGTCTCTGAAGGTCTCACACTGGGTCAACGGACTAAGCGTTAGACTAGATACCATGAGAGCCTTTGACATACAAAAAATAGAAAAAATTTAACTAGTGGTATCGGCTTTAGCACCGTTAGTTCATTTAACGATAACGAATATTATCTTGTGATAATGAATCATCATGAATCTGAGAAAGTCCTTATGGAAATCATTGATCCCCTCGATGGCCTCTATTTTGAGACATTAGATGATGTGGATGAAGTTCAAGTTTGGGTTGTATCCCCAAAATTTTAAGAAGATATTAAATTGACAGTTAACAAACTTAAGGAAATTAATTTTGGAACAGAGGACAACTCGCCCAACTTTTATAAGTTTTTTGATGAGTGAGGATAGGTTTAAGGATCTAATTTACCCTCTCTGTAAGTTTAAAGACAATTTTTCTTATACATATAATGAAATGCCAGGTTTGTTCACTGATGTAGCAGTTCATCAACATGGAATTCGACATAATTTCATTCTTATTAAGCTAGTTCCTAGAACTATACATCTAGAAATTAAGCAGCAACTCATTTTTGAAATCAAGAATTTGGTCTAGGCCAAATTCATTTGAGAGGAATAATATCCCTCTTGGGTAGCCAGCATCGCACAGGTTCGAAAGAAGAATGATAAAATTTGGATCTATGTTGATTATAGGAATTTGAATAAGGCATGTCCTAAGTATTGAATTTTCTTTATTCATACCTGGGCTCATGGTGGACATTGACTCTTCGCACATCATTTTCTTTTTAATGGATTGCTCATTTGGTTACAATCAAAGCAATATGGCATTAGATAATGAGAGGAACACTACATTCAGAACTCCTATAGGGATATTTTATTATAAGGTGATGCTATTTGGTCTTAACAAGGTGATGCCATTTGATCTTTTATCATAAGGTGATGCTAGTGCAACTTACCAACAAGCCATGACCTAAATTTTTAATGAATTGATCGATAATTAGGTTGAATATTATAATAATGATTTGGTTATCAAGAGCAAAGTCAAAGAGGCTCACTATATGACTTAAGAATCTTCTTCGAGTGGTTACACTACTACAACCTCAAAATGAATCCCTTGAAGTGTGCTTTCGGAATCACTCCAAGAAAATTCTTGGTCTTTATAGTGAGGCACTGTGGAATTGAACTTAATCCTACTAAGATCAAATCCATCTTAAAAATACCACCTCTTAGAAGCCTTACTCAACCAAGGTCCCTTCAAGGTAGACTGGCGTATATAAGGAGGTTCATTTCAAGTCTATTTGGAAGATGTCAACCCTTCTTTGTCCTGGCTAAAAAAGACACAAAATTTATATGGTACTGGAAATGTCAAAGTGCCTTCAAAAATATTAAAAAATACCTTACCAATCTGCTAGTATTGGTAACCCCTGTTTTGGGGAAACCTCTTATTCTTTACACCACAGCTCTGAATGAGTCACCTAGAGCCTTGTTTGGCTCATGTTAATAACGAGGGAATAGAAACTGCCCTCCACTACCTGATTCGATGACTTCTCCCTACATAAATCTGATGTACTTCCATTAAGAAGCACTATCTTGCTTTAGTTTTTATGGCCCAAAAGCTTAGGAATTACGTACTTTCTCACCGGGTAAGTTTGATCTCAAGGGTCAATCCATTAAAATATCTTATGAACCAACCTATATTATCTAGATGCTTAGCACGATGGTCTATAATATTACTTCAATTTAAGATAACTTTCATTCCCATGCATGCTATGAAAGGATAGGTCATTGCTGACTTCTTTACGGAGCACCCGCTGCCAGTATAATCTCCTCTAAATGATGATTTACCGGACGAATAAATCTTGCGTTTTGAGGAATCCAATGATCATGTCTAGAAATTATATTTTAATGGTGCAGCATCCACCCAGTGATGCAATACACAAAATTTGCTATTGCTAGAAAAGCTAGAATTGGCTTGATTTTCATAACACCACACAAGGGAATTATGGACTTTTCATATCACTTATCAAAGACTTACACAAATAATGAGGTTGAGTATGAAGCTCTGATAATTGGTTTTGAACTTGTAATACTGATGCGCATAAAAAAAATCAAAATCTTTGGTGACTCTCAGTTGGTTATCAACTAGATTGCATGAACCTATAAAGTTTTGAATCCAAAACTCTTAAAACCATCAGTACACCAATCACCTGCTCGAGCAAATTCCTGTTGTAACTATATATAGGATTCTTTATGGGAGCAATTTTATAGTGGATGCCTTAGCAAAGCTTTCAAAGGAATTTGCCTGTCCAGAAGAAGACTCCATCTTTATAAAAATTCAGGGTCATCAGGTCCTAGCTCCTATATATTTGGAGCATATCAATAGGAAATCTTCTCGAGTCTTATCATCCTCCTCAACAACTGATAAAGAAGGTGATTAAATATAACCATTAATCAATTACCTTCAAGAAGGAAAGCTTCATCATGATAAATCTCTTGCCAATCAAATCAAGAAATGTGCCCTCTCATATGTACTTGTGAACAATACTATATACCATCAATCATTCGATCAGATGTGGCTATGCTATTTAGACAAATGAGAGGCCATGAAGATTATGAATGAAGTCTATTCCAAACTATACAGTATGCATCAATCGAGTCCTAAGATAAAAATGAAAATTAAAAGACTTAGATACTATTAGCCCATGATGATTAATGATTACATAAACATTACAAAATGTTATTATCAATGTCAAGTTTATGATGTGGTTTTACATTAGCCACCTAATGTGTTACATCAAATGATTGCTTCATGGCCTTTTAAGAGTTAGGGTATGGATGTTATAGAACCTATTGACCCTCCTTCTGTAGGGGGTCATCGATTCAATTTAGCTACAATTCATTACTTCTCTAAGAGGGCGGAAGCAGTTCCTTAACATAATGTAACATCACACCATATCATGAAATTCTTTTATGACCATATCATATATCAATTCAACGTACCCCAAAGGATCATATTTGATAATGGTCCACTTTCAAGTCTACAAAAATTAGCAACTTTATAAATTATCATGGTATTGATTAGAGATACTTAACAATCTATTACCCAAGGGCCAAAGGGTTGGCTGAGGCCTTCAACAAAACCTTGGTTCAAATCATCAAAAAGACTCTTGATGATAATAAATGTCAATGTGATGAGATGTTGGTGGAAGCCTTATGGGCCTATCGAACCACTTATAGAACCTTGACTCAATCCACTCCGTTTGCATTAGTGTATGGGTCTGAGTATTATTTATTTACACTTGTATTTGTGATTTATTGAATGCAATATAAGCAATGTGTTTGAGTATTGATTTGAGGCCATACTCCCTATAGTAGTATCGATCTCTCACTGAGGATTGTAGCATAGAACCAAATCATAACTAAATGAAATGCATAACTTGGATTATAAGATATTGAAGGCCTTGAAGAGCGTCACCTCCAAGCTTAGCATAACTTAGAGTTGTATAAAGCCCGAATGGTTCAAGCTCATAATAAGTTAGTGTGACCTAGAACCTTTCAAGTAGGACACTTTGTCCTAGTTCTTTGGAGGCTTATAATAGTTCACCAAATGATTGGTGGAAATTTTGAACCGACATGGCAAGGACCTTTAGTCATAGAGATAGTCTATGAAGGAGGCTTATTTTAGCTAGTTGATTACAAAGGAAATCACCCAATGTTGCTAGTAAACGAGCATTTTCATAAGAAATACTATGCTTCATGTAGCTTGACTTTTAAACCAATAAGAATATTTTCAAGTCTTGAATCAGATTTAATGAAAGTTATTTGAAGCTCCAATTCTAAAATCCATCTTTTTTCCTTAAGGTTAGGTGTAAGTCCCCGTACTTCCCTTCCTTAGGATTAGATCTACTAGTGATGGGGTATGCCTTTTGTGGCACCTTCCTAGTTCAATTTTAATCCTGATCCTCTATGGTTAGGTGTGAGCCCTCATGCTTTCTTCCCATATGATCATCCGCTAGTAGTTGAGCATGCCCTTTATGGCACCACTCTTGCTTTCTTCTTCACATGGTTAAGTGTGAGTCCCTGTGCTTCTTTTCATTAGGATTATATCTACTTGTGATGGAGTACACCCTTTATGGCACCATCCTAGTTCAATTTTGATCTTGCTCCTTTGTGTTTATGTGTAATTCCATGTGCTTCCTTCCTATATGATCATCCGCTAGTAGTGGAGCATGCACTTTGTGGCACCATTCTAGCTTTCTTCTCCTCAAGGTTAGGTATGAGTCACCATGCTTCCTTCCCTTAGGATTAGATCCACTGGTGGAAGAGTACACCCTTCATGGCACTACCCTAGTATCAATTCAATCTTGATCTTCTAAGGTTAGGTCCTCCCATTCCTTGGAATCAAAATTCTAGATTTAACCTTTCCATTTAGTCAATACCAACATGTGTAGTAGAACTTATTCTACTACACATATTGGGGGTCTATTTATTGACCTTATTTCTATATGTGGTCATCAGGACCTATCCAGACTCCTGTGTATTAATTTGATGGATGACAATCATTCAGTTGTCAATCATCTAGTCTTTAATTACACTTTAATCCAATCTTCAATCAAAAGTTTAATCAAGTCTTTAATCAAACACCTATCAAATTTTAATCAAAGCCTACACTTAAATCAATCATTCAATCCAGCTCTACAACTAGCATTTAATTAATATTTCAATCTAGGTAATAATCATCTATCAATGGACAATAATCATTCAACAATGAAAGCTCCAATTAACCTCCAATCATCCAGCTTCCAAAATACATTTCAATCAATCAGTCTATCAAATAACCATCAATCAATGATTTATAATCAATACTTTAATCATCTAGTCTTCAATCAATTATTTTCAATCAACTAACCTGCATAAATTAATCTTAAATCCAGCTTGTAATTATTTAATCATCAATAATCATATTCAATTCATACCTTCAATCAAAGTTCAATCATTCCACCTTCAACATGTAATCAAATCAATCAGTTAATATTTACACATAATTGCAACCATAAGGTGCAATCACCCAGCTTATTATATTGCATAGCATAGTATTCTGGCCACCCCTGACCTCAATCAGGGTACAAACCACTTCACTAGGAGTTTTATATAATAAATTAATCATCACTAGCTCCTCAGCGAGTGATTAACCCATTCTGACCTAGTTGAGCTAGCTCAAGCTTGCTCAATTGATAATCTGCCCCATCTACCTCCAATAAAATTTCAAATGAACTCTTATCTTTATCAAACACTAATGAGTATCACTCCTAGTGAAATAGACCTAACTAGTCACTCAAACCCAATCAACTGTTGACTTAATCAACCAGATCAAATTTTCATCAAACCAGATCAACATATGGTAAAATTATTGCATGCAGTTAACTTAAGTCATCTAGACTTCATCAAGCCTCAAATCAACTTCATTTCATAGCTTAAACATCTCCTAACCATTGGTGAGTCAAATCCCAATGAGTTTGACCAAGTTATACTAGTATTATTTGGTCAAACCTACATTCATACATGCCCTTGCATTCAAACTTCAATACATCGCTTCAAACTCTCTCCAATCCATCCTAAACAGCAAGCTACATCCTTACTTTCTACCTTAGCAGTCAACTTGATTGGTTGACTAGTCAGCCGAGTCAACAAAGTTTCCATAAGAGCTCAAATGGCCAATTTAGCTCATGCAAGTCATTTCCATCCAACTTCAGCAGCTTTAAATATTTAAAACTCTTCTAAAAGGTCCTTAAAGCTCACCTAAACCTTGGATTAAGTCTAAGCTAAGCCAAGTGTTCCCCCTCCCCATGTGAAGACAAGATGGCCTTTAAAACTCTTTGTACCTTAGCATGTCCTTTGCTCTGTATCCTAAAAACCCTAGGATAGATGGCATGCATCTAGCAACCTTCCAAATCAATCTCAGCAGTCCAAACAAGACAAAAAGTTTGAATTGAGCTCTAGGGTCAAAAAACACTCATTCTATCATTACCATTCCCTCACTGCCTCCCAAGTATAACTCCTATTTTGTTTCAATTCCCAAGGACCCTCTTCACAATCCCTAAGCTCAAACCCATCTTCTGCAAGGCACTAACGGTGAGGTTTTGATCAAACCAAACCCAAACTCTACCTAACTCAAATAGCCCTCGATCTAGGGCTTTGTTTACCTTAATTTCTTCTAGGGGTTGAACATGGACAATCTACAAGCTCAACAAGCCCTCAATATCAAAATCCATCAATCCTATCATAGTAAAACCTAAACCATAGTTTAGGAAACTCAGACTTAAATGCCATTCAAATAAGCTACAAAAAAAAAACCTTTCAAATAAGCGCATTTCAAATCGCAAAATCATGTCCTCATTATTCATCTACATCTTTGTTGACCTCATTTTTGTATGAGGTTAGTAGAACCAACCCAGACCTTAAGATCTTTCCAATCCTTAGGATTAATCCTGACCCTAGGATCAATCTGATCCTAGATCAATCCAGATTCAAATCAATCCTGATCTCCGATCAATCTAGTACCTAGACTATTCTAGACCCTAGGATTCTTCTTAGGTTTTAGAGCTCAAGATCATTCTAAACCCTTGGTCCTAAGATTATTCTAGAGTCCAAAAATCCTAGGATCTTTCTAGATTTTAGACCTTAGGATTTTCCTTGACTTTTAGACTCTAGGGTCTACCCTAGACCTTAGGATTCCTCCAGATCCATCTAGATCTTAGGAATTATCTAGACCATACTTCTTAGAATCTAGATTTCAGAATCTACCCTAGATCCTAGACCTTAGTATTCTTCCTAGACTCCAGATCTTATGATTTATTCTAGACCCTAGGATTCTTTATAGACTCTAGATCCTAGATCTACCTAAATCATAAGAGCACTCTAGATTCCAGATCTTAAGATACTCTTAAACTCTAAACCTTAGGATATTCTTAGAATTCAAACTCCAGATCAATTCAGATTTTAAATTAACCTATTTAAAATTTAAATCAATCCAGATCTCAAGATAATCCCAATTTATTATCAATCTAGACTTTTGTTCAATCTGAATCTAAGTCAATCCAGAATTCAAATCCATTTTGATTTTAAACCCATTCAAACTTCAAATTAATCTCTATCTTAAGCTAATCTAGATCTACTCAATCTCTAGATCATCCCAGGTCTTAGATCCTATGATTTCTAAACTTTAGGATTCTCCTAGACTCCTAACCCTAGGATCTACACTTACTTTAGATCAATCTAGGTCTTAGGATTCTCCTAGACCTTAGATTTATTCAGACCTCAAATCTATTCAAACTCCAGACCAACCCAGACTTTAAACCCACTCAAGCTTCAAACCTGCCTAGACTCTTAGGCAATTCAATTTCCAGCAAAATCCAGACTTAAATACTTGATTTAACCTCCAATCAATCTTCCATCTAGACCTCAAATCTACATAGATTTCAAACCTGTTCAAGCTTCAAATTAATCCTTACCTCAAGCCAATCCAGATGCTCAATTCAAATTTTAATCTATTCAAATTTCAAATCCATCCAAATTTAAATCAATCTAAACCTCAATCAAGACCTTAATCCAAAATTTCAATTCAAGCCTCAATCAAATATGCATCTTTCAATCAATAAAGCTTCCAATAAACCTTCAATCAACTTTCAATCAAGTTCGATCATACTTTAATCCAGTCCGTAATCTATACTTCAATCAAACTTTCGATCACTCTTCGATTCAATCATAATTCAAACCTCAGACATCCAATTTTCTATCAATCGTCAATCAAGCTTTAAATCAAATCTAATTGAGCATCATTAAGTCAATTTGGATCAACCCTATTGAATCTTATATATGAGATTTAGTAACATAGTTTCCAACCTCTACACCATAGAATCTCAAGCATGTATAAAAAAGAATCTCCAACAATTCCATAAATCTTATCTAATGTCAAGTACAAATATACAAAACTTATCAGGAATTTATAACCAATATCACATTATATAAAAAAAAAGGTTATTTGCATCAGATTTTGACAATAGTCATGATTGAGAGATGGAAGTGCAACATAACAATCATAATCCCAAGTTGGAGCAAGAAACCACTTATAGAAATGTCATTAACGGAAGAGAAATATTCCATATTACTCATATTCATCCTTCCAACTTGAGAGGTGAATTAACAAATGAAAATCATTTGAAACCATATTTGCTTTCCATTCTAGCTTAACGCATGTGTCAAATACAAATTGGATGAGGACAACAAATGTAACTTCAGCTCATTCAAGAATCCACATTTCAATAGTATATACATGTATGCTATATATATGTGTGTATATATGTAGATGCGAATGAGAGCTGCCTCAATACTTTCCCTCTTTCAAGCATAACATATGTCTCATAAGCCTTCATTTCATTGATTCAAGCAACTCCAATAGAAAAAAGTTCTATTCAAGATTTTTCATAAGAAACTCATTTCAAAGTATTCTCACAAGAAATCGGGTCAAAAACACTTCCACTGGAATCTATTTCTAATGTTTCCACAATAAATTTACTTCAAGAGAAATGATTACTAACTCATCCCTTTCTCCGATCATTGCCAAATTATTGGTATATATAAAAAAAGCATATATCTGTAAGTTCCTTACACAATCAATAATTGAAAGAAATCTAGGTAAGCATTTTAATAAAGCTTGTTTGGTATCGAGTAGAAAAGACCCCAAACTCATCAGCTGTCATCAAGTTATATGTGAAACAAACAATTGCAGTTTCCCATCTTTACTTCTCAACAGAATTATAAAAACTTTCTTTCAGTTTTACGAGATTGTAAAGAAGAGAAGTGAAAAGCTGTCGTTAAATAAATAAACATATTCATTGACCTACCAAGATGAATCGCACGTGTTTATGTATGTTCCAAAAAATTTTTATACTCAAATGATTGTTCAAACTATTCCATTGAAACCTCTTAATAAACCGGATGCTAGAATTCAGCTCTCATACATAAGAACCTTGCTTTACAGTCAATCAAAGTCTAAATACAGTTACCATAGTCCATTCTACAATAGAAATATAAACTCGATATATCTGGCCGGAAACCTCCACGGTACCAAACAGGTATTGCCGGAATCAATGGATCCCATTAAGAACTATAACATTCCCATCATATAAATTTGTTTCAAGAATGGATAAACTTATACACATCAATCAACCTTCCAAAGAAGTCAAGCAAGCTTATCTGATAGGAATTTGCTTTCAAGAATAGATGAATCTATATGTATTAATCGATAATCCAAAGAAATCAAACAAAGCTTTACCTTTTGGAGTTGAAATGCTGTAGCCATCTCCACCTTTTTGTTAGCTGAAGTCTTCTGCCGTGTGAGGTGAGTGATGGTGGAATCCCTGAGTAGATCCCCTCCTTCCTCCGACCCAGGCATGGTAGGATCGGCCTTGTAGCCCTTTGATCAGATTCGGCCAGCATCTCTCACACCTCTTCTTGCTCGAATGGACGCTTGAATGGATGATGGGATTAAGGGGACGATATGAGAGAGACCTTGCAGTTGGCCGACCCTGGCAATAGATGTCAAAATGGTGGCTGCTTGTCTTCACATCATTAGTAGTTGTCTTCTTATCTCCTATGCTACTCTCCAGCAATGGGTGAGAGATATTTTCTATGAGAATGAATCTCCTCTGGCGGCTGGAGGTGTGTGGGAGAGATCACGCATATGGCTAGGGCATGGGAGCATAGATCGTCGAATGAGGGCAGCATGCCCTGCTTCGGCTAACACCAGCTACAGATATCCAAATGGCGGCCCCCTCCTGGAATGAAGTTGGATTGTCTCTCCTTATTCACCGCCAACCCTAATGCTATTAGAATAAACATATATAAAAAAATCTAGCCTTTAAAACTTAATCGGATGATTGATATTAAATGCCAAAATTTAAAAGATTTAGAGAGATAAATTGGAAAAGAAATGTAGAATTATAGAAACCAAATTCATCAATTACATTTTGATTTAGATTGATATAGCAAATTCACCTTCATCGAAATTAATTTGACTAAAATTGAGTCGATTACAAGCAATAAAGTAAATTTACACTGGAGCCGAGTCAAAACTCATTAAATTAAATTGATCGAAGCCATCAAGATTAAGATTCAATAGGGTTGATCCAAATTGACTTAATGATGCTCAATTAGATTTGATTTAAAGCTTGATTGACGATTGATAGAAAATTGGATGTCTGAGGTTTGAATTATGATTGAATCGAAGAGTGATCGAAAGTTTGATTGAAGTATAGATTACGGACTGGATTAAAGTATGATCGAATTTGATTGAAAGTTGATTGAAGGTTGATTGGAAGCTTTATTGATTGAAAGATACATATTTGATTGAGGCTTGAATTGAAATTTTGGATTAAGGTCTTGATTGAGGTTTAGATTGATTTAAATTTTGATGGATTTGAAATTTGAATAGATTAAAATTTGAATTGAGCATCTGGATTGGCTTGAGGTAAGGATTGATTTGAAGCTTGAACAGGTTTGAAATCTATGTAGGTTTGAGGTCTAGATGGAAGATTGATTGGAGGTTGAAGTAAGTATTTAAGTCTGGATTAAGCTAGAAATTGAATTGCCTAAGAGTCTAGGAAGGTTTGAAGCTTGAGTGGGTTTAAAGACTCGGTTGGTCTGGAGTTTGAATAGATTTGAGGACTGAATAAATCTAAGGTCTAGGAGAATCCTAAAACCTAGATTGATATAGAGTATGGGTAGATCCTAGGGTTAGGAGTCTAGGAGAATCCTAAAGTTTAGAAATCATAGGATCTAAGACCTGGGATGATCTAAAGATTGAGTAGATCTAGATTACCTTAAGATTGAGATTGATTTGAAGTTTGAATGGGTTTAAAATCAAAATGGATTTGAATTCTGGATTGACTTAGATTCAGATTGAACAAAAGTCTAGATTGATTATAAATTGGGATTTTCTTGAATCTAGATTGATTTAAATTTTGAATAGGTTAATTTAAAATCTGAATTGATCTGGAGTTTGAATTCTAAGAATATCCTAAGGTTTAGAGTTTAAGAGTATCTTAAGATCTGGAATCTAGAGTGCTCTTATGATTTAGGTGGATCTAGGATCTAGAGTCTATGGAGAATCCTAGGGTATAGAATAAATCATAAGATCTGGAGTCTAGGAAGAATCCTAAGGTCTAGGATCATGGGTAGATTCTAAAATCTAGATTCTAGGAAGATCTTATGGTCTAGATAATTCCTAAGATCTAGATGGATCTGGAGGAATCCTAAGGCCTAGGGTAGACCCTAGGGTCTAAAAGTCTAGGAAAATTGTAAGGTCTAAAATCTAGGAAGATCCTAGGATTTTTGGACTCTAGAATAATCTTAGGACTAAGGGTTTAGAATGATCTTGAGCTCTAAAACCTAAGAAGAATCCTAGGGTCTAGAATAGTCTGGGTACTAGATTGATTTGAATCTGGATTGATCTAGGATCAGATTGATCATAGGGTCAGGATTAATCTTAAGGATTGGAAAGATCCTAAGGTCTGGGTTGGTTCTACTAATCTCATACAAAAATGAGGTCAACAAATGGACCCCCGGTATGTGTAATAGAATGTAATTCTATTACACATATTAGCGTTGACCGAATAAAATGGTCATGTCTGGAGTTTTGATCCTAAGAGGATGAAAAGTCTTTCCCTGGGGAATTAAGTTTGAATTGATACTAGGGTAGTGCTAGGAAAGGCGTACTCTACCACTAGTGGGCCTGGTCCTAAGGGAAAGGAAGAGTCTACCCCTAAAGGAGAAGAAAGTCTGGGTGATCCTATAGGAAGAAAAAACTCCTAACCATAAAGGATTAAATCTAGATTTGATTGTAAGGGAAAGGAAAACCTAACCCTAGAAGATTGAGTTTGAAACGATACTAGGGTAGTGTTGAGGCAGCGTATTTTACCACTAGTAGATCTAATCCGAAAGGAAGGGAAGTCCTACCCTTAGGAAGAAGAAGTCTGGATGATAGTATAGAAAGGAAGAAATCCTAATTACAGAGGGTCAAATTAAAATTTGATACTAGGGTAGTGCTACGAGGGGCGTACTCTACCACTAGTAGATCTGATCCTAAGGGAATGAAGAAATACCAAGCCTTAAGGAAAAGAAGGTCTGGATGATCGTGTAGAAAGGAAGAATTCCTAACTACAGAGGATCGAGTCTAGATTTAATTCTAAAGGAAAGGAAATCCTATCCCTAGAAGATTGAGTTTTGAAATGATACTAAGGTAGTGCTGGGGACAGCGTGCTCTACCACTAGTAGATCTAGTCCTAAGGGAAGAAACATATAACCCTAAGGAAAGGAGGTTGAGTGGTTATATAGAAAGAATGAACTTCTAGCTATAGGGGACTGAGTCTAGATTTTGATTCTAAGGAAAGGGAAAACCTAACCCTGGAGAAATGAATTTGAAATGGTATTAGGGTAGTGCTGGGGACAGCGTACTCTAGAACTAGTGATCTAATCCTAAAGGAAGGGAGGAAAATCTACCCCTAAAGGAAAAGAGCGTCTGGATGACCGTATAGGAAGGAAGAATTCCTAGCTATAGAGGATCAAGTTTGAATTTTGATACTAGGGCAGTGCCATGAATGGCGTACTCTACCACTAGTAGATCTAATCCTAAGTGAAGGAAGAAGAACCTAGCCCTAAAGAAAAGAAAGCATGATTGAGATTGATTTCAGGATGGTGCCAAAGAGGACTTACTCCATCACTAGGAAGTCTAATCCCAAGGGAAGGAAGAAGAACCTACCCTAAGGAAGAGAGAACTGAATTTTAGAATTAAACCTAGGACGGTGCCACAGAGGACTTACTCCATCACTGGGGAGTCTAATCCTAAGAGAAGGAGAAGAACCTACCCTAAGGAAGGGAGAACTAGACTTTAGAATTAAACCCAGGATGGTGCCATAGAGGACTTACTCCATCACTGGGGAGTCTAATCCTAAGAGAATGAGAAGAACCTACCCTAAGGAAGAGAGAACTGGATTTTAGAATTAAACCCAGGATGGTGCCAGAGAGGACTTACTCCATCACTAGGGAGTCTAATCCCATGGGAAGGAAGAAATACCTACCCTAAGGAAGAGAGAACTAGATTTTAGAATTAAACCCAGGACGGTGCCACAGAGGACTTACTCCATCACTAGGGAGTCTAATCCCAAGGAAAGGAAGAAATACCTACCCTAAGGAAGATAGAACTGGATTTTAGAATTAAACCCAGGACGGTGCCACAGAGGACTTACTCTATCACTGGGGAGTCTAATCCTAAGAGAAGGAGAAGAACCTACCCTAAGGAAGAGAAGAGCTTGATTTGAAAATTTAAAATTGAACCCAGGATGGTGCCATAGGGGACTTATTCCATCACTGGGGAATCTAATCCTAAGAGAAGGAGAATACTTACTCTGAGGAAAAGAGAATTAGGTGATCTCATAGGAAGGTGGTATTACTTCCTATAGGCGATCAGGCTTAAGGATTCAAATTTTGAAACTAGAATTGTACCACAGAGGGCATTATCCATCACTAGTAGATCTAATCCTATGGAGAGAAAGCACGATGACTCACATATATCCTTAAGGAAGAGAAGATTGGAGGACCCTGAGGGAAGGAAGCATTACTTCCCATAGAAGGTTGGATCTGGATTTTAAATCTAGGATGGTGCCATAGAGGGCGTGCTCCACCACCAGAAGATCTAATCCTAAGGATAGAAAGCATGATGACTCATATCTAACCTTAAGGAAAAGAAAATTGGATGATCCTATGAGAAGGACGCATTGCTTCGCACAGAATGGGGTCTGGAGTGATCATATGTAAAGGAAACTTGCTTTATATAGAGGATCCAGTCTGGATGATCGTATATAGAGGAAACTTGCTCTATATAGAGGATCAGGTCTGGAACATCATGTGTAGAGGAAACTTGCTTTACACAGAGGATCAGGTCTAGAATGATCATATATGAAGGAAACTTGCTTCACATGGAGGATCGAGTCTGGATTTTCGTATATAGAGGAATCTTGCTCTATACAGAGGATCAGATCAGAGTGATCGTATATAGAGGAAACTTGCTCTATAAGAGGATCAGGTCTGGAATGATCATATGTGAAGGAAACTTACTTCACATAGAGGATCAAGTCTGGATGATCGTATATAGGGAAATCTTACTCTAAACAGAGGATCAGATCTGGATGATCATATATAGAGAAAACTTGCTCTATACACAGGATCAAGTCTGGAATGATCATATGTGAAGGAAACTTGCTTCACATAGAGGATCGAGTCTGGAAGATCGTATATAGAGAAATCTTGCTCTATACAGAGGATCAGATCAGAGTGATCGTATATAGAGGAAACTTACTCTATACAGAGGATCAGGTCTGGAATGATCATATATGAAGGAAACTTGCTTCACATAGAGGATCGAGTTTGGATGATCGTATATAGAGAAATCTTACTATATGTAGAGGATCAGATCTAGATGATCGTATATAGAGGAAACTTGCTCTATACAGAGGATCAGGTCTGGAATGATCATATGTGAAGGAAACTTGCTTCACATAGAGGATCGAATCTGGATGATCATATATAGAGAAATCTTGCTCTATACAAAGGATCAAATCAGAGTGATCGTATATATAGGAAACTTGCTCTATATAGAGGATCAAATTTGAATTTTGGAACTTGAGATTTGAATGATTTTTTAATTTGAATTTGAAGATTTTTAAAACTGAAGATATTTGAATTTGAAATTTGCTTTGACGAATTTGAATTTGAAGGATTTTGAACTGAATTGATTTGAATTTTAATTTTGAATTTGGAAGATTTTAAATTTAATTTTGTTTGACTTTCAAAAAATTTTTTTTTGAAATTTGATCTCAAATTTGACTTCAAATTGACAGAATTTTGAATTTGAATTTAAGTCTGGCATTCATCTGGCATGGTACTTCCTGAAGAGGCTCCCTAATATTTAAAAATATTGTGTGTCATTCTTCAGGTTTGATCAATCAGTTGGAAATTTTCTCAAAGATCGTCATTAGAATGAATGATCCAGTCAACGTTGACTCAAGCTTTCCATTGAATTTATAATGGATTAGAAGTGGTCTACAAAAGGCTACGAACAAGTCTCCTACTTGGGGAGTTCTAAAGTGACACAACTTATCAGTTATCTTGAATCAAACGTGACTTATGAATTTTTAAACTTTATTGAGCATGTATTTGATTTTTATTTAAGGCTCTCGAGCTCCTTGAATTGGAGTTGGGCACTCATTCTGCTCAATTAGAGTTTGATTTTGAACGACAAGTCTCAGCTAAGGGAACTACGCTCTTAGATCAGAAAGATCTAGGAGCCAGCACAAGGTGTGGTTGATTTTGAATAATAATTTCCAGGATTGGAAAATACTCCTCTAGTGGGATTGATCGTGGACCCAGTATAGAGTGTAATTTTACAAAGAAGGCCTTAAAGGAAAAGATGCCTATGTGGAAGAGCGTACACACACTTCTCAAGGAAAAAATTTAAATTTTCATCAAGAGTAGAAGATTCATTCTTCTTATCAGAAAACTTCCTCTAAGTATTTAGACCCTGTCAGAAGGACAAGCGGGAACAAATTCAGAAGTGCAGTGAAAAGTTTGAGTGACTCCAACCAACCTGAAAAGGTTCAAGGATTTAGGTTTTGTTGACCCAGACTAAGCTTCATAGAAAGTAAACTGGGGTCTCCCTTGAATATTTTGAATTAAAATCAATTTCAAAGTGGTTTAAGTCGAGTAATGAAATTTGATCTTTTTAATTCTCTTGCACCAGAAATTTTTGTATCTTGATAGGTTATCGATGCACGATGAAAATTCTGGATTCAAGATTCTTAAAATCAAGAAATTTAAAATTGGCTGGGTCTTTTGAGATTAAAATATTTAGAAAAAGGGGGTCTCATTCTTTTTATGGTGGCACACATTGCGCATCTTTTGATTTATAATGCATTTTTCACAATTTCTTAACTTGTGGCGTCCATTGCGCATCTTTTAACTTTTGGTGCACTTTGTGCATTTCTTGATTCTTAGCGCACTTTGTGCATCTTTTTGAATTTATTTTGATTTTGAGAAGAGGCTGCACTTTCTTTAAATTTAATGCTGGGATTATATCTCAAGTACAAGAGAAGAAAATTCACTCTCTTATACAAGGAAGAATAATCCTCAAGGCGGACCCAGTCTTTTTGAGGAGAATATTGGCTTGACTTTTGAAAATCATTGAACAGATTTTAAGCATGCAAGATATATCTATTAAGATAGAAAAATTGCTAGAAATTTGAGAAAATTTTCATTTTAAAAGTCAACTTAAGTTTGACATTGATTTTAATTTAACAGTTAAATCAATCCCACAAAAGAGGTGGGAGGGAGGGACATTCAAATATTTGGAGTCAACTACAACATTCTCCTGCTTAAGACTTAAGGTAGAGGTCAATTTTTATAAAAAAGATGATTCAACTATCTTAAAAATCTAAAATCAGTACACTTCAAAAATTGGAAGCTTTTCCTTAAAGAGAAATTGCAAATCTAGGTGGCAAGACCCAGCAGTGTGGAATTATATTCCTATGATCTCCTTGAAGGGAGATACTGTTGAAGTAAGTATTTAAGTCTGGATTAAGCTAGAAATTGGATTGCCTAAGAGTCTAGGCAGGTTTAAAGCTTGAGTGGGTTTAAAGTCTCGGTTGGTCTGGAGTTTGAATAGATTTGAGGACTGAATAAATCTAAGGTCTAGGAGAATCCTAAGACCTAGATTGATATAGAGTATGGGTAGATCCTAGGGTTAGGAGTCTAGGAGAATCCTAAAGTTTAGAAATCATAGGATCTAAGACCTTGGGATGATCTAGAGATTGAGTAGATCTAGATTAGCTTAAGATTGAGATTGATTTGAAGTTTGAATGGGTTTAAAATCAAAATGGATTTGAATTCTGGATTGACTTAGATTCAGATTGAACAAAAGTCTAGATTGATTATAAATTGGGATTTTCTTGAATCTAGATTGATTTAAATTTTGAATAGGTTAATTTAAAATCTGAATTGATCTGGAGTTTGAATTCTAAGAATATCCTAAGGTTTAGAGACATATGTTATGCTTGAAAGAGGGAAAGTATTGAGGCAGCTCTCATTCCGCATCTACATATATACACACATATATATAGCATACATGTATATACTACTTAAATGTGGATTCTTGAATGAGTTGAAGTTACATTTGTTGTCCTCATCCAATTTGTATTTGACACATGCGTTAAGCCAAAATGGAAAGCAAATATGGTTTCAAATGATTTTCATTTGTTAATTCACCTCTCAAGTTGGAAGGATGAATATGAGTAATATGGAATATTTCTCTTCCGTTAATGACATTTCTATAAGTGGTTTCTTGCTCCAACTTGGGATTATGATTGTTATGTTGCACTTCCATCTCTCAATCATGACTATTGTCAAAATCTGATGCAAATAACCTTTTTTTTTGATATAATGTGATATTGGTTATAAATTCCTGATAAGTTTTGTATATGTATACTTGACATTAGATAAGATTTATGGAATTGTTGGAGATTCTTTTTCGTACATGCTTGAGATTCTATGGTGTAGAGGTTGGAAACTATGTTACTCAATCTCATATATATATATATATATATATATATATATATATATATATAATTTATTTTGATCATGAATTGCATCAACTCAATGCAAGGTTCTATAGTTTATCTTGAAAATATCATCATTCTCATCATTTGTTGGAAGGGAATGTAATTGATTCAAGTTATACATCTCTTAGTTACATCAAGCATGAGTGTTAAATAGAAATAGTCAAATGAGATTGACATCCATTGTGAATATTTTGTCAAATGGTGATTGTGTGCATTTGAAGAGTCCTCATTGTTAGAGGATGGTGTGTTCACTGTAATGCTCCAATATCATGTGTATTCAAGGAAATTTGATTGGAAAACCTGACATATACCCCTTTGTATTTCAACACCAGATTTAAACACAAGCTCAATGAACTACAACCATGTCTTTCATCCTCTCTATTATTTGCTTGGATTTTAATAATAAAAAGTGAAGAGCTATAAGTGTTGTTTGGAAAAGTTTTGCAAACATCAATCTTCTTGTAATGATTATGTATACTGATTCACTTTTGTTAGATGTTATATGCTGGGCATATATGTGATGTTTATAATAAATCTTACTAGCAAGTTATATTGTATTTAACAATTTTTGGTCAAGTCTGAGATGGCTACATGTTCACTTATGCTTTGATACTCAATAAGTGACGACTAGATTGGTGATTCTGCTATACATACACTTGACAACATTGATTATTTTATGAGATGAGTTTGCTTAAAATTTGCGGTTCATTTACTTCTATTTAAATATAGATTTATTATGTGATTAATCTATATATATTAATTATTTTCTCTTCATTGGGATGGTGAAAGAAAATAAATTGTTTGACATATTTGATGCAAGTTTTTAGTTGAAGACCAATAAACTTGCAGAATCCAATATATTGTTTATTCATAGGAATTGAAAGTTCTGTCACCAAAAGTGATTTATGGTTAATATCTCCCTATGATTTATCTATTTAAGTATGATAGAGAATGAACTATTCTCTTTAATTTTGTACACTTGTTTATAAGTGAAAGATTTGGAGTGATGCTTTGTACTTCTATGCCCATAATCATTCTGAACCCATTATCATGAATTTTATATGCATATACATTTGTAAATTATCATACATAATATCCTGACACCTCCTTCTCTCTTCGCCTTTCTGCGAGGTACTGAAGGAGTTGATTGGAGGATAGAGCCAAGGAGCTTTAGTCGCCCATATTTCTTCCAAATGAGGGTGCCACCATCGGAATCACTGTTTACCAGCTCTGGTGATCAGGTAAGTTTTTTTAAAACTTAAAAATAAAACCTTAGATGCCATAAGCCCTTTTGATTGTATGTTCCTCCAACCTTAGGTCTTCGTAGAAGCCTATTATATTTAATATACATTTATTTTTTTTAAAATCATAACCCATTAATCTACATACACATGTACGTCAAAAAGGGTTAGTGGAACATTGATTTAAACCCACTTAACTTAGTGTCATTTAAGGACAATAATTAAGGACGAGTCTTAGAGAACTTAGGCAAACTCTAGGATCCACACATATATCCTTTAGGGATGAAACATTAAACATAAAGAACATAGTGACATCGTATCTTTAGGACTAGTGTGCACTATCAAACCTCAATCAAACTTAAATCAATCGATCAATCATTAAACCGCTTAATTGATTTAATTAAAGTTAAATCCTTAATTAAGCCTCAAAACTTCCAAAAATTATGACAAATCAAATTTAAATCCAATTGACTTCAAATTTAAACCCCTTAAGTTTAGTGACCTTCCCTGCTCTAGGGAAAATTCTCACTTAAATTTGAACCCTTTAAACTCCTTAATCAAACCCCTTAAGATTAAGCCTTAATCAAGCCCTCAAAACTTCAAAGAAATTTAATAAATCAAATTTTAATCATAAAAATATACTTAATATCTCAAATTAATCAAAATTAAACCCTTAATACAAAAAAATTAAAACCCCCTTGATTTGACATTAAATTTAAGCTTAATTGAATTTTAAATGAAATTGAATATTTAATTAATTTAATTAATTAAAAATAATTAAAAATTCCAAAGAATTAACACTTGATAATCCCTCCTTAGATCATTCTTGATTTTTGGAGGTGATTTCAAGAAGTTTGGAGTTCATTTGGACTCAAATCATTAAAATACCCTTAATTAAACAATTAAATAATTCAAATAACCTCAAAAAAAAACTAAATACTTGATTTAAAAATCCTGAAAATTGTCATTCTAACTTTAAAACCAGCGGTCAATCAAACCTTAATTAAGATTCATCAAATTTTAAACCTTAAATCAAATCTAATTCATTTAATCAAACTGGGTACCACTGGGTAACCCAGGCCTACGAGGCTATTAAATTAGCCCCAAAAAAAGGTGAAATAAACTTCACGGCTTCGGTGAGCAACAAAGGTGGTATCCAACAAATAATCAAGAATCAATCTTAAAATTAATTTCAAATCATTAAGACTTAAACTTTATTCTAAATCTTCCCTTAAGCCTTTCAACCAACCAGAATATTAAATAACTTTAATCAATTGCCGATACAGGACATATCCAAACCACACAGCCTGCTACACACACCTAGATTGACTTGTTAGGACACAAACTCTAGCTTTAGGTTAGGCTGGTGTTCCTTTCTATTTTTTAGATATATTGATATGCACATAAAATGAGAGTGGCATCCTAGGTTAGATAACATCGACTTCGGTTCACTACTCATAGACCTGTGCACTTCATATGTGCCAGCCTAGGATTAGGTCCCCAGCCCCTTGGCCTACGAGGTCCCCTTGAATGAGGTAACCTATGGTTGGTAACAAGGATCCTTTGGTCGGCACTCAGCTAAGTAGGTTAAGGATACCGACAAACCCGTGATGATGGAAAACCGTGGGATCTTGATCGGGGACGTCATACCCACCTGGTAGGTTAGTCTCTATCCTCACCTCTTGGGCATTCTCTTGATCTGGTGATCGAGAATATAAGCCCCAACTTTCTTATAAAATTGACCATTCAAACATTAAATCTCTTTCAATCTAATTCAAGCCCAACACTTAGGATAGTTTGAGGTGTTTCTGAAATAATTTAGAATCTAAAAACACCTCCTACTTCTCCTCCTTTGACTCCAAAAATAAGTGTTCAATTTTGATCCAATCCTTGTTGAAATTCTAGTCCCTACCTCTTTTGACTTCAAGCTTTGAAATCTTAAATAAAATTCGTATCGCTATTTTAATCGAGAGTATTTGTAGGAAATTTTTGGTTTCCTACGATGTAATTAACTATGAGTGTTTGCGCTCGTAGGAGATGTAGAAACCCAGACAAGATTTTCAAAATCAAACTTTTCAAAACCTTAATTAATTATCTTTAGGAAATCAAAATAAAAAAAATGGCGATCGTTATTTTCATATTCAAACTATCGATAATGATTGATATCTTCTTTCTTTGGATAGATATGTCAATTACAATCATAGTTCTGATTATGAAATTAATGATCCATATATTCAGATTAGCATAGTCAAACATTGAATTAAACATCATTTTGATCTTTCGAGATCGTATGTTGTTTCTCCTTGAGTTTGGCTACGCTAATAAGAATAAATTCAAAGATTTGTAATCGGAACCTATTAGGGAATGATATGATCATCTTTCGAGGTAATATATCATTCATAATAAGTGTTCGATTATAAAATTAAAATTCTAGAAATCCAACATTTCCCAAAGAAAATTAAACATTGGATGACGATCATTATTGTCATTTTCAAATGATCGATAATAGAAAATATCCTCTTTCCTTGGAAAGATATATCGTACTATTATCGTGATCTTGTTTATGAAATTAATGATCTCTTTACTAGATTATTGTAGTTAAACATTGGATTTAACATCATTCTGATTCTTCGGGATCATATGTTATTTCTCTTGAGTAATCAGGATAAATCAAGATTTGTAATCTGAACCTATTAGGGAACGATATGTTCACCTTTTGAGGTGATATATTATTCATAATAAGCGTTCGATCTCAAATATTAAAAATTCTAGAAATTAAGCATTTCCCAAAGAAAATAAAACCTTTTCAAAACTATCTTTTTCAACCAAACAATCTTCTTTAGCTCTATTTAAAGTTTCATGAATTTTTGTTGAATCGATTTCAACTTTAGTCACTTCTTTATCATAAGGTTTAAGAATATTATAAATATAAGGTGTACATGATCTCAGCCAATGATCTCTTGATCAATGATTGAGATCTTATCATTGCATGTTAATTCTCAACTGCGTGATACGCTTGATTATAAAGACCTATGTATAACTGAATCGAGGCTATTAATTCAAAATAGTGGAATATCCAACGGTCTTACGGTGATGCTGATGTGGATTAGCAGAAAATACATGGACCTATCACCGTCGCTCATTGAAGTCAGGTGATTACTAGTGGTGCAATCATCAGCATTTAATGTTGCCACTGGCAATCATTATTGTGGTCATACTTTCGTGAATCAGCCGCTAACGCATCATGCCCCCTTTGCTGCTGATAGTTTTAAAATAATAAAATTTATTTTAAACCTTTTTTTAATCATAAAAACTTTAAAAAAACATATAAAATTAAATACTCTACCAAATTTTACAAATAAACCTTATTTTCTTCAGAATTTCTTTCTCTTTAATTTAAAATTAAAATTAAATGAAAATATTTTATAAATATTAAATAATTTCAAATATTCTTTTTAGTTTTTAATTAATAATTTATTAAATATAAATCCAAAAAATTTAAATTTTGGGAAAATGATTTTCGATATGTTTTTGACTTTGAGTAATTGTTTGAGATTATTTTGATCTTTATTTTAATAGTTTTTGAATTCACAAAATTATAGGTCATGATTTGACCTTTAATTTTTTTTAAATTCATTATAAATACAATTTAAATCCATTTTGAGCACTGAAACCCTTTTTCAAATATTTAAACAGAGCATGAGCATATTTAAAAGAAATTAACCAAGCTTGATATGTTTTTTTTTTTTTTTTTGAGGAATGCAAAGATGCATTGATAAAAGAAAAGAAAAAGCAAGATACACACTAAAGAGAATAATCTACTCTCTCACATTCTTCCTTCACAAGACAAACGAAAGAAGGAGGGAGACTATTCTCACAAAATAAGTCCCAAAAAAACCATAAGAAAAAGCTAAGTTAGCACAATAGTGAGCTAACTTATTACAATCACCACCAACATGATGGAAAATAACATTATTCCAATCACCTACAAAGAAACAATCTTCATCTGCAATGCCTCCATCCAACCTCTTCTCTTTGTTGTACACTTTATGAAGAAATTGAATCACATTTTTATTATCCCCTTCTATAATAATACCATAAGCCTCCAACAATCTTCCTTTCAACACATCCTTCAACGAAGTAAAAGCCAGAAGCTCCAATCGAGCAATGTCCCAGTGAACTCCTTGGAGACCGAATGAAAAAAAAAATATTCCTTTACTGTCCCGCACAATGCCTCCAATTCCTGCTTCATAATTCTCCTTGAGGGCAGCATCAATGTTAATTTTATACCACTCTGGAGGTGGGGGATGCCAAAAATTAGAAAACATTCTAAAAGACTGATTGGCATTCCAGTCGTCTGAGAATATAAAATTACAATTCGACATATTATCAAAGCTAAGAACACTAGCAGCTGTAAATGCAGCCGAAGTCTCCACCTTTCCAACCTTGAACCTATTCCTATTATTCGAAGAATACCATAATAAAGAACAATACATCCTAACCAATAAGGGATTAGTTCCAGTCAATAATTCCAACTGATACAAACATTCCTGAAAAGAGGAGAATTTCGGAATCAGGAACCCCCAACTTCTTAATATATCAATCACCTTTACTAGCTCAAGGCAAGACGTGGCCACATGGTTGATGTCTTCCACCTCTCCACAACCTCTAGGACACAAATTCAAAGTAGCTAGCTTCATCCTTGAAAGAAAATCTGTTGTAGGTATAGCATCCTTGCATAACCTCCATATAAATAGCTCTACCAGAGCATTAAGCTTCAATCTGTGTATCCATGAAATAGAACCTTCAACCAGCTCATCTTTTAAGCCTTCTTCCTTAATCAAAGCTGAAATAGATCTCCCAGGAAATATTTTTTTCAACTCTAAGAAGTCCTTCTCAACACTTGTGAAAATATGGATTTTACTTATCAAGGAAATTAAATCCTTTCCAAAGTAAATCATTAATCTGTCAAAATTCCAACCTCCCTCATGAATGAAGAAGTCCAGATTTATATCCTCATCTTCAAAGTTAGCAACAAAAGTTGGCCACTTAAGCAAGCTTCTATCCAAGATCCATGTATCTTTAAGAACATTAATGCTGCTACCCAAACTAATTCTCCATCTAACAGCCTTTTTGAGAGCTTTCCAACCACATCCAATGATCTTCTGAGAAGGAGAACCACCCTTCACATTTTCATACTTCCACCAATCTTCCCCATATTTGGCCAATAAATTCCTATTAAGTAAGGAATAAGGACAATCCATAAATTTCCAAGCAAACTTAGCTCTTAAAGGACCAAGGCTAGACAATGCCGATTGGATTCCCCAACCTCCCAAAGCCTTCGGTTTACACAGCACATCCAAAGCCACATAGTGCATCCCATGACTACCATCAACTTTATTCCAAATAAAATCCCTACAAAGTTTCTCAAAATCCTTTAAAATACTTAAAGGAATGAGAGAGTGAGACAAAAGGAATAAAGGAAGATTTAAAAACACAGATTTCACCAACACCAACCTTCCTGCCAAGGAAATAAATCTATTACTCCAAGCATTTAACCTCTTCATAGACTTATCCATAAAAATTTGGAAATCATTCTTCTTCAATCTCCTTAACGCCATTTTAATACCCAAATACTCCAATTCGTCAACCAACTTGAACCCCAATATCTTAGACGTTTTCTTCTTCATCCTCCGATCAACTGATTTTCCACAAATCATAGTCGATTTCTGGTAATTGATCCTTTGGCCGGTCCAGTTACAATAATCAGTAACAATCTTCTTTAATTTCTTTATATTTTTCACCCTTACATCAGAGAATCGTAGCACATCATCTGCGTAGAGCAAATGCGAAATCTTATGTTCCTTAAGGGTGATATTAATACCCAAATCCATACCCCTACAGAAGAAAAGGATAGAAAGCAATTGTGAACAAATGATAAATAGAAAAGGTGAGAGAGGGCATCCTTGACGGAACCCACTCTTTCCCTTAATCCATTTAATACAGCCTCCATTGATAAGAATAGAGAATCTCGGCTCCACAATACATTCCATCACCAACTTCAAATATTTAATAGGAAACCCCATAAGAATCATCATCTTGTTAGAAGTAGCCCAACACATATTGTCGTATGCTTGCTCCATATCCAACTTAATAGCCAACAACCCTTTGCTAGCTTTAGAGAACCTAATCTTGTGGAAAACCTCTTGAGCCAATAATAAATGATCCGATATTGATCTACCTCTAACAAAAGCCACCTGTTCTTCAGAGATAATTTTTGGGATGACCACCAACAATCTGTTCAATAAGAGCTTAGCCACAATCATATAAATAGAATTACATAAGCTAATAGGTCTAAAACCAGAACGAGTGACCGGCTTAATGGTCTTTGGAATAAGGACCACCAATGTGTCTTTCCAATCTTTACACATTTTGCCAGAATAAAAGAATTTCTTCACAGCTCTACACACATGCTCTCCTACAATACTCCAATAAGCTTTGAAAAAAGAGTAAGAGACCCCATCACAGCCCGGTGCCTTATTATTACCCAGCATCCTCACAACATCCAGTATTTCAGCATCCAAGAGTTCAGCATCCAGACAACCTCTGTCTTCATCTGATAAAACCTTCCAAGGAGGTGGCCAATTCTCCGTCAAACAGACCCTCTCTTCCCACTTTTTCTGAAAAAAATTGTAGAACACCACTTCAATTTCCTTTGAATCCTCAGTTAAAGATCCCTTAGAGTTTTTAACCTGATGAATCCAATTCCCATTTTTCCTTAAATTAGCAAGAGCATGGAAAAACTTAGTATTAGAGTCCCCCTCTTCAATCCACTTAACTTTAGCTCTCTGCTTCCACCAAGTATTCATGCGACCAAGAGTAGCATTCAGCTCCTTAACTTTAGCTCTAAGTAACCAAACTTTATCTTCACTCAAGACACCTACATTAGCTTCCTCCTCTTGAAGTAGATAAATCTCAGGTTTTAACCGATCTTTATCAGCCGAGAACTCCCTAAATTTAGTCTTGCTCCAATAAAATAGATCTTTCAGAGCCCTCCTGCACTTCTTGTTAAAAATCATCATCTCATCCCCAATAAATGCCTTCTTCCAAACCTTAGCAATGATAAGAGCTGAAGATTTGTAGGAAATCCACACATCTTCAAACTTAAGAAACCCCTTCTTCCTAGAAGAAGCATCAAAAATCTTCAACACAATAGGATTGTTATCAGAAGCTACTCAAGCTATATGTCTAACCACTGCCACCTGAATACAATTGATTGCCAAAGAATTAAGCAAGCACCTATCCAATGTCTACAAAATCTGGCCACCACCAACCTTACTGTTACACCAAGTGAACCTTGGTCCAACAAAACCAACATCATGGAGATCATTCTCATTCATAAAATTAACCATATCCTTTGGCCCTTGAGAAAAAACAAATTTCCTCCCACCTCTCTTCTCTTCTTGGGACAAAATACAGTTGAAATCCCCTCCCACCACCAACGGAACTTTCCTATGAGCAAATTCCTGAATGCATTCCCAAAACCTCCTTCTCCTAATAACCTCCTTACTCTCATACACCGTCGATATCATCCACACACCCTTATTAAAAACATTCAGATCCCCAATAACATATTGATCTGATGTCTTAATGATCGAAAGGAAGCCAAATCAGTTCTCCATAAGATCATAATACCTCCAGAAAACCCATCAGAAGGAAGAAGGTAGAGATCCCACTTCGGCCCCATAATCTTCTCAAAGGAGACCTTATCAAAAGAATTGATTTTAGTCTCAACCAAACCCACAAATAAAATATTAAAATCACTAATGAACTCCCTAAGGTATAGAGAGGCTTCCTTCTTCTTAACCCCTCTACAATTCCAAAAATCAATGGAATCCATCAAAAAACCTTGGGGGAATGGCCTCCAACCTTCTTCTTGACCTTACTTCCTTCCATATTTCTCCCACGGGAAACATATTTGATAGGTCCTAAGGACCTAAGTTCTTTAGCAAGCTTCACCTTAGAGGACTCACCACCATTCCCTAACTTTTCCACCAAACAATCTATTGGATTGGAATTGCAAATACCATCAGTAGCACCCACTCCCTTATCCATAACATCACCACCGACTGCTGGATCACCAACCCTCTTGCCTACAGCACACAACAATCTCTCCTCCACATCAACCTCCTTTATACCATCATTCTCCATACTCAACACATCAAATTTATTAATAGAGGTTGTGTAAACATGACAATTAGAGATGAGATTCATACCCTTCTCTTCAACTAAATTAAGAATCCTTTGGTCTCCATCTTGAAATAAATGAGCTCATTCTGCATTTTGAACATGCTCCAAACTGACTACACCTTCTTCCAATTGATCATCCACATATGTCAACTTACTATGATCCGGCTCAACTAATTCCTTATTGACAACAGTAGCGTCTTGAATCCTTTCCTCCATTAACACTTGAGCATTATGAACCTGTTACTTCATGAATTTCAAATTCCAAGGCTTAACAAAATTGCCTCTTTGGACTACTCTTCTATCCTTCTTCCTATTGACAAGAAGCCAAGGACCATAAGAATTTGTAGTCAAACTCTCAACCTTCTTACTCCCTACAACATCCGTTTCACCAACCTTATCAACAACCTCCACCTCCTTAGGAACAGAAAATCCTTTTTACACTCAGATTTCACATGCACTATCATCCCATAATGAAAACAAAAAGATGAGATTTTCTCATATTCAACTTTCTAAAAAAATCTCCCCGAAATGCCTTCCACCTAAACTCCTAAAGGGAGACATTGATCGATCTTAACCCTTACACAAACTCTAGCAAACTCACGTCTACCCCATTGAAATAAATTTCCATCCAACAGAATTGGTTTTCCAATCATTGAAATAAATTTCCATCCAACAGCTTGATATGTATATGCAGGATAATTTTATTGTTACATCTTTAATTTTAAATGATTATCTCTTAAATGCTTGATGATTTGTGTTAATGAGTACTATAATATGCCATTGGCTTATCACAGTATTTTGGGAAATGATAGAATGGGTATAGTTCTACAAGTAAATTCTCAAGCATTTGGGTAATTATTTGACACAAATGCTTAGAAATTCACTATTTCCAATGCACTTAGATTTATGTCACATGATTGGCCTGGATTTACATGATGTGATTGATTTCATCTATGTTAAGTGTTAGAGAACTCTGGTTTTAAACCTACATGACCTAGGGATACCTAAGAATAAAAATTAAGGAACAAGGTTTATGGAATTAGGGAAATTATGGAAATTCAAATGTGCACTCAGTAGGGGTGAAGTTCAAGCATGTGAACTTAGTTACATCTTATATTATAAGATCAGGTTTCATTGGATTCGAATCCCATTAAATCAAAATTTTAATTAAATCAAAATCAATCCCTTAATTGAGCCTAAAACTTCATGGAATTATAATAAATTCCTTTTAACTTTAAAGATTACAAAAAAAGATATCAAACCATTCATAATTCAACCCTTTACCTTGAAAAATTAAAAGCGCTATCACTGGACCTCTGATTTAAGCTAAATTTATTTTTAATAAAAATTAATTAGTTAAAAATTATTAAAAATTCTAAATAAATTTCAAACTCTTCAAAACACTCCTATAGTTCATCCCTAACCTTTGGGAGTGATTTCAAGAAGTTTGGAATGAGTTTGGAGCAAAATCATTCAAACCATCCTTAATTAAGTAATTTAATAATTCAATTAAATACTCAAACTTTAAAAATTCATAATTAATTCCAAAAAAAATTTAAAATTGAATAGACTCAAAGGCATTAGACTCCGTTAAGGGTCTACTATTTATTAAAAATGTCAAACCTCTAGAAATTAGTCAAAGTAAAAAAAGTCAACTCTTTGGTCAATTTAAGTTCAAATTTGTATCTAAACTTCAGAAAATCATAACTTAATCTAAAAAAATTCAAATCTTGCAAACTTAGTGTCTATTTACTCACCTCAGAGTCTAGTATTTAGAATAAATGTTAAAATTCTAGAACTTAATTTAAAAAGTCAAATTTTAACCCCTTAATTAAATGCATTAAATAATTCATAAAAATTCTAAAAATTCAATAATTAATTAAAATTCCAAAAGATATCAACTTAATCTTTAAAATCAGTTAACCAACCTATAAATACATAATAGGAACTCCAGCGATGATATTTTTAGGATGGACTACCTTCAGCTGCGGGGTAACATGTGTCCTAAGGAGGTATGATTCCTCGAGCCCACTGTGAGAATGCCACATATAGATTCAATGGAGTATAAAACCTTAAAATTAAATAATTATTAATTACTTAACCACATTAAAATCTTTAATTCAAGTACATCAACCTAGTTTTTAGGATGAATTACCTTGAGCTATGACGCTATGTGTCCTAAGGAGGCTTGGTTCCTAGAGCCCACTATAATAATGCCACGACCCGGCTAATGGAAAATATTAATTAACTTAATAGTTCAAATTAGCAACCAACCACATAATGTAAAATGATCACTCCCTTAATTTCAACCAATTAAATTAACTAATAATGATGGTTACTACATGTAACCCGGGCAAACAAGCCTATTAACTTAGCCCTAAGGAAGGTTAAATAATCTTTATGGCCTTGGTGTAAATAAAGGTAGTAATCATTCAACACTTAAATTTTTTTTTTAAATCAACATCAACATATTAATACTTAAACTCAAAATCAAAATCCCCTTTGATCCATAATAAATTAAAATATTAAACATCTTTAATAACTATTCGACTTATGATATATCCAAATCACACAGCCTACTACACACACTTTAGATAGTTTATTAAGATAACCAATCCTAATTTTAGGTTTGGCCAGTATTTCCTTTTCTGTCACTTATGTGCCAGCTTTTTCATGGTTTTCACTACATGCTGGTTGCAATTAATTGATTAATATGATGTTTATTACTATGTTAATATTACTATATAATCTGTAAATTGATGTGATGGGTGTTAGATTACTCTTAGGTTAGGAATGATCTGAATGCTCATAGAGTTTTCTACATGTGGCCATACTCATATAAGGCTATAAAATCAAGGGGGTCAAATTAAAATATAAAATAACAAAATTTCTGTAGGTGCTAAAAACACTAAGTTCCCATTAAAATTAAAAGAGTATGCCCAAGTGTGATTTTATTTCAAATTTGAGAAATTCAATTACATAACTTCTTGGGATGTATTTTTCAATTATAATTGCCTAGGATTATCATGCAGGTAATTTTATAGACTTTCTCAATTTTTCACATGTATTTAAAATTTGAGTGTTGTGAAAGTCAATTTTGAGATGGGAAGTTAACCATCTAATTTGAAATCTAAAGAGAAGGGAAACATCCCCTTAGGGGAGAGTTCCCTTCATTTTGAAATTTAAATTAGGATGATTTAAAAATCTAAAGAGGAAAGAAACACCCCTTCGTAGAGTTCTTTTCATTTGGATAATTGGACTAGACTAATCTAAGGTGCTCGCATAAGGAATGAAGACGAAGAAGTGAAGACATCGAGAACATCCCACTCTCAAAATCACTTGCATCATTTCTGAGATTTGAATCTATGTTATTATCAGTGGTACCCAGCCACTTTTAATTTCTATAAATCATGGGTTATAATTAAGTAGCACTTGCCACATAGACTTTATATTCATTAAATAACATTTTGATTGTTTACATTATTTGCACCTTAGATATTGCCTATTTTTCTAGGTTTCTTTCTTGCATATCACTTTTAATTTAGCCTGGAAGTGCTTTGAGACTCATGAGGGTATGCCAAAAATTTTTTCTACTCAAACTAAATAAAATATATCAGGCTCACATAAAAATTTAAATAATATTTAAGATGTAAGCCCAAAAATGACCCGGGAGTTCACATATGTATAGTAAACCTTTCTCTTACTTGTTAGGCACCTCCCTTCCTGTGGGTTCTGGCAGACCACCTAGCCAATTATGGTGTCGTTCTATCAAGTGAATGTTAATCTCTATGGAAAAATCTATTTTTAAGCCTTTTAAAATTATTTTATATCATTTTTGTATACAAGGTCAATTAGCATGTATTACATTAGAAATAAATTAAATCAATAAAATTTTAACTACATTTTGAACATAACTATCCTACATATGTAAAGGGGCCACTTAAGACATTCTCTAGATGTCGGCCCGTAATTTCTCAGAAACTTAAATGATAGCTCACCCATCTTTTATAAAAGACAAACACATAGTTTTGAAGCGCTTAGGTGGTTAGCTGGCTTCCCAATAAAGGCTTGGATAAGTTCAAATTTGCATTGCATTAGTTAGGTTCGGGCCACTATGGTTTAGTGTCAAAACTAGACTTAGGATCCAGGGCAGACTCAAAATCATAAAACCCCAACCTCGGGAATACAATCCCAACTTTCTAATAAAATGAAAACTCAAATTAAATTTTCTCTCAAAATCAAAATTTAAAGCCCAACACATAGGGTAGACTGAGGCATTTTTGAATTTCTTCAGAATTCCAAATGCCTCCTACTCTTTCTCCATTAACCTCTAAAAATAATTGTTCAAACTTGATCCAATCTCTATTAGAATTCTAACCTCACTCCTTTGATATCACTCCATGAAAATCTCAAACATAAAATTGCTACCATTATTTTAATCAAGAGTTTTCATAGGGAACTCAAGTTTCCTATGATGTAATTAACTACAAGGGCTTGCCCTCGTAGGAGATTTAAAGAGCCCAGATCAATTTTAAAATATCAATTAATTCTCTTTTATAACAATTAAAATCAATGATGATCATTATCATCTTATTCAGACGATCAATAATAAATGATATTTTTTTAGGAAGATATATCATTTATTATCATAACTTTGAATATGAAATTAATGTAATTCATCTAGACTGTCATAGTCAAATACTCAATTGGACATCATTTTGACCTTCAAGATCAGATTTAGTTCTTCCCTGAATCTGACTATAATAATCAAGATGAAACTTACAGTTTTATTATCTGAACCCTTTGGGGAATGATATTCTTTTCTTCTTGAGGTGATATATCATTCATGATGATGTGTTCAATTTTAAAATTAAAATTGTAGAAATTAAATTTTCCTAAAGAAATTTAATTATAATATACTTTTCATCTTTTAAGAGAAAAGCGCTTTTCAAAAATAGCATTATAGATTTTTTTATCTTTATAAACTTCATATCTGAATTCATGAAGTTTATCAACTATTATAGAACTCAAGATAATTTGAATAGAGAAGGAACCTTCATTCTTTAAGTGTACTTCACTTCATTTTGTGGATGAATGCTTTTATTTCTTTCCACCCATTAGTTTAAGATTCAAGAAAGAAAAGGAGAACACTCAACAACACTTCACCAAAGAAGAACTATTATCGATAAAAAAATTAAACTTTCAACTTAGCCTTTTTATAATTTTCACAAGCATAGTGGTGCTAAAATTTGAATTTTAAACCATAGTTGCATGGCCAAGTGCACTGTGATGCTCCGTTCACACTCTCAGGATTTTTTTTATAAGAAAACTCACTAATGAAAACTATTGCTAAATCTGATCTACCAAGCACATAAAAATTAAAAGCAAGGTTGCCTTCCATACAGTGCTAAATTTATAGTCTTCAGCTTGACTTGCCTAGATTTATCAATTTGGCTGGGATATATTACTATCATTCTTCAAATGATTTTCACTAGTATCATTCTTTTTTCCTTTGGGTTAACTTCAGTATTTCCAATCAATGATCCAAGAGTCTATTATTGACTAAAATTATAAGTTGATTTACTTTTCTAATTTTTAATATAAGCAGCTTAATTTTATAATAGAGTCCCTAATTACATCACTACAGCTTCCAATGGTGATTTTCTACTTTCAAATTGATTGATTTGATTAAATCCTAGAGTATATGTAGGTTTAGGATAGGTTGTTGAGGATTGTTCCAATTTAATCCTTGATTATTTTGACTAGAATTCCATTACTTATTACCAACAATATTATTTGGCTAATTAAAATTAGGATGCTTCTTCCAACATAGATTATATTTATTAGTGGAAGGATTATTTTTTCTTCCATTCAAATTAATATTTTCAATCCCTTGCACATTATTATTTTCAATTAAATTTTGATCCACCAATTGCATATATGATTCAATTCTTAATCTAAAATTCACTCATATTATGCGCAACTTCTTATAAATTGCTACAACTTATGCAGTCAATATAAACAAAGCATCAAATTCATAAATTCTTACTACTCTCTTAGGATTTACCCTATTAGTAGACTAGTAGAAATTATTAATAATCATTTCCTCTATTAATTTATATGTTTCCTTACATAGCTTAAACATTAATAATCCTCTAGATATAACATATAGGATTTCTTTAAAAGATTGTACTAATCCATTATAAAATGTTTGAATAACCAACCAATCAGGTAAAGTATGATGAGGGCATTTCCTAAGCATTTCCCTAAATCTCTCCCAACTCTCATAAATTGATTCTCCTTCAAACTGGGTAAAAGAAGTGATATCATTTCTAAGTTTGGCAGTCTTTGAAGGTGAGAAATACTTAATAAAAAACTTATAAACTAACTCATTCCAAGTGATTATATAGCTTAGAGGTAAAAAATTCAACCACATTTTAGCTCTATCTCTTAGAAAAATGGAGAATAATCTAGGTCTAATAGCATCATCACAAACACCATTACACTTAAATATTACATAAATTTCTAAAAAAAACTTGCTAAGTGTTAATTAGGATCTTCAATAGGAGTTTCCCAAAACTAAAATTTTGAACCATTTAAATTATGGTAGGTTTTAGTTAAAAATTATTAGCTTGGATCATAGGTCTATTAATGCTCTGATAAATTCCCTTAATTAAAGGGTTAGAATAATCCCTAAGAGATCTAGAATGATCTTGATCTAGTATAAGTCCAACTATTTTAACAATCTTTTTAGCTTTTTAAATTTTTGAAAGGGTTCTTTCTATTTTAGATTTAAAAAAATAAAGGTTCCTTTGTATGTCTATAAAGCATGCAATCATCAATTTTGCACAAGTGATTGAACTCCCTTACAAACATAATATCACAACTATTTCGAGGGCAACACAAGAAGGCATCTGTCACTACGATGCTTGAAAAAGTGGCACCATAGTGTCATTGAAGTGAACAAACACCTTGGTGCTAAAACTTTTGTACTTCCACGGAGCTTGTTGATGTGGATCGATTGAATAGTCACATCTCCTCATTTAGAGAACATAGCCATTGAAATTTATAATAGTAATGTCATGGTGTTGTTGACATTCGAGCATTATGGTGATTGAGAGGATAAAAATGGTGCTAAGGTGTGAGAAATTTTGGCATCATGACATTTGAAAATAAAGAATCCAGTGCTGCCAATATGACTTTTTGATGTCGCGATGCTAGTAATGCTGTAACACTGGCTATGTTGTCATCACAGTGCTTATAAATAGTGAACTCGATGCCATAATATTTAATTTGTGGCGCTTCGATGATATTAAAGGTGGTATTGTAGTGTTGTTTCATCAGACGTTGTGGAGCTATAGTCTTCGTAGAATTTTTGAAAAACCATCTTGGTTGGCCTCGAGCTGGTTCTTTAAGGTTTAACAACCTTCAGAAAGTTGCAAGTGGTATCAGAGTAGGATTCAAAACTAAGTTTTAGAAAACTTTTGAAAAATGATCAATGGCTACCTTTGGAAATTATAATACTGTAGAAAGACATTCAATCACATGACCACCATTATCTGATAACATTCCTTTTATTTCTTGGAAAATTTCTTATGTCTACTTTCTTGCAATCAATAGACCACTGCTTGTGGATGTTAGTTTAGAAAGAATATTCTACACCTTCTCACTTTATAAATGGCATTAAAATTGATCCACCTTTATCTGAATGGAGTTTTGAGGATAGAGATTTAGCTCAATTAAATGCTAAATGTTTAAAATACTTTTTTTATGCATTAAAATTTGAAGATTACATGTGTATATCAACTTATACTACTGGTAAATAAATTTGAGATAAACTCTGTATAACCTACGAAGGAACTAATAAAGTGAAATAATCTAGGTTAAACATTCTGTTCCATGATTATATACTATTTTGCATGAAACCTAGTGAGTCAATTTCTAAAATGTATACTAGGTTCAATAAAATTATGACTTCTTTGCATGCTTTAGGTAGAGAACTTATAAATTTTGAAAAGTTAATAAGATTTTATATTGTTTACCTAGTTCCTAAGATGCTAAAATAACTGCTATTACTAAATCCAAGGATCTAAATATTTATTCAATTGATAACTTGCTTGGATCACTCATTTCTTACAAGCAAGGAGTGAGTCAAAGATAGATTGATGCAGGTTTAAAAAGAAAGTAGAAAACTATAGTTGTAAAAGCTAATGATTGTATGATAGTTCTATACCAAAATATGATGTTGACATAGCGATGATGATAAGGTAATTTAAAAGCTTTCTAAAGAAGAAGTAAAAGCATCATCAGTAATGGAACAAAGGTAAAGCTAATAAAAATCCTAAGGTTTCTTTTAATATTATCTATTTCAAATGTAGGAAGCCAAAGAACTTGAGGATCGATTGCACAAATCTTAAAGCTCATCCAATCAAGGAGAAGGGTGAAGAAAAAGCTAAATTCAAAAAGAGCAACCAACAGACTCAGAAGTCATTCTGGGTAGACTCTGCTTCAAACTCATCTGAGGTAACCAACCTACGCTTAATAGAAGATAACCATCTTGATCATTATGATCAAGAGGAGATATGTGAGCTTTCTTACAATGAATTATTTGAAGTTACTAAAAAAATTCATAATGTATATAGAAAGCTCAAGAAAATGTATACTAGTCTTAATTCTGATTTTTTAAATTTGTAAAAAGAGCATGAATGCCTTAGGAAATCTCACTCTCCTTTGGATAACAATCATATGATCTTACTTGACGAATTTGATGCATTAAACAAGAAACATCTCAATTTAACTGCTAAACATGATTCCTTAAAAGCATCTCATGCTAATTTAGAAAATTTATTTAAGAAATTAAAGGCATATTTAGATGAAGCTGATGGTAGGGAGCATGTATTAAAAATTTATAATTCAATTCTTAAAAGTGTAAATAAATATTTGCAAGTGAAATTAATTGCTTTTAAAGAAAATAAAACATTACCTACACTTGAAAATTTTCATAACCCATTACCACAGCATGCATCATTTAAACCTAGGAAGAGGCACCACAACCGACATAGACTAGTAAATCCATTCCCAGGATTTAGATGTTCTTCTTATGGCATGCTAGGACTTATATCCCACACTTTCACTATCCATCGTAGAACACATTTAGTGTGGTTGCCAAAACTGCATAAATCATAGGAAATTCAAGGCACATGACAGGACAACGGATATTCAAGTCACATGACTGAAGATGTAAAGCAATTCATCACATTGGAGGCCATTGAAGGAGGTAAGGTGACACTTAGAGATAACACCACTAAGAAAGTGGTTCGATCAGGTATAATCAGCAACTTAAAAATTTTGAAAATTGAAAATATGTTATTGGTAGATGGCTTAAAATATTATTTACTTGGCATTAGCCAATTGTGGGATAAAGGCTTCAGCATAAAATTTTTATCTACCAACTATATAATTAGCTTAAATGGAAAAAATATTTTGCAAGAAAAAAGAATAAATAATATTTACATGCTTGATCTGAATTAAATTGAAGCTGCTACTTCTCTTTGCCTAAAAACTATTGCTGATGAATCCTAGTTATGGCATAGGAGACTTTGTTATGCAAGCACGAAAAGTCTTAGAAAAATCACACAATTAGTGAGAGGCATACCAAAATTAGATTTTACTAACAACCACCTGTGTGATACCTGTCAATTAAGAAAATAAGTCAAATCCTCCTTCCACTCAATCAAGGACATTAACACTAGCAAACTCTTAGAAGTATTTCACATGGATCTCCTTGGATCTGTTAGCACTACAAGCCTAGGAGGGAAAGTCTTTGGGTTTGTGATTATTGATGATTACTCAATGTTTACTTGGATTAGATTCTTACCTCATAAAAGTGAATCATTTGAGGAGTTTAGGAGATTCTCCACTTGGATTCAAAGAATGCTAGGTTGTGAAATTCTAACCATTCACAGTGATCATGATGGAGAATTTGAGAATGAAAATTTTGAATCTATCTATAGGGAGCAAGGGATAGATCATAACTTTTCAGCTCCTAGAACCCCTCACTAGAATGAGGTTACTGAAAGAAAGAATAGAACCTTGGTAAAAGTTGCTAGAGCCATGCTAGCTAAATACTGACTTCTTAAATATTTATGGGCAGAAGTAGTAAATACATCTACTTACATTCTGAATAGAGTTAATGTTAGATCTAAGGTAAATAAGACACCCTATAAAATCCTTAAGGGTAAGACACCCAACCTCTCTCACCTTCATGTATTTGGATGTAAAGTGTTCATTCTAAATAATGGGAACTCTCTATTAGGAAAGTTTGACCTCAAATATGATGAAGGAGGTTTCCTAGGATACTCAAATGTTAGAAAATCCTAAATAATTTTCATTAAAAGGACACTAGTGGTAAAGGGGACCACTCATGTGGTATTTGATGAATTTGATATTTTTGGAGGGTCTAGAATAGAAGATAAAGAAGTGATTGAAGTCACCCAAGGAGTAGAATCTATAAATTTGGAAGAAAGGGCAGAACCAAAAAATTCACTATCTGGAGAATGGAGATATTCTCCAAGCCATCCTAAAGAAGGTGTTATAACTAGGCATGAACTTAGAAAAGAAGTTAATCACTCTGCCTAAATCTCAAAGATTGAACCCATAAATATAAATCAAGAAATATCTGATGAATTCTAAACCCTAGACATACCAAAAAAATTAAATCAATTTGTTAGAAATAATATTTGGTAGCTAGTTAAAAGACCTAAGGACCAGAGTGTTATTGGAAAAAATGGGTTTACAAAAATAAAATGAATGACTCTATTGTAGTAGTAAAAAATAAAGCAAGACTAGTGGCTAAGGGGTACAACCAGATAGAAGAGATTTACTTTGAAGTGACCTTTACCCCTGCAGCTAGACTAGAATCCATAAGGGTGCTACTAGCTTTTACTTGTTGTAAGGGATTTAAATTATACTAAATAGATGTTAAAAGTTTCTTTATTAATGGGGCAATAAAAGAAGATGTGTATGTTGAACATCCTCAAGATTTGAAATCTCATAATTTCTCAATCATATGTTCAAATTAAAAAAGGCATTATATTGACTAAAACAAGCACCTAGAGCATGGTATGAAAGGCTAAGCACATTCCTACTAGATAGAACCATTGTTAAGGGTAGCGTAGAAACCACCCTATTTCTTAAAAGGTTGGAGAAAAACTACTCTTTTTTTTTACAAAAGCAAATCACTGTTATTAATAGAAAAAAAACAATTACAAACTACAACCCTTCACAAGTAGATTCCTCCTTTAACAAAGAAGAGAAGATAGGAGGAACTTTATTAGAAACTAAATCATCCCAAAAAAAGCTACTAAAAATAGCATAGTTAGCACATAAATTTGCTAACTTATTACAACTTCTATTAACCCAATTGAAAACAACAAAATTACATTCTGAAAATGAAAGCAATTCATTTCTCCAATTACTTTCCAATTGTTGCAAGAATCTGATCACATTGCGATTGTCCCCTTCAATGATATTTCCTTCATAGCTAAGCATCCAATCTCTTTTGACCTCCACTATAAATTGAATTGCCATGAGTTCCAGTTGACCAACATCCCAACGAGAGCACGAATGACCATAAGGAAGAAGGAATCTTCCTTCACTGTCATGAATAACTCTACCGATCCCTACTCTATAGGATTGCAGCAAGGCTGCATCTACATTGATTTTTATCCAGTTGGGAGGAGGAGGGTGCCAACGATCCAACAGTTCTGATGACTGATTAGTACCCCAGTGGCCCAACATATAATTATCTAACATATAAGAGGTCGCTGCATAACTAACAACATTTGACGCAATCACCATAGCATTTTCTTTCACTCCTTCATGAAGCTAATTGTTCCTCGCTTTCCAATTAAGATAAACCATATTGCAATAAACATTAACCAAAAACCCATCTTCTTTACTAATCCTCTCCATCCACTTCCAGTAATCATGAATAGAATCAAATAAAGGAATGCCAAACCCCCATTTATTAAGAAAACTATATATTTCCATCAACTTACCACAGTTTTTTGTGATATGAGCCAGATCTTCCCTCTCCTTACAACCCCTAGGACACTTGAATTCCTCCTGCAATCTCCTCTATACTTCCACCCGTGGCCTTAATTTGATGTTTTTCACACTTGCCCAATATAAACAACCATCAGTTTCCTAATTATTGGCTTTGTACACCTGTGTAGAAATAGACATACCAGAATTTTTGTGGATGAGCTCAAACCAATCTCCTCCCTGACGCTCCTGGATTGGAATGCTACTAATTAATTTAATAAGTTTTGCACCAAAGAATTTCTTTAATACCTCCTTATTCCAATACCCATCAAGTATAAGCCTCTCCACTGTAATTCCATCCTCCTCCAGACAAATCACAAATGTTAGCCACTTATTCAAGCATTTATCCAAAATCCATATATCTTTAAAGATATCAATAGAGCAGCCATCCCCAATTCTCCATTTGACTACAGAGCTAAGATACTTTCTACCATTGGATAGAATTTTTGAAGTAGATGAGCATCTACTCCTACCACCCATACTTCCACTGATCAACCCATATTTAGCACCCAAAAATTTATGCAGCAAAGAGTCCTTCTCGTTAGTAACTCTCCACACCAACTTAGCCCTCAAAGGACCCATCATACTCCCACATGAACATAGACCACAACCACCATTATCACACGGCTTACATAAGTTTTTCTAGCTTACATAGTGAAGTTTGGAGAAAAACTACTCATTGTCTAAATCTATATTGATGATATTTTGTTAGGATCATCTGATAAAAGCCTATGTGATGAATTTTCTAAAATAATAAGGAAAGAGTTTTAGATGAGTATGATGGAAGAACTGAACTATTTTCTTGGATTTAGTATTAGGCAAAAGGACGATGGAATTTTTCTTAGTCAATCAAAATACATTAAAGACATCCTTAAGAAATATGAAATGGATAAGGCCAATGCAATAAATACTCCCATGAGCTTAACAGTTTAGTTAGATAAGGACTCAAATAGAAAATTAGTTCATCAGAAGAAATAAATAGGAATAATTAGATCACTTCTTTACTTGACTGCTAGTAGACCGGATATTATGTTTAGTGTGTCTCTATGCTAGATTTTAGGCTGATCCAAAAAAATATCAGTTGACTGTTGTTAAGAGAATCCTAAAATATCTCTTAGGAACCTAAAACTTAGGAATCTTATATCCTAGGTATAGCACTTTCTTTAAAATCATAGGATATTCTTATTCAAACTTTGTAGGATGTAGGGTTTATAGGAAAAATGCTTCTGGAACCTACCAATTCATAGGATAATCTTAATCTCTTAGTCCAGTTGAAAATAAAACTCAGTAGCCCTATCCACCACTGAAGCAGAGTACATAGCCTTAAGAAGTTATGCGGCACAAGTCCTTTGGTTAAAGTAATAAATACTAGATTTAGGACTTCCTATAGGCATTATTCCAATCTTGTGTGATAACACTAGTGCTATCTATATTTCAAAGAATCCAATCCAACACTCTAGGACCAAACACATAGAGATAAGGCACCATTTTATTAGGGACCATGTCACCAAAGGAAAAATAGAGCTACATCATGTCGCCACTAAAAATTAATTTGCAGATATCTTTACAAAACACTAGCTTTTGAAACTTTTATAACCTTAAAAATCAGATTAGGTGTCATAGATATTCATGCTTTATTTGATTAAAAAGTATTTAGTTTTTTTTAAAGATTAATTATCTTTGGGTGATTTAATTTTTTGAGTTATAATTTTAAAATTAGATGCATCATTATGAACGATATATCATCTCAGGAGATGAGCATACCATTCCTTAATGGGTTCAATTTATAGAATTAAAATTTCATCCTTATTATCTTAGTCAAATTTAAGCAAGAACTATGTATAACCCTAGAGGGTCAAAATGATTGTTCACTCAGGTATTTAACTACGATAATTTGGATAAATTATCATTAATTTCATAATTAAAGTTATAGCAATAAGTGATATAACTTCCTGAGGGAAGAAGATATTAATTACAATTGGTCGTTTGAAAATGATGATAATGATTATAGATTTTAACTTAAATTTTCCCAAAGGTAATTAATTAAGGTTTTAAAATTTGATTTTGAAAATTTGATCTGGGTTTCTAAATCTCCTACGAGTGCAAGCCCTCGTAGTTAATTACATCAAAGGAAATTAGAATTTTCTATGAATACTCTTGATTAAAATAGCGGTAGAAATTTTATTTTGAGATTTTAAAGTTTGATATCAAAGGGAGCAAGGATTGGAAATTTAATAAGGATTTGATCAAGGAGAGCATTTATTTATAAAGTTCAAAGGAAGAAAGGTAGGAAATGTTTTAAGATCCTGAATTAATTCAGAAACACCTCGACATATCCTAAGTGTTAGGCTTCACTTTTGATTGAAAGAGTTTTTTTATTTGAATTATTAATTTTATTAGAAGATTGGGATTCAATTCCTAGAGGTTGAGGTCTCATAGCTTGAGCCTGCCTTAGAACTTAAATCTAAATTTGATTACTAAAAACTAGTGACCCGAACCTATCTAATGTAATGTAGGATCTGGACTTACCCCAACCTAGATTTGGGAGCCAGTTAAACCACCTAAACACTTCAAAACCATGTGTCTGATCATTTAATGTAGAGTGGTAGGGATGTTACTTAAGATAAGTTTTGACAATAGGGCTGACATCTAGAGTATTCCTTAATTGGCCCTTTGACTTATGTTGGGTAGTATGAAGCTTAAAGTAAATGCAATTAAATTTTTGACTCGTTTTAGTTTGTTTCTAATGCAGTGCATACTAGTTGACTCAATGAATGCTTAAATCAAATATGAAGCAATTTTAAAAAGGGTTATGAAAATAAGTTTTTCTCTAGAGATTACATAGATTCCCCTTAATAGATCTGCACCTTCATAGGCCAGGTGATCTACCAAAACCCGTAGGCAGGGAGGTGCCTAACAAAGGAAAAGAGGTGTAACCTGATGCTATGAGAACTCCTAACGATCTCAAGCTTACTTCTTAAAAGCATTAGAGTTGCTATATTATCTTAAAATATTTTAATTTTTAATTAAAGTAGAAATAGTTTGTTTATACCCTGACGAGCCTCCGATCGTTCCAGGCTAAAACAAAATTGACATGCAAGATCACCAAAATACTACTAAAAGCATGCAATCCTATATCACAAATAAACACATCAATTATTAATCCAATCAATTAATATTCAAATTAAAAGTCCATGTGGTAAGTGCCACTTAATATAATAACCTAGGGTCTGTAGAAAGTACAGTGGCCGGGTACCACTGATAACAACCTAAATTCGACTCCTAAAACTCAAGTGAATTTGAGAATGGGATTCTCCTCGATCTTTTCTTTGTCATTCTCTAGGGCTCCTTGGATCGTCGAGTTTGGATATCCAAATGAAAAGAAACTCCACCTAAAAAGGGGTATTTTTTGCTCCCTTTGGATATTCGAAACTATCCTAACTTAATCTTTCAAATGGAGAAGAACCATCCCCTAAGGGATGTTCTCTCCTCTTTGGAATCTAAGTTGGATATTTATTTATCCCCTCTAAAATATCACTTTGAATTACAACTCAATAAATTTGAATTATATATAATGAAAATTAAAAAATCTAGACTCAAACAACCTTCAGGGTTATCCTAAGAAATTATATTTAAATCATCCCAAGTAATTAATTTAATGAAATTTAAAATGCTCAAACTAGCCACACTTCACTATGCTCTTTTAATTTTAAAGGGGGATATAGTATTCTAAATCACTTACAAAAATTTGATTAATTTAAATTTAACTTTGCCCTCATTAATTTTAATGCTTTGTATGAGCATGGCCACCTGCATAAGATTATATCAGCATTTAAATCACCCCTAACCTAAGGATAAATCTAATGCCCATCAATCACATCATAAGTACATAAATTAAATAAATAATCATATCAACATTAATAACTAGCATGCAGTAAAAACTCAAAATCCCGACACACAATAGGAAAGTAAATACCGGCCTAGCCTAAATCTAGAGGTGGTGCCCTAACAAATCATCTAAGTGTGTATAATGAGATGTGTGGCTTGGATATGTCTTATATTAGATAATTAGTTAAAGTTGTCTAATGTTTGGATTTCTTAAAGGTCAAAGAGTAAATTTAGTTAAAGTTCAAATATTAATATGTTAAGGTTTGTTTTAAAATGCATTTTTATGGTTGATTAATTAAATGGATTTAATAAGTTATAAATTTAATTAATTTGATTAGTTGCTAATTTTAAGGATTAAATTAATTTAAATTTTTTATCAACCGGTTCATGGCATTGTGCCACCAAGCTTGAGGAACCAGGCCTCCTTAAGATACGTAGTCCCGCAGCTCGGAGTAGTCCATCCTAAAAACCTTGTTGATATAGTTGGATTACAGATTTTAATTTGGTTAAATAATTAATAATTATTTAATTTAAATTTTTACACTCCATTGAATTCATTCGTTGCATTGTGCCACCAGGCTCGAGAAACCAGGCCTCATTAAGACACGTAGCCCCAAAACCCAGAGTAGTCCATCCTAAAAACTTCATCTTCGGAGTGATTATTGTGTATTAAAGGGTTGGTTCATTAATGAATTAATCAAATTTATATTTTTTTAAAATTTTGATTGATTATTCAATTTTTTGGAATTATTTGAATTATTTAAATATATTAATTAAAGGGGTCAAAAAGTGACTTTTTGATTAAGGTTAATTTCTGGTGTTTTGATATTTTTATTAAATACTAGACCTAAACATAAATAATTAGGGTTTGAGTTTGCTGGAATTTGATTTTATTATATTTAATTATGAAATTTTGAAGTTGAAGTTATAATTTGAGTTTTTTTTTTTTTAAGAAAATGCATAAAGCAATTTTATTGCTGCAAAGGAAGATACAAAAAGCTAAGTGATTGGACCACAATCAAAATCCTCCCTAATTACAGAAAAAAAATAGGAGGAACATTATTACAATGTAAATCATCCCATAAAAAATCAAAAGAGCAAGCCAAGTTGGCGCAAAAATCAGCCAACCTATTACACTTCCTATTAACAGAATGAAATAAGACTTGGTTGAATTCTAGAAGAAAAGAGAAAGGATGGCCATCCTCTTTGGTTGACTTATTCTTGAAAAGCTTACGAATGAAATCAATAACATTCTTATTATCACCTTCAATAATGATGCATATGAAGTCCATCATCCATTCTTGAACATACTTCCTAAAATTCAAAACTGAAGAGAATTCCAACTGAGATGAGTCCCAATGCATCCCATTTAATCCAAAGACAAAGAGAAATCTACCTCTATTATCATGATAAACACCTCCTAAACCTACTTGATAGTTGCTCTTCAAAGAAGCATTGATATTTAGCTTAATCCATCCGGGTGGAGGAGGAAACCAATGAGAAAACAGCGAATACTGGTTGAAATACCAGTTGTCCGAATGATGATTAAGACCAAAGGATGCTGCCGCCAAACTAATTACATTAGTTGTAATTACCACCAAACTGTCCTCCTTGCCACCATGAGATAACTTGTTTCTACTCTTCCAACACCCAAAGACCACAGAACAGTAGACGTTGCCAGTGAAAGGAAGGGAATTAGACAAAGAATTCAATCCCAAATAGCATTCAGACAGAGAGGAGTAGATTGGGATCATAAAGCCCCAGGATCTAAGAATCTTGAGTACTTGAAGCAGCTTACAGCAGTTGACAGCAATGTGATCTGAAGTCTCCACAAGCTTACAACCTCTTGGACATTCTCCACAATCCAGCAGTCTTCTGTGCAATAAGAACTCATTCGAAGGAATTGCATTGATCAATAGTCTCCACCAGAACATATCCACTCGAGGACTGAGTTTAAGATTTCTCCTCCAATGCCAATGCAGTCTTCATCTCCGTTGCCTCTCAATTTATCCATTACTAATGCTGTTAAAGATTTTCCAGAAAACTTATACATTAGTTCCATCTGATCCCCTCCTAAATCAGGGAGAATAGGAACCTGTTTAATAACATCCATAAGCTGCTGACCAAAAACCTGCAGCAATTTTTCTTCAACCCAAGCACCTCCAGAAATAAACCAATCCAAACCTTGCAATTCGCCGTCCAGTTCCGCAACAAAGGTTGGCCATCTGCTGAATGATTTATCCCAAATCCAGATATCATCTAAGGTGTTTATAAGGTCTCCAGAACAAAATTTCCACCTTACAATTTCTCTTAGACAATTGAAACCACCAATAATGATCTTCAACGTAGGCGAATTGTATCATTCAGGCTGAATGTTCCAAAATAGATGACCATACTTACTAATAAGTAGCCTACTAAGTGAAGATTTAGACTTAGTAATCAAATTCCAAGCAAATTTGGCCCTCAATGGACAAACCTTAGAAGCCGCTGACTAAACTCCTTGACCTCCAATCCTTTTAGGCAAGCAAAGAACATCCCAAGAGACATAGTGAAGTCCTTTTCTTTCATTCTGCTTATTCCACAAAAAGTCCCTACACATGCTGTCCAATTCATACAGGATACCCATTGGAACTAAAGAATGGGTTACAACATAAGTAGAAAGAGAAGAGAAGACCGACTTTACTAGAAGGATCTTTCCTGCAAGTGAAATAAAATGATTGCCCCAGATGTTTAAAGTTTTATGAGCTTTTCCAATTAGAATACTAAAATTATATCTAATCAGCCTTCTCAAAGCAATATTAATGCCAAGATAATTAAAATCCTTCAACACCTTGTAACCCAAAATTATAGCAATAGACCTTCTAGCTCTAGCAACTGACTTACCAAAAAGAATAGCAGATTTTTTAATATCCACCCTCTGGCCTGACCAATTACAGTAGTCCTGCAAGATCTTCTTAACAGTCTTCACCTTAATATAATTGGCTTCCAAAAACACCACTATGTCATCAGCATATAACAAATGAGAAATACTATCAACATTTGGAGCAATTTGGATGCCTATACTTCTCCCCCTTTGAGCAAATGCATCCGAAAGCAATTAAGAGCAAAGAATAAAAAGATAAGGAGATAAGGGGCACCCTTGCTTGAATCCACTTTTCCCCTCAATCCAAGCTGATCTACTGTCATTTATAAGAATGGAGAAATTTGAAAAAGAAACACATTGGATCAAAAGATTTGAAAATCTCTCAGGAAATTGTAAATTATCCAACACTTGCTTAAGAGTTTGCCAACTCATGCTATCATAAGCTTGCTCCATGTCTACTTTGACTGCCATAAGACCTTTATTAGATTTGGAAAATCTAAACTTATTAAACACTTCTTGAGCAAGTAGGATATGGTCTGAAATAGATCTCCCTTTGACAAAGGCCGCCTGCTCTTCAGAGATGAGCTTAGGGAAGAGATTAACCATTCTATTCAACAACATTCTCGCCACTATCTTATAAATAGACTGACATAGACTAATAGGTCTATAACTAGAAGGAAGCAAGGGATCTTTAACTTTCTGAATAAGAATCACTAGAGTTTCCTTCCAGGTAGGACACATGGAAACCGTGGTAAAGAAAAGACTAACAGCCTCCCACACATCTACTTTAATGATGTTCCAATAAGATTTAATAAAGGAATAAGAAATACCATAAGTACTTGGAGAAATATTGGATTCAAGTTGAGAAACCACCCTTTCAAGCTCCTCCAAAGTAAAATCCGCAAGCAGACAATCTCTATCACATTCGTTCAGCTTCTGCCGAGGGGCAGACAACCCATTCAAATTATTGTAATGATCTCCCCATTTATTTTTAAAGTAATCATAGAAAACCTTCTCGATCTCCTACTGATCCTCTACTATGTTCCCATTGAAATTTTTAACTTGATGGACATGATTAATAGATCGCCTTCCTGAAGCATACGCATGAAAAAATTTAGAGTTAGAGTCCCCATCAGTATACCATTTCACTTTTCATGTTGTCTCCACCATGTACTAAGCCGAGCAAGTGTTGAATTAAGCTCATTGACCTTGGCTTTCAGCATGATCGACTTATCTTCCGACAGACTTCCAGCTTCTGATTCTTCCAACTGTAGATCAAGAATATCTTGCTTCAAAGATTCTCTTAATTTTACCAGATTATGAAGTTTTGCTTTGCTCCAAAAAAATAGAGCTCTCAAAGCTCTTCAAAATTTCCAATTAAGTGAGCCAACTGCATCAACTCCTTGCACCTTCTTCCTCCAAGAATTAGTAATAATAGAAAAGGATGCCGGATAAGATGACCATACCTCCTCATACCTTATCATTTTACTTCTCTGAAAAATAGGTGTAGGAAACCTTATTAGAATAGGACAATGATCCGATGCTAATCTAGCAATGTGTCAAACCAAAGAAGTTTGAAATACTCCCAGTGCTTGAGAATTTAGTAGGCAACGGTCCAGTCTTTCCAGGATGCGAGTAGTACCTTCGATCAGAGAAATTTCCTTGGGACGTGAATCCACTTACTCCTTAAAAATAATACCTGATGACGATCTTCTTCTCAGAATTTCTGCAGCATTACATTTATCTGGGAGAGGACGGACAACATCCTCTCTTCCCCGAGCAAGCAATACGTCTTTGAAGGTCTCCGATGAGGAGGCGGAACAAAATGAGGTCCGACGGCCCTCTGCCACCATTACCTACCTCCACGCTGCGAGAAATGGAGGAAAACCGGGAAAGAAAATTTTGAACTCAAAACGGGACTTTCTCTCTCCTCGAGCGCTCTTTTTCGAGTTAAAATTTGAGTTAGAGTTGACAAAAAAGTGTACTTTTGATTTTAAGTGATTTTTGGTTATTTAAGATTTTTAATAAATATTAGACCTTACATGGAGTGCAATGCCTTTAAGTTTGCTTAATTTGGAGTTTTCTAGAATTAGTTATGATTTCTCAAAGTTTAGTTAATTAATTGATTTTTTAAATTACATAATTAAAGAGGTTTTGATTGTTTTAATCCAAACTCATCCAAAACAACATGAAATCACTCCCAATGGTCAGGGAGGACCTATGGGATTATTTTCAAGAGTTTAAAATTTATCTGGAATTTTTAATAATTTTTAATTATTTTCATTAATTAATTATTAATTTTCATTAAAACTTAAATTGAGATTAAATTAAAGTCCAATGATAGGGCTTTTATTTTTCCTAAATAGAGGATCAGTTTCTAATCATTTTGATATATTATTTGAAATTTTTGGATTTAATTTTGATTTATTATAATTGTTTGAATTTTCTAGGTCTTAAAAGGGGCTGAATTTTGACTTGCTTAATTTTCTAACCTAATGACCTCTAAATCCAATGAAACTATGACCTAAGGTGTAAACTATCACTAAGTTTAATGTTCTAAAGATTCACCCCTATTGCATGTGTGTATAATTTCTAAAATTTTTTTAAGCTAACTATACATTCGCCTTAATTATTTTTCCTAGGTGTCACTAGTGTTCAATTAGATTTGAAACTTTAGTCATCTAACCCTGAAACTAGATAACACATACCACAAAAAAAGGCAAGCCTAATTCTAAGTGGTGTGTGAGTTTCAAATTTTCAAAATTTTGGGTCAAAATTTGACCAAAAACTTTAAAAATTTAATTCACCAGAATCCAACCATCAATAAGAGCTGAATTTTTTTGTGGCATGTAGGTATCACACCATAGTTTATCTTATCCAAATTTGAACTCAATCAAATCACTAGATTGAGAATTATCAAAGAATTTCAATTCTCATTAAAAGCTAAATAACTCTCTATATAGTGAGCCAAATAAGTCAAAATAAATTTTAAAATAAACTTGAGCTTGTGGTGGTTCCAAGGAGCCTAAGACCATCAAATTTGGACAAAAATTGAATTTTGGGTGAATTTTTGAAGTTTAGAGCATTTAAATGAATTTTTAATTCAATTTTAATTCAAAAAATCAGATCAACGGCCAAGATTTGGCCATGTCGTCATGTCTTCATACTGTAGAACACGGGTTCGAACCCAAGGGAAGGCAGACACTTAGAGCTGTCCGATCGACCAAGTTCAAATGAAAAGATGGCCCAGATTAACCCAAATTTTTAAGTTCATTTTTGAACTAAAACTTCAAGGGCTCATAACTTTCGATCCAATTGTCCAAATTTGATGAAATTGAAACTAGGATGGTGCCACAAATGGGCATTCTCCACTACTAGTAGATCTAATCCTAAGAAAGGAAGGGACCTAACCTTAAGGAAAAGAAGATTGAATGATCATATAGGAAGGAAGAACTCCTAACTATAAAGGATCAAATTTGAAATGACACTAGGGTAGTGCCACGAGGGGTGTACTCTACCACTAGTACGTCTAATCCTAAGGAAGGAAAGAACCTAAACCATAAGGAGAAGAAGATTTAATGATCATATAGGAAGGAAGAACTCCTAATTACAGAGGATCGAGTTTGAATTGATACTAAGGTAGTGACATGAGGGGTGTACTCCTCCACTAGTATATCAAATCCTAAGGAAGGAAAGAACCTAACCTTAAGGAGAAGAAGATTGAATGATTGTATAAGAAGGAAGAACTCTTTACTACAGAGGATCGAGTTTGTATTTGATATTAGGGTAGTGCCATGAGGGGCATACTCTACCATTAGTAGATCTAATCCTAATGAAGGAAAGAAAGCACGATGACTCACATCTATCCTTAAGGAAAAGAAATTTGGAGGACCCTATGGGAAGGAAGCACTGCTTCCCATAGAGGATTGGATCAAGGTTTTGAATTTTGGAAGGTGCTACAAAGGGTGTCCTCCATCACTAAAGGATGATCTTATGGAGAGAAAACTTGCTCAACATAAAAGGTCAAATCTAAAATTTAAAATTAGGATGATGCAACAGAGGGCATGCTCCATCACTAGTGGATCTAATCCTACAATGACTCACATCTAACCTTAAGGAATAGAAAATTAGAAGATCTTGTGGGAAGGAAGCATTGCTTCCCATAGAGGATTGGGTTTAAAATTTGAAACTAGGATGGTGCCATAAAGGGTGTTATCCATCACTAGTGGATGATCTTGTGGAGAGGAAACTTGCTCTATATAGAGGAATAAATTTTGATTTTGAAACTAGGATGGTTCCAATACAGACGTGCTCCATCACTAATGGATGATCTTGTGGGGAGGAAACTTTCTCCATACAGAGGATCAAATTTGATTTTGAAACTAAGATGGTGCCATAGAGGGCGTGCTCCATCTCTAGTGGATGATCATGTGGGAAGAAACTTTGCTCCACACAGAGATGATTGAATTTGATTTAAAAACTAGGATGGTGTCATAGAGTGCGTGCTCCATCAGTAGTGGGTGATCATGTAGGAAGGAAACTTTCTCCACATAAAGGATCAAATTTGATTTTGAAACTAGGATGGTGTTATATAGGGAATGCTCCATCACTAGTGGGTCTAATCCTAAGAAAAAGAAATACAAGGACTCACACCTATCCTTGAAAGGCTAGAAGGTGACTAACTAGGATGGGGCCCTGTAGTCTTAAATTTATCACTAGTCAGTCGAGATCCTAGAAGGTAGGAAGTATGGGGACTCACACCTATTCATAAAAGATCAAATTTCTTTTGGGTTTTTAATTACTAACCTAGATAAAAAGTATAGGGACTCATATCTAACCAGGGGGACTAGCCAAGAAGATAGTCTACCTAAACCTCTAAGGATTTTGGCAAAAAAACTAACTAACCTAAATTTGATTTTGGATGCTAAGATGGTGCCACGAGGGGCTTGCTCCACCACTAGCAGATCTAATCCTAAGGAAAGGAAGCACGGGGACTCACACCTATCCTTAAAGGACTAGAGAATTTTAATTTTGATTTTGAATTGGATATGAATTTTAAATTTTGTATTTTGATTAAATTTGATTTAATTTGAGATTGATTGAAATTTTGATTTCAGATAGACATCTGACTTTGGAAGATTTTGAATTTGAAGAATTTTGAATTCAAAATTTATGAATTTTAAGAGTGTTTTGTTGATGTTAAATTTGATACTCATCTAACAGGGTACTTCTCGAAGAGCCGCCCCAACATTTGAAAATATCGAGTGGCATCCTTCAGGGTTGATCAATTAATGTTTGAATCATTCTCAAAGATCGTATCTACGATAAGAGATCATTCTTATGTTGGTTCAAACTTCCCCACCAATCCCTTAGTAGGCTAAGATAGGCATCCAAAGAATTAGGACCAAGTCTCCTACTTGGAAAGTTCTAAGTCGTACTGTCTTATCACAAGCTTAAACCATTCGGGCTTTGTATGACTCTTTATTTTATTGAGCTTTAAAGATGATGCTCTGTAAGGCCTTGAGCTCCGCTAGTTGGAGTTGGGCACTCTATTGGACTATGATTTGATTTTGAATGGAAATTTCTAGCAAAATAAACCACTCCTCAAGTGGGATTTACCTTAAACCCAGCATAGAGAATGATTTAGTAGAGAAGACCTTGAAGGAAAAGATGCCTATATATAAGGAATCACACACATTCCTCGAGGATGGGGTTTAAATTCTTATTAAGGGTAAAAGATTCAATCTTTTTATTAAAGATTTCCTCTTAAATATTTGGACCCTGTCAGAATGACAATAGGGAACCAATTCATAAGTATAGTGAAAAGTAGGTTGACTTCCACTAACCCAAGCAGGTTTGAGGATTTAAGTTTTGTTGACCCAAACCAAGCTTCATAGAAACTGAACTGGGGTTTTCCTTATAAATTTTGAATTAAAATCAATTTCAAAAGGTTTAAGTTTAATGTAAAAATTTAATCTTTTCGATTCTCTTGCATGACATTTTTCTATCTAATAGATAATTCATGCATGAAAGAGAGTCTGGATTCAAGATTTTTCAAAATCAAGTAATTACAAGTGATTAGGCTTTCTTTTGACATTTAAGGAATTAAAGAAGGAAGAAGCCTTTTTCTTGTCTTTATGGCAATCATTACGCATCTTTTGATTTTTAGTGCACTCCATACATTTTTTGACTTGTGGTGCACATTGTGCATCTTTTAACTTGTTTTGATTTCATTTGATCTTGATAAGAGGCTTAATTTTCTTTAAAACCTTAAAATGATTGCTCTTTTTTTTTTTTTTGAATGCCTGGATTATATCTCAAGTAATAGAGAAGAAGGTTGATTCTCTTATACAATGAAGGATAATCCTCAAGGCAGTACCCAATCTTTTGACAAGAATGTCCACTTGACTTTAAAAATTGTTGAATATACTCAAAGCATGCATAGGATGCCTATTAAGATAGAAAATTGTAAGAAGATTAAGAAATATTTCATTTCTAAATTTAACTTTAAGTTTGATACAGATTTTAACTCAAACATTGAATCGACCCACACAAGCGGTGGGATGGAGGGACCTTTAAACATCTGGTGGAATCAATGATAACTCTCTACTGCTTAAGACTTAAGGTAGAGGTCAATTTCTATTAAAAATACGAATCAACTATCTTGAAAATTCGGACCCCGTATACTTGAGAAATTGCTTGTTTTCCTTAAAATTTGCAAGTCTTGGTGGCAAGGCCCTATCAATATAGAATTAGATTCCTACAATCACTTTAGAGGGAGAGAACGTTATGGGGTCTACACTATCCCTAGAAGATGCAACATCCTTTTAATCAAATGATTTATCATGATAGGACCCCTTCAAGAGTTAAATTTTGATGGTATCACTATCTGATACAGTCTTAAAATAATTCCCCCCTCTCATTACTAGTGGTCTAGTAGTTAGGAGAGTGGTACCCCAATTGGTTTCTACCCCTCCTCATCTATAGATAATGTGGTGGGACACATGTAGTAACGTACCCTAACATCCTCTAATAAAGTGGACGGGTCATATCCCTCAGCTGGGGGGCCTACGGCCTATTACTAGTGATTACTCAGTTCTAGCTTGATTGATCCTTTCTGTACAATAGTCAAAAGGGCACAGTGGAGGTCATGTTGCTCTTCTCACAACCTCCCTTCTTTGGGCAATAGGAAGAGGGTAGAAATGACTTCCAACATAGAGGGGGTACATGTTAGAAGCAACAATTTCTTGATTGGCCTCAACTTTGAATTGATTTAAGGCTTCTGACTTAGTAATCTTTTTAACCTTAATAACCGTCATTCTAGCTCTCCGAAGCTAATTCTTCTTCTAGTTCTTGTTAGCAAAGGTGGTGCTAGAACTTGACTTGATCTCAGACATAGATGACCTCTCATTCATTTTCACTAGTTTCTATTCCTTATCCTCTATAGTAGAGGGTACAGTGGGCAAAGGGGTGATAGTGGCCTCCATCTTAGAGATGGGGGAGTCAACTCCTAACCCTAATGTAATCTCAATTAAGGGGGCATCCCTTTGCATCCCAACAGACAGATCAATTCTGGTTTCTCCATTAACTCAAAACTTGAAGTTTTAAAATCCCATTCCAAACTGGATCGAGTTGCCAGAGGTGATTTCTTCTACTTTCAAGTTTATATCCAAAGAGAATATGAGTTTCCCAACCACTTGAGTATGCTCAATTTTTTGGAATTTAAGAAGGTAATTTGAATTAATTTATTTTGAAATAGAATTTGAATTTGGACTTGATTGATTCTTTTCAAATTTAAAAAAATATATTAGGTTTCCACTCAATATGAGGGTTCACAAAATTGACAAGAAAATTTTGAGAATTATGCTTAACTCTTTCATTCCACCAATTAACTTGGGGAAAAATGTCAAAGCCCATATTTAAATTTGAAATCAACATTGAAGTTGAGTTTGAGGTTAAAATTAAATTTGAATTTGAGGTTGAAATCAAATTTGGTCTTGAGGTTGAAATTGAATGGATCTTCTTAAAATTATGAAACTCAACATATTAAGTTTTACTCGAATATATAGGTTTACAAGATTGATAAGAATATCCAGAAAGTTTAGCTTGATTTTTTTTTTTTTGCTCCACTAATTGACTTAGGGCCAAACTATCAAAGCCTAAATTTGGTAGAAGTTTTGGATTTTAAAATTAATGTTGATGGATCTTTCATCAATTCAAAAACTCAGCATATAGAGTTTCACTTAGTTATGCAGGTTTACAAAATTAACTCAAAAATTTTGAGAATTGGCTTGACTCTTTCATCCCACCAAGTGACTTAGGGGTGAAATGTTAAAGCCTAGACATGAAGGAAGTTAAAAGATAGTGATTTAAAATTTAAAAATATGGATTTGAATTAATTGATTTTGAATTTGAGTTTGAATTTTGAATTGAGTTGATTGTTCTCATATTTTAGAACTCAACATATTGAGTTTTCACTCAACACGAGGTTTCATAAAATTGAAATGAGAATCTTGAGGATTGGGTTTGACTCTTTTATTCCACCAAGTAACTTGGAGGTGAAATGTCAATGCCCGGAGTTAGATTCTATAGATCTTCTTTAAATTTTGAAACTCAACATACTAAATCTCATTCGAATATGTAGGTTAATAGAATTAATATAAAGATCCTAAGGTATGGCTTTACCCTTTTGCTCCACAAGTTGACTTGGGGGTGAAATGTCTAAGCCCAAATTTGACTAGAAGGACTGAATCCTGAAATTGACATTGAAGAAAATTGGATTTGCATTGTATATATTAAACTACAAGAGGATGTTGTAGGAAACATATAGCAACGATGATCAAAACTAATTTCAGTGATTTTGAAAAGGATTTTAAAGGTTTAAAATATTGATAGAGTTTTCTCAAATCCTTAAAACTCAATATATTGAATTTACACTCAACATAAGGGTTTACAAGTTTACTGAGAAAACACAAAGAGATTGGCTTGACCCTTTTACCCTACCAGTTGGGTTGGGTGTGAAATGTCAAAGCCCAGAATTGATTGGAGAGTTTTGAATTTTGACATTGAGATTGAAAAGTCTTCTGTAAATTATGAAACTCAATATATTTGGATTTATTTGAACATGTGAGCTTACAGCATTTATATAAAGATCTTAGAAAATTTGGGTTGACTGTTTTACTCTGCCAATTGACTTGGAGGCAAAATGTCCAAGTATGGGTATTGCTAAAAGATTTGAAATTTGATTTTTAAATTGAAGGAGATTCTGTAAGTTATGAAACTTAACATGCTTGAGATATGTTTAAGCATGCAAGTTTGTAACATTTAAAAGAGGATTTTAGAGGATTTGGCTGAACTCTTTTGCCTACCAATTAACTTGGAGGCAAAATATCCAAGCCTGACTTGACAGAGGTTTCCTCACTCACCTCTCATTTAACATGTCTTACTGATGTTAGCCACACTCACCTAAGAGAGAAATGGGCAGAGGGACCAACGGAAGGAAGGATAGTCAAAACTATCGATGTAAGAAAATTTATACTGCTATTAAAGATGGAGAAAGATATTTGTCCCCAGCGGAGTCTTCATTTTTTTTTGTTTGATTAAAAAGTGTTGAGTTTTTTTAAAAGATTAATTATCTTTGGGTGATTTAATTTCTTGAATTTTAATTTTAAAATTGGATGCATTATTATGAATGATATATCATCTCAGGAGACGAGCATACCATTCCTTAATGGGTTTAATTTACAGAATTAAAATTTCTTTCTGATTATCATAGTCAAATTTGAGCAAGAGCTACATATGACCCTGAAGGGTCAAAATGATTATTCACTCAGGTATTTAACTACAATCATTTGGATAAATTATCATTAATTTCATAATTAAAGTTATAACAATAAGTGATATATCTTCCTGAGGGAAGAAGATGTCAATTACAATTGATTATTTGAAAATGATGATAATGATCGTAGATTTTGACTTAAATTTTTCCAAAGGTAATTAACTAAGGTTTTAAAAATTGATTTTAAAATTTTGACCTGGGTTTGTAAATCTCCTACGAGTGCAAGCCCTCGTAGTTAATTATATTGTAAGAAATTAGAATTTTCTATGAATACTCTCGATTAAAATAACGGTAAAAATTTTATTTTGAGATTTCAAAGTTTGATATCAAAGGGAGCAAGAATTGGAAATTCAATAAAGATTGGATCAAGGTGAGCATTTATTTTTGGAGGTCAAAGAAATAAATGTAGGAGATGTTTTAATATTCTGAATTGCTTCAAAAATACCTCGACCTATCCATTGTATTGGGCTTAACTTTTGATTGAAAGAGTTTTTTTTATTTGAATTGTTAATTTTATTAGAAGGTTGGGATTCAATTCTTAGAGGTTGAGGTCTTATAGCTTGAGCCTGACTCAGAAACTAAATATAAATTTGGGTACTAAAAAGCAGTGACCCTAACCTATTTAATATAATGTAGGATCTAGACTTACCCCGACCTGGAGTAGGGAGCCAGCTAAACCACCTAAGCACTTCAAAACTAAGTGTCTGGTCATTTAATGTTGAGTGGATGGGATGTTACTTAAGATAAGTTTTTGAGAATAGGGCTGACATCTAGAGCAGTCCTTAATTAGCCCTTTGACTAATGTTGAGTAGTTTGAAGCTTAAAGTAAATGAAATTAAATTTTTGACTCATTTTAGTTTATTTCTAATGCAGTGCATACTAGTTGACTAAATGAATGCTTAAATTAATTATGAAGAAATTTTAAAAAGGGTTCAGAAAAAAGGTTTTTCCTTAGAGATTACACAGATTCCCCATGACAAATCTACACCCTCATAGGCTAGGTGGTCTGCCAAAACCTGCAGATGGGGAGGTGCCTAACAAAGGAAAAGAGGTGTAATAAGATGCTATGAGAACTCCCGGCGATCCCAAACTTACTTCTTAAAAGTGTTAGAGTTGTTATGTTATCTTAAAATATTTTAATTTTAATTAAAGTAGAAATAGTTTGTTCGTATCCTTACGAGCCTCCGATCGTTCCAGGCTAAAATAAAATCAACATGCAAGATTGCTAAAAATCTACTAAAAGCATAAAAAATTGACATGTAAGATCACCGGATACCACTGACAACAGCCCAAATTCTACCCCTAAGACTCAAGTGAATTTGAGAATGGGATTCTCCTTGATCCTCACTTCTTCGTTGTTCTTCAGGGCTCCTTAGATTGTCGGGTTCAGATATCCAAATGAAAAGAAACTTCCCCCCGAAAGGGGTATTTTATTTTCCCTTTGGATATTTGAAACTATCCTAACTTAGTCTTCCAAATGGAGGAGAACCCTCCCCTAAGGGATATTCTCTCCTCTTGAAATCTAAGTTGGATACTTATATATCCCCTCTCAAATATCACTTTGAATTACAACACAATAAATTTGAATTACATTTAATCAAAATTAAAAAATCTAGACTCAAATAACATGCAGGGTTATCCTAAGCAATTATATTTAAATCATCCCAAGCAGTTAATTTAATGAAATTTAAAATGCTCAAACCAGCCACACTTTTCTATGCTATTTTAACTTTTAAAGGGGGATTTAGTATTCTGGAGCACCTGCAAAAATTTGATTAATTTAAATTTAACTTTGCCCCCTTTAATTTCAGTGCCATATATGAGCACAGCCACCTGCATAAGATTGTATCAGCATTTAAATCGCCCCTAACCTAAGGGAAAATCTAATGCTCATCAATCACATCACAGAGTGTAGAAATTAAATAAATAATCATATCAACATTAACAACTAGCATGCAGTGAGAACTCAAAAATCCTGGCACACAGCAGGATAGTAAACACCGGCCTAGCCTAAATTTAGAAGTGGCGCCCTAGCAAACCATCTAAGTGTGTGTAGTGGGCTGTGTGGTTTGGATATGTCTTATATCAGATAATTAGTTAAAGTTGTCTAATGTTTGGATTTCTTGAAGGTCAAAGAGTAAATTTGATTAAAGTTCAAATGTTAATGTGTTAAGGTTTGTTTTAAAATGTATTTTTTAAGGTTAATTAATTATATAGATTTAATTAGTTATAAATTTAATTAAATGGATTAGTTGTAGATTTTAAAGATTAGATTAATTTAAATTTTTTATCAACCGGTTCATGGCGTTGTGCCACCAGGCTTGAGGAACTAGGCCTCCTAAGGACACGTAGCCCTGCAGCCCTGAGTAGTCCATCCTAAAAATCTTGTTAATGTAGTTGGATTAAAGATTATAATTTAGTTAAATAATTAATAATGATTTTATTTAAAGTTTTACACTCCATTGAATTCATGAGTGGCATTACACCACCAGGCTTGAGGGACCAGACCTCCTTAGGATGCGTAGCCCCGCAGCCTAGAGTAGTCCATCCTAATAACTTCATCTTTAGAGTGGTTGTTGTGTATTAAAGGGTTGGTTGATTAATAAATTAATCAAATTTATATTTTTTAAAAATTTTATTGATTATTGAATTTTCTAGAATTATTTGAATTTTTTAAACATATTAATTAAAGGGGTCAAAAAGTGACTTTTTGATTAAGGTTGAATTCTGGAGTTTTGATATTTTTATCATTACTAGACCTAAACATGAATAATTAGGCTTTGAGTTTGCTGGAATTAGATTTTTTTATATTTAATTATGAAAATTTAAATTTCATGTTGAAATTTGAATTGGTGTTGACTAAAAGTCTAAAAAGTTAACTTTTTATTTTAAGTAATTTTTAGTGATTTTATGATTTTAAATAAATATTAGACCTTACATGGAGTGCAATGCCTTTGAGTTTGCTCAATTTGGAGTTTTTTAGAATTAGTTATGATTTTTTAAAATTTGGTTAATTAATTGATTTTTTAAATTACTTGATTAAAGAGATTTTGATTGTTTTAATCCAAACTCATCCAAAACTTCATGAAATCACTTCCAAAGGTCAGGGATGACCTATGGGAGTGTTTTCAGGAGTTTAGAATTTATTTGGTACTTTTAATAATTTTTAATTATTTAATTTAATTAATTATTAATTATTATTAAAACTTAAATTAAGGTTAAATTAAAAGTTCAGTGGTAGGACTTTTATTTTTCCTAAATAGAGGATCAATTTTTGATCATTTTTATATATTATTTTTAATTTTTGGATTTAATTTAAATTTACTACAATTGTTTGAATTTTCTAGATCTTAAAAAGGGCTGAATTTTGACTTACTTAATTTTCTGACCTAATGACCTCCAAATCAAGTGAAACTTGGACCTAATGTGTAAAATGTCACTAAGTTTAATGTTCTGAAGTTTCTCCCCTATTAGATGTGTGTATAATTTGCTAAAATATTTCTATGTTAACTAGACATTGGCCTTTATTATTTTTCCTAGGTGTCACTATTATTCAATTGGGTTTGAAACTTTACTTATCTAACCTTGATACTAAATAACACATACCACAAAAAAATGCAAGCCTAATTCTAAGTGGTATGTGAGCTATAAATTTTAAAAATTTTGGGTCAAAATTTGACCAAAAATTTTGAAAATTTAATTCACCAGAATTCAACCATCAATAAGAGATGAATTTTTTTATGGCATGTGGGTATCACACCATAATTTATTTTGTCCAAATTTAAACTCAATCAGATCACTACATTGCAAATTATCAAAGAATTTCAATTTTAATAAAAAGCTAAATAACTCTTTATACAGTAATCCAAATTAATTGAAATAAATTTTAAAATAAACTTGAGCTCGAGGCAGTTCCAAGGAGCCCAAGAACATCAAATTTGGACATAAAATGAATTTTTGCTGAATTGTTGAAGTTTAGAGTATTTAAATTAATTTTTTAAATCAATTTTGAATCAAAAAATCAGATCAACGGACAAGATTTGGCCACGTCACCGTGCCTTCATGTTGAAGAACTTGGGTTTAAACCCTAAGGAAAGCATGCACTCAGAGCTGTTTGATCGACCCAGTTTAAACGAATGAACGGCCCAGATTACCCCAGATTTTTTAGTCTTTTTTTGAACTAAAACTCCAAACACTCATAACTTTCGATCCAATGGTCCAAATTGGATAAAATTTGAAACATAGGATCTTGGTACCATAATCTTTCAACCCTTAAATTTTCAAGGCTCCATGCATTGAGATTTGGGAAAAATCAAGATTTGATCATATAACTTAAAATGGAAATAACTTATAATCCAAATGTCAGATTTTATGTTATTGGGCTTGTTAGAAAGCTCGAGAAGTCCTCTACAATATTTCTGAAGACCCTAAGAATGTTTGATAACTAGATTTAGATTTGAGCTTGGGAAAAGCGGAAAAATGCTTCAAAGATGCTTAAAAATAGCTAAAGAAGCTCTCTTCTCAGTTTTAGGAGCTGAGGTTTGTTGGATAAGATGGAATGGGGAAGTTAAAAGTTTTTGGATTGCTTTCAATCTCTCCCATTCCTAATATAATGATTATTTGAATCTATTAGAGGGGGTGGCAAGCTTTGGACTATTGCTAAGTGCCTACCAAAATAATCTTTGATCAGATAATAAAGGGCTTAATAGGTAATTTTGAATTTTCAAGGTGTCATGGCAACCAAAGCCTACATATTTAACTTATTTGACCATGGTTAATGGTTTCTCCAAATGGGTTAAGTTTGACCAAGTTAAACAAAGCATGATTTAACTTGGGGTGAATTGGAATTTATTTGAAACATAAAATGAAATGGATTTGAGGATTTAAAAGGGTTTTATTTGGTTAAATAGGTTGGATTGACCTATTTAACCCTTAAGAGGTTATTGGGCCAACCTAGGTTGACTTGGTCAACCAGGTTGACCTAAGACTTGGACTTTAGCTCAATGAGTTTGATTTGACATTTTAGGTCTATTGGAGGTGATCCCAAGGGTTAGGAAGGTCATTTGGGTCAAATTGACCATTTGGTCAACCTATGTTGACTTGGTGAACTAGGTTGACCCAAGGCCTGGGTTTGAGTCCTATGCACTCATAATGGTGCTTAGGATGCATTGGAGAAGGTTCTAAGGTTTGATTTGACTGGGCCATATTTAAGTTTAGAGAAAACATCAAAATTACCCTTAAGGGTATTTTGGTTATTTTGATCCTTGGTCAACTGGGGTCAAAGTAGGTCCACCAAAATATAGTTTAATTTTCAACATATGGTAATCAAGGGTATGGATGTGATCAAAGGGTTTAGAGAAAGGTCCAAGGTCAAAGTCCATTGGGTAGTAGGTCTAGTGGCATAGGTAGTAAATATTTAGAAGTTTTATAGCCTTTGGGTTTCAATTCATATTCTAGGGTTAGAGACTTCAGAATGAGGTCAAATTTAGAGGGTAGACCCTAAGGACATACCTAATGAATACACAATTGATAGATTATAAATCAGAGGTCATTTGACTGGGGTTTGAAGTGTTTAAAAAATTACTGGAAAAGGCTTTTAGGACAGAGCCTTTTTCCCTATGGATTTTTGTTTGGAAATTTGGATTTAAGCTGGATTTTGGATCTGATTTCCAGAATTTAAATTAGCCACATCAGTCATAATCAATTAGATGATTATAAATGGATGGATAGGATTAAGGCTAGACTGGTCTAAGATCTAAAGTGATCCTAGGGTTTGGATTAGTCCTAGTTGAAAGTTCGATAGGGATGTTAAGCCCTGATGAACTAGTCCCGAGGCTAACCAAGAGGGGGGGTGAATTGGTTATTTAAAATTCGAGAGCAACAGTTAAAATCTTTTCTATGATATGCAGTGGAAACAAGTAAATACTCAAACGAAAAGATTCAACACAAATTTCACCCAAGCAGATAATCACAAAAAATTAAAGTGCAGAAAGTAATCAGAAAGAACACACCAAAATTTTATAGTGGTTCGGTCAACTTGACCTATATCCACTCCCCGGAGCCTCTCCTCCGGGTATTGCACTAACTCAAAGTGTCTCACTTTTTCTCCCACAGCAAGGCGGAGAAGCCTGTACAAAAAACCTCATTTCCACCACACAGTGAGGCAGAGAACCTAACCTCCTTTTGCTTCCTCCTGAAGCAGGTAGAGAACCTCGGAATCCTTTCGCTTCCTCCGGAAGCAGGAAAAGAACCCCGGATCTTCTTGCGAATGATCCTCTCATAATGAACACCCACACGATGAAAGACGACGAGCGGAGAAGACGACTCTGATCCTTGCTTGGAGAAACCTTCGTGAACCCCTCACGAACTCCCCCTCACAAGATCCTCTCTCTCTCTCCCAAACTCACTCTATCTCTAAGGTTTCTCTAGATTGGAAAGTGGCAAAAGATTTTTCTTGTTGGAAGAAAAATATCTTTTATAGGAGGGCTCAAAATTTACCCTAAATCTCAACTGGTCGGCCTAGATCGTCCTGGACGATCTATATATCATCCTGTATGATCAGTTCAAAATTAGATGTTTCAGCCTGGACGATCTGGCTCTTCTGGACCATCAGTGGAAAAAGTTATTCTGATCATCCAATACGATTCTGCTATCGTCCGGGACGATTAGTGTAAATTCAGGAATATCGTTCAGAAGACAATTCGGGTCGTCTAGAGCAAATTATGCTGGACGACCAAAAAATGACTTGATCGACCAGGACGATACACGTATCGTACTGTATGATTAGTTCAAAAAGTGCCAAAATCATTCTTAGCACAGTTCGGGATGTACAGCTGAAACACACTAGACGAACTTGATCGTCCAGGATGAACCTAAGATCGTCGAGGACGATATGATCATATCAATCAAATATTAATTACTTTCCTTAATTACTAGATTAATTTAGGCATGATTGTATTGGATCGTCCAGGATGATACTCGTATCATCCAGGATGATTAGACCAAATATCTTAAAATAAAAATTTGCCTAACTTGTTCTGGCGATTGAGAATTTTTGATTTGAGCCTATCATCCCGGACGATGTTAGGATTGTCCAGGATAATTTGCTTAATCTGACACACTTAACTTGGTCACCCGAATTAGGGTTTCTATTTTTACATGATCGTCCAGGATGATGTGACTATCGTCCAGGACGATCTGAACAAAAACTTGAACAGAAACTCTAATTCACTCAAGCTCTCCCCCTGAGTGTGTGTGTGCAAGGTTACTTAGCTAGGGGATCAGTTACATTACACTTGACTCAAGAAAAAGAAAATAGTACACTTAGACACACTTAGACCCGATCTTGAATTGGCTTGAGTTGCTCGTGATCTTTTGTGCCTAAAACGGGTTAGCCAAGCAAAATATAATAGAAACATATTTTTCATCATCAAAACCAGATTTGCAATAATCTCCCCCTTTTTGATGATTGCAAACATTTGTGCAGTAGTTAAAAAAATAAAATAACTAGGAGATCGAAAAACAAATTTTTTCAATTTTCATTTAACAACCAAAGCAATACAGGAAATACAACTTCAAAAATATAACAAGTACAGAAACTACAACAATTGACTCCCCCATTTGACATCACAAAAAGGAGGAGGGTAAAGAGAAACACTGAAACATCAATACAAATAGAAAAGAAAATAGCTACAAAACATAACACTAAAATGGAGGCGGATCCTGATCGGAAGGAAGAGGTGGTGGTGGTGGGTTGAAGTAACTATGAATGGATGTAAAGTGGGCTCCAATCCAGGCAATATCCTGGTCATGCTGCTGTTGCTGCTGAGCAGCATAGTCAGTGAAGCGCTACAGGTACTCAGCGTGCCGCTGCTCCTGCGCAGCAACATAGGAGTCGAATCTGGCCTCCCACTGATCAAAGCGCTGCACCAGATGGTCAAAAGGAGAAGCAATGCGAAGGGGAGAAGGTACATCGGGAGCAGCAGGAACAGGAATAGCCTCTTCCTCTTCCTCCTCAACATCCGAGGTGGGCTCCGGATGTAGTCGGGTGCTGTGTAGGATGTGGAATGAATTATTTGTGAAGAAGGAAGGAGGGACTGGATACTACAGGTCAAATTTGGTTTCTAAGGCATATGTAATGATATGACCTAAAGCTAGATTTGGGCGACGCCTATGACCCGGATCCCTAATAGTAGTGAGGTGCTCGATGTATCAAATAATAAGGTCAGTGGAATTAAACTCCTTGTGGGCCAAGATGTAGTATGTAGTCAAGGACAGTAATGGGGTGATGTGAATTCGATCCCCCGCCTTTGGAATGATGGAGGAATGAAGGACTTGTTGAATGATCCGTGCGTTCTTAAGAAGTGAAGTGCAAGCATTATCATGGTAGGGGGCATTCGTATTGTGAAGGAAGCGATTGGTGACACTCCAATCATAGTCAGGATCAGTTATAAGAGTGTGGAGTTTGTCGCCAGTGATAGAAAGTTGAAGAATGTTGTGAAAGTCTTGGGAAGTGAGTTCCACGGGACATTGATTGACATACGAGCGAAGAGTGGAATAGTCAGTAGAAATGTACAAATTTGTAAAGAAAACTTGAAGAAGTTCAAGGCTGAATGAAAAGGCTAGGGTAGGGACGAAGGTGAGGGAGGTATGTGCGAAAAGATCAAGAATAGGATAGGTAAGGGTGCGCGGGTTTACTATTTTTGAATGCGTGATCCCCACCTCACGATAGCACTCGAAGGCAGCCTGATCGGCTGCATTGGGAAGCTGGGATGAACATTCCCCTGCGAGGAACTCACGCCCTTTTATCTAGAACATTTCCCGCCAGCCATGAGAAAGTAGAAGGGAGGGAGAGTGGAAGGAGAGGTGTGAAAAAACCTTAAGAAATCGGCTGTTTAAATAGAATTTGGCCGGATCGTCCCGTACGATCGCGATATCATCCAGGATGATATGTACATTTATGACGGCCAGGATGATTGGTCAAAAAGGCGGTCCGATCGTCCAGGACGATTAGACATAGACGATCATCCCGAGGAGTCAGGCCGGATGAACGTTGACGAAAAGTATCATCCAGGATGATTAGGTGGATCGTCTAGGATGATATGTAATAAATATGTCGAACGGGCCGAATTCGAATCGTCCAGCTGCTGACACGTAGATCGTCCAGGACGATTAGGTAGATCGTCCAGGACGATGGCTAATAATTGGTGCAATCTCAATCGTTTGATCAGATCAGGAGGATATGGATCATATTATCCAAGATGTTGTAAGGATCGTCCAGGACGATCACCAATAATTAGTGTTCCTTAGCCGTATGATCAGATTGGGGATGATTTTGAATTGATTGTCCAGTACGATGTTTGGATTGTCCAGGACAAAGAAGATCATCCAGGATGATCTGTAGATCGTCCAGGACGATGTGAAGAAAATAAAAAAAGATGGAGGATAGTGATGACAGATCAGGATCCCAAAAACACAACCAGTAAAATAAAAAAATAAAATAAAAATGAATAAAACTCAAAGCGAGAACACATAAAAGCAACGATTTTTTTTTTATCAAGCTGCTCCAGTAAATCAGAATTTTTCCTTGATTTTAGATTCAAAAACCAATAAGAAGACGATTGACAGCGCTGAAATCTAGAAAAAGTTAGAAAAATCGACTATCGTAACTCCCTCCTCGGGCATCATATCGATGCAAATCTCTTTCAAAACAAAAATCCAATTCAGAAGAAAAGAAATTATGTTCAAAAAGAGATTCTTTCAAGCCTCGTTCCAGAAAAATATCTGATATAATAGTGTTACAAAGTAATAAACCGGAAATCAGGATTTTCAAACCACTTGAAAGTTCGATAGGGATGTTAAGCCCTGATGAACTAGTCCCGAGGCTAACCAAGAGGGGGGGTGAATTAGTTATTTAAAAATTCGAGAGCAACAGTGAAAATCTTTTCTATGATATGCAACGAAAACAAGTAAATACTCAAATGAAAAGATTCAACACAAATTTCACCCAAGCAGATAAGCACAGAAAATTAAAGTGTAGAAAGTAATCAGAAAGAACACACTAGAATTTTATATTGGTTCGGTCAACTTGACCTACGTCCACTCCTCGGAGCCTCTCCTCCGGGTATTGCACTAACTCAAAGTGTCTCTCCTTTTGCTCCCACAGCAAGGCGGATAAGCCTGTACAAAAAACCTCCTTTCCACCACACAGTGAGGTAGAGAACCCAACCTCCTTTTGCTTCCTCCTGAAGCAGGCAGAGAACCTCGGACTCCTTTCGCTTCCTCCTGAAGCGGGCAGAGAACCCCGGATCTTCTTGCAAACGATCCTCTCACAATGAACACCGACACGATGAAAGATGACGAGCGGAGAAGATGACTCTGATCCTTGCTTGGAGCAACGTTCGTGAACCCCTCACGAACTCCCCCTCACAAGATCCTCTCTCTCTCCCAAACTCTCTCTCTCTAGGGTTTCTCTAGAAAGGAAAGTGACAAAAGATTTTTCTTGTTGGAAGAAAAATATCTTTTATAGGAGGGCTCAAAATTTGTCCTAAATCTCAACTCGTCGACCCAGATCGTCCAAGACGATCTATATATCATCCTGTACGATCAGTTTAAAATCAGCTATTTCAGCCTGGACGATCTGACTCTTCTGGACGATCAGTGGAAAAAGTTGTTCTGATCATCTCGTATGATTCTGCGATCGTCCGGGATGATAGTGTAAATTCATGAATATTGTCCAGAAGACATTTCGGGTCGTCCAGGGCAAGTTATGTTGGATGACCAAAAAATGACTATATCGTCCAGGATGATACGCATATCGTCCTGTACGATTAGTTCAAAAAGTGCCAAAATCGTCCTAAGCACAGTTCAGGACGTAGAGCTGAAATACACTAGATGAACTTGATCGTCCAGGACGATCTTGAGATCATCCAGGATGATATGATCGTATCAATCAAATATTAATTACTTTCCTTAATTACCAGATAAATTTAGGCATGATTGTACTGGATCGTCTAGGATGATACTCGTATCATCCGGGACGATCAGACCAAATATCTTAAAATAAAAACTTGCCTAACTTGTTCTGGTGGCTAAGAATTTCTGATTTGAGCCTATCGTCCCGGACGATGTTGGGATCATTCAGGATGATCTGCTTAATCAGACACACTTAACTTGGTCGCCCTAATTAGGGTTTCTATTTTTACATGATCGTCCAGGATGATCTGAACAAAAACTTGAACAAAAACTCTAATTCACTCAAGCTCTTCCCCTGAGTGTGTTTGTGCAAGGTTACTTATCTAGGGGATCAGTTATATTACACTTGACTCAAGAAAAAGAAAATAGTACACTTAGACACACTTGGTCTCGATCTTGAGTTGGCTTGAGTTGCTCGTGATCTTTTGTGCCTGAAACGGGTTAGCCAAGCAAAATACAATAGAAATATGTTTGTCATCATCAAAACCAGATTTATAGCAATCTCTCCCTTTTTGATGATGGTAAACATTTGTGCAGTAGTTTGAAAAATAAAATAACTAGGAGATCAAAAAATTAATTTTTTTAATTTTCATTTAACAACCAAAGCAATACAGGAAACACAACTACAAAAACATAACAAGTACAAAAACTACTACAACTGACTCCACCTTTTGACATCACAAAAAGGAGGAGGGTAAAGAAAAACACTAAAACATCAGTACAAATAGAAAAGAAAACAGCTACAAAATATAACACTAAAATGGAGGCGGATCCTGATCGAAGGAGGAGGTGGCGGTGGTGGGTTGAAGTAACTGTGAATGGCTGTAAAGTGGACTCCAATCTAGGCAATGTCCTGGTCATGCTGCTGAGCAGCATAGTCTGTGAAGCGCTACAGGTCCTCAGCGTGTCGCTTCTCCTGCGCAGTAATATAGGACTCAAATCTGGGCTCCCACTAATCAAAGCACTGCACTAGATGGTCAAAAGGAGAAGCAATGTGAAGGGAGCAGGTACATCAGGTGCAGTAGGAACGGGAATAGCCTCTTCCTCTTCCTCCTCAACGTCCGGGGTGGGCTCCGGATGTAGTCGGGTGCTGTATAGGACGTGGAATGAATTATTTGTGAAGAAGGAAGGAGGGACATTTGGAGGGACTGGATACTGTAGGTCATATTTGGTTTCTAAGGTATATGCAACGATATGACCTAAAGCTATATTTGGGTGACGCCTATGACCCGATCCCTAATAGTGGTGAGATGCTCGATGTATCGGATAATAAGGTCAATGGCATTAAACTCCCTGTGGGCCAAGATGTAGTATGTGGTCAAGGACAGTAACGGGGTGATGTGAATTCGATCCCCCGCCTTTGAAATGATGGAGCAATGAAGGACATGCTGAATGGTCCGTGCGTCCTTAAGAAGTGAAGTGAAAGCATTATCATAGTAGGGGGCATTCATATTAGGAAGGAAGTGATTGGCGACACTCCTATCATAGTTAGGATCAATTATAAGAGTGTGGAGTTTGTCGCCAGTGACTGAAAGTTGAAGAATGTTGTGAAAGTCTTGGGAAGTGAGTTCCACGGGATGTTGATTGACATACGAGCGAAAAGTGAAATAGTCAGCAGAAATGCGCAAATTTGCAAAGAAAACTTGAAGAAGTTCAAGGCTGAATGGAAAGGCTAGGGTAAGGATGAAGGTGAGGGAGGTGTGTGCAAAAATATCAAGAATAAGATAGGTAAGGGTGCGGGGGTTTACTATTTTTGAATGCGTGATTCCCACCTCACAATAGCACTCAAAGGCAGCCTGATCGGCTGTATTGGGAAGCTGGGATGAACATTCCCCTGCGAGGAATTCACGCCCTTTTATCTAGAACATTTCCCGCCAGCCATGAGAAAGTAGAAGGGAGGGAGAGTGGAAGGAGAGGTGTGAAAAAACCTTAAGAAATCGGCTATTTAAATAGAATTTGGCTGGATCGTTCAGAACGATATGTACATTTATGACTGCCAGGACGATTGGTCAAAAAGGCAGTCCAATCGTCCAGGACGATTAGACATAGATGTTCATCTTGAGGAGTCAAACTGGACGACTATTGATGAAACGTATCATCCAGGATGATTAGGTGGATCGTCCAGGACGATATGCAATAAATATGTCAAACGGGCCGAATTCGAATCGTCCAGTTGCTGACACGTAGATCATCCAGGATGATTAGGTGGATCATCTAGGACGATGGACAATAATTAGTGCAATCTCAGCCGTTTGATCAGATCAGGAGGATATGGATCATATCGTCTAGGACGATGTAAGGATCATCCAGGACGATCACCAATAATTGGAGTTCCTTAGCCGTATGATCAGATTGGGGATGATTTTGAATTGATTGTCCAGTACGATGTTTGGATCGTCCAGGACGAAGAAGATCACCCAAGACGATCTGTGGATCATCCAGGACGATGTGAAGAAAACAAAAAAAAGATGGAGGATGGAGATGACAGATCAGGATCCCAAAAACACAACCAGTAAAATGAAAAAATAAAATAAAAATGAATAAAACTCGAAGCGGGAACACATAAAAGCAATGATTTTTTTTATCAAGCTGCTCCAGTAAATCAGAATTTTTCCTTGATTTTAGATTCAAAAACCAATAAGAAGATAATTGACAGTGCTGAAATTTACAAAAAGTTGGAAAAATCGACTATCGTAACTCCCTCCTCGGGCACCTTATCGATGCAAATCTCTTTCAAAATAAAAATCCAATTCAGAAGAAAAGAAATTATATTCGAAAAGAGATTCTTTCAAGCCTCGTTCCAGAAAAATATCTGATATAATAGTGTTACAAAGTAATAAACCAGAAATTAAGATTTTCAAATCACTTGAAAGTTCGATAGGGATGTTAAGCCCTGATAAACTAGTCCCGAGGCTAACCAAGAGGGGGGGTGAATCTGTTATTTAAAAATTCGAGAGAAACATTGAAAATCTTTTCTATGATATGCAGCGAAAATAAGTAAATACTTAAACGAAAAGATTCAACACAAATTTCACCCAAGCAGATAATCACAGAAAATTAAAGTGCAGAAAGTAATCAGAAAGAACACACACTAGAATTTTATAGTGGTTCGGTCAACTTGACCTACGTCCACTCCCCGGAGCTTCTCTTCCGGGTATTGCACTAACTCAAAGTGTCTCTCTTTTTGCTCCCACAGCAAGGCGGAGAAGCCTGTATAAAAAACCTCCTTTCCACCACACAGTGAGGCAGAGAACCCAACCTCCTTTTGCTTCCTCCTGAAGCAGGCAGAGAACCTCGGACTCCTTTCGCTTCGTCCTGAAGCGGGCAGAGAAACTCAGATCTTCTTGTGAACGATCCTCTCACAATAAACATCCACATGACGAAAGATGACGAGCGGAGAAGATGACTCTGATCCTTGCTTGGAGCAACCTTCATGAACCCCTCACGAACTCCCCCTCACAAGATCCTCTCTCTCCCTCCCGAACTCTCTCTCCCTCTAGGGTTTCTCTGGAAAGGAAAGTGGCAAAAGATTTTTCTTGTTGGAAGAAAAATATCTTTTATAGGACGGCTCAAAAATTTTCCTAAATCTCAACTGGTCGGCCTAGATCATCCAGGATGATCTATATATCAGCCTGTATGATCAGCTCAAAATCAGTTGTTTCAGCCTGGACGATCTAGCTCTTCTGGACGATCAGTGGAAAAAGTTATTCTGATCGTCCCGTACGATTCTGCGATCGTCCGGGACGATTAGTGTAAATTCAAGAATATCGTCCAGAAGACAGTTCGGGTCATCCAGAGCAAATTGTGCTGGACGACCAAAAAATGACTTGATCGTCCAGGATGATACGCGTATCATCCTGTACGATTAGTTCAAAAAGTGCCAAAATCGTCCTGAGCACAGTTCGGGACGTACAGCTGAAACACACTAGACGAACTTGATCGTCCAGGACGATATGATCATATTAATCAAATATTAATTATTTTCCTTAATTATAAGATTAATTTAGGAATGATTGTACTGGATCGTCCAGGATGATACTGGTATCGTCCGGGACGATCAGACCAAATATCTTAAAATAAAAACTTGCCTAACTTATTTTGGCGGCTGAGAATTTTTGATTTGAGCCTATCGTCCCGGATAATGTTGGGATCATCCAAGACGATCTGCTTAATCAGACACACTTAACTTGGTCGCCTTAATTAGGGTTTCTATTTTTACATGATCGTCCAGGACGATGTGACTATCGTCTGGACGATCTGAACAGAAACTCTAATTCACTCAAGCTCTCTCCCCGAGTGTGTGTGTGCAAGATTACTTAGCTAGAGGATCAGTTACATTACACTTGACTCAAGAAAAAGAAAATAGTACACTTAGACACACTTGGACCCGATCTTGAGTTGGCTTGAGTTGCTCGTGATCTTTTGTGACTTAAACAGGTTAGCCAAGCAAAATACAATAGAAACATATTTGTCATCATCAAAACCAGATTTGTAACACTAGTGACCACATACAAAAATGAGGTCAACATGCTTGAAATTGGATGCTTTGAAAATCTAAAATCTAAATGTTGTGTTTTTGTTTTCTATTCTATATTTCAGTGTTTTATGTTTTTGCTTTTATGCATGTGTTTGTTAATTTAAAAATAACCTTTAAAATTTAAGAATCTGATCGCTACTCACTTCAGTAGTTGAATTTTTTCTTTAAATGAAAATCTTACCTTATTTTTTTAAAATACTATGTAAGCACTGATTACTCCTCTAACATAGTTAAGGGAAGAAAGGTTGGTGATTATCCCACTTCCTCTAACTCCTTTAGTGGTGCAATTTCTTTTTCAATTAAAATCTATTTAAAATTAAAAATTGGACCTAGAAATAGATATCTACTTCATCTTCCTACAGTTCTCTATCTCATATGAATAACTTTACAAGTCAATGAAACTCCTTCAAACTTTCTTAATAAAGTTATTTGTCTCTATCATATGGATCGAGTTTTGATTTATGGTTTATTCTTCCTTATATAAGAGAGTGAGTTTTTTCTTCTCTTATATTTGGAAGATAATCTCACAACTGGGAGAACTCTTTCTTTAAAGATTTGAAAGGAAGAAAATTTGCAAAAATGAAAAGAGGCACAAAATGAGACCAAAGCTGACAAGATGCAGATAGTCCACCAAATAATTGAAAGATGCACAAAGTGTATCAAAAATCAAAAGATGCGTAAAGTGTACCAAAAATTAATTAAGAGGTACAAAATGATCCCACAATGAGTTAGGTTCCCTTTCTTTCAAATCTTTAAATCTTAGAAGAATCCATATGCTAATTGATATCTTCTACACTTCAATTTAAAAATCATGATTCCTAATTCATCACTTTGCAATGCTATTCTCTTAGATATATTTTTGAAAAGAAGTTTAAAACTATCACATTTTCTCTCTAATTTGTTTTCTAAATTATATTTTTTTTGTTTAAAAAGACTTTAACCTATAAGGAGCTTGAGCTAGGTTTAACAAAATTTGAATCTTTAACCTTTCGGAGTTTAAGCATTGTCAAGGCATTTCTTACTAAGTTTTTAATCTAATCATGAGGTAAAATTATCATTTATTGAAATTGTTTTATTCTTAAAAAAAGAAAAAAAAAACCTCTCCCACCTCCACTTGATCAGGATCCCTCCTTATTTTAGTTTGTTTTGTTTTATGATCGATATTTACTTTTGTACTTTTTATTATTTAGAGTTTCCTTTTTTTTAAGGATACAAAAGCAATAGCAATAAAAAAAAACTATTGCAAACTACCAATAGAATCATCTCCTTTAACATATGAAGAAAATAAGGAGGAATACTACCCAAACTAATATCATCCCAAACAAAATTATAGCTAAAAGCAATGTTAGCACAAAGATCAGCTAACTTATTACAAACCCTGTTCACTCAATTAAAAATTATAAAATTAAAATCTTTAAGAAAGATAAGATCCTCCAACTGGTTTCCAATTATGCCACCTTTTGATTTTTTAGAACCACCTTGAAGAAACTTGATGACAATAACATTATCACCTTCATTATGATCCCTTTATACTCAAACAACCACTTTTGCATGAACCAACTCAAGGAATGGATTGCTAACAACTCCAACTGGTATACATCCAATGAAGCCCATTAAATCTGAATGTAAATAAGAACCTCCCTCTGTGATCTCTGAAAACACCCCCAATACTAGCTTTGTAATATAAAAGCAAACAAGCATCAATGTTTACTTTGATCCAATCGAGAGGACGAGGGTGCCAATAATTCTTCAATAGCTGGTCTGGCTGATTAACACCCCAGATGCCCAAATTTAAAATACCACATCCCGCCAAACTTAAGATAAAAGTAAAACTAATAGTATTGGATGTAATAAACAAACTACTATCTTGATTACCACCATAAACACCTCTGCTTCTCGACTTCCATTATTGAAATATAGCAGTGTAATAGAGCCTACAAGAAAAGAAGTTTTTAGAAGCATTTCATTCCAGCCATACACAGCATTCATTAAAGGAATCAAATAATGGGCATACAAATCCCCATTTATTCAGAATTTATATCATCTAAATCAATTTCAAACAACCCACTACCACATGCTCATAATCTTCCACCTCCAAATAGCCTCTAGGACAAGAATTATTATCTTTTAATTTCCTATACACCAGAATTGAAATGTAGGAATGGTATTATGAAATATCCTCCACCAAAAGGTTTCAACATGAGGATTCAATTTCAGCTTTTTAATCCAACACCAATACTAATTCCTAGGTATGTGACAAAATGAATCCTCAAAAACTAGTACAAAAATAGTTTTACCCAAAATCTGATGAATAAGCTCCACTTGATCTTTGACCAACTCAGGAAAAATTTGTGTATTAAAGATTGAAAGACCAGGTCCTCACCAAAATAATTTCAAAGCTCCTCCTTATTCCAGACTCTATTTGAAATGAACTTCTTCACTATCATGTCTAAGCAGCCATGAGTTGAAACAAATGTTGGCCAATTAATAAGGCTCTCATCTAGTACCCAAACATCATTAAGAACATTAATAGAACTACCATCCGCTATCTTCCATCTGATAATGGGAGCAAGAGCTTTAGCGCCAACCAAAACAATCTTCCATGAAGAAGACCAACCCTTATTTGAACCAGAATTCTAATTCCTCGAACTGTACCTTTTTGCCATCATCTTATAGAATAATGATTCCATCTCAGTAAGTACATTCTAGGCCAATTTTGCTACCAAAGGACCCACTTTATCAACACAAGAATGAAGTCTACATCCAGCCATATTAAACGACTTGCACAAGTCATCCCAGCTAACATAATGAATACCATTTTTCCCATCTTATTTATGCCATATAAAGTTCATGCATGCACATCTTGTCAATTTTAAAAAGAATATTCTTAGGAATAAGAGAGCGAGTACATTGGAAAATAGGAAGCGATAATATAATTGATTTAAGAAGAAAAAATTTCCCAGCCAAGGAAATAAATTTATTCCCCCAAGCATTAAGTTTCCCCAAGGACTTCTCTATGATACAATGAAAATCAGCACTAATAAGTCTTCTCAATGCAATCTTCACACCCAAATAATTCATCTCTTTAACAGGTTTAAGACCCAAAGACCCATTAATCAAGATATAATTCTCCTCTTCCTCTTCTTCAAAGCTCTCCTAAAAAAAACACAATTTTTTTATAGTTAATACTTTGGCCCGACTAGTTACAGAATTCCAATAGAGTGTTCCTGACATCCTTCACCATCTTTATACTAGCATCAGAAAAGATGACAATATCATCTACATATAGCAAATGAGTATTCTAGGAGTATTTGGACAAAACTTGATACCAACCATATCACCTTTTTGAATCAGAGTAGTAGATAATAGCTTAGAGCATAAAATAAACCAAAATGGGGAAAGTGGACAACCATGCCGAAACCCACTCCTAGCCTTAATTCATCTGGAATAATTCCCATTAATCAACACTGAAAATTTGGGATCCTCTATACATTCCATAATAAGCCTTGAAAACTTCAATGGAAAGCCAAAATACTTCAAGATTTGCTCAAGAGTGGACCACCCCATACTATCATATGCTTGCTCCATATCAATCTTGAAAGAAACCAAGCCTTTTGTTGATTTAGAAAATATGAACCAATGAAAAACTTTTTGAGCCATCAAAACATTCTCTGAAATAGATTGTCCATTCAAGAATGCTGCTTGCTCTTTGGAGATGAGTTTTGGAATCATACCATACATTCCATTCAGAAGAACTTTAGCCACTAACTTATAAAATGTCTTACACAAGCTAATTGGCCTGAAATTAGCGGGTACCACCAGATTCTCCACTTTTGGAATAAGCACAACTAACGTCTCCTTCCAATTCGCATCCATAACATTAGCAAAAAAAATGATAGATAGCATTCCAAACATCATTCTTAATAATGGGCCAATAACTCTTAATGAAAGAATAAGAAATGACATCATTACCTAGGGATTTATGACCCCTAAGTTCACTTACCACTCCCATAACATCCTCCAAGGAAAGCTCCACCGCCAGCATATTCCTGTCCTCATCATCCAGTGCACTCAAAGGGGAAAGCCAACCCTCTAACCTACAATCCCTATTGTGCCATTTATTATTGAAGAAATTGAAAAAGATCTCTTCTATTTAATTTTGGTCTTCAACAACCAGCCCATTTCCATCTTTAATCTTAGAAATCCAGTTATATTTTCTTCTAGCATTTGCAAAAGATTGAAAAAATATGGAATTATTGTCCCCATCTATCAACCAATTAACCTTAGCCTGTTGCCTCCATCATGTGTACAACTGATCCAATGTACTATTGATTTCATTCACCTTCGATCTAAGCCCCACAATCTTTTCATCCGAGAGCCCACCTTTAATAGCTTCCTCCATTTGCAATTCCATAATCTCCATTTTAAGACAATCATTCATCATATTAAGATCTCTAAGTTTAGCTTTACTCCAAAAATATAAAGATTTCAAAGTCCTTTTAAAATTGATGTTAAGAAGTTTAAAATAGTTCATAGGAGCTTTCCTATTCCATGCCTTAAAAATAATAGCAACTAAAGCATGATAAGTGGCCCAAATATCTTCAAATCTAATAACTTTCTTGGCCTTAGGAATTTGATTCAAAAGATTTATCATAATAGGACAATGATCTGAAGCAATCCTCATAAGATGATGCACCACCATCAACTAAGAAGAAATAATCACAAAAGAGTTCAGAAAACACAATTCCATTCTTTCCAAAGTACAAGCTCCACCAACCTTGTTATTGTATGAAGTGAATCTTGGACCAATAAATCTGACTTCTTGAAATATATTATTAGTCAAGAAAGCTTTCATCTCCTTGGTTCATTGGGAAAATATAAATCTCTTCCCACCCTTATTATCACCTTTGGCAAAAAAACAATTATTAGTGTTTCCTATTTGAGGTGTTGTTTCCTCCTTTTTGTGATGTCAAAAGGGGCAGTAGCATGTTGTTGGAAGATTGTATTTTATTCTGAAATATTTAATTTAATTTTTATCTCTTAATATTTTATACTCTATTTTTATGTGTTATTTTTTTATTCTAACAAACACCTCCCCTATTTTTGAAAGAATTTACTTAGTGAGGGGGAGCTTAGGAAATAGAAAAACACTTTTAAAACATAAACAAATAATATTTTTCATCATCAAAAAGGGGGAGATTGTTGAAAATTTGGACCCGAGTCTTGTAATTTTGATGATAACTATTATTATTAGATTTCTTACTATGATATCTTCTCATAATTAAGTTTATTGCATATCCATTTTGCCTTGCTCACTGACATTTCAGGTCCACTGTTCACTTGCAACTTTGATCAGCTTGAGATTGGGTAGATAATGATTAAAGTTTGTATTTTTAGTTTTTATAAACTATTTATCTTTCTTGAGTCAATCACGTATTTTTGTGGATCCTAAAGTTGAGTAACCTTGTACACACACACTCAAGGGGGTGAGTTAGTGAGTTAGGAAGAAGATGAATTTTTTGAACTAATGATATTGTACAATTTACATCATACTTGATGATCAATTAACCAAAAAAATCATTAGTTATGGCACTTTTGTTAATTGAGATTGATTAAACTAATCATACTAGTCGATCCTTATTGTACAGGACCATCAGTTATAATCATGGCATTCTGCTGCCAATCAGAATTTAGGCTATATTTTTAAATTTAAATTTTATTCTAATCATGTTGTACGATATGCATCATACTGTACGATATATAATAATCATACCTTAATTGATCCTATGATTAAGGGAACAATTATGGTTAATTTGTTTGATCGAATTGTACAGGATGATTTAACCAATCATACTGTACGAATTGATTCTTGCATGGGATGATAATTAATCAATGCCTATCATATTGAATAATTATCTATGTTATTTGTACTAATTATACTGGAAAATACTCTCAATCATCCTGGATAATCAGTTCATCTCTTTAAACTAATCATATAAGGTCTATCTCTTTGTAGAGTACTAACAGGTGTATTTTGAACTAATCATACAATATGATCTTAGATTATAATGGATGATCAGAGTCGACAGATAAAATTTAGGGCTTTTCGAGAGGCTCTCTATTTAAACTCTCACATTGGCTTATTTATAAGCTTTTTACCGGTTAGTGTCTTGAGAGGGAGCATAGAGAAGGAGTCTAGGAGAGCTTTGGGAGAGAAGAGAGGAAGAGCTTTTTGTGAGGGAGAGTTGTGATAGATTCACAAAGGGTACTCCAAGCAAGGTTCTTGCCTGTCTTCTTCAAGTCTCTTCCTTGATTCTTTGGTGGTGCTAGGGAGATATTTGATAGCACTAGATCGTGGTTCTCTACCATCACTTGGAGGGTGAAAAGGGATTCAAGGTACTCTGCCTTCTCCTGGAAGGAGAAAAAAGCTTCGTGGATCTTTGCCATCACCAGGAGGGTAAAAAAGGGTTTTAGGTTCTCTGCCTTCACCAGGAGGGTGAAAAAAGATTTCAGGTTCTCTGCCTCACTAGAAGGGTGAAAAGAGTAGGGTCCTCTACTACATCAGGTTGGTGGAAGATATTTTTTAAGGGCTTCTCTGCCTTACTATGGAGGCAAAATGAGAGACACTAGTTTTAGTTTAATACCTGGAATGTAGGTTTCTAGAGAGGGGACATAGGTTAGGTTGGACCAAACCATTATAAATTTTGGGGTGTTTGTTCTTATTATTTTCTATACTTTATTTTTCTATGATTTACTACGTTGTTGAAAACTCTGATCTTTTCATTATTGTGAAATTAATTCACTTCCGCATCAAGTGATAAAATTATATATTTTCATATATTGAAAAAGTTATAAAAAAGGTTTTATTTTTATTGAATAAATTTTTAAATTGCCAATTCACCCCCCCCCCCCCCTCTTTCTTAGTTAACCTTGGGCTGGTTCTTTGTGGTTTAACAACCTTCACGAACTTTCATAGAGATCTTGGGATACAAATGCTCTGATCCACATTAACAAAAGAGTCTCATTAGGAAAACTTTAATAATTTGCATTATTAATCACAAAACATTTTATTATCTTATATCTTATTTTTTCTATTATAATTCTTTATAGTGATTGAATCTAAACCCTTAACTATGATTCGTTGGATAACCATTATAGCTTTAGTAGGCATTACTAATTTACTTGCAAGTTAGTAGAATACCTTCTTATGGTATTAACACTCATTAAATCACTTTATTACTTGATAAACATGTACCCTAACATACTTAGGGGGGATTATATATCAAAGAGAACCTAAGCATATATATATTTTCCTATAGCATAAACTTAATTCATGCATTTAATAAAGTTTGTGCATACTCACCCGCATGCCCATCATAGTGTTGTGGTGCTATCCTTTAATTCATTGAGGCACTGACTTTAGTGAAATTTTTTCAGGTCTCTAGCACTGTAATGTTTAAAATAAGTGTTAGGCATTGAAGACACGATGATACGACAGCGTTGTTTATAAACTTTGCAAATTTGGCTCCATTTCTTAAGTCATTCATGCACAACATCAACTAAAACACACATTTTCATTAGAATTCAACAAAATAAAATATAACATAATTTTCACTTAATACTCTTTAGACTAAAGAGCATTAAAGCAACAAACTAGCAAGATGACGACAATCTTTGATGAACTGATCCACTAATATGTGGAGTGTTATATCGATGATATAATCATTAAAAGTCATGAAAGGGAAAAATATTTATATGATGTGAGAATTATTTCAACTGACTTAGATAATAAAATTTAAAAATAAACCCTTTGAAGTGTGTATTTAGTGTTACTTTACAAAAGTTTCTAAGTTTCGTAGTATGACACTGCATAATTGAGATACATCCAAGGAAAATTAAAGCAATTTTAGAAATGCGACCACCTAAAGTCTCACTCAATTAAGATCCTTCTAGGATCAATTTGCATATCTAAGAAGATTTATAACCAATATGTTCAAAATATGTCATACTTTTTTTCTACTTTTTGTAAGAAAGATGTTCACTTCCATTGCCTCTACCACCTGAAGGAAGTTTAATCCTGAGGAACAGTCTAGTGCAAGGAAACCCAATTCCCCATCAATACCCCACTGAATACAATTAATTCTAATCCTGATCCTCACTTTGACTAGGCTCGGGCAAGTGTGAACTAAATTTGCAATCCAAGGCCTACTTGCCAATGGATTGGAAGTTCACTCATGGATTATCCTCTAATGAGTTTACCATTTGGATTGTAATGAAATTCTTCTACATTTTATTAAGTATGCCATTTGGCTTAGAGATATTTCTCTCTATGCCTAAGAAATAAGGCATACATAGGATGAAATTAGAGCCCTCCATTTAATTCAAATGGAATGAGTAGCTTTGATTGGGTTGGATCACATTCTATACTCCCCGTTATTCTAAGCACTTGATTCAAAGATGTCTGATCTTAGATTGGATGGCTGTGAGTAAAAATGGACTATCATGAGGGTTCTATCATTATTAAATGGCCAATTAGGAGCTAACAGTTGTTAAAGTGTGAGCACAGTCAACCTGGCTGACTATGTTATACATTCCCATCTAATTTAATTCAACAAAATTCATCTAATCTTAAAGATTCAATAACTCCTTACACACTTGTCCAAATCAAGCGATCTTAGGCTCTATGGATTTATCATAAAGAGTACTTAAAAAAACTAATGGTTTGGAAAAAAAAAATTAAATGATTAAAATGTAATTTTAAAAATACTTTATGGAGTATTTTTGAAATTATTTAATAAATAAGATTCATTTTGAGCTCAAATTCTATGTATAATTCTTGAAGCTATTTAGCAAATGTCTAAAACTAGTCAACTTTATTTGAACTTATGAAGGGATTCACTTAGAATTTTCAATTTATATGTAACAAAAATGACTTGAAAATTCAAATTTTCATAAGTATAAATCCATAAATCAATGATGGGGGCTACGAAGTGAACTTTTGAATCGTAAAAATTTTAGGGCTCTATCACTCCTAAATATGGCTTAGATTTTCTTTAATATAATATATAATAAACCCCACTTAATATATAAGAGTATACATGCTGAATCAAGTAATAAAGTGATAGAGTATAGCATCAAACCAATGAGGAAGTACACTTACTTAAAACAGACTATTAGTGTTTACTCTAATAGCAATAACTATTCTATTGAAATAAAAATGATATTTTTAAAAATTCTATCGCTGAATAAAAAAATAAAATATTTTATATATTATTTAATTAAATATTTTTGGATTGATGAGTATAAATTACATATCTTTTCTAATGAGACTCTTCAAGGTAATGTGATTCTAAACATATGCATCCCTTAATCTCTATTAAGCTTGTAGGGGTGAAAAGGATATATGTTGACCTTCTATAGTTATAATATCTCTTTAAGAACCTAAAACATATTACATCCTACATATAGGCATACAAACATCCTATCTCAATATTTTTGGTTAATTTTGCATTCCTTTGTTAAGACTAAACATCATAATATATTTTAACTATACATATGCCCATTATATGCAATAACAAGGAGTGGGATAATATTCAAAATATCTTTTACTAAATAAAAAATAATAGTCATCATTAGTACTTAAATAAACACTTTATATTATAAATCCAAAATAAGAGAATTAGCAAGACATGGAATGAATAACTACCATACTCCTTTTCATTAAACTCATGGAAGAATGAAAAATACAAGAGAGTGATATCACCAAGAAGGATCAAAGTATCTCATCTACACCCCTTCTCCCTTAAACTTATAGAGTTATTTTAAGAATCAGAATCATAACTATTTATAAGAAAACATGAAAAAGGCATCTGGTTCTACGATGCTTCAAAGAATGTCGCTGTGGCACCCCTAAAGTGAACTAGCACCTTGGCATAGAAGCTTTTGCACCATCGTGGTGCTTACTGATGTGGATAAGTTATTCGGTGAATAGTCTTTCCTCTTCACTGATACAATGTGGCCCTTTAAAGTTACCATTTAAGCTTTGTGGCGCCCAAGTGCAAAAATAGTACCAAGGTGTAAAACGTTATGGCACCACAGTACTTAAAAATAGAAAATCCAGTAATACCAAGCTATCTTTTTGATGTCATGGTGTTGATAATATCGTAGCGCTGTCTGTATGACAATCATAGCACTTGTAAATAGAGAACTCAGCATTACAATGTCAGAATTAGGGTGCCTTGGCATTATTGAAGGTAACATTTTGGAGTTATTTTATTAAAGGATGTGGTGTTATATGCTCCTTAGAATTTCTACCATTTTTTTAGTTTTTCCTACACAAAATAACTAAAACAACACATTTTCTCTAAAAATAAATAAAATAAAATAATATGTAATTTCCACTTATCAATCTACTAGGGAAATGCTTGTCTGGTGTAATAGATTAAAGTATGAGAGTTAGTTGACCACTACTTTAATCCAATAATCTAGTGTAGTTAACCTCAAATAAAATTTTCAAGGAATAGTTTGATTTGTTTGGGAAATTTATTAAAAACCTTATGAGGACTTTGATGTGTCCTAATTGCAAGGATTTAAACCTTACATCATGACTGACTTAGGGTTTAAATTTCAAGTCATTTGCAGTTTATTTGGTCTATTAAATAGTGAATCATAAATTCTTAAGCATAAATGACTTAGGATTTTTAATAAAACATAATCATCTTGGTGATTTTAGGGTTCCTATTACTTTCATCTCCTGCTAATTTTTGTGGTGTTTTTTCTTCTTCTTTAATCGTTGGGTTTTACTCTGCTTTATGGCCTAAGGTCTTCCTGCCCTCAGTTTTTGTTTTTGTTAACTTTATTTTGATTATTCTATTGGTTTTGTCCTTCAGGTTTTTTTTATGGCATCTTCATCACCTACGAACCCCTAGACCACTTACAAACCAACTATGTCTTGTAAGGCGTCAAGTTTTTTTGGGTGTTTTTGAAGCTAGTACTCAATCCTTTCAAGATGTTGTTTCTATGGGTGCGTCAACTTTTTCTCCTAAGTTCTCTTTTGTTAAAACTTCTTTAAATGGTATTCCTTCTTTAATGTTTGATGAAGATGTTATTACTAAGTTTGCTACTCCCTTTGAGTTAACTCTTATGGGTAAATTTGCTCTTAGGCATCCTAGTCATGATTCTATACATACTTTCTTTGTGAATCTAAATCTTACAGGGTCTTTCTTTGTTGGTATTTTGGATCTACACTATATTGGTATTCAAATTTTGAATGAGTTGGACTACAGTTGTATTTTATCGCATCAGTCATATTAGATTAATGGGTGTCAAATGCATTTATTACAATGTACTCCTTATTTTGATATTAAGGAAGAATCCCCCATTATGCTAACATGGATTTCATTTCCTAATTTAAGGCTGCATATGTTTAATTCTCAGATTCTATATGGTTTGGCCTCTATTTTTAGACAACCATTACAAAACGATCAAGCCATGGCTTCAATCTCTCATCCTTTTGTTGCTCATGTTTTGGATGAAATTAATGTTACTAAAAAGTATCCTAAGAAAATATGGCTTGGCCCTGAAAACTTGGGATACTTGTAGAAGGTTGAATTTAAAAATTTTCTTATATTTTATAGTCATTACAAAGTGCATGGACATGGTCTTTCATAATATTTTAATTTACATCCCCATCTCCACAAGCAAAAAGATCAAGTGATAGATGTTAATGAAAATGATAGTGATTCTTTACAAGACCTTAATGTAAATACTAATCATTCTAGTTCTAACACTCATGTATAGGAGGATTATCCTTCTAATGTAATGCATAACCTAGTTATGGAACCTTCTCAAAATGACCCAACTATTGCTAAGCCTATTCTATAGAATCACTTAGAAATGTTACTGTCAGATATCATGAGAGAATCCAACAATGTTCCAAACTCAGTTAAGCAATACAAATCTATTTCTAATGTTGAACCTATTAATGATCAACTTATTGTCATTTTTTTTAGAACATAATAATTCTTTAGCTCACTCTCATATAGATTGTAATCTTAATAAGAATATGGCTGATTTTTAATGTCAACGCCCTGATAAAGTCCATCATTTAAATAATATTACTAATGTTCCTTCTTTCATTACACAGGATACTATAAATAAGGTGAAATTATGAATAGTATTTAGTCAGGCTAAACATCCAGGTCCCTCTAAACTCTTCTATTAATGTTGATAATTATGTCCAGTTTGATACTCTTGATTTGAGGGTTAAACCAATTATTATTGAGCATGTGCTCAGGAAGTGGAGGATACTGATAATGGATTTACTAAATTCCAAGGAAAAAGGCACAGGAAAAAAAACTTTATTTTATAGTCTACTAGGACCACTCATTCTCAAGTTGCTGGTAGCTCTTTTATTTAAGTGTGGAGCCAGGATTTTTTTCATGTGGGGGCACAAATCAAGCTTTGTGATCATCAAACCATGCAAGATTAAATCTATGAAATTTATCTCTGATTTGTGTATGCCAGAATTCATGATCACGCGGTTGACACGATCCTTTCAACAAGTAAAGTCTCTTAACACTATCCCTTTCATTAGGATGATAATCCAAAATTTTTTTTCTCAATCTGGGATTGGCAGGGATATCCGCAATATTTTTTTCTACACAGCTTTGTTTAATTTGTGTATTGGTTTCTTCACATAACATTTTGTGATCATCTCCTTCAACTTTCCTTTTGAAATATCTATCCATACTAAATTGAATAGAAATATTATTAACAATTTGATTATAATAACAATTAGTTTTCATAACATGCTTTTTGCCTCAAATTGAAATTTTGGCTTTAAGGAAAACGTTTTTCAAATGATACATATTCCTAATGCATGTCACTCACACCACATTTTAGGAATTGATTAAAAAAACCTAACATTGCATAACAAAGAGATAGCTTCTATTGTTTAAACAATTCAACACAATGTAGTGCAGTATAAATACATTAATACACTTTAGTTTTGAAATCTTGCCTCCTAACAAATTTAGTTTGATAGATTCATGTTAATTCCTTTTAGTTAATTGGGATTAACTTTTAACTCTGCTTAAGTGATTTTCGATAAAGAGTTTTGGCCCATCAAGGAGAGAAAAAACTAGTTTAAACTTGAGTGAAAAGCTACAGCTAACATGCTATAAAAGCTTGGATTTTCATTGTAAAAGCTAAGAAAACACTAGCTTAAACTTGTATTCTAGGCTATTAAAAGAGATTGAAAGCACAAAGCAAATTCTTATGGAGCTCTTCAAGTGGTCTACAAAAACTGGAAAGTTTGGACTTCTCTTGGAAGGCGAAAGATGGGAAAGTCAGGAAAAAGGCGACCTTGGCAGCATTCGAGCTCAAAAGGCAGCATAATCGGCAAAGGCATTCGGCAAGACTGTTCTTGGCATTGGAAGGTAGAAGAAATGAAGAGGAGCTCGGACTTCTCTTCAGTGCATGTTTAGAGTCATGTTAGGCTGGTTAAGGTGATAGGCAGATGTCAAGATGTGTATTAGTGTATTAAGATGAATAAAGGAAAAATTATTTTGATTAATTCTATAATTAATGCATCATAAATATACTTAATTCCTTGTATTACCAAAGCTAGTGGGGGCTCGTACCCCCAAGGCCCCCACACTGCATCCTCCATAGCTTCTATTAATGTTTAAATCTCTTATTTATAATGTTAGAGGGATTGGTTGTCCCTCTTCTAAGATTAGAGTAAAAAATCATTATTGTATTCTTAAAGTTTCTTTGTTAGTCTTGTTTTTTTTTTTTTTTTTGAAAGATGCAATTGGCATTAAAAGAGAAGGAAACTAGTTACAAGACATAAACGGATCACACTCCTCTTTTAACAAACGAACCAAAGAGGATGGAATCCTACCAAAGGAAAAGCTATCAAAAATAAAACTATGATCTAAAGCTAATGTAGCACACAAATCTACTACTTTATTACAATTTCTATGAACATGGTTAAAAATAACCTTATTAAATAAATGAATAAAGGAAAGCTCTTTGTGTAGCCAATTATCCACTTGCCAATTTGATTTCTTCATGGAGACTTGAATAAAGCTTATGACATTAAGATTGTCACCTTCAATAATCAATCCTTTGCAATGCGTCATCCAATCTTGGATAACCTCCTTTATTGATATAACAGCTTCTAATTCCATTTGAGCCACATCCCAATGTATTTTCTTTTCTCCAAAAGCAATAAGAAGTCTACCTTTGTGGTCTCTAAGGACCCCTCCAATTCCAGCTGATCCAAAAGTTAAAACCGAAGCATCCACATTACATTTAATCCAATCTAGCGGTGGAGGGTGCCAAGCCTTGTTGCACTCCCAAGGGAGATTAACACCCAAGCTAGCTAGCAAAGGATTATTCATGACCGAAACCAAAGAGAGAACATTTGCAGCCACAATCGAGCATGATATAGCAGATTTACCATGCTTTACCTCATTCCTATTCTTCCAAGAGAGGAATACAGCTGAACAGTACATCTTGACAATGCTACCATGTCTCAAAGAAAGATCTTTAAGACCCTCAAAACAAGTCTCCAATGAATTGAAAATAGGGATTATAAATCCCCACTCTCTCAATTTCAGAAATATCTCAGTCAGGAATTTGCATCGGACCACAATGTGCTCATAATCTTCAATATCTTGGCACCCTCTAGCACAAAAAACATCATGACCCATTCATCTATACTTAAGGAATTGATTAGTTGGAATAGCAAACTTACTCAACCTCTACCAAAATAATTCGACTCTTGGATTTAGTGTCAGTTTTTTCAGCCAAACAGAGTAACCACCATCATCTTCCATGCTCCTGTGCTTAACCTTTTCCTCATAGGCTAGAGCAGAAATTGTTTTACCCGAAAGTTTGCAAATGGTCTCCATTTGATCCTCCTCCAAGGTTGCTCTGATTGGAATCTACAATATAAGAATTATAAGCTCACTATGGAAGTAGCTTTGAAGCTCACAAACATTCCAGGTTCCATCCATAAGAATAAATTGATGAAGCATTTTCCCTTCCAATCCTACCACATCCACAAAGGTAGGCCAAGAAGCAAAGCTTTTATCTAGCAACCAAATGTCATTCAGCACTCTAATTTTCTTCCCATTGCCCACTTTCCATCTAATAATCGGCTGGAGATGATTACCACCATCTATTAGGATCTGCCAAGCACAAGAAGCAGTATTTCTACAATCTCCCTTGAAGATATTATCACAATATATTGAAATCATGTGTTTATGAAATAAAGATTCAGGAGTTTGAACAAATCTCCACGCCAATCGTGCTCTAAGTGGCCCAGCTCTATTAACAAGTGATTTGATGCCCAAACCACCTTTCTTTACCAGTTTGCATACTTTCTCCCATGCCATATAATGCATACCTCTATCCCCATTTTGTTTGTGCAATATGAAATCTCCACAAAACTTGTCCAGCTCTTGCAAAATTCTTTTGGGAACCAAGGAATGTGTAATCAAAAAATTAGGCAAAGTCATTAAGGAAGTCTTGGCCAACAAAATCCTTCCAGCCAAAGACAACATCTTAGTCCCCCAAGCATTGATTTTTTCCAGCATCTAACTAATCATCTCTTGGAAATCATGCATCCGCAACCTTCTCATGATGATCTTAATACCCAAGTATTGCATCTCTTTCACCACTTTAAATCCGAATTTTTTGGAAACTTTTTGCTTGGTGGCTCATTTAACAATCTTGCCAAATAAAATCTGAGATTTGTTTGTATTAACCCTTTGTCCTGTCCATCCACAAAAATCAGCAACAATTCTTCTTAACATCTTCGCAGATCGTGTAGAAGCTTGAGAAAAAACAAGAACATCATCCGCATATAAGAGATGAGTGATCTTCAGACTCCTTGGTGAAACTTGAACCCCCAATTCATTACCCCTTTGGTTTAATGCATCTGACAACAGTTGCGAACATAAGATGAACAAATAAGGTGACATAGGATAACCCTGTCGAAAGCCACATCTTGCTTCGATCTAACTAGAATTCCTACCATTCAACCTGATAGAATAAGTAGTCTTTCTTTCACATTCCATGATAAGATCCAAAAACTTGTTGCAGAAACCATATCTTATCAACACTTATTGTAATGCTGGCCATCCCATGCTATCATAGGTTTGCTCCATATCCAACTTGATCGCCATCATACCCTTTTTGTTCATAGATATCCTGAACTTATGGAAAACCTCCTGAGCTAATAAGCAATGCTCTGACATGGATCTGCCTGGAATGAAAGCTACTTGTTCTTCTGATATAAGATTGGAGATACATCTCTTTAGTCTATTTACCAACACGGTTGCAACAAACTTATAAATAGTTTGGCATAGACTAATAGGCCTATAATTGGAAGGCTCAACGGGATTTTTCACCTTAACAATTAAAACAATCAAAGTTTCCTTCCATTTATTATGCATAATTCCATATTTGAAAAAACTCTCAACTGCACTCCAAGTAGTGTCTTTCACAATGCACCAATAGAACTTAAAGAAAGAGGAGGTGATGCCATCAATACCCGGAGATCTATTATTCCCTTGTTGAAAAACTACTTCCATGAAGTCCTCCATGGTGAAGTTAGCATTCAGCAATCTAACCTGATCAGGAGACAACCATTGAGCTTCGGGTAGCATAGGCCAGCTATTCAAATTGCATGATCTTACACTCCATTTTTTAAAAAAAAACTTCAAAAAGACCTCTTCAATTTGATCAACATCCTCCACTAATTCATTGTCTTCATTTTTAATTTGTCTAATAAGGTTCCCATTTCTTCTAGCCGAGGCATACTTATGAAAAAAATTAGAATTTGTATCTCCTTCTTTATGCCACTTTGTCTTAGCTCTTTGATTCCACCATGTAGCTAATCTTCTTAAAGTAATGTTTAACTCATGAACCTTACAATGAAGAAGAATTAATTTTTTATGAGAAATACCTTCAAATGAAGATTCCTCCACTTGTAGCTCCATAATTTCATTCATGAGATCCTCCTTCAATGAACACAACTCTTTGCACTTATTTTTATCCCAAGAAAAGAGTGCCATAAGAGTTCTATGGATTTTCTTGTGTAACACATCCACCTCATTCCTGAAATCAAATTTCCTCCAAGAATTAAACACAATACTCCTTGCTGCTGGATAAGATCTCCAAGTATCTTCAAACCGGATCACCTTTGTATTGCCAACCTCCTTTTCTCCCAACTTGAAAACAATTGGGCTGTGATCAGAAGCTATCCTCGCCATATGTCTTATTTCTGCAAATGGAGCCATTTGTAAAGCCACCGAGTTGATCAAACACCTATCAAGACGTTCCCAAATTCTCGAAGCACCTTCCTTGTTGTTGCACCAAGTAAAACTTGGTCTAACAGTACCTACATCAAGAAAATCATTGTTAGTCATAAAAATTTTCATCTCCTACGCCCCCTTAGAGATTTTAAATCTCCTTCCACCTTTTTTCTCCTCCTTGCATAAGATGCAGTTAAAATCTCCACCAATAATACTAGGATAATTATCCACCGCACACCTCCCTAATATATCCCACAACCTTCTTCTTTCAATAAAAGATTTGTGACCATACACCGTAGCTACCCTCTAACTTCCCATACAAGAAGTAATAAAGTTCCCCACAACCACTTGTGAAGAGTGATCAATCACATCAAAGGTCATAACCCTTCTTTTCTAAGCTACAAGAATTCCCCCCGAAGTCCCTTCAGCCGGATGATGAAAATAATCCCATTCACTACCAATAAGAAAGTCCACTTCCCTTCTATCAATGCTAGCAATTTTAGTTTCCATAAGCCCCACAAAAAACACATCTTGATCCCTCACCATCTCTCTAAGGTATAGAGAGGCTTCTTTCTTCCTAGCCCCTCTACAATTCCAAAACACGAAAGATGACATTAATCATCCACTGAGGATGAGTCCCCACCTCTAGGTGGTCCTTTTCTGATTCCCCTTCTCTTCCTATGCTCAACTTCCATAGGGCCCAGTGATCTCATCTCTTAGCTAATTTATTTTTGAACACATGGACAATTACCCCATCATTATCACCTTCCTTTGTAGCTCTTCCTCCATCTACATTAGAACTTTTCACGTATCCACCAGTAGATATCGGCTGAACCATCATCTCCCCTTCCTCCAACTCACAATCCAGCACCTTAAATTTATTTGCCACTTCGATATCATTCACCTTAGCTGTACTACCAAACACTGTATATCTTTTATGACTTCCTTTGATAATTGTTGAGTTTGGGATTTCTTTTCCAGATTATCATCCTACACAACGTCTGTAGAAGGCTTTTCCTTATGCTTGATCAGTCCTTTCCAATCTCCCATTGCCATTCTTCCCCTTCAAATTTTACCATTGTTAAACTTGACATGAATCCATGGACCATATTCCTCATGTTGCACATTATTTGGACCTTAATAATCTGCTCTTACCGAACTCACCTCATTCACCTGCTGCTTCTTTTGGACCAGTGAAGGGTCATCAGGGCAGCGAGACCTTTCATGGCCCACTCTTCCATAATGAAAACAAAGGCTAGCAACCTTCTCATATTCTACATTTTGGAAAAATCTCCCAGCAATACCATCCACCCAAACGCCTTGAGGTAGCTTATTTTCAAGATTTAACCTTACACAGACCCTTACATATTCTCTCATCCCCCATTTGAAAGAATTACCATCCAAATACATAGGTATTCCTATTCGAGAGGCAATTCAAGTAATACTATCTTCATCCCAACAGAATAATGGAAGGCAAGGGAAACGAATCCATACCGGAGCTGTGATACCTTTGAATGAATTCGGTGAGAATGAAGGAGACCATTTGTCCATTCCCACAATGTTTCCTCCTACATACCACAGTCCACCGCTAAGCACTTCCTCCATTGTCGTAGAACTCTTGAAAGAGCACAAGATCCAATTCATCCCAATGATTGTCAAGTGAAAATTACCAAACTTACTCCACTGCCTTCTTAGTTCCATGCTGCAAACAGGAAAAGGCGTATTGTTTCCTAACACCTTCAGAACCAAAGAATTGGTAAGAATCCTGAATTTGACTCCTATAAATCTACATTAAGCTTGATAGCTACGCCATCATCTGACATCTCCACCATGTTGTTTTTGTTAGCTAACTTGAGAAGTTGTGGTTTCCTCCATGCCGAGACAAAGTTATTATTAGCAGTAACATTTTCTTCAATATTCAGATTTGCATTTGTAGCCTCAACTCCATCTTCTTTACTCCCTACATTATTTTTATTAAAATTCCCTTCCAGATTTAAGTTAATCTGATTAAATTCTACATCCTCTTGATTTCCCACAAACTTATTGACTTTTAATACCAGTCCAGAAGAAGATGAAGCTTCTGGGTCAAGAATACCTAAGAAATTTGAATCCTTCATAATCGTATTAATTATAACTTGGTTCTGGGCACCATCACAGAAGACACCTTTTCCTTTCCCCTGAACCAGTTCTTCTTTGCGAACTGTAGAAACGCCACCTTCTTTAATCACAATACCACCGCTAGGTCATCCAAGAACACGCATTCCTGATTCCATCTTCGATTTACCGCTACGGATACCTCCTGAAGAAGCATTGATAGAACTCGACATCTTACCACTGGCTGGAGACAGCCAGTGATCCCCCGGAGTCATCTCCGCTTGAGTGAATAACCCGCGAAGGCCAAATTTTGAAAAAAATGGCACGCAAGAAGGAACACTCTCTCTCTAGAAATGTGGACAATCTCCAGCTATCCAAATTTTGTTAGTCTTGTTAGAACCCTTAATTCATAATGCTTGGTTGGTTGCTATAACTAAGTTTTTGGGTTTTCATCATTAAAAGTTTGTGAGGGTTGTTAAACCCTAAAGAACTTGCCCGAGGCTAACCAAGAGGGAAAGAGAATTGGTTACTTAAAAAATTCTTTAACAAAAAAAAATTAAAAACCCCTTGAAGCAAAAGTAGATCACTTTCACGATAATAAAAATCAAAGATTTCAAACACATAACACTTCAAAAAAAAAGTGCAAATTAAATGCAAAAAAGTAAATAGAAAGAACACACCAGATTTATAGTGGTTCGATCAACTTGACCTACGTCCACTCCCTAGAAACCTCCTTTTTAGGTATTGCACTTAAAGTATTTATCTCTCCTTTTTTCTCCCCTAGCAAGGCGGAGAAGCCCTTACAAAATCTTTCCACTAATCAGGTGAGGCAGAGTACCTTGAATACTTTTACTCCCTCTTGGAGAAGATAGAGAACCTAGAAATCCTTTTACTCCCTCATAGAGTAGGTAGAAAATCTTAGAATCTTTTTACTTCCTCCTGGAGTAGGCAGAGAACCTTGGAATCCTTTTACTCCCTCCTGGAGTAGGCAGAGAACCTTGGAATCCTTCCTAACCCTCCTGGTGAAGGTAGAGAACATGGATCTGATGCTGATGAAAGCATCCCCTAGAGCCACCAAGGAACCAGACAAGCAACTTAAAGAAGATAGTGGAAACCTTGCTTGGAGCAACTTTTGTGAATTCCTCACAACTCCACCTCATAAGGATTTCTCTCTCTCCCAAGCTCTCTCTCTCTTCCTCCTCTAAGCTCTCTCTCAGATCAACTCAACAGCAAAAGATTTTTGTAAGGGATAATGAGAGAGCTTTGAAAGTTTGAATAGGTTGTTAAACCTAATAGATTTGTCCCAAGGCTAACCAAGAGGGGGGTGAATTGGTAATTTAAAAATCTCTTGGTATTTTAGAAAACTAATTTAAGATTTTTATTATAATGATAGACTTTCTCAAAATAATTTTTTAACTACTAAAATTAAACATGCAGAAAATAAAAGGCAGTAAAAAATAAAGACAGAAGAACATAGAAATTTATAGTGGTTCGGTCCAACTAGGCCTACATCCACTCCCTGAAGACTCCTTCAGGTATTGCACTATACCAAAGTGACTCTCCTTTAGCCCCCAAAGCAAGGCGGAAAAGCCCTTATAAAAATCTCTCTTCCACCAACCCAGTGTGGTAGATTACTGACGTCCTTTCTCACCCTCCTAGTGATGGCCTTTCTCACTTTCCTGGTGATGGCTGAGTACCAATGTCTTTTCTCACCCTCCTGGTGATGGCAGAGTACCAACTCATCCTTTTTTACCCTCCTGGTGAAGGAAGAGAACCCAATCTCCTTTGAAAATCTCCTTTTAAGAGGCTTCAAGAAACTATGGAAGAACTTTGAAGAATAAGCAAGAGATCCTCACCGTTGGGTAATCTTGTGAATCCTCTCACAAATCCCTCTCACAAGATCTCTCACTCTCCAATTCCAAAACACTCTCCCTTACACTCTCCAAGTCCACTCTCAAAAGAAATTCGAAGTAAGATATTGTGTGTGTATGTTTTTAGGACACTTAAATATGAAAGGCAAGAAAAACCATCTAGAAAACTAAAAATTTTAAGTTGAATGTACTTGGATCATACAGTACGTTCACACTTCATACGTACGAATAGTTCAAAAATCCATATACGATCATGTATGAACGTGATTTCGTGCTATGGTAGTTATCTGTATGAACTGACATCGTACTGTATAAATAGTTCAAGAATGAACTCATTCATCCGGTACGATCATGTATGAACCTGATTTCATACTCTGTCAGTCATCTGTACGAACTGAAATTGAATAGTATGAATAGTTCAAGAATGAAATCATTTATCCAGTACGATCATGTACGAACCAAATTTCATACTCGGTTAGTTGTCTATAAGAACTGACATCATACAGTATAAATAGTTATAACAAATCATGTTTTTCTTAGCACGAAAGTGGATGACCTCATTTCGTACTCTATAAATCGTGTGTATGAACTGTTCAATATCGTACAGTTCAAATATAATTCGTACAGTATGAACCATTTAAAAAGGATAAGTTCATCTGGAATGATCTGGAACATACCTATTTCATACTCTGTTCATCATCTATAAGAACCGAGGATCGTACAATATGATTAGTATAAAAAATTTTCAAACATGATTTGATTAACTTCATTTTGGGAAAAACTATCATGATAAACTGTTTAGTACGAGTTTTAAATAGTACAATACGATTAGTTTTAAAATCTAAGTTTTGACTCACTCCCCTAGTGTGTGTGTGCAGTTACCTAATTACCATTACACTCTCTCAGACTCAAGAAAAATAGAAAAATTATAGACTTCATTACAAGAAACCCTAATCTAATCTATCTTGAAGTCTTCGACAGTCTAGAGTATGATTTCCCTAAAATGTTAGTACACACAAATAACATAAAGAAAATATATCCAATTGTATGTTAGGAGAAATAGTAATCATAACAATAATATTTTGGAATCATCAAAAAATCACATGATATAAAACTTAATCTTGAAATCTAAGTTGCAATAACCTCCCCCTTTTTTATGATGGCAAAATAATTATTATTTGAGTTAACAATAAAGGCAATTTTTCTCCTAAGCTTCCTGTCAATGAATGCTCAATTAAAATAGGGGTATTCCAATGAAAATCAAAAACATAAAAACAAACTAAACAGAAACAAAAAAAGTAAAATAAGAACAACACAACACAACAACACAACAACCACAATACACACATTAAAAAATCACACAATAAAAATCATAATCATACACACATACATCAAACAGCACATCAAATAACCAATACATCAAACAAAAACAAATAATAACTAATGACTGCCCCTTTTGACAACAACAAAAATGGAAGTACCTCTTGAAAAGATAAGTTTTTATGGATAAATCAAAATAGTTGATGAAGAAGAAGATTTTAAACTATTTGCGAAAACAACATTAACTTCCTAATGCGAAAAGAAGAGACTCAAATTTTAATCAAAGAATAATTAAGATAGGAAAATTTAACCAAGTTAACAGTTCATTCTAGACATATCAAATACAAATAATTATTACGAAATTGATGACTTAAAGATTCATTAGTATCTCATTCAATAGTGCTGATTATTGTTGATTAAATGGATTTGAATAAGAGATACAAAGATAAAGGAAAGAACATAATGAAATTTTCAATTGGTGACATTGCGCATCTTTTAAATTTTTAGCACACTTTGTGCATCTTTTAAATTTGGGCGAATTTTGTGCCTCTTTTCACTTTGGAAAACATTACACATCTTTTTAAACTTGTGGCACATTTTGTGCATCATTTCCAAGCTTAACAAACTTTGTGCATCTTTTTATATTCTTAGCCTTTCCAAAATCAATAGATATTAAAACAACATCCAATAATTAACAAAAATAAACACATTGAACAAGTAATAAAATAAAAGTTAGACATCCCTTTTGTAACAATTATACCTAAAATAATATTTTTCTATAAGAATGTGAAGATGATATTCTAATCAACATCCAACCATAACTTAATTTAAAATTTTGAGAAATTAAATTTTGCTCAGAAATTAATTTGTAGAGCAAAGTATTTTAAAAATGCATTCTAGAGATCAACTACGTTGGATTAGAAAATAAAAACTTAAAATAATTCAAGAAGAAAAATTTCAACATAAGTCAAAACATCATTTCATTAAGCACAAGAAACACTTAGAACATACACATTCCGAAGAATTCATACAAATACATCATCTCAAAACATCATGCAATAAAAGAAAATACACAACATACAAACTCCACCAGATGAAAAACTAGGAAAGGAAAAACAAATATCAACTACAATAGAAAAACCACATCTAAAATTCCGAGGGGCCCTGGTCTGGAGGTGGCTGAGGGTTGAACATTGTAAGGTAACTACTGATCGTAGCTACATTAGTGTTGACTGAGTCAAATTGCCCTCGGATCCAACCAATGTCTTCATTGTACCTCACATCCTACTGATTTAGATGATTCTCAATTTGATCAAAATGTTGATCAAAATGAGTTTCTATTCCATCAAAATGCTGGACCATTTCTTGATAGAAATTCTGATCGGGTCCAGGAATAGGTATAGGTGCAGGGGTTCCTTCTTCTCCCTTTGAATCTTCTCCCTCAAATCCTTGATCCCGACCAAAAAGTGTACAAAAAGATACATCAGTAAAGTAAATGGGAAGTTCAGTTGGAGGATCAGGATGGATCAAGTTGTACTTCTTTTTTAAAATGTAGGCAACTAAGTGTCCTAAGGCCACATTTTTCTTCCTCTTATTATGAGAAAGTCCAATATCACAAAGTTTATAGATGTAGTCCATGATTAGTTAGGCTTTTTCAATAGGAGTATTGGTCATGATCAAGTATGTGACAGTAGATAAAAGAGGAGTTAGATTGATACGATCACCAGTTTTGGGAGTAATCAAAGTTCTCAAGACATGTTGGATGATCCTGGCATTCTAGTTAAGGGAAAACACATGAGAAAGATGGTTTACTTGTGCAACACCTCTAAGAGTTTGGTTTATTTTTAACCAATAAAAATCCACTCTATAGGTCATGGTGTGTGCTCTAATCCCTTGAGTCCTAAGATGAAGGAAGTTGCCAAAGTCTTCCTTAGTTATTTCAACTCTTTGTTTAAAGACATAAGAGGTAATCCTAGAGTGATCTTGGTTCACTTTCATGTTTACAAGAAAGATTTGAAAAGTTTCTTTATGATAAGCATAGATCAAGGTGAGGATAAAAGAAAACTGGGTTGAGGCGAAAAGGGGCATAACACAGAAGTTTATGTCACTTTGAATAAGGAGTTGAGAGGGGGTAATCTTGGCTCAACCAAAATGATCGAATGCTTCCTCACTCTCCTTAGAAAGAAAATTCTCATCTCTACGAGAGTGAGAGGATGAGACCTTAGAAGTACGAGGACATTTGCTACTGCTAGCCCTTTCTATATAAGGACACAAGATGGTTTTGGATCGAATGAGAATGAAAAAAAAATCCACCACCTTCCAATTTAAAGAGAAATGGCCTATTGTATAGTATAAAATTTAGATCATACAGGATGAAATATATTTTTTCCACATGAATGGAAATGGCCAAAAATGAAACAACGTTTCATAAACTGCCACTCCTGAGGAGTCATTTTATACAGGCTTTTTGACCACATGATTATACAGACGAACTTGTGTTCATCCGGTACGATCAGAATATTAATGATCATTTCAAGGTGGTTAGGTTCATCCATGTGAAAAACTGACAACAGGATTATACAGATGAAATGGAATTTCGTACGTACGATCTCCAAAAATAATTGTCATTTGGAAAATGCGCCTCATTCATACAGACAAAATGATAATTAATGATACAATACAATCATGTCTTCGTATAGAATGATCTGCTTGAAAAATCATTATTTTATCTATTTAATTCCAAAAAATTATCATGTACAGTCTAATGAATTCGTACAATACAAAAGTGGTTCATAGAGTATAAACTTAAATGAACTTAAGACATAATAAATAAGAATCTTTTTCAAAAATAACCCACACAAGATCCATGAAATGTAAAGCTGAAAACAAAAACAAAAGTAATACAAATGGAAAACAAACATAATACAGAGAATGGAAAAAGATTTAAACGCATTAACAAAATACAAACAAACCAAAAGCCAAAGACAAACAACAAACATCAACATACATGAAATACATTACAAATCCAATTTGCATAATTACAATTTTAAGCATTAATATTAATTGCACCTAATCTAGTTCTTAAGGTGATAAATGTTTCAATAGCCATTAGTTTTGTGAAAATATGTGCTAGTTGATTCTTAGTAGCAACATGGTGCAATTCAATTTCTCCTATGGCCACATGATCTCTAATGAAGTGATGTCTTATATCTATATGCATAGTTCTAGAATGTTGAATAGGATTTTTTAAAATACTTATGGCACTTATAATATAAAAAAAATTAGAATAGTGCCAATAAAAAATCCTAAATCAATTAGTTGTTATTTTATCTAGAGAACCTGTGCCACACAACTACCTAAGGCAATGTATTTTGATCCAGCAGTAGAATGGACTACTGAATTCTATTTTCTGCTAGACCAAGAAACTAAAGAGTTTCCTATAAATTGACAAGTTCTAGAAGTACTATTTCGATCAACCATACATCCTGTAAAATTTGAATCAAAATATCCAATGATTTCAAAAGAAGAGCTATGCTTAGGATACCAAATCCCTAAGTTTTGAGTTCTCAAAAGATATCTTACAATTCTCTTAACAACAGTCAGATGTGATTCTTTTGGATCAGCTTAAAATCTAGCACACAAATAAACACTAAATATGATATTTGGTCTGCTAGCAGTCAAGTAAAGAAATGACCCAATTATTCCTCTAAATTTTTTTTTATCAACAGATTTTCCCTTAGGGTTCTTATCTGACTGCACTTAGGAATTCATTGGTGTACTCACTGGTTTAGCATTATCCATTTCATATTTCTTCAGGATATCCTTAATATACTTTGACTGGCTAAGAAATGTTCCTTTCTCATTTTTTCTTATGCTAAAACCAAGAAAGTAACTCAAGTCTCCCATCAAATTCATTTCAAATTCACTACTCATTGCCTTTGAAAATTCATCACAAAGAATTTTATTGGTGGATCCAAAAAAGATATCATCAACATATATTTGAATAATGAGTATGTCATCTCCTATCCATTTTTAGAAGAGAGTGATATCCACACTTACTTTAACAAATGATCTTTCTAATAGGAAAGTGCTTAACCTCTCATACTAAGCCCTAGGTGCCTATTTTAGTCCATATAATGCCTTTTTCAATTTAAACACATGATTAGAGAATTTTAAATTTTTAAAACCTAGAGGTTGCTCAATATAAATATCCTCTTATATCACCCCATTAATAAAGGCACTCTTAAAATCCATTTGAAATAATTTAAAACCTTTAAAATAGGCAAAGGCTAGTAATACCCTTATCATTTTAAGTCTGGCTACAGGGACAAAAGTTTCATCAAAATCAATCTCTTATATTTGATCATACCCCTTAGCCACCAATCTTACCTTATTTCTAATCACAACACCTGAATCATTCCTTTTATTTTTGAACACTCACTTAGTATCAACAACATTTTGATCCTTAGGCCTTTCTATCAATTCTCAAACATCATTTCTAACAAATTGATTCAATTCTTCTTGTATGGCCAAGATCCAAAATTTATCCGAAAAGTGCTTGATTTATATTAGTGGGTTTAATCATTGATATAAAGGTAGAATGGTTCACTTCTTTGCTATGTCCATGCCTAGTTCTAACACCCACACTTGGTTCACCTAAAATCAATTCTTTAGGGAGACTCTTAGAAAATTTCCATTCTCTAGGCAAAGTGTTTTCCGTTCCAACACTTTCTTCCAAATTTATCTTTTCAATTCCTTGGAAGATATCTTCAATATGATCATCTTCCAACCATGGCTCTTTCGAAATGCCAGATTCATCAAAAATTATAAGTGTGGTCTCCTCAACTACCAAAGTTTTCTTGTTAAAAACCTATAGGATTTACCAACACTAAAATATCCCAGAAAAATTCCTTCATCAGATTTAGGATCAAAATTTCCAAAAGGGGTTTTACCATTATTATGAATGAACACCTTACCTCCAAAAATATGCAAATGTGAAAGATTAGGTGTTCTCCCTTTAAGAAGTTCATAGGATGTCTTGTTTAATTTGGATCTAATGTTCACCCTATTCAGAATATAACAAGCTGTACTAATCACTTCAGCCCAAAAATATTTTTGAAGTGAATATTCTACCAACATGGCTCTAGCAGCATCTATTAAAGTTATGTTCTTTCTTTCAATAATCCCATTCTGCTGAGGGATCTTAAGTGCTGAAAAGTTGTGATCAATTCCTTATTCTTTACAAAAATCTTCAAATTTTTCATTTTCAAACTCTCCTCTATGATCACTTTGAATTGATAGGATTTCACAACCTAGCTTTCTCTGAATCTAAGTAGAAAAATTTTTAAATTCATCAAATAATTCACTCTTATGTGATAAGAATTTAACCCAAGTGAATCTTAAAAAATCATTAATGATTACATACCTCAAAAATTTATCTTTTAGACTTACAATGCTAACCAGTAAAAAAAGATCCATGTGTAGGACTTCTAATGGTTTGCTAGTTCTAAGATCCTTAATCAAATAAAAGGAGGATTTAACCTATTTTCCTAATTAACATGCATCATACAGGTGATCCATAGTGAATTCTAATTTGGGTATTCCTCTAACCAATTCTTTCTGGGTAATTTTCCTACGATTTTTCATGCTTGCATGAAAGAGTCTTCTATTCCATAACCAAGACTCATCAATGGCAGTTTTGAGACAAAAAGCATTAGAAGACTTAACATCATTTAAATCAAGTATATATACATTATTTACCCTATATCCATGTAATACATTAATTCCATTTAGGCTTATAATGCAACTTGTAGGAAAAAATTAATATTAAAACCCTTATCACAAAGCTAACTTATACTCAACAAGTTATGCTTTAAGCCTTCAACCAATAAAATGTTTTTAATGTAAAAATTATTCTTATTGCCAACCATACATATACCTACCACTCTCTTAGTGGTATTATCTCCAAGTATTGCCTTGCCTCTATTCCTGCCTTCCAGCGTTATAAATTACTTTGCATTTTCAGTCATATGCTTAGAACATCCGATGTCCAGGTACCAAATGCTCTCACGAGATCTTGTATGAGAGCATTTCTCTTCTTGATCTGAATGATCAAATTTATCTGCCATTAAACATAAGTTTGTGACTTCATCTTTTGATTCTATTTCTAAGGTGTTTGAAGCTGAGTCAGCCCAAAAAGTTCTCTGCAATCCTTTCTTGCCCTTCCTAACATTGGTTTTCTCCTCTACTTTCTTCTTGCTAGGATTAGTTTTGAGATTTAGGTAATCTGTCTTAATATGTCCAGGCTTCCTGCATTCATAGCAAATAACATCATTTGATATTTTAGTATTCTTTCGGAACTTACCCTTCTTCCATTGCACGTCTCTGTTGCTATCTTCTTAGGAAACTTTTGAATTGTCTCATCATGAGTGCAATATCTTCTTCATCCTAAGGCTGTGATTAATCACTTTCTGAATTATCCACTTTCAACGTAATATTCTTTTCTTTTTGCTTGTCACCTACATCAATCTATCTTTGAGTCACTCCTTGCTCGTAAGCAATCATAGATCCAAGTAGATTGTCAATAGAATATACATTTAAGTTTTTTGACTCCATAATGGCAGTTATCTTTTCATCATAAGCATTAGGTAAACAACATAGGATTTTATTTACTTTTTCATAAGCAGTAGGTAAACAATGTAGAATTGTATTTACTTTTTCTGAATTCGTCAGTTCCCTACCTAAAGCATGCAAAGAGGTAACTATCTGAGTAGAGTGCATGACAGAGATTAATTCATTTGGTTTCATGCAAAAAAGTTTGTAGTCATGTAATAGAATGTTCAATCTAGATTATTTTACCTCATTAGTTCCTTTATATGTAACACATTATCTATCCCAATTTTTTTTCCAGTTTTATAGGTTGAAACATGCATATAGTCTTCAAATTTAAGAGCACAGAAAAAGCTATTTAAACATTTTGCATTTAACTAAGCTAAGTCTTTTTCCTCTAATGTCCAATCAGCAAATGGTGTTTCAATCCTAATGCCATCAACTAGTCTAGCAGGAGTAGTATAGCCATCCTGTACTAACATCCACATACGATAGTCAAGTGATTATAGAAAAGTAGACATACAAGTTTTTCAAAAGTCAAATGGAATGTTATCAAATAAAGGCAGTCTAGTGATTGAACATCCTTAAGAAGTATTATGGTTTTCAAAATTAGCCATAATTATTTTTTAAAAAGCAATTTAAACTTTAATTTTTGAAATTGGCTCTAATACCACTTGAAAGTTTGAATAGATTGTTAGACCTAATAGATTTGTCCCAAGGCTAACCAAGAGAGAGGGTGAATTGGCAATTTAAAAATCTATTAGTATTTTTGAAAACTGATTTAAGATTTTTATTACAACAATAGATTTTCTCAAAATAATTTTTAACAACTAAAATTAAACGTGTAGAAAATAAAAAGTAGTAAAAAGTAAAGATAGAAGAACATAGAATTTTATAGTGGTTCGGTCCAACTAGGCCTACGTCCACTCCCTGAAGACTCCTACTTCAGGTATTGCACTATACCAAAGTGATTCTCCTTTAGCCCCCACAACAAGGTAGAGAAACCCTTACAAAAACCTCCCTTCCACCAACCTGGTGCAGCAGAGTACCGACATCTTTTCTCACCCCCCTGGTGATGGCAAAGTGCCAACATCCTTTCTCACCTTCCAGGTGACGGCAGAGTACCAACATACTTTCTCACCCTTCTGGTGATGGCAGAGTACCAACTCGTCCTTTTTCACCCTCCTGGTGAAGGAAGAGAACCTGATCTCCTTTGAAAATCTCCTTTCAAGAGGCTTCAAGAAAGTATGGAAGAACTTTGAAGAACAAGCAAGAGATCCTCATCGTTGGGTAACCTTGTGAATCCTCTCACAAATCCCTCTCACAAGATCTCTCACTCTCTAATTCCAAAACACTCTCCCTAACACTCTCCAAGTCCACTCTCAAAAGAAATTTGATGTAAGGTGTTGTGTGTGTGTATGTTTTTAGGACACTTAAATATGAAAGGCAAGAAAAATTGTCTAGAAAACTAAAAATTTCAAGTTAAATGTACTTGGATCGTATAGTACAATCACACTTAGTACATACAAATAGTTCAAAAATCCATATACGAACTTGATTTCATACTCTGTCAGTCATTTATACAAACTGACATCGTACTATATGAATAGTTCAAGAATGAACTCATTCGTTCGGTATAATCGTGTAAGGACCTGATTTTGTACCCTATCATCGTCTGTACAAACTAACATCATATAGTATGAATAGTTCAAGAACAAACTCATTCATCTGATACGATCATATACGAACCTTATTTTATACTCTGTTAACCATCTGTATGAACTGACATCATATAATATAAACAGTCAAAATAAATCATGTTTCTCTTGGCACGAAAGTGGATGACCTCATTTCGTACTATATTAATCATCTAAACGAACCGTTCAATATCATATAGTATGAATATAATTCATACAATACGAACTATTCAAAAATGATAAGTTTGTCTGGAACAATCTGGTATGCACCCATTTCGTACTCTGTTCGTTGTCTGTATGAACCAAGATCAGACAGTATGAATAGTATAAAAAATTTTCAAACATGATTTGATTAACTTTATTTTGGAAGAAACTACCATGACAAACCATTCAATACAATTTTAAAATCGTATAGTATGATTAGTTTTAAATTTTAATTTTTGACTCTCTTACCCAACATGTGTGTGTAGTTACCCAATTATAATCACACTCTCTTAGACTCAAGAAAATTAGAAAAATTATAGACTTTATTACAAGAAACCCTAATCTAATCTATCTTGAAGTCTTCGACAGTTTTGAGTATGATTTTTCTGAAATATTAGTACACACAAATAACACAAAAAAATATATCCAATTATATGTTAGGAGAAACAGTAATCATAATAATAATATTTTGGAATCATAAAAAAATCACATGATATAAAACTTAATCTTGAAATCTAAGTTACAACAAGCTTAAATAGAGAGCCTCCAAAAAAAGCCATAATTTTAATTTGCCATCAAAGATCGTCAAGTAAGATCGATAGATCATCCTGTACAGTTAGCACAAAATAGCCCTTTCAGCCAGTACAATTAGTTTTGCCCTGTGCGATCAATTCAAGTATTTATACAGATTATCCAGTATGATTCTGCGATCATCTTGGATGATTAGTTCAAGATACTATATTAATCATCCAGTACGATATGGGATGATGACTGGAGATTAAAATATCATCCCGTAAATTGTTCGGGATGTCTAGTACGATCGCCTAAACATTTAGAAGAAAATTACAATTTTTGTCTTGGACGATGGGGGATCGTCCCATGAAATATCAAAGGTCATCCTGGATGATCTTCATATATCATCCTATACAATCTGATCAAGCAATCTAACCATAATTTGTCCCCTAATTACATGATCAATTTAGGCATAATTATTATAAATCATTCACGATGACGTAAATTATCCAGGACGATGTCAATTATCCTGTACGATTAGAATAAAAATCAAAGATTAAAATATTGCCTAAATTATGATTGGCGGCTATTTTTATTTTCTATAATCGATCATCCTGGATGATCTTAATCATCCAGTATGATAAGTTAATTAATCTTACTTAATAATGGGTGCCATAATTAGGGTTTTCTGCATAACATATCGTCCAATATGATTTACATCATGCTATACTATTAGCTCAAAACTCTATTTTTCTCCTAACTCACTAACTCACCCCCTTGAGTGTGTGTGTGCATGGTTACTTAGCTTGGGGTCCACTAGATATAAGACTTGACTCAAGAAAGATAAAAATTACAATGAAATTAAAATTACAGATAGACTTAACCTAGTTTACTCGATCTTGAGCTGATTGGTGTTGCAAGTGAACTTACGGACCTTAAATGTTAGTGCGCAGAGCAAATAAAATTACAATAATAGCCATAGTAAAGAAATAATAATATTTGTTATCATCAAAATCACAATACTTAGGCCAAGATTTATAACAATCTCCCCTTTTTTGAGGATGACAAACATTGTTGTTCAAGATTTTCAAAGCCCTTTGACATTCTCTGAAACTCCCCCTTAGAAGATGAAATTCTAAAAATAAGGAGAGTTTATATCTTTTTATTTTTTTTTTTTATTTTTTTGTTTTGTTTTTTTTTAATTCAGAATAGTAAAAAGGAAGTAAACCTCATTAAAATAGAATATGGAAGTAATTAACAACAAACTACTCCCCCTTTCGACATCACAAAAAGGAGGAAATAATAGAAAAGAAAATGACATCCAGAAAGACATCACAAAGTATAGAAATAAAGAACAGCACAAATACAAGAATAAGCAAAACAATTCAAAAATTAGTAAAAGCAACATAATAAATAATAAAAAAGAGTTTTTTTTTTAAATCGAGCTGCTCCCAGTAAATGATAAATTTACCTTATTATCATATTTAAAAACCAGTAAGAGATAAATTGACAACGCTGAAATCAAAAAGGTTAAAAAATTGATCTTATTAACCCTAGTTCAAACTCCTTACAGGTCAAAATTCTTTTTAACTAAAAATCTAAATCAGAAAAGAAATCAAATAGAAAAAGTGATATTTTTAAACTTCATTTCAAAAAAAAAATATCTGATAGAAATAATATTACAATGCATTGAATCAATTATCATGATTTTCAAATTCAGATGTAGGTGATATCCATATGTATATGAAGTCTTCGAAGAGTTTATAGATTAGAAAGGAAGGAAAGCTTAATTTATTATGGGTTCATTTTATGCCACTTTTCAATTATTTGGCGTACTTTATGCATCTTTTGATTTTGACACACTTTGTGTATCTTCGAAATATTTAGCGGTCATTGTGCAAAGAAAAAAAAAGAATTTCCAATTTTGGGCTCATTTTACGCCTCATGTCATTTTTGCAAGCTTGCCTTCTTTCAAAACCTTTAAGGCTTCTCAGTTGTGACATTATCTCCCAAATATGAGAGAAAAAAAATTCCCTCTCTTATATAAGGAAGAGTAAGCTACAAAATAGAATCCTATCCATATGATAAATGCAAACAACATGATTAAGAAAATTTGAAAGAGATTCATTGACATGGAATACCATTCATATGAGATAGATTACTGTAGGAAGGATAAAATAGATCTCTATTTCAAATTCTAATTTTTAATTTGAAATATATTTTGATTCAAAAAGAAAATACATCACTAAAGGATTTAGAGGAAGAGCAATAATCATCAATGTTTCTTCCTTTAACTATTTTTAGAGGAGTCAATCACTGCTTACATGCTTCTAAATAAAAAATAAGGCAAAAATGTCATTTTAAAAACAAACTTAAAAGCAGAAGTGAGCAGTGATCTGATTCTTTAAATACTAAAAGAAAACAACATTAAATCAAAAAGCATAAAGCAAAAACTCATAAGTAGAAACAAACATACACATAAAATAGGAAAAACCAAAAATAGAAGGCATCAATTTCAAATATCTATCACACCTAATCTGGTTCTTAAGGTGCTGAAGGTTTCAAAGGCTTGTGGTTTAGTAAAGATATCAGCAAGCTAATTTTTAGTGACTACATGGTGTAGCTCTATGTTTCCTTTGGTAATATGGCCCCTAATGAAATGGTGCCTTATATCTATATGTTTTGTCCTGGAGTGTTGGATTAGATTCTTTGAAATGTATATGGCACTAGTGTTATCACATTTGATTGAAATGGTGCCTACAAGTAATCCTAAATCTAGAATTTAATGCTTTAACCAGAGGACTTGGGCCACACAACTCCCTAAGGCTATGTACTTAGCTTCAGTAGTGGACAGGACAACTGAGTTCTATTTTCTACTAGACCAGGAGACTAAAGACTGTCATATGAATTGACATATTCCAGAAGTACTTTTCTTATCAACTCAACATCCTACAAAATTTGAATTAGACTATCCTATAATTTCAAAGGAGGTGCTATGCATAGGATAGCAGATTGCTAAGTCTTGGGTTCCTAAGAGATATCTAAGAATTCTCTTAACAGTAATCAAGTGGGAGTCTTTTGGATTAGCCTAAAATGTAGCATAGAGACAAACACTAAACAAAATATCAGGTCTGCTTGCAGTCAAGTAAAGAAGTGATCCAATTATTCCTCTGTATTTCTTTTGATCAATAGATTTTACATTTGAATCCTTATCTAACTTAATAGTGGAACTCATGAGAGTGTTGATATTCTTAGCTTTATCCATTTTATATTTCTTAAGGATATCCTTAATGTATTTTGATTGATGAAGAAAAATTCCATCATCCTTCTGCCTTATGCTAAATCTTAGAAAGTAGGTCAGTTTTCCCATCATACACTTTTCAAACTCATTACTCATCATTTTTGAAAAATCATCACACAATTTTTTATCAAAAGATCCAAATAAAATATCATCAATATAAATTTGGACATCAGTAATTCATCTCCTACCTTTTTCAGAAACAAGGTGGTGTCTACGCTCCCCTTAACAAAAGTTCTTTTTAAGTAGAAATGTGCTTAGTCTTTCATACCATGTCCTGGTTACTTATTTCAGACCATATAATGTCTTTTTTTAATTTGAACACATGATTAGAAAATTGTGAATTTTTAAAGCCTAGGGGCTGTTTAACATACACATCTTTTTTATTACCTCATTTAGAAAGGCACTCTTGACATCCATTTGGTACAGTTTGAATCTCTTAAAATAGGCAAAGGCTAGTAGCACCCTAATGTCTTCTAATCTAACTACAGGGACAAAAGGTCTCTTCAAAGTCAGTTCCTTCTATCTGGTTATACCCCATAGCCATTAATCTTACCTTATTTCTTACCACTACACCTGAATCATTCATTTTGTTTTTAAAGACCCATTTAGTTCCAATAACACTCTGGTCCTTAGGTCTTTCAACTAGCTCTTAAACATTATTCCTTACAAATTATTTCAACTATTCTTGTATGGCTAGATCCAGAATTCATCAGATAGAGCTTAATTTATATTGGTGGGTTCAGTCATTAAGATGAAGACAAAGTGGTCAACTTCTTTTCTAAGTCCATAACTTATTCTAACACCTTCAAATGGGTCTCTTAAGATCAGTTCTTTAGGATGACATGAAGAATATCTATATTCTCTAGGCAATGTGTTTTTAGGTTCTACCCTTTCCTTCAAATTTGTAGATTCTACTCCTTGGGTGATTTCTCCTACTTCTTCTTCTTCTACCCTAGACCCACCAGAATTACCAGATTCATCAAATATAATATGAGTGATCTCTCTACTACTATTATCCTTTTATTGAAGACTCTATAGGATTTTTTGATATTTGAGTAACCTAGTAACACTCCTTCATCAAATTTTGGGTCAAACTTTCCTAGTTGAGACTTCCCATTATTCAGAATAAATACTTTACATCCAAAGATATTAAGGTAAGAGAGATTGGGTGTCCTACCCTTAAGGATTTCAATGAATTTCTTGTTCAGCTTGGATCAAAGATTAACCCTATTCAGAACATAAAAGGCTATGTTCATTGCTTCTGCCCAGAAGTATTTAGGAAGTGAGTATTCAGCTAATATGGCTCTAGCGGCTTCTACCAAGGTCTTGTTCTTCCTTTTAGCTACCCTATTCTCCTGAGGGGTTATAGGAGCTAAAAAAGTTTGATCTATCCTTTACTCCTTATAGTAAGTTTCAAATTTTTCAATCTAAAATTCTCAACTGTGGTCACTATGAATGGTTAAAATTTCACAACCTAGTTTCTTCTGAATCCAATTAGAAAAAGACCTAAACTCCTCAAATGATTCACTTTTATGAGATAGGAATCTAACCCAAATAAACCTCGAGTAATCATCAATAATTACATACCCAAAGACTTTCCCTCCTTGGCTTGTAGTGCTGACAGGTCCAAAGAGATCCATGTAAAGGACTTTTAAGGGTTTGCTAGTGGTAATGTCCTTGATTGAGTGGAATGAGAATTTGACTTATTTCCCTAATTGACAAGCATCACACAGGTGGTCCTTAGTGAACTCTAGTTTGGGAATTCCTCTCACTAAGTCTTTTTGGCTGATTTTTCTAAGGTATTTCATACTTGCATGACACAATCTTCTATACCATAACCAAGATTCATCAGCAATTATTTTTAAGTAAAGAGCAGTATCAAATTTAATGCAATTACGATCAAGCATATAGATTTTATTGATTCTCCTTCCCTATAAAAAAATTTTATCATTTAAGCTTTATATGCAGCTGGTTGATAGCAATTTTAGGTTGAAGCCTTTATCACAGAGCTGGCTGATGTTGAGCAGATTATATTTCAAGCCATCTTAAGTAAAACATTTTCAATTATGAAATTTTTAAATTGCTAATTATACATGAGCCCACCACACTCCTGGTGGTGTTATCTCCAAGTGTCACCTTACCTCCTGCCTTGGCCTCCAGCAAAATGAATTAATTTGCATCTCCAATCGTGTGCCTTGAACATCCACTATCCAGATACCACATGCTCTCACAAGGGATTTTGTAAGAGCTCTCCTATAAAATCATCAAATATCAAATTTGGGAACCCAAAGAAGTTTGGGTTCCACCTTATAGAATATGGGATGAGATGCTCACATGCTATACTGTGAATTATACAATTTCGGTCTCCACACCAAATATGTTCTACGGTGGATAGTGCAAGTGTGGGAGATGTATCCTAACATGCCACAAAAAAAATATCTAACACCAGGAAAAGGGTTAACTAATCTATATGGGTGATGGCGCCTCTTCCTAGGTTTGAACGATGCATGTTGTGGTGATGGATTATATAATTATGCAAGTATAGGTGATGTTTTATTTTCTTTGAAAGTATTTAACTTGATTTGCAAAAATAGGTTTACACAAGAATTGAAATTTCAATTTTCAATGCATGCTCCCTATTTTCAGCTTCATCTAAACATACCTTTGATTTCTTAAATGAATTTTTTAAATCAATAAGGGATGCTTTTAAGAAATCATGCTCATCAATTAATATAGAATGCTTCTTATTTAAAATATCAGATTCATCTAATAAAGTCATGTGATTGCTATCCAAAGTGGATTCATCTTACCTTACGTATTCAAGCTCCTTCTACAGAATTAAAAAGTCAGATTTAAGGCAGGCATGTGATTTTCTAAGCTTCCTATATGTAGCATGAAATATTTTAGAAACTTTAAATAAGTGATCATAGGTAAGCTCACATACCTCCTCTTGATCAAAATGATCATGATGATCATCTGTCATTAAGCATATGTTGGTTACCTCCTCTTCTGCCTCAGTTTCAGAAGTGTCTAAAGCTGAGTCTGCCCAGAAAGATTTTCAAGTCCTTTGTTTACTCTTTTTAAATTTAGGCATTTCTTCACCATTCTCCTTAATTTGGTAAGCTTTAAGAGTTGGGCAATCTGACTTCAGGTGCCCTGGCTTCCTACATTCAAAATCTATAATGTTAGAGGAATTTTTAGAATTTTTATTATTTTTACCTTTATTCCATTATTGATGATGCATTTGCTTTTTCTTTAAGAAGCTTTTGAATTGTCTAGTTATCAATGCAATGTCATTATTTTCTAATCCAGAAATGTCACTGTTAAAATCATTAGCCTTTAAGGCGATAATTTTCTCTTCCATCTTTTCACCTGCATCAAGCTGCCTTTGACTCATCCCTTGCTCATAGGCAATGAGTGACCCAAGTAAGTTATCAATGGAATAAACATTCAGATCTTTAGATTCTGTAATGACAGTGATTTTTGCATCATAGCACTATGGTAAATAATGTAAAATTTTGTTTCAGAAATAGATTGTAGTTTGTAAGCTCTCTTCCTAAGGAATACAGGGAAGTAACAATTTATGTAAGCCAAATATATATTTCAGAAATAGATTCACTAGGTTTCATGCAAAAAAGTTCATAATCATGAAGTAGAATGTTTAGCCTAGATTGTTTTACTTCATTAGTTCCCTCATATGTTATGCAAAGTTTATCCCAAATTTCTTTTCCAGCTGAATAAGTAGTGACACACTTGTAATTTTAAGATTTTAAAGCACAAAAAATAGTTTAAACATTTAGCATTCAATTGGGCTAAATCTCTATCTTTTATGCTCCATTAAGAAAAAGAAAGTTCAGTTTTAATGTCATTCACTAAAATAAAGGGTGTAGAATAACCTTCCTGAACTAACATCCACATGCGATAATCAATTGATTGTAAAAGGTGGACATGCAAATTTTTAAAAATCAAAAGATATATTATCAAATAAAAGTGGTCGAGTGATTGAATATTCTTCCACACTATTACTATTACCAAAATTAGCCATAAATCTTTTTTCAAAAGTTTTCTAAAAACTTAATTTATGAATCCCTCTCTGATACCACTTGAAAGTTCGTGAGGGTTGTTAAACCCTAAAGAACTAGCCTGAGGCTAACCAAGAGGGGGGGGGGGTGAATTGGTTATTTAAAAAATTCTTTAACAACTAAAAAATTAAAAACTTCTTGATGCAGAAGCAAATCACTTAAACGATAATAAAAATCAGAGATTTCAACCATAGAACACTTCACAGAAAAATGCAAAAAATTAAATGCGAAAAAGTAAATAGAAAGAACACACCAAATTTACAGTGGTTCATTCAAGTTAACCTACGTCTGCTCCCCGGAAACCTCCTTTCCAGGTACTGCACTAAAAGTAGTGTCTCTCTTTTTACTCCCACAACAAGGCGGATAAGCCCTTATAAAATCTGTCCACCGACCCGGTGAGGCAGAGTTGAAAGTTTGTTAGGGATGTTAAGCCCTTATAAACTAGCCTGAAGCTAACCAAGAGGGGGGTGAATTGGTAGTTTTAAAAATTTATGAGCAAAAAGGATTTTGAAAACCTTTTTGAATGATTTAAAATAATTACAATTTTGTGATGAGGTGAAGTTTTTTAATGAAATAACATAATAACTCTGATCACACGATCATCAACAGAAAAGTAAAGTGCAGAAAATAATCAAAAAGAATACATCAGATTTTATAGTGGTTCGGTCAATTTGACCTACGTCCACTCCCCGAAGCCTCCCCTCTAGGTATTGCACTAAAATAAAGTGACTCTCCTTCTACTCCCATAGTAAGGCGGAGAAGCCTTTACAAAACTCCTTTTCACCAACCCGATGAGGCAGAGAATCCGAACTCCTTTGGCTTCCTCCTGAAGCAGGCAGAAAATCTTACCTCATTTTGCTTCCTCCTGAAATAGGCAGAGAACCTTGATCTTCTTGCAGACAATCCTCCCTTCAGAGCACCAAGGGATAAGGGATGATGACTAGAGATGACGACTCGAATTCTTGCTTGGAGTAACCTTTGTGAACACCTCATAAACTCCCCCTTATAAGATCCTTTCTCTCTCTCCCAAGCTATCCCTCTCTCTCTCAAGAATCTCTCAGGTGAGGATAGCAGCAAAAGATTTTAACAATAATAAGAAAAATATCTTAAATAGAAGGGCTCAAAAATTGCCCTAAATTTTAACTTACCGTCAAAGATCGTCTTGTATGATCAGTGTAAATAAGCCCTTTTTGGCCTGGACGATCTGATTCTTCTGGACGATTAGAAGACATGGTTTATTCAAATCATCCAGGAGGATTCTGTGATTATCCTGGACGATTAGTGTAAATCAAGAATATCTTCCAGCAGATAATTCGAGACGTCCAGGAGAAAACCCTGGATGATCAAAAGAAAATGACTTGATCGTCTAGGATGATATGTATATTGTCCTGTACGATTAGTTCAAAAATGACCAATATCATCCAACCCACAGTTCGGGTCATACAAGACAACCATACTGGACTATTTCAAAATGACTTGATCGTCCAGGATGATATTACTATCATCCCGTATGATTAGTTCAAAATTAAGAATATCATCCAGCAGATAGTTCGGGTCGTCCAGGTGAAATACACTGGATTGTCAGGATTTCTAATTGATCGTTCAAGATGATCTTGCGATCGTTCAAGATGATATGATCAAATCAATCAAATCTTAATTACTTTCCTTAATCACCTGACTAATTTAGGCATGATTATAATGAATTGTCCAGGATGATATACGTATCATTCAGAATGATCAGACCAAGATACTAAAAATAAAAATTTGCCTAACTTAGTGTGGCGGCTGAGATTTTTGATTTGAGCATATCATCATGTACGATGGGAGTATCATCCAGGATGATCTGCTTAATTAGAATAACTTAACATGGCTGCCCCTAAATAGGATTTCTATTTTCTATGGATCATCTAGGATGATATGAATAAAATCAGAACATAAACTTTAACTTAGTAAAACCCTCCCCCTAAGTGTGTGTGTGTAATGTTACTTAGCTTGGGGATCCATTATATTATATTTGACTCAAGAAAGGTAAAAAATTACATTGAACCTAAAACATAAACTGACTGACTCAATCTTGAGCTGGATTGAATTGCAATTGATCTTGTGAACCTGAAAGGTTAGGCACTCAAACAGAAATAGAAGTATTTGCTATCATCAAAATCATAATCCTTGAATCTAGATTTTCTATAATCTCCCCCTTTTTTATGATGAAAAATATTTGTTAAATAATTCTAAATTTAGTAAATAAAAAATAGATCCATGAAAATGAAGGAATGCAATTTCTATTAACCATGCAAATAATACAAGAACATTGAACATTGATAATTCAAATAGTATAATGATCCAGAACATAATCTACTTCCCCTTTTGACATCTCAAAAAGGGGAAAACAAAAAAACATCACAGAGGAACATAAAAGTATAGTACAAAAAAAATCAAAACCAAACCAAAGAAAAAGAAAAATAGAAACGAGAAAAAAACATTGAAAGCACAACTTTTTTTTAATCGATCTGCTCTAGTAAATTAGAATTTTTCCTTGATTTTCAATTCAAAAGCCAAAAGGAAGAAAATTGACAACGTAAAAATCCAGAAAAGTTGGAAAATCGATTTTCAAAACTCCTACCTTGGACATCTTGCAAGTTCAAGTTCCTTTCAAACAAATTTTCTTAACTCCTACCTCGGACACCTTATAGGTTCAAATTCCTTTCAAATAAAAGTCTAATTCAGAAGAAAAGAAATTAGATTTAAAAAGAGATCTTTTCAACTAATAAGTGATGATATGCTCATCTCTTTTCTTAAATAAGGTATTAGAAATTACAAAATCATAAGCTAGAGTAAAATCTAATATATATTTACCACCTTTATTAGTTACTCAAAACCTATAGCCACCATGAATAATTTTAAAATCCTCTACCTCTCTACCAATATGTTCATTTAAATCTCCTCCAATAAAAACTCTTTATTCAAGAGGTATCTTTTAAATTAATTCTCCTAAGTTATTCCAAAATTTTAATTTTAAATACATACGCTAACCTACTTGAGAAGTATAAGTACTTAAAATATTAATAATCTTAGCATTAACAATAATTTTTAAAGCAATAATTATGTCTCCAATTCAATCAATTTTTATAACATTACCCCTTATCTATAATCACACCTACATCATTTCTAGTAAGACTTGTACCAGAATACCAAAGTTTAAATCCTAAACTACCGATCTCCTTAGTTTTCTCTCCAACCCATTTAGTAATGCATAAAATATTTATCTTCTTACGAATAATAATATCAATTAATTTCATTAATTTGCTTATAAGAGAACCTACATTCTAAGATTCTATCCAAATTCTAGTTTCATGGACTAGTGATAAGTATAAATAATGTTATGCTTTATGTATTAATTTGTTAGTAAAAATGAGTTATTTTTTGTTTTGTGTGTGTAGCAAAATATAAAAAGGAGAAAAATTTTAAAGTAAGGTATAGTGCTGAGACATCAGACAAAAATACTGTTGTGGAGTCATCATTGATATTGTTGGACTACCCAAATATGGACATGGAGATGCCCAGACTCTATTTTCCAGCACCGCAGCGTTAGAGGAGTTAGCTCTGCAAAGCTCAGTCTCTATCTGTACAGCATTATAGCACCAAATTCTAACACCGCTAAGTCAAGGGAGTGCCACACGGATGTTTTAATACTCAAATTGTTAATAGTGTTGTGGCATTACATTATACCTATTCAAGCCATGATCTTCTAGCAAAGTGATGTGTTAATTTATAAAATAGTGGGTACATGTCAAAAAGTGTTGCATTAGAGGAAGCCTTTAGCGTTGCAACATTAGTTCATTTTTGGGCACTACAGCGCAAGTGTCTCGAGCAGCACAGTGCCAGAATCTATTTTCTGTATTTTTTTATAAATATTCTATCAGTAATGTTGGTAGAGGAATTAAGTTACATAAATATTCAATCTTTATGGTACTTCTCTTATTTTTTCTTAGGAGTGACAACTAAGGGAAATCAAAAAAGTACTAGATACATTCTATTAGAGTGTTTGGCTTGTGTTTGTGAAAGCAATTCTATAAGTTTTACGATACGTGTAAAGGAGATTATTAAACTATCTAGTGATATATATTTTTTGTACTTTCTTTCTTTTGTGTAATTCATAAACATAAATATGCTTCACTTATTCGTCATGTCTAGCTAAATTCTCTAGTATTGGATTGATGGTGTAAATAAAATATGGAGTACTAATTAGTTCTCTTCATCAATAATTTCATAATGCTTTCAATATAACAAGTCTTCATTTAATACACATAGTAGCCATATGTGTAGTTAATATTAGGTGTAATGTGGAGCCTAGGAATAAGAAAGTATTTAACAAGGTATGTTGGATTTGTAAGATATAAGCATAGGCATAGTGCTTATCATTTATCAAATTTATAGAGATGAATTATCATGAGGGCATTTTAATAGTACATGCTTTACTTACACTTCTAAGAGGGTGACAAACTATGGGAGTTTGGATTTGTATTAAGGTTGGAAGACTTTAATATATCCATTATCTCGTCACACTTAACTAAGATTTCGGTGATGCATGTACTCTTAATTACATCAATATAAAAGATAATCATTACGAAACATGTTGTATTTACATTCCATCAATCCAAAATAATTTATCCCATTAATATTTCATTTAATTATTTTTTTTAAATTAAGTGATTGAATCTCCACAAAAACTTATTTTTATTAGGTTGTATAATTGATGTAATTGAAATAGACTATACTAGTATTTACAAGTAAACCTTCCTTCTCGTGGGATCGATAATCTACACTATCACTATATTATTTAATTCAGCATGTATACTTGTATATATTAGGTTAGTTTTTATAATTTTTATATCAAAGAAAACCTAAGCATTATTTAGGAATTGATAGAGCCCTAAATTATTTTCATGATTCTTTAGTTTACTCCATTTCCCCCATCATATTTTTGGCACCATTTACGGGGAAGAAGTTATTTTATTTGCAAATTTATTATATTATTGAATCAATTACGTAATAAATTCTACTATATAATTTTTTTCTTTTATTTTAATTTACTGATTGCATATTTAGGGTTCCATGCTTATAAGGGATAGAGGGTAGGCACATTTAAATTTTGATTCTGAAATTAAGATCCTTTCTAAAATTAGAATCACCAAAAAGATTTTTAAAATGGTCGACCTTATTTAAAATATAGATCATTCTAGACCACTTAAGAATTTTGTAAATTCTTTAGTTGATGAAATTTACAAAAGCATAAATAGACTTGCCATCTAAGCAAATAATTTTTAATTTAAACCTGTAATCATTCAGATGGTACAAAATTCTCAGTATAGGGGAACTCCCATTGAAGACCCTAACCAACATTTAGCAATTTTTTTAAAAATTTGTGCAACATTTAAGAATAATGGTGTTAGTGATGATGCCATTAGACTTAAATTGTTCCTATTTTTCCTAAGAGATAAGGTAAAAAATATGGTTAAATTCTTTACCTCTATGCTCTATTACTATATGGAATGAGTTGGCCCATAAATTTCTAGTAAAGTATTTCCCACCTTCTAAGACTACCAAGCTTAGAAATGACATTACTTCTTTTACTCAATTAAAAGGAGAATTTATTTAAGATTCAATGAGAAGCTTAGAAAGCGCCCTCACCATGCCTTACCTGATTGGTTAATAATTCAAACTTTTAATTATGGATTGGTAGGATCACTTAGAGTTATAATTGATACTACAGCTGGAGGCTCTTTGATGTCAAATCCTTTTGAAGATACTTACGAATTAAGTAAAGAAATTGTAATAAATAATTTTTATAGACATGCTAAAAGAGTGAATCCTAAGAGAGAGGTTAAAAATTATGAAAATAACTCTTTATCTATTTTGATGGCACAAGTTGTAGCAATAGCAAAGAAATTGAGCACTTTAGGCTTCAATTCTTATTCATCTTTACATTTGGAAGGTAAAAGTAGAATAACAACAATAACAATAACAATAAGCCTTTATCACACTATGTGGGGTCGGCTACATGAATCCTTTTTCTCAATTGTGCCTTGTTAAAAGTTAAATTCTCATTTAAATCTAATAAAGAAAGGTCAATTATAATATTTTCTAACCAAGTCTTTTTAGTTCTACCTCTACCCTTCTTAACATAAGCCAAATCTAATACAACTAATTTCCTAACTGGGTCATCGGAAGGCCGCTATTTTATGTGACCAAATCATCTATGGTGACTCTTTCTAATCTTATCTTCCACTAGAGCTACTCAAACCTTTTCACGAATATGCTCATTTCATATCCTGTCTCGAAGAGTAATGCCACTCATCCACCTGAGCATCCTCACCTCTGCAACACTTAACTTTATATTATGCTTCCCTTTTAATGGCCAACATTCTGCACCATAAAGCATTGCAGATCTAAACACCATCTTATAAAATTTTCCCTTAAGTTTGAGGGGGGCCTTTCTATCACACAACAAGGCTAACGCATTCCTCCACTTCAACCATCCAATTTGAATTCTACTAATAATTTCCCCATCTATTTCACCATCACTCTGAACAATAAACCCAAGATATCTAAAATGTGTACTCTTATTAATGACTTAATCACCCAAAGTCACAATCCCTCCACTAGAAATATTATTTCTAAAATTACATTCCATATATTCAGTTTTAGATATACTCAAACGAAAGCCTTTAGACTCTAAGGCTGACCTACATAATTCAAGTTTACCTTCAACTCCCTCTCTAGTATTATCAACAAGACGAATATCATCATCAAAAAGCATACACCATGTTACAACCTCTTACAAATGTCTAGCGAGAACATCCAATACTAAAGTAAAAAAGATATGGGCATAAGGCTGATCCTTGATGTAATCCAATTAAAATAAAAAAATACTTGGTCAAACCACCTTGTGTCTGGACACCAGTAATAGCTCCTCCATACATATCCTTAATGACTTGAATATAAGCATTACTAACCCCTTTCTTTTCTAGAACTCTCCATAGAACTTCTCTTGGAATTTTATCATATGCTTTCTCCAAATTAATAAATATCATATAAAGACCCCCCTTGTTCTCTCTACACTTCTCCATCAAACCTCTCAATAAATGTATAGCTTCCATAGTAGACCTACACGGCATGATTCCAAATTGATTTTGAGAAACATTAGTATCACGCTGCAACCTATGCTCCAGAATTCTCTCCCCTAGTTTTAAAGTATGATACACTCACTTAATTCCTCTATAATTCGTAATATCTTGTGCATCACCTTTATTCTTAAAAATAGGAATCAACACACTCATTCTCCACTCATCTACATATTTTTAGTCTTCAAAATAATATTAAAAAGTTAAGAAAGTCAAGAAATTCCTTCTTCTCCTAAGAATTTATACACCTCTATTTGGATATCATCCGGTCCAACAGCTTTTCAACACTTCATTTTCTTTAAAGCCTCTCTAACTTTGGAATTATTAATACACCGACAAAAGTAAAAATCTTTGTTTAGGGTGTTAAGGTCATTAAAGTCAATCGCATTCTCATAATCTTCATTGAAGAGTTTATAAAAATATCTCATCCACTTTTGTTGAATATCTTCTTCTTATAAAAGCACATTTTGATCTTCATCCTTAATAGACTTCACTTGAACTGAATCCTTACTACTCTTATCTCTTATCTCTTTGTTTGGCTTACTAATAAATATATCATCACCCTCCTTAGTATCTAATCTATTATATAAATCATTAAAAGCTAAAATCTTTGCATCGTATATTACTTTCATTAACTCCTTATGGGCTTTTTATATGGAATAAAATGATATCCAAGGGATTGAAAATAATAATTTGACTGGAAGACAAAATAATCCCTATTCAAATATATAAAATCCAGGTTGAAGGAACCATCCGAATTTTAATTGGTCAAATAAAAATGGTGAAAATTAATGGAATTATGGTCAAAATAACCAAGACACAAATATGAATAATGAAAATCAAACTAATAATAATCCAATACTAGAATATCCTCCTAGATTTAATAAAAGCAATCAATATGGAACTAGAAAGGAACCTCTAGAAGACATGGTCATGCAATTGGGAACTCAAATACAAAACCAAGCTACTTCAATTAAAAATTTTGAAACACAACTGAGTCAGCTTGCAATTTCTATGAGTAGTAGACATATTAGATCTCTTATTAGTAACACAAAATTTAATCCTAAAGAGAAGGAGAGAGATAAAAATGGGACCAATTGAAGAATAGTAATCATCTACCTTAGCCAATTCGAATATCTGGGTAAGTCTCGCTGAAGACTATAAACTTAGTGCTACTAAGAAGGTAACCCAATCTTAGGTCTAATCAATTATCTAATCTGACTGAAGATTATAAAGTTTGATACTTTTAAGGAGGGAGGAAACCCTATCCTCTAGATTAGGTTTTGTTTAATACGCTTAAAAAAAGGTAGTTAAAATTTAGAAAGAATAATGCAGTTTTAATAATTGGATATGGTTGTAGTTAAAATTTTATTTTTATTTGTTCACCAACCCTTATATTAACTTTCCCATCTTATCCTTTATAAATTTTATATAAGTGTATTTCAAATCTTTAAGCATTTATTGATACTCATTTTTTATTGTACTCATCTTTTTTTATTATTATTTTTTTTTCTTTTACTTTTTAAGAATAATTTTTTATAATTTTTAATTATCATTTTTATAAGTGTTAATTAAATAATTAGAATATAACAGTAATTGGAGCACAATAATAATTTAAGCATGAAGGGAATTTGCTAATATGTAAACAAACACAAAAATAATATTAAAAATACATACTTTCATATATGTGATAAAAAGTGCATAAAACATGTGTTGAAAATAAACATGACATTCATAACATAACACAATTACAAAATAACCAACGCACAAGACACCCCAAAGTTTAACAATGGCTCTCAAAGCCAATTTTTTTTAATTAAGTTTAATTACACAAGCCAATATCTCCCAACTCATCCTTCTCTTCTAAAAAATAATAAAGTAGAATAACAAAAACATAAACACATCTTTAAGAAATTTTCACTCCTCTAATCATATGGTTTTAATTTATACCCATTGAGTTTGATGGTTTGTAAAGTTTTCTTATCTTGTATTCTAATGGCACCATTAAGAAAAATTCTCATGATAGTGAAAGGACCAATCCATCCAGATTTGATTTTTCCATGGCAACACTTTTCCTTATAATCAAATAACAACACATCTTACCCAAGAAAGAAATCATACAAGAAAACTCTACCATCATATATCTTCCTTATTTCCGCCATATACTTCTTCTTATCTTCATGCAACTCCTCCTTGAATTCTTTCAACTTAGTAATAATGATAGAACTTTTCATGCGGAGAAGTGAAAAAGAATCCTCATTCTTGGTAGAATTTTCATTTTGACTCTTTAAATAAGATGATGTATGCTTGATTCTACCCATCGCTTATATTTTGAATTCCAAGAGAAGAAAATATGATACTCACTCAAGAGTAGAGAAAGACTAAAAAGAGAAGTTTCTCCTAATTGGTTTTATAGATTTCACTGGGAAGAAAGTTTGAAAATTTTGAAATTTCAATCATTAAGATCATCGGGGAGCTACAGTGTTCAAAAGTGTGGTGCCACAGTGATCCCTAGCAACTGTGCCAAAAATTTGAGTGTATACAAGAAAATATAGGAAAGGAGAAAAATTTAAACAAACGGTACAACGCTATGGCATCAAACACAATATCGCCATGACACCATCATTAACACTATCAGAGCACTCAAATATAGACATTATGGCGCCTAATCTCTGTTTGCTAGCGTCGTAGTGTCAGATGAGTCAGTGCCGCAAAGCCCATTCAACTATTCTAGTGTCACAGTGTCTAAGGATTCTGTGTCGCAAGGCCCATTCTCTATCTACAACATCACATTTTAGAGCCACTAAGTCAAGGGAGTGCCACATTGATGTCGTAGCTCTCAAAATGTCAGCAGCACCGCAGCATTATAGTTGTAATTGTTCAAGCCATGATCTACCAGCAAAGTGACGTGTTGATTTATTAAATAGCGGGTCCATGTCAGCAAGCTTCTCAGTCAAGGAAACCTTTAGCACTATGATATTAGTTCATTTTATGAGCACCACAGCTCAAGTGTTTCAAGTGCTATAGAGCCGAAGTCCATTTTTTATTACTTTTATAAATAGTTTGTCTGTAATGTTAGTAGAGAGTTCAGTCACTTATTTAATTTCAGTCTTTATAGTGTTTCCCAGATTTTTTCCTTAAGAGTGACAACTAAGAGAATTAAGAGAAGTACCATATACATTTTATTAGAGTCTTTGGCTTATATTTGTGGAAGCAATTCTATAAGTTCCAGGAGGAGTGCAGAGGAGATTATTGAACCATCTGATGATATCTTTTCTTATATACTTTCTTTCTTTTATATAATTAATGAAAATGATTATGCTTCACTTATTATTCATATGTGGCTAAATTATCTAGTTTTGGATTGATGGTATAAATAAAATATGGAGTACTAATAAATTCTCTTCATCAATAATTTTATGATGTTTTAATATACCATATCTTTATTTAATGCGCATAGTGGCCATATGTGCAATTAATATCAAGTGTAATGTGGAGCCTAGGAATAGGAAAGCTGGCACAACCATGATTATTAGATTGATATGATGCAAGCATAGACGTAGTGCTTATCATGTATCAAATTTATAAAGATGAATTATTATGAGGGGGTTTAATAGTACACACTTTACTTACTCTTCTAAGATTTTTATAGGGTGACAAACTATGAGAGTTTAGAGTGGTATTGAGGTCGGAAGAGTTTAATCTATCCTTTGCCTCTTCATGCTTGACAAAGTAGTCGGTGATGCATATACTCTGAATAGTATCAATATAAAAGAGAATTATTAGGAAATATATTGTATTTATATTCCATCCACCCCAAATAATTTATCCCAATAGTATTTCATTTAATTATTTTTTATTTTAAATTAAGTGATTGAATCACCACCAAAACTTATCTGTATTGAGTAGGATAATTATTGTAGTTAAAATAGATAGTACTAGTATTTGTAAGTAAATATTCTTCCTCAAGGGATTGATACTCTACTTTATGACTATATAACTTGATTCGATGCGTATACTTGCATATATTAAGTGAGATTTATTATAATTTTTATATCAAAGAAAACTTAAGCATTATTTTGGGATTCATATAGCCCTAAACTATTTTCATAATTCTTTAGGTTACTCCACCTCCCCCATCAAGTTTTTGGCATCGTTATCGGGAAAGGATTTATTTTATTTGTACATATACTATATTATTAAATTAATTACAAAATTAGACCTCTTCATACTTTATTAATAATATTATATTTACATAACTATATTGTATTTAGTGTTGTTGTTATTTACTTTGTATTATATTTTACATTAATAATTAAGTCATTAGTTATGTTTGCATTATGTCATTTAAGCACCACATTGCTATATATGACAGCACTGCAATACTTACCTTTATTTTAGTATGATTTTATAAATTAAAATTTAATAGTATATGCTAGCACCACAGTGCTGGTCAAACTCAGTCATTAAAATGATGTTAAGTTATTAGTTAAAAGAATCGTATGTATTAAAAGTCACATTATTAGTTTTTGGTAAGCACCGCAATGCTGAAACTAATGCTGCGGCATCACATCATTTTCATCACTACATCATTAATAACATCGCAGCGGTCACCAGACACGATCACTTGTTGACACGTGGCAACACCGCTGCGGGTGCCCATTTATGAAAAGCCATTTTGATTTCCTGGAACCAACACCACTGTATCACTTGGCCTGAAATGTTGTAGCATTTGAATCTAACCATTTTGTCATTTAGTATATACATTGAGCACCGCGGTGCCACACCTTTCATTTCACCTTACATTATATTTATTTCTCCTCTCTACTTCTAAGCTTTTCTTTATAACAATAGCCCCCAAAATCTCTTGATTAAGGAAGAAGAGAGCTGCCACATATGATATAACTAAATTCATTTCTGAGGTAGCTGAGACTAGGTATACATATTGGGTAATCACTAAACCTTTGCTCCCTGAGCGTGTTTCCTTAAACCAACCCAACCAATCCTTCAAACCATTTCTGCTAGAGGTTGGGCTCATTTCTATGAGGAACCATTTATGGCTATTATCAATATTATGCACGAGTTCTTTGCCAATGGGAAGGAAGCTGCTGATTTCAAATGTTTTTTAAGAGGGAAATGAGTACCTTTTGATTCTTTTACTATTAATAGAATCCTAAGAGTACAGTATATCGATCCTAGTGAGCCTAGGTCTTCTAAAGGGGCAGGGACCAGTAGAAGTAGGAGGAGTGCTAGGACTCCTAAATCTTTAAGTGATCATGTGGCAGACTTGAGTGGAAAGATGGATAGAGTGACAAATTTTTTGAAGGAAATTGAAGATTGGCATTTTGAGAGGAAGATGCGAATGGTGCATACCATAGATCAGAAATAAAGGTATTATAGGTATATATCTAATTTTAATGAAGCTCTCATTGGTACGCTTAGAAGCAACCTATTTATAAAGAGGCCCGATCAATATGAGTTTCCTTCTGCGCCTAAGTATCCACCTTTCGCATGGAAACCTAGAGAGAGATGACAAGGAGGAAAACCCCAATTCTGAGGGGTAGGCTTGAGAGAGTGAGTGAGTGAGAGAGAGAGAGAGAGAGAGAGAGAGAGAGAGAGAGAGAGAGAGAGAGAGAGAGAGAGAGAGAGAGAGAGAGAGAGAGATTGATGTTTGCAGTTTGTGTTGTTGCATTTTTCATTTATTGTGTAGCTGAAGACTATAAACTTAGCACCGTTTGGGAGGCAACCCAACTTTAGGTTTAGTCAGTTATCTAGTCTAACTGAAGACTTACAACTTAGCACTTTTAAGAGGCAACCAATGCATGTTTAAATTCAATATCAGTCATATGACATGTTTATTTTTAACATATATTTTATGTGATTTTTATCACTCATAAGAAAGCTTGTGTTTGTAATGTTATTTATATGTTTATTTACATATTAGCAAATTCCCTTCATACTTAAATTATTATTATCCTCTAATTACTTCTATATTTTAATTATTTAATTAGCCTTTATTAAAATAATAATTAAAAGTTATGAAAAATTAGGATAATAATAAAACCCTAAATCCTAGTTTGAATGAACTTTGTGTATACTTCATAAGTTGGAAAAATCTAATACTTAACTCATTCAACCATTTGAGCTGTTATCCTAATTTGAATTTATAAGATATACTTTTTATGAATTAAACTTTTAAAAAATTATAAGATGAATAATTAGTATTAAAAATTGATATTAGTATATTAAAATTTGAAATCATAGCTAACATGATGATGGAATTAGGATTCTTTTTCAAAATAAAATCCTACTAAGAATGAGGATTCTTTTTCACTTCTCCACGTGCAAAGTTTTGTCATTACTACTATGTTGAAAGAATTCAAAGAGAAGTTGCATGAAGATAAGAATAAATACATGGTAGAAATAAGAAAGATGTATGGTGGTAGAGTTTTCTTGTATGATTTCTTTCTTAGGAAAGATGTGTTGCTATTTTATTATAAGGAAAAGTGTTACCATGAAAAAATCAAATCTGGATGGATTAGTTCTTTCACTATCATGAGAATTTTTCTTAATGGTGACATCAGAATACAAGACAAGAAAGCTTTGCAAACCACCAAAGTCAATGTGTATAGATTAATACCATGTGATTAGAGGAGTGAAGAATTCTTAAGGATGTATTTATGTTTTTGTTATTCTACTTTATTATTTTTTAGAAGAGAATAAAGAGTTGGGAGATATTGACTTATGTAATTAAACTTAATTGAAATTTTTTGCTTTGAGAGCCATTGTTAAACTTTAGGGTGCCTTACGCACTGGTTATCTTATAACTGTCATGTTATAAATGTCATGTTTATTTTCAACACATGTTTTATGTATTTTTATCACTCATATGAAATCATGTGTTTGTAATATTATTTTTGTGTTTATTTACATATTAGCAAATTTTCTTCATATTTAAATTATTATTGACCTCCAATTACTTTTATATTATGATTATTTAATTAATTTTTATAAAAATAATAATTAAAATTTATAAAAAATTAGGATAATAATAAAACCCTATATCCTAGTTTGAATGAACTCTATGTATACTTTATATATTAAAAAATTTAATACTTAACTTATTCAACTATTTGAGCTATTATCCTAATTTGAATTTATAAATTATACATTTATGAATTTAACTTTTAAAAAATTTTAAGATAAATAATTAGTATTAAAATTAGTATGAGTATATTAAAATTTGAAATCATAGCTAACCTGAAGATAGAATTAATAATCTCATCAAGTCCATACATTAAAATTATTAAGACTATATGAGAATCCTAAAGTTGAAGTTGATATTCAAAATCATTAATTATATACTCCATAAAAGAAAAAAGAAAAAAAGAACTATGAATAATTCTTAAAAAGAAAAAGATGAGTACATTCAAAAATTGGTATCAGTAAAAGCTTAAATATTTGAAATATAATTTAATACAAAAATTATAAAAGATAAGATGAGAGATCTAATATAATGGATGGTGAACTAATAAAAATAAAATTTTAACTACAACCATATCCAATTATTAAAACTACATTGTTCACTTTAACATTCAAAAGTTAAAGATTAAATCAATAACCTATAATTTTAAATTAGGAAAACACAAGAATGATTAATTAAGTTTAACTATGAGTATTTTTTCAAACTAGAAGTATAACTTTGATTCATTTTTACTAATTCTAGATAGTGCTTTATTATCCTATATTTTAGTAATTGAAGATTATCACTTTTTATTTTGGTTAATCACTTTATTAGAATTATAAAACTTTTATTTGCTTAAGGATAAGTAAGAGTTTAAGCTGGGGAGGATTTCATAAGTATAAAAATGTTAATTTTATATATTAATTTATTAGTAAAAATATATTATTTTAGTTATGTGTGCAAGAAAATTAAGGAAAGGAGCAAAATTTTAAACTATGGTATAACACTGAGGCATTGGAAACAATACCATAACGGCATCATTATTGACACTACCGTAGCACCAAAATATGGAAATGGTGGCACCCAGTCTCTATTTGCGAGCGCCGTAGTATCTGAGTTGTCAACGTTGTAAAGCCCAATCTCTGTCTGCATAGCATCGCAGCATCAAATTCCAGCTCTGCTAAGTCAAGGGAGTGACACGTAGATGTCACAACACTCAAACCGTTAGTAGCATTGTGGCGTTATGGTTATAACTGTTCAAGCCACAATCAGCCAGTGAAGTGATGCATCAATTTGTTAAATAATAGGTCTATGTCAGCAAGCATCGCAATGGAGGAAAACTTCAGCGTTGTAGGGTTAGTTCATTTTTGGGCCTTGTAGTACAAGTGTCTTTAGCATCGCATCGCCATAATTCTGTTTTTATTTTTTTTATAAATTGTTTGTCTGTAATGTTATTAGAGGAGTTCAATCACTTATTTAATTTCAATCTTTATAGTACTTCTCCGATTTTTTCTTAGGAGTGACAACTAAGAAAATTCAAAGAAGTACTAGATACATTCTATTACAGTATTTGGCTTGTGTTTATGGAAGAAATATTATAAGTTTTCGAAGGAGCATAGAGGAGATCATTGAACTATTTTGTGATATCTTTTCTTTTGTACTTTTACTCTTTTGTGCAATTAATGAAAATGAATATGCTTCACTTGTTCTTCATATCTGGCTAAATTCTTTAAATTTGGATTGATGGTGTAAATGAAATATGGATTACTAATGAGTTTTCTTCATCAATAATATCATGATATTTTTAATAAATCAGGTCCTCATTTAATGTATATAGTGGTCATATATGTAGTTAATATTAGAAGTAATGTAGAGCTTAGGAGTAGGAAAGTAAACACAATCAAGTATGTTGGATTGGTATGATGCAAGCATAGGCATAATGCTTGTCATGTATCAAATTGATAGAGATGAATTATCATCAAGGGTTTTAACAGTATATGCTTTACTTACTCTTCTAAGATTTTCATAAACCATGAGATTTTACAGTGATATTGAGGTTAGAAGAGTTTAATATATTATTTGTCCCTTCACGCTTAACTGAGTGGTCGGTAATGCATATGCTCTGAATATTATCAATATAAAAGAGAATCATTAGGAAACATATTGTATTTACATTTCATCAATCCAAAATAATTTATCCCAATAGTATTTCATTTAATTATTTTTTATTTTATATTAAGTGATTTAATCTATACAAAAACTTATTTTTGTTGAGTAGGATAATTATTGTAGTTGAAATAGATAGCACTAGTATTTGCAAGTAAACATTCTTTTTCGCGGGATCGATACTCTATTTTATCACTATATTATTTGATTCGGCATGTATACTTGCGTATATTAAGTGAGATTTTTATAATTTTTATAGCAAAGAAAACTTAAGCATTGTTTAGGGATTGATAGAGCCCTAAATTATTTTCACAATTCTTTAGGTTACTATTATATGTACATAATATGTTGTAAAATGGTACAAGATGTTAGCTTTTCTTAGCTATTATGCTTAGGAAGGGTGTAAAGTTAATGGATAATAAAAAATAATAATAAGGAATAATAAGTATTTGATTAGAAATTTCTTATATCTATTATGCAAGAGGTACAAGTCAATGAATTCATGCACTATTAATTCACTCTACCCACTTAATGAAGAACAGTTGTCTTTCTTTGAGGCTTTATTGTTAGGATCAAAAGTTAACTTCAAAGAGCGGGAGAGAGGAATAGGTAGTGGAAGCACAATGTGGTTTATATAATTAAACACATCCACATTGTGGTATAACATAAGATAACTATTTAATTAACCTATTATTTTAATAAGTTTTAATAGCGTATTAATATTATATCGCTCAATTTAATTTTAATATTTTTTACAGCATGTGAATTCCTTATAGCACTTGATAAGGGATCAAACATGAAGCCTCTTAGAGACACATGGATCATTCACCATTATCTTAAATGAACATTTCGATAAGTATTGTAGATTAGTCATCTCTACATACAATAAGTTAAAGATGAATGACTCTTTCAAGTAGCCTAAAACTACTCTTATGTGTGTTATTGGAGATGAAAAGAAGTTCTTAAGGTTTTGGGCCAACGTAGATCTCATATCTTTTTTAATGAACTTGAATAATGTTTATTGCATGATGTTGTATGACTATGACTCATCTTTTAGGCCTCAAAGAATTCATTTTACAAGTGTTTCACTCGATCAGTTTAGCTGTAAGGGCTATTTGACAATAGATAAAACTTTTCTAATTGAAATCTTCTTGGAGGTGGAAGCAAGATAGCTCAGATGAGGTTCCCTAGTCTTCTGTAAGGTAAGCCATTTGAAATTATGTTAAAAAATTTTATTGTACTTACATATATAATCTCACAAGTGCTTTATATCATTTTTGCATATAGAATGTATTTAATATACATTACATCATTTACTTAATTTAAAAAAAAAAGATATTCTAAAAGTTAAATCTGATCAAATATCATTTTACATAAAACACCTATATTATAATTTATCTTACAACATTGTAAATTCATAGGTCCATGTAGATAGCAGAAAGATTGAATTGTGTAATTAAGTGCATGAAAAATTATGTTCATTTAGTTCTTTTATTTATTTATTGACTTCTATATAAGTGATCTGCATTTAATTAATTAAATAATTAATTATTTGTTGTTGTTGCTATTTTGAATGCACTTCGATGTATTAGATTTATATTCTAAGGTATATTGTTTATGATGATTATACTTGCTTTATTAGCCTCATAATTTGTAGTGCTGTTTCTATTGTGAATGCACTATAATGCTTCAAACATATAGTCTACTATATTATTGCTTATTATAATTATAATTCAATCGACTATGTTGTTGCTATTGCGATTGCGCTCTATCCTATCGACCTTAAATTTTGCTATATTATAGATCGTTCAAAATTTTCTTCAAATAATGTTAAAATAATGTTCAAATCGTCCAACCATCTTCAAATATTTTTTGAATCATATTATAGCTTTTTTTGAATTCGAATATTATTTATATCTATTTCTAACTTGTTCTAATATATTAGAATTTTATACTTGTTTGAAATTTATTTGAAGTTTAGTTTGAAATTTTTTTAGATATCATTTGAATTATTTTAATTTTTGATGGACAAATAATTCAAGAACATAAAATAATTTTATATAAAATAAAAATTTAAGTATATTAAAAGGTTAACAAAGATATTTATTCTATTATGATTATTATAATCCTCTCAAGTTAATTTTCTTTGAAACAACATAACTTCTACTGAAATATAATTATTTTTTAACAAAATGTTTATATTTTCCCCACGGCGGGGCAGGCCGAGCTCGGCCCGTGTCACTTCGCTCTATGAAATTTTATATTTCTCGTGACCTCTTCCCCTCGACTCTCTCTGTAAACACGCGGATCTCATTGGAGATCGACGACAAATGAGAAAGCTTAAAGAAGGGAGCCGGCAGCAAGCCTCGGAAAGAGGACAAATAGGTTTGCCCATATTCTTCGTTTGTCCCAATCTATTGATCCTTCCCGAATGTCATAGATTTCTGGTTCTGGGAGGTAGTCCCTCTGTAGTTTGGCTTTCATATCCTTGCGTACGATTTCGCCGCTTAGATTTTCATCGAACGAGCTTCCTGATCCCCGTTTATAGTTTTCCTTCTTTCGAGGCCTGCATATTATATGTTTTAGTATGAATTTATTTCACAAGCCTCTTTTTTGGTTCTCCTCATTTTTGGTACAATGTAACCTTTTGTTACTACAGATAATCTGTAAGGAAATTTATCTCCAGCAGGAGTTTAATTCTATCTAAGCGCTACGGAGCAAATACTGGAACTTTTTTTTATATTATTTTTTCCATGAATTATCTGCAAGTTGGTTTTGCAGATTATTATGAAAATCCATGCTCATAAAAATCAAACGTAGAAGAAACATTTTGCTGGGAATGTGCTGGCATGATATGGGGGATATTCTCCCGTAGACGTCTGAAGCGAGAGAATGGACCAAAATCCTTTTTCTTCTAGCAATGGCACTACGGTGCCCTCTCAGAATTCTGCTTCCAACGTTGATGGGGATGTATATGACAGCGATGACTCATACTTTGTTCCACCGTAAGCCTTCTATTACTTTCTAAAGTTATCTGTAATTTGATACCTTGAATGTCAGTCTCTGCCTATATAGATAGGACACCAGCACTTTAGCTCTAATCTTTGCTGTCATTAATTGTCCTCTTTCTTGACTTGGGGTAGTAATCAGACTTGCTGATGTTGTGGGTTCATAATATATATGCCAATTTGTAATAATAAAGCACCTGACTGCATGCTGAATTATAATATGCGCAGTCTAGCAGGAATTTCTCTGTTTACTACTTGTGATTTTATTTTGAAATCAAATTAAATGCGGTCATTCCTATGAGTTTCATTTTATTTTGAGCATATTTATGTCACGGATGACGTGCTGACCCATCCCTCCCAAAAAATAAACAAGAAAGAAAGAAAGTAATAGAATACTAAGGCTTCACTCATGCAAGCTCATGCTAACTAGATCATTATGAATTTAAGCCAATTCAGATGACAGGAGGTACCGTTGGGTGTGATAATTTCTATCAATGCATGTCTATTGAACGTATGGTTTAAATGCTTTATTTGTGTGTGTGCTTGTATGTTCTTGTGTGTGCTTACCATGCTTGTGTGTTTTTCTGCGTTGCTTTCTCAGATGATTTGTTGGTGTGACAAAAACTGAAAAAAAAATTCACATTTACCTATTGCAGAGCCTTAAGCAGGTTATCGATGTCTCTACCTGCAGAGCTTGCAGGAGCTATTCCCTTGATTGATAGGTTCCAGGTATGTTTAAAGTTTGATCTCCTTATTTCTTGCATTCCTCTTGGAAGTTGCAGTGAATGTATATATTATAGAAAGTTGGCGTTTGTACGTTAATTTCAATATTAATCTGATGCCACTTTTCAATTAATATAACACACAAACGAACAATTTTCTAATTTTCAGTCTGGTTATGTGATGCTGTTACAGATCATATATTTAATTCCAGAGGGTTATACCATTTTATCAAATTTAAACAGGTTTGTTGCTGTGATAGGGAGAAACTCCCATAACAGTTATAGGGTTCCCATTGATTGTAAAATACCCTCAATAGAGTGATCACTTTATAGTTGCCACTACAGTTATTACAGTAAGGCTTGGCATTGTTAATTCTGTTTTACACATTTAATTGCAATTAATGCTATACTGCCCAACCAACAGCACACAAAATTTTTTGATGTACTAAGAAAAAGATTGTTTGAAAGAGGAGAGGAGAGGAGAGGAGAGAGAGAAAGCTTTATAACTTGATGTGGCTGTGCATTGCATTGATGCTCTCATCAAAACTATTTTGTTTTTGTTTTGTGAATTGGATAGTGTTGTTTTAAAATGCTGGATTTAATAGGACAGCATAGGACTGAGCACATGTTCATAATTATTATATATTTGAGGTGCGTCTTCACACTTTTAATTGGACAACTTCTTAAAATTTTAGAGGAAGCTTTATCCTTGTATTTGCGTGTGACTTAATTCTTTTATATGGTGACCTATTATTATTATTATTTTTCTTATTCTCTAAATTATAGGAGTTAGCCTAATTGTGTAAATTAGTTTTATCAAATTGGCTACAATATAGTTTTCAATTAGGGCTTAATTTTCAATCCGTGTTTTTTATGTTTGGAATGGAAAGCCATCACGATCATCTAGACTTGATGGTGAAGGTGAGGGTCTCCTCATTAGTGAGCATTGTGAAGAGTCATTCTGCATCATACTGATGAAAATGATATTTTGGATCTTGCATTTAAAGGGCTTGCCATTGAGGAGGATGTCTTCATTGCTGAGTCCTATACTACGCGATCAAAAAGGATGTTGGTCATTAGATCAATAAAAAATGAAACAATTTTGAAAATATAAAGCAACTCAAATTTGTTTTTGGTATATTTTTAAATAAAACAATTTGTTTGAAAATATGAAATACAAAAATGAGTGAAAATATATTTTCTTACCATTTTAATCATAAAGAAAAACAAAACCTGATGCCAAACATGGTGCAAGGTGTCATGAACTACAAATTTTCAATTTTTGTGCTTCCCATTCTATATTTGAGTCCTTCAACATTATACATTAGATTTGTGTGTGATTTTATTGTTGACCTACATTGGAATATCCAAGACTTGAAGGCATCTACATCACCTACAAGAGTGTTTCCACATTTTGGGAAAGGGCAGTTTAAATTAATGAGTAAAAGCTCAAAACAGTCCCTTGACTATTGGTAAATGTTCAAATTAGTCGTAGAGTTTCGCATTGCCCCAACATAGCTCCTCAATTATTAAAAATTGTTCAATTTGATCCCTCGGTTAGATTTGACGTTTAAATTGACAGAAGAAGACGCAAGGTTTCGCTTCTTTGTGGGTACTTTAGTGAAAATGCTTGTTACTTGCTCGTCTTCCCGCTTAAACCTTGGAGACAGAACTAGAGACTGAATTGTGCGAGCGAGAAGCTGCAAGCGAGGCGACGTGCTGTGAGCGAGATGACGTGCTACGAGCGAGATGATGTGATGTGAGGAGGCTGCAAGCGAGACAACATGCTTTGATTCAACATCCAGAGTCTTGTGTGGCTTCGAGGGAGACACATGGTGCTGCGAGCGAGACACCCTATGAGCGAGACGATGCTCTTCGACATGTAGACCCCTACTACTATGAGCGATCACGAGCGTTCACGATGAGCTTCGACATCGTGAGACAGAGATGGAGAGCAATGTGCGACATCCACAAGGAGGAGACACAGCTAGGTTTGTTTTAAATAAAATATAATTTTTTCACTATTTATTCACCCTTATTATATAGTAGATTAAATATGTACTATAATTTATTAAATGTTAAAATAGAGCAATATAAGTAATTTAATCTCATATTCTCTTGTAATATCTAAAATATCCTTTATATTTATTATTGGAGTTAACTTTAACTCTTATTTTAGGCTATGAGACTAAATTGGATCAATTTTTAGTAGTTGAGGGACGAAATTGGGGCAATGCAAAACTCTGGTGCTAAATTGAACATTTATAATAGTCGGGGAACTATTTGAGCTTTTACTCTTAAATATGTTGAGCTAATTAACCCAATTAGAGATTATTTAGGCTAATTAGGATTAAAAAGGGTTATAATTAAGCTCATTAGTGTTTATTAGTGTTTAATTATGCTTATTAGGCATGGGAATTATTTATTTGGTTATCTATCAAGATGAATTAAAATTAACCATATACTTAGTCTAGTTAGCAATTCAAGAGATTTTTATTAAGATTACTAAATTTTTATTAGTTTCAATTACGATAATTAATTAATTGAGTTGAATTATTAATGAGTTATTTATGCTAATTATGGTTTAATTGTATTTTTTATTAGGAACATTAATGTTGAATTAATATTATTTTATGATAAGTCAGCCTTTAATCTTACGTTATTAATTAAATGATTATATTAACTAATAATTAACTATTTGCTTAAGCTAAGTGGAGGTAAATTAGGATTGTAAATTCAATGAGTTTTATCACTTTTTATATTGTGATAAATAGTCATTGGATGATTAAGTCATCAATTAATTAGCCATTTTTTTGATTAATTATTTATTATTGCTGATCAAGAATTAATTAAAATTTTAATTTAGTTCTAATTATGGCTGTTAAAGGTGTATAGATAAAAAATAAAAAAAATTTGTTTAACTAATAAATTTAATTCATTAAATTATTTGCGAACTAATGGTTATTTAGTGGTATAAATTAGGGCTTAATAATATTTAATTATGATGGTAATAAGATAGGACTATATTAGTTAAATTGAGATTTATACTTATTTCTAATTTTTATTTTCTAATTTGTTTTCTATTTTTTTATTCATGCAAAACATGAAATAAGTAAACCACCAAACATGGTTTTTTTAAAGCGAGAAAAATAAAACAACAACAGCAATAACATCAAGCCTTTATCCAACTACGTGCGATTGGCTACATGAATCCTTTTTCTCTATTTGTGTCTTATTAAGAGTCAAATTCTCATTTAAATTTAAAAAAAAATTATTTCTAATACTTCATAAGTAAGTCTTTTTAGATCTATCTCTATCTTTTTTAATATAAACTAGTTCTAATACATCTACCTTTCTAACCAGGTTATCAAAAGGCTGATGTTTTATGCGACCAAACCATTTAAGTTGACTCTTTAATCTTATCTGCCGCGAGAGCTACTCCAAGCTTTTCACGTATATACTCATTTTAAATTCTATTCTTAAGTATAAAGCACTCATTTACCTGAGCATTCTTATCTCTACAACAACAATAACATCAAACCTTTATCTCACTATGTGGGATTGGCTACATGAATCCTTTGTCTCCATTGTGTCATGTTAAGAGTTAAATTCTCATTTAAATCTAATAAAAATATTATTTCTAATATTTCTAACCAAGTCTTTTTAGGTCTACCTCTACCTTTCTTAATATTTGCCAAATCTAATACATCTTCTTTCTAACAGAGTCATTAGAAGGCCGACGTTTTATATGACAAAACCATCTAAGACGACTCTCTCTAATCTTATCTGCCACTGGAGCTACTCCAACATTTTCGCGTATATACTTATTTTTGCATTTTGTCTCTAAGAATGAATCTACTATCCACCTGAGCATTCTCATCTTTGTAACACTTAACTTAATTTTATGCTTCTCTTTTAATAGTCAACATTTTGCGCCATAAATCATTACAGGTCTCACCACCATCTTATAGAATTTTCCCTTAAGTTTAAGGGATACTTTTCTATCACACAACAGGCCCAATGCATTCCTCCACTTCGACCATCCAACTTTTTTTAGAACTCTCTAGAGCATTTCTCTTGAAACTTTATCATATACTTTCTCTAAAAATATCATATGTAGATCCTCTTTACTTTCTCTATACTTCTCTATCAAACCTCTCAACAAATGTATAGCTTCCATAGTAGACCTATATGGCATGAATCCAAAGTGATTTTGAGAAACATTAGTATCACATTGTAATCTATGCTCAATTATTCCCTCCTATAGTTTTAATGTATGACATATTAACTTAATTCCTCTATAATTCGCATACTCTTATGCATTACCATTATTCTTAAAAATAGGAATCAACACACTCTTTCTCCACTCATCTAGCATATTTTTAGTCTTCAAAATAATATTAAAATGTTTAGTAAGCTAAGAAAGTTCTTGATCTCCTAAGCATTTTTCACACCTCTATTAGAATATCAAGTCCCACTATTATTTCACATTTCATTTTCTTTAAATGCTCTCTAATTTTGATTTTACTAATACAACGATAAAAACATAAATATATATTTTCATCTAAGATGTTAAGGCCACAAAAGCCAATTATAAAAAATAAATAGAAAAATTACATAAGAATTAAAAAAAAGAGACAATACTATTTTAAGTTAATGAAAACAAAATATCTCATAGTTTTAGAACAAAATGAGAATATATATATATATATATATATCTTCAGGCATTTTTTTGCATTGATTGGTTCAAATGAATTAGATATTCCTCCTCAAATTTGCTTAATCATGAATATAAACTATTACTTATCATTTTGTTGTCAGAATGTAAGGCTTAGACCTAATATTATTCTTTTTTTACTTTTCTTTGCATTGAATGATATTATTTTCTTACTTTTCATGAAAATGTTGGAGCAGCTCTGGTGGCAGATAAGATTCTGGTGGCAGATAAGATTAGAGAGAATCGCCTTAGATTGTTTGGTCACATAAGACGTTAGTCTTTTGATGACCCGGTTAGGATAGTGGATGTATGAGATTTGATCTATGTGAAGAAAGATAGAGGTAAACTTAAAAAGATTTGGTTAGAAAATATTAAAAATAACCATAATTTATTAGATTTAAATGTGAATTTGATTCTTATAGGACACAATGGAGAAAAATGATTCATGTAGCTAAGCCCACATAGTGGAAGGCTTGATGTTGTTGTTATTGTAGTTATCAATGTGGGAGTTTTTATGCTAGCTCCATGACATGACTATCTACGGCATATTTTTACTTCCTTGAATAAGCAGTTTTTAGGGCATTTAGTTCAACAAATATGAGAAAACCCAATTGTATAAAGTAAAAGATTGATATTTTTTACAGAACAGTGGTTTAGGGTCTTCCTAGAAACCACTTGTATAGAATTTAGCTCTCTTAATTAATTATATACTAATTAAGATTTGTATCTTATAGTATTTTATTATATAAAATTCATAGTAATATTTATTTCGGTCATACCCTAGTCCACAATAATTTTTTTAACCAAAGAACAACTCTTAAGATACTATATACATCAATCTTAACATGATTTTAGCAAGCATTTATTTACTTGCAATACAACGAAACTTTATGTAACACAATACAATATAACAATGCAGAATATTACCATGGTTAACCAACTTCAGGCAAACCCTTAGAGCAGTGATCTAGAACCTATTTAAGAATTGAGAGAAAGAAAAAATAATAGAGAAAAACTAAAAAAAGGCTGTATTAAAGGTGTAAAAGATTATAATCTAATCAACTGAAAAATCTCAAAAGATAAAGAAGTGCCAAAATGCTCCTCACCACCTCTTATTTATATGGTTCTGAGGGTTACATGAAAGGTTTTATCCAATAAAAGTAAAAAAGTATAATATTGGGGATGAAAGTAAACCATGCGATGAAACAAACAACAAAGTAAAAGCAGCGGAAAGTAAAGAACACCAGAATTTAACGTGGAAAAATCCGAAATCGGGAAAAAATAATGAAGCCACACCACACCAAGAATTCCAATATGAAAATGGAGAGAAATAAGTACAGATCTCTCGTCTCTCCTGCTCTCTCCTTGCGTATCTATTTTCTTACACTGTTCTTACACTCTAAACACAAGAAAAAGCAAATTTAATAATACTAAGGGACACCACCCTTGAAAAAAATGAGAAAGAAAACTATTTAGTTTGCTCGAAGTGTTGTGACGTTCCAACCCTCAGTGCTGCGGTACTCCACGGCATTGCGGTGCTTTGCTCTTTGTCGTTTCTTCCATCAAGCTTTGCAGCACCGGGGTGCCCGGGTACACAGCGCCGACATGTTGTACGGTAAAAAAAATTTTAAGGTGTAAAGCACCCAAACTCAAGTAAGGGGAGAACCCCTCCCCCCAGCGAGCACGAAAAATTGATTTGAGATTCGAGGCAACAACACAACCCGATTGATCAACACAATCAGATTCCACACAGAACTAACGCATAATGTTACACAGACTATCTTAGATATGTGTCACCTCTTTGTTGGTTGAGGGAGAGCAGTCGACTATAGAGCTTTGATGATATCTCTCTGAGTGAGCTCACAAATGCCCAGTGTGCACTAGGCAAGCTCCATAGTGCGGGTGTGTCGAGTAGGTGATGCATTTATATTTTATCTTATTTTATTTTAATGTAATGTGAACAATATTAGTTGTGTTTTTTTTTAATTTTTTGCTATCCAATGAAGGAGAACATCCAATGATCATGGTAGGAGGTGCTTGGGCATGACAAGGTTTGGGTTTGCTTGCATTTGGGTCCTTCTTGTCCTTTGGGCTATTGGCTGCATTTCAGTTTGGGCCTTGGCTGCTCTCGGGTTGGGCTTTGGCTGCTTGGTTTTGAGCTAAAAAGATGGGTTTTACTTGGTGCTAGCTTATTAATTCTTGAGCTGAAGTTTAGTTCATTATTTGGAGGAGTAATTGCACTTCCTAGCTCATAAATTCATAAAGGTATGTGGAGTGGAGCTTGTTTCTTCTCCTTCTTGTGTCTCTTTGATTTCTTCCTTGGGAGTATTTGTTTTGGGCTGGTTGTCTTTTCGGTTTTCTCCATGGCTGTTTTCCCATGACTTTTCTGCCCCGTTTCCTGTGTTGGCTCCTTGGGTCCCTCTCTGGGTGCTTTCCCGTGGCTCCCTGGCTGGGTTTCTCGTGGACTTTCTTCTTGTTTTCTGTGCAGATTTTGGGGGGCTTTTGTGGTGTCTCTTGGCCTTCTATTTCCCTCTTTTTCATTGGTTTAAAAAGAGGTGGGTGACTGTTTGGTTTCCCCCTTTTCTCCTATATATTGGGGCTGATTTGAGGCTTGAGGGTTGTTGAAAATTTGTGAGCAAAGTCTTTTAAAAAATCTGAGGGTTTCTCTTCTTGAAAAGGCTTGAGAGCTTGTTCCACTTCTTCCTCCTCTCTATTTCTTCTTGGCTTCTAACCTCTTTTTCTCTACTCAAGTTCCACTCCACCTGTATCCTTCTTCTAGAGCATTTGGAAGTTGTTTGTTGGCTGATTTTTGGGAAACATTTGCCGGAGGAGTTTGGAAGGACGTTGGACCCTTTTGCAGTGGTGGACCCTCGATTTGCAAGCCTAAGCACTATTTTTTATATATCTTCCTACTTTCGTTGCATGTGAGGAAACCGCTTGCCGGTTGTTCTTAGGATAGCATTTTTATGTTATTATTTTGTTTCGTTTGATTTGACTTTTCTTTTTTTCAGGTCTCCAAAGTGTTGTGGAGACTTAAATTTTTTTATTTTTGTATGCTTTCAAAAATTAGGGTCTTCTTAATTTCTTGCTTGCATCAATTTGGTATCAGAGCAAGTTAGCATATCTTTGGGTGGTGAGAGTCTTTGGCAACAAGTAATGTAACAGTTAGCAGATTTGCAAAATCAAATGAACGAAATGTTTAATACTCTTGCTAACTTAAATGCCAATAATCCTAATGGTCAAACATCTGAAAGTGAAGAAGAAATCCCTAGGAACTAAAATAGGCGACGACGAAATTGGGATCTTGGGATTAAAATAGATGTTCACAACTTTGAGGGGAAATTACAACCTGATCTATTCCTTGAATGGATAGAAACAATGGATCAATTCTTTGATTGGAAAGAAATTCCTGAAAACAGAAAAGTGAAATTTGCAAGTTTAAAACTTATCGGTCATGCTCTTACGTGGTGGAAAAACTTACGAAACAACAGACTTAGGCGTGGGAAAGAGAAAATACAAAACTGGGAACGAATCAAAGAAAAAATGAGGGGAAAATTCTTACCATTTGATCACGCATGAATACTTTTTCAAGAATTTAATAATTTAAGACAATGAACTCAATCTGTGGAAGAATACACTGAAATGTTTTACAAACGTCAATTAAGAAATGATTTAGATGAGTCTGAAGAAAAAACTGTCTCAAGGTATATCAACGGTCTTAAGTGGACAATCCAAGATCAACTGAATTTGCATCATGTAATTAAAATTGACGAGGCATATCGTATGACATTAAAACTTGAAAAGCAACATCAAAGGGAAAGAGGTAACAACAAGATAACCGGAACATATAAACGACGACCAACTGGCGGGGTTAAAAATCAATCTCAAACTTCTCTGGGAACATCGGGTGTGAAAGTTAATTCTTTTGAAACTCAAAATGTGGATAAGGGTAAAGGAATAATGGGGCCTAAACCTTTTGAACAACCTAGATTAATTGGGCCATACTATAAATGTGGGCTTTATGGTCATCTTTATGCAGCTTGTAGAAAACATAATCCACCAAGAAACAATTTCATTGAAAACGATGAAGAAATAGGGGAGGAAGAAGAAAACGAATCTGAACCTGAAAATGACATTGAAATAGAAAAAGTTGATGTTGACGGAGATGAAGGTGAAGAGCTGTTGGTAATACGACAAGTCTTAACAACTAAAATTGACAACGGGGATAGATGGCTTAGGAGAAACATATTCAAGACAACTTGGGCAGTCGAAGGAATAATTTGCACTCTTATGATAAATAGTGGGAGTTCTGAAAACTGTTTCTCAAAAAATGGTTGACAAGCTTAAGATTAAATCCAAAACACTTGCCAAATCTTATAAAATCTCTTGGTTTAAGGAAGGGGTTGAGGTTTCAATCACAAAGCAATGTATTATCAACTTAACAATTGGAGGTTCTTTTAAGGATTAAGTTATATGCGATGTAGTGCCTCTTGAAGTTTGTCATATTTTGTTTGGTCGACCTTGGCAATTTGATCACAAAACCATTCACAACGGAGAAAAGAACACTTATACTTTGATTCAAAATACTAAGGAGTTCACTCTCTATCCTAAAAAATATGTGCCTGATTCACCTGCTAAGAATAACAAGGTTGCCAAAATAAACACTCTTGAACTGCTTTTGAATGCAAATGATTTGAAACATTCTGAGGTAGCTTACTTGGTTTTGGGAAAAGAAATTGAATCAACTTCTCAAATTCCTAAAGAAATGCAAACTTTAATTGATGAGTTTTCTGATATAACACCTGGAGAATTGCCTATAGGGTTGTCACCAATGAGAGATATTCAACATCATATTGATTTAATACCTGGAGCTACTTTGCCTAATCTTCCATATTATAGGATGAGTCCAATTGAGCATGCTGAACTTTTTAAGCAAGGGACTGATTTGTTAGAAAAGGGTTTGATTAAAGAAAGTTTAAGTCCCTGTGTTGTGCCTGCTTTATTAACTTCAAAAAAAGATGGAACGTGGAGAATGTGTGTGGATAGTAGGGCAGTAAATAAAATCACCATTAAATATCATTTTCCTATTCCTAGACTGGATGACATGCGGGATATGTTAAGCGGTGCTAAAATCTATTCCAAAATTGATTTGAGAAGTGGGTATCACCAAATTAGAATAAGACCTGGAGATGAGTGGAAAACTGCTTTTAAAATTAAGGAAGGTTTGTATGAATGGCTTGTGATGCCTTTTGGGCTTTCGAATGATCCGAGTACTTTTATGAGAACTATGAATCATGTTTTGAGACCTTTTATTGAAAAATTTATTGTGGTTTATTTCGACGATATTTTGATTTATAGTATTCATCCTTCTGAGCACTTTAATCATGTGAGGCAAGTGTTGCAAACTCTAAGGGAACAAAAGCTGTACATTAATCTTAAAAAATATTCTTTCATGACTTCAAGCTTAATATTTTTGGGTTTTATTGTTTCTGCTGAGGGGATAAAAGTTGATCCGATAAATATTGAGGCAATTTAAAGTTGGCCCACTCCTAAAAACATAAGTGAGGTGAGAGGATTTCATGGCTTGGCTTCTTTTTATCGAAGGTTTATTAAGAACTTCAGTTCTCTGATTGCTCCTATTACTGATTGTTTGAAAAAGGGAATATTTAGGTGGACACCTCAGGCTGAACAAACTTTTGAAGTTATTAAGGCAAAAATGAGTCAAACTCCCATTCTTAGCTTGCCAAAATTTGAAAACATTTTTGAAATTGATTGCGATGCTTCTCATGTTGGTATTGGTGCTGTGCTTAGTCAAGAGGGAAAACCTATTGCTTACTTTAGTGAAAAACTGAATGATGCTTGAACCAAATATTCTGCTTATGACTTGGAATATTATGCTATTGTTCAAGGTTTGAAATTCTGGAGATGTTATTTGATTCAACGGGAATTTGTTTTAAATACTGACCACGAAGCTTTACGATTTTTGGGATCTCAGAAAAATCTGAATAAAAGGCATACTAAATGGGTTTCTTTTTTGCAAGAATGAACTTTTCACATTAAACATAAAACTGGTGTGCTGAACAAAGTCGCTGATGCTTTAAGCAGGAAATCTCATTTGTTGGTAACTGTTTATCCAACTATCACTTCTTTTGATTTTTTGAAAGATACTTATACGAGTGATCCTGATTTTAAGAGTCTTTGGGATTCTTATCTTGCTTCTGGAACTGATCCTACTGCTCAGTTTATTATTCATCAAGGGTTTTTGTTTAAGGGATCTAGACTTTGCATAACAAAAAATTCTTTAAGAGAACAACTTGTGCATGAACTTCATAGTGGGGGATTGGGTGGACATTTTGGGCAAGGAAAAACTGTTGCTTTGGTAGAAGAAAAATATTTCTGGCCTCACATGAGAAAACAAATTGCTAAGTTGGTAAAACAGTGTAAAATCTGTCAAGCTTTTAAGGGAACTTCTCAAAATACTAGTTTGTATACTCCTCTGCTTATTCCAAATAAACCTTGGGAGGATATCTGTATGGATTTTGTTTTGGGGTTGCCTGTTACTGCTAGAAAATTTGATTCTATTTTTGTAGTTGCAGATCGCTTTAGCAAAATGATACATTTTATTCTTTGCAAGAAAACTTCTGATGCCTCATATATTGCTGACTTGTTCTTTAAAGAAATTGTTCGTCTTCTTGGTATTCCTCGCACTTTTACTTCTCATAGAGATACTAGATTTTTGAGTCATTTTTGGAGAACACTTTGGGCAAAATTAGGAACTACTCTTCAATTTAGTAGTGCATATCATCCACAAACTGATGGGTAAACAGAAGTTGTCAATCGAAGTTTAGGAAATTTATTGAGATGCCTTGCTGGAGAAAAACCATCCCAATGGGATTTGATTTTGGCCCAAGCTGAATTTGTATACAATAATTCTGTTAATCGCTCCACTGGTAAAACTCCATTTGAAATCATTTATGGTCAACCTATATCTCACATTTTAGATAGAAATTGTTTGCCTTTGCCAAATAAAATTAGTGCTGAAGCTTCTGAAACTTTTGACCATATCAAAACTGTCCAACAGCAAGTCCTTGAAAAACTCCGAATGGCTAATGTTAAGTACAAATCTGATGCTGATAAACATCGAAGGGAAGTTTATTTTAATGAGGGAGATTTGGTTATGGCTTACTTTCGTCGCCAAAGATTTCCTGTTGGCACTTTTGGAAAATTAAGCAGGAAGAAATTTGGGCCTTTTCGTGTTCTAAAAAAATTGGTCTCAAATGCTTATCTCTTGGATCTTCCTATTACTGTTGGCACTTCTCCTATGTTTAATGTTCATGACCTTTCTTTGTATGAAGGAAATTTTGAAGATCATGTGGAATTTGAAACTTTAGCACTTTCCACTTCAGTTTTAAATAATACTGAACAGGTTGAAGATGTTATTGATGTCAAAGTTACTAAAACTAGACATGGCAAGCATATGAGGTTTTTGGCAAAATGGAAGAATCGTCCTTTGACAGACTGTACTTAGATGGATGCCAATGAGTTGAAGAAGCGTCATCCGGATCTTTATAAAAAGATTGTGGAAGCTTTCTCATCAGGAGATAAGTCTCTCCCACCAGGGGGGAATTGATGCATTTATATTTTGTCTTATTTTATTTTGATGTAATGTGAACAATATTAGTTGTGTTTTTTTTTATTTTTTGCTATCCAATGATGGAGAACATCCAATGATTATGGTAGGAGGTGCTTGGGCATAGCAAGGTTTGGGTTTGCTTGCATTTGGGTCCTTCTTATCCTTTGGGCTGTTGGCTGCATTTCGGTTTGGGCCTTGGCTGCTCTCGGGTTGGGCTTTGGCTGCTTGGTTTTGAACTAAAAAGATGGGTTTTACTTGGTGTTAGCTTATTAATTCTTGAGCTGAAGTTTAGCTCATTATTTGGAGCAATAATTGCATTTCCTAGCTCATAAATTCATAAAGGTATGTGGAGTGGAGCTTGTTTCTTCTCCTTCTTGTGTCTCTTTGGTTTCTTCCTTGGGAGTATTTGTTTTGGGCTGTTTGTCTTTTCGGTTTTCTCCCTGGCTGTTTTCCCATGACTCCTCTGCCCCGTTTCCTATGTTGGGTCTTTGGATCCCTCTCTGGCTGCTTTCCCGTGGCTCCCTGGCTGGGTTTCCCGTGGACTTTCTTCCTGTTTTCTGTGCAGATTTTGGGGGGCTGTTGTGGTGTCTCTTAGCCTTCTATTTTTCTCTTTCTCATTGGTTTGAAAAGAGGTGGGTGGCTGTTTGGTTTCCCCATTTTCTCCTATATATTGGGGCTGATTTGAGGCTTGAGGGTTGTTGAAAATTTGTGAGCAAAGTCTCTTAAAAAACCTGAGGGTTTCTCTTCTTGGAAAGGCTTGAGAGCTTGTTCCACTTCTTCCTCCTCTCTATTTCTTCTTGGCTTCTAACCTCTTCTTCTCTACACAAGTTCCACACCACCTGTATCCTTCTTCTAGAGCATTTGGAAGTTGTTTGTTGGCTAATTTTTTGGGAAACATTTGCCGGAGGAGTTTGGAAGGACGTTGGACCCTTTTGCAGTGGTGGACCCTCGGTTTGCAAGCCTAAGCACTATTTTTTATATATCTTCCTACTCTTGTTGCATGTGAGGAAACCGTTTGCCGGTTGTTCTGAGGATAGGATTTTTATGTTATTATTTTGTTTCGTTTGATTTGACTTTTCGTTTTTCTGGATGTTTGTTTGGATGTTTGCAAGTTAAAGTGAATTGAGTTTGGTTTCCTTTTGTCCTTGTGTTCTCCAACTTGGCTTTTTCGTTCTAGTTTGCTTACATCAGTAGGAGTGGGCGAGTTTGCGAGTGGGTTTCGAGTAAAGTGTGCTTGATGGTGGAGTGATGTCTGGGAGCCACTGGCAACTTATTCTATGCCTTGGATTGCTTAGAAGAGATGGCGAATGAGCTGATGTTGCGAAGAAGATGATCGCAGTGGTCGGAGGGGCTCTCTGGGTAGGTACTTTCCTGTTGTTGGACTTGGATGTGTGTGGAGAAAGACATCCACCTCAGATGGGGTCAAGTTACTGTGATGACTGTTTTCCTTCCATGAGGCGTGTGGCGAGTTACTTGGTTGACAAGATCCTCCATTGCCTCTGAGAGGGACGACCTTTCTTTGTAGGCCCGAGCGAGTGGGGCTTGATGTCCATTAGGCAAGTTCCTCTGTGCGGCCCATCAAATGCGAGTCATTTCATTGAAACCCACTGAATACCTATTAAATACATGTGAATGAAAGTACGAGATGCGCCAAGAGGGGGGGTGAATTGGTATTTTAAAAAATGTAACCCTACACAAGAGTTCTAATTTTTTTTTGTATTTTTAAAATATAACTCAACGAATAATGTGCGGAAGCAAATACAACGTTCACAACGATGATATTGATAATTCAATTTTAGATTTTACAACACAAGATTTAAATCATGATTTTTCACCAAGCAATTTAACGTACTAATTAAAAGCATGAAAGGTAAAGTACGGTAAACAGGAAAAAACACACCAGAGATTTTTATAGTGGTTCGGTCACTTGACCTACGTCCACTCCCCGGAGTCCTCTACTCCGGGATTTGTACTAGTAAAAGTTGACTCTCCTTTTGCCCCCACAGCAAGGCGGAGAAGCCTTTACAATACTCACTTTCACCTCCCTCGGTGCGGCGGAATACCAAACGCTATGTCACCCTCCTGGTGACAGCAGCGGACCTTCTCCTTTTTCTTCCTCCTGGAGATGGCAGAGTATCTTGGCGATGTTGATCTTGAAGTGACTCTTCCCTCGAGAACTTTCTTGAAGCTTCCCAAAGCCACAAGAGGAGCAAAGCATGCAGCTAGCTTGGAGCCACCGTGTGATCCCCTCACACTACTTCTCCCTCACGCTCAAGCTCACCTTCACCTTCACCTTCCTCTCTCAAGCCCTGGATCTCTCCAAAAACTTCTCTCTAACGAATCCCCTTCTTTTTTCCAAGCCTCTCACAGCAAGAGGATAGATCAACAACACCCTAAAGAAAATTTTAAGTTGTTTTTATATCAGGCTTCAGAAAACCCTAAAAGTTTCAACTTGTGCGTTTCTGTTCGTACTGTACGATTTATAATCGTACAGTACGATCAGGTTCAATTACAGCTCCGTCCAGTACGAGTGCAGACGAACAGTTATAGAATTTTATACATATCGTACTGTACGATAAGTCTATCGTACAGGATGATACTGTTAATTCGTACTGTTCGTACAGGACGAACTGTGGGACGATCCTTGGGACGAAAGAATTCGTCTCTGTTAGTCGTCCAGCACTCCTTCAGTCGTACAGTACGATTAGGTGTTTTTCAGGATATCGTCCTGTACGATACGAATATCGTCCAGGACGAATAGAATAAAAATTCTTGGTATCGTCTGGTACGATCGCTGGGACGAAGGAAATCGTCTCTGTCGGTCGTCCAACACTCCTCTAGTCGTACAGTACGATTAGTTCATTTTTTGATATCGTCCTGTACGATATGAATATCGTCCAGGATGAACAGAACAAAAAACATTGGTTTCGTCTGGTACGATCTCTGGGACGAATGAAATTGTCTCTGTCAGTCGTACAGTACGATAAAGGATCGTACAGTACGATCGACATTTAAATTAGAAACCAACGTTTATTTCCTGATTAGGGAGATAATTTTGGTAAGTATTAATTAATCGTACAGTACGATCAGTACAGAAAATCAAAATTAAAAACTTATCAAACTTATTCTGGCGGCTAGGGTTTCTCAATTATATCTTATCGTACGGTACGATATGTATCGTACCGTACGATTAGTTTATAAACTTAATCATTCGAAAATTAGCCGTTAGCCTGAGTATTTTTAATTAATCGTACAGTACGATACGAAATCGTACAGTACGATTTTCTTAAAAAAATTTTAAATCATTAAAAACAATTCTCCCCCTGTGTGTGTGCATGGTTGCTCCTTTCACATGCATGCTTCTGTGGCAGACTCAAGAAAATAAAAATAAAGAAATAAAAATTACAGACTTTTCAACATCTTATTCTACCCGGTTTGAGTTTCCAGTAATCTTGAGCAGTGTGCATCTGACCTGAAATGTTAGTGCTCATATACAAGGATTAAGCATTTGTAATCTAAAGGAAGTCTATATGGATTCAGTAAGTATTAGTTGTCACCATCAAAATTAAGTGCTCGGGATCCTGGATTTCAACAGTGAAGGCATATGCGAATACACAACACCTGTGCCATTATAGTTTTTTAGCAAATAGCCACAACTAAGTTTTTAACCAAAATGCACAACTCTTACTGCAATTGCCGATATCAATCTTAACATGATTTTATCAAGCGTTTAACCAAACACTAAAGCCTTGAAGATTTCAGCGAGTATTTACCAAAAACTACTTCAAGGTGGCCTTGAGTAACTTCCCAGATTGCTTATTTTTTATGCATGCTTACCCTACAAGAACTCTCGTTGAACTTGTTTTAAATTGTTTTTCTTGCTGAACTTTTTCTTCTCTAATCCTTCATCTTTTGCAGGTTGAGAATTTCTTACGAGCTATGCAGAAGCAAATTAATTCTGCTGGAAAGCGTGTGTTTTTCTCAAGAAAATCTATAGGTACCGCAGTTAATGAAAAGTTTACATTGGAGGATATGTTATGCTTCCAGAAGGTAGTTCTTTATTGTGTTTTCCCAAACTTGATTGTTGATATACTATTTTGTCTTGTTCTAATCACTTGCTTGCTTCTTGCATCTAGTAATCTAGGATCTAAAGGGCCAAGAAATTATGTTACTTCGATTTTTTATTGAGATTTGAATTATAAACTCAGGGATATCAAAAGGCAGAAGATTTATTATGTCACATAGGCATATCATAATGAGCTATTTCTTTTGGTATTAGTGCATTTTATTCATCATATCTGTGTCAATTTAAAGAAAATGAGAGTTCTATTCTTTAATTGTAGTTTTGGTCTTGTTCTTGATGATTTATCCTAACTTTCCTATGAGCAGGATCCTATTCCAACTTCGTTGCTTAAGATTAACGGTGATCTTGTGAGCCGTTCAGTTAAGATCTTCCAAATGATATTAAAATATATGGGAATTGATTCATCAGACAAATTAACTTTTTTGAGCTTGGATGAGAGAATTGAACTTATTGCAAAGCTTTATAAGCAAACTTTAAAGCGTTCTGAACTTCGTGATGAGTTTTTTGCGCAGATTTCAAAGCAAACTCGCAATAATCCTGACAGGTACTTTTTCAGATAATACAAGGAGATTGCCATGTGCTAATGTTTCGGTTGCTTATTTCATTTTTCATTCATGTTTCTTCTTTCTTTCTTTCTTTCTTTTTATTTTCTTTTTGGTAGGAGCTGCTTAGTAAAAGCATGGGAGCTGATGTATTTATTTTCCTCTTCCATGCCACCGAGTCAGGATATTGGGGCATATTTATCTGAGTATGTTCATAATGTGGTTCAAGGGGCCAAAACAGATCCAGAAGTTCAAATCCTTGCATTGAACACATTAAATTCCTTGAAACGATCTGTGAATGCTGGGCCAAGATTGACAATTCCTGCGCGTGAAGAGATTGAAGCTCTATTGATTGGTAAAAAGCTAACAACGATAGTATTCTTTCTGGATGAAACTTTTGAAGAAATAACATATGACATGACCACCACGGTTGGTGATGCTGTCCAGGTACTTGCTTGTAACATCATATGTGGTAGGTATTGTTGTAGGAATACTGATTACATCAAGAATAAAAAACATTAAGATTTGGAGAGTAAAAATTATTGATATATCCAAACTGCTAATCTCCATCATTTCTCGTGTTTGTTGGACCATTTTATTGGTCTTTGATTGCTCAACCTAAAATAGGTATATTACATTTACGTCCCTGATCGTTGTAGATCTTTTTTTTTTGTTGGAAATGTTTCACTAAGGTGCTTGCTTCTTCAGAAGTTTTGTTGCTTTCTTCTCAATTTTTGTCTTTATGTGGATCCCTAAGAGCCCACTTCTTTAAACCTTTACTATAAATCAAGACACGTTGGTCTAGAGAGTCATGCCCCTCATGACTTGACTTACTCAAGGAGCCTGAATAGTTACTTGCTTGGGATAGGGGTGAGTTGATTTCTTTGATTCATCAGCCTTGAGTAACTTGGCGCCCTAGTGTAGTTGCCCTTAAGTTGACGCCCAAGACCAGTCGGCCATGAGTTGGCACCTGGACTTATTGCTCGGAAGTTGGTGCCTCCACTGGTTGCTTTTTCCTTCACAGTTGGAAATCAAAAGGCCTCCAAAAATCCACTTAAAATAAAATCTTACTAAGATAAATTAAATTCATTTAAATATTTAAGCATTCAATACAAGAATGACATTCCTTGTAAGCAGGGCCAAACTTTACATGACTAAGTAGACTACCATAAGACCCATAGGTTTTAGGCCAACATTAATTGTGTCTGTCCAGTCTCATGGCCAATAATTAATGTAGAAAAGTAGAAAAAACTACTTTAAATTTTATTGTTTGATTATCTATAAAGTATGGAAGCATTTATAGACTTATTCAAAAGCTTTATAATGAAAATAAATCAAAGCTATATAAAAAAAGAGAAAATAAATCCCAAGTGGGGTCAACGATTATAATAGACAGATGAGACAGATAGATTTCAATTTCAAGGCCATAGGAGGACCGATCAATAGTTCGAATCCTTAATCTGTGTACTTAAGGATCCCTATTAAGGCTGATTGACTTTTGGGTCTCATAATCCTTTAACATTTCCCCTCAGTTTGAATAGTATAAATCTACCATTCTAGGTTTGCTTACAATATTTTGAATGTGAGATTGTAGTCCTTTTATGAGAATGTGTACAAGTTGATTTTATGTTGGCATATATAGAGTGCAAGTCAATCCTCTTTTTTTTTGGTTCTCTTATACGAAATATTTATCTACCTCCACATGCCTGGTATAATTATGTTGTATTGGATTATGAATGAATGATGTTGTTGCAAGATTTATTATCATGATATATCTTTATTGACCATTCACATTTGACTTTTAAATCTTCCAAGATGATTTAATCAATAGATATTCATTGCCTTTCTCTTTTTTTTTTCTTTTTTTTTTCTTTTCACACCCACACATTATATATATATATATATATATATATATATATAATATAGATAATAATATTAGGAATATTAACAGTAATATTAGTATTATTAACTACTAATATCAATAATCATAATATTAATAATAATATATTAACATAAAATGAAAAATAACCTACTCACTACCTCTATGAGATCGGACAGAGAGGCACGGCTGAAGCTTGGGTCGTGGCTTGTGGAGATCGGAGGAAGGTAGGGAGCTCTCTCCTCTCTCTCTCTCTCTCTCTCTCTCTTCTGTGGACCGACTGAAAGTGTAGATAAGGTTGGAGGGTAGAAGTGTCGGGTAGGTCTTTCAAAACCGGAAGAGATGGGTTGAGGAAGGCATTTGCGGCTGCTTGGGTTCGGAACAGGTCTAGGGCAGAGGTGACGGGAGTTCTGGCGTCGACTTGCGGTTTGTTGGTGTTCAACTATGGAAGAGGCAAGGCTGGCCGAAGTCTTTGAATGGGATCGGATATGATAGGGTTTGGATGGGATTCACTCACCTGGATGGGTGTTAGCGTTGGCCACATCGTTCGACACAAGCAGGGGATTCAAATGGAAGTTCTAATGGGGAGCGACTTGAGGGAAGTTCGGATATGGGTCGGAGGAGGGGGTCGAAGGTCTTCGGCTTGGTGTTTGGAAGGGACAGAGGGAAGAGCGGCTTGAAGAGACTTGGGAAGAGGCGAGAGTTGCGGGAGTTTGTGGTTTCGAGCGTGGAAGAAGAGCTCGCGTCAGAGAGAGCTGAAGCTTCATCCCATGGTCGTATTTAACGACTCAAGTAGAAGAGTTTCTCTCTGCGAGCAGGAATAGGCTGCTGACATCGCGCCATTTGCAGAGGTATGGGGTGACCGTAGCATGTGGCGGACACGACGTGAGAAGGGATTCGGGATGGATTTGGCACAGGAAATGATTTAGCTGAATTTTTTTTTAAACTTTTTTTGTCTCATTTCCTTTGGCTGTAGCTAAGGGGTCAACAACCGGTCTATCAAATTGATCAAAGATTATGACCTGGATATCCAATATTGTCCGAGAAAAGTTACGGCGGTGGCTAATCATACTTGTCAATGGCGCAAAATGGCGCGCGCCATGGCTTATGGCGCGGTGCGGCGCACGTACGGTGCCAACTGTATGGTGCGGCGCACATGTGCAAGTTGGCATGTGCCATTTGCGCCATGTGTGCACAATGGCGCACGGCGCACACAATTTAATTTTAGAGATTTTTAAACATAAATTTAAATAGTTTTTAATATTTATATAATTTAATTTTTAAAATAATGTAATAATTAATTTTCAAATTATTTGATATGATTAAAATAGTTTAGTTAGGGTTTATTAGACTTTGTTTTAGCATAAAGTTTGGATGAACTTGAAGCTCACTTTAATGGTTTGTACTTTGGACCACAAACATATTCAACCAAGCCTTACCCAACGTGATTGATACTCTAAAATAAGATCCATATAATATTTTTTATAATTATTTTTTATTTTGCGCCATGTTTAAAATGGCACGCGCCGCGCCATGCGGTATGCGCCATGGCTCCACGGGGAACTTTGCGTCATGCTACGCCATTCGCCGTTGGCAAGTCTGATACAGTAAATAGAAAATCCATTGGGTAGGCTAATTGGATGTTGATTTAGGAAAATGAATTGATCAGAGATTTGGTAACATTACAATTGGAAGTAAGTACTCAGAAAGATTAAATTCTATGTAACTTATATCAAATGACAATGCATCTTACTTTAGAAGAAAGAGTTTGAGAGGTGCAAAAATCAGCTGGGGAATATCAGAAGGTTGTGGATCATATTCAATTAGGAAAAAGAGGATCTCAGCTTAGATGATCAGACATCGATTTGAAGCAAAGGGTGCCTTTGGGTCCCAGGGAACTCCCAGTTGATTTAGGAGATCTTAGTTGAAGCTGACTCTTCTGGCTATTCAATTCACCCCGGTACCAAAATGTATAAAGACTTGAAATCACTATTCTAGTGGCTTGGAATGAAGAGAGATGTGGCTGGATTTGTGGCTAAATGTAAAGCATGCCAAGTAGTAAGATGAAACATCAGAAGCCTGGTAGGATGTTACGGTCCTTGCCTATACTTGAGTGGAAAAGGGAGTACATAGCTATAGATTTTGTTACAGGTTTTCCCAGATCTAGGCAAGGGCATATTGCATTTGGGTGGTGATTGACAAGTTAACAAAATCGACACACTTGCGTACTCATCAGTCTGATTCAGTGGAGAAGTCGGCAAATTGTTTGTGAAAGAAATTATCAGATTACATGGGGTTCCTAGAGTTATCAAATCAGGCAAAGATGATCGATTTACATCTTGGTTATGGAAACATATTCACGAAAGTTTGGGTACTAAATTGAATTTCAGTACAACATTTCATCCACAGACATATGATCAATTGGAAAGAGTTATTCAAGTGTTGGAGGACTTGCTGAGATTATTTGTTTTGAATTTTGGTAGTAGTTGGGAAGATCACATCCCTTTAATAGAATTTGCTCCGGGACATTTTGATGTGCCTTCAATTGTTGCAATCATTAGTTCGGGGCAGTGGCCACAAACTTCGAGGTACAAGGCATCAGTAAGGACACAATCATCCAAGATTGAAATGATTGATTCTTTATGTAAGCCAACAATAGAAAATGAGGAGGATGGCATAATCAGAGAGTTGTTTATTGGTTTCCACACGAGTTCTAGAGAGAAAAAGCCAGGTCAAATCATTTTTTTCAAAGATGGAGTGAGTCTCAGTTCAACCGGGTTCTGAACATTGAGTTGGAAAATATTTTTAAGGCTTGCAAGCTTCTTGATGAACAATGGTCATGTATCCAACATACTATCTACGGGCGAATACAGAAATGCTATGACAAGCATGAGCTTCTATGGGTTGCCGTAGTACATTCGCCAAATATCCAAAAATATTCCCTCACCTGCACTGTAATATGTATACACATAGGTACATAGAAGGGAATGTGTAATCATGCACCCGCATGGGTCCCGACGAATGTGTTATTGGTACGCACGTGACGTCTAGGGATGCTGCGTGGGTCAATAAGTGAATTCAAGTTCGAGCCCGATCCTTTTATGTGGATAGATAGGAGTCGACACGACTCGGACTATCAAACAAATATAGGATCATGATGTCGATCGAGAAATTTGTTTTACTACGCTCATATTAGACCTTCAAGGCCTATGAACAGAGAAATTCATTAAATAAAATCATATAGCCGACGAACTTGATCCTTTATCGGCAAGTTGATAGGATTAACGATGTTTAGTCAATGAAAATGCCCGTACACCCCGATAATGGCCGTGTTGAATGTAGATCTCAACCGGAGGGGTTAATTTCAAAATTTTCAAATACCACACAAACACCCATACAATTCCAAAATCCAAAAAATTCCAAAATTCAAATATTTAAAATTGAAATAATCCATCAAATCACTTAAAGCAAAATCCATCCACCCTTCGCAACAGTTTGCCGAGGTGGCCAAAATTTAAAATCACTTCAGCTCACAAAGAGCTAATATCTAGTCGAGAATATCACTATGATTAATTCTCAAACAATCTCATACCAGTAAAGACGTGGCACGTGTCATCTAACCGCAGTTTTGCAGCCAAATGGCACCGCAGCATAAACGGTTATGACCGGGGCCCTCTGAACCAGGCGGCTTGCCTCCAAATGGCACCGCTAAATTATGGTTATGGCTAGAGCCCATATGCTCACCAATGATACTAATTCCTTGAGACATGAATCAATAGGATATAATCGATAGGGCACCAAGCCCTCTGTTAGATAAGGTGGATTCAAATTTGTCCCCTTTGGCAAATACCCACCCAGATCTACAAGGTAAGCTTGGACGAAGCAACCCATGGCTGCCGACAAGAATTCTTCTGTCATGTTGGGTCAACAACCTCCTCTGACTAAGTAGACAAGGGACCACGACGGCCCGGGACGACGGAACCATAAGATCTTGATCGGGTCCACCATTCATTCTCCCACCATCTACTTTAAGTGCAAGATGATACATTTCCTCTTTTAAATATCAAATTTGTGTTACATATGTAAAATTCCTTTGTCTCCCTCAGGAGGCATTAGCCGTTCTGCTTATGTGCCTTTGAGGATTTAGCTTTTAATCAGCCCATCCTGTGCTGAACCTTTTTTTCACTTGTTTTATTTTTACTTTTCATCTTGTATGCATACGTTATTCACGGTTCATTTTTGTTTTTGAGCTTTATAGTTTGATTTGTGTATGTAATCAGTTTTGTGAGGTAAAATAGTATGCCTAGTTATTTGGGAAGATTTTACATTTTCACATTTATAAGAAGTAAACAAAATTATAGAAAGATGGAATTCCCTCAACTGAGGTGATATTTCTATTTTTTTTTTTTTTGGTTTGCACTTTGAAGTAAAAGATTCTCTTTCACATTTTGTTTTGCATGCAGCAAAAACAGATGTCCAGCTTTTGGTTTCCTTCACCAACACTTTTCAACTTCTATCCTACCATAGTTTCTCTAGATTTTACTATTGTTTACTGTAGTATTTAGACATACCTTGCATTTATAGAGATTTTGTTTGCTTCATCATTTGTTGATACCAAGCAGTTGAATTAAAATGGGTCATATAATAAATGAGAGGATCTTGATGCCTTTGTGCCATTTTTTTACTTATTCCTAAGTTGTTATAACTTCAGTTCGTAGCCTTTAAAGAGAAGACAAGGTGAATATAATGTGATTAAAAAAAGAAAAAAAAAGGTGAATATAATGTGATCACAACAAGATCTGGTGCTGTGTGACACCCCAACGTAAGGATTTAAACTCTGCAAAACTGACAGTGATTTGATAAATTCCATGACTTCGCCATCAAGGCTACCTTCCACCTTAAATTGTTTTATTTTTTCTTTGCTGCTTCTGTACCTCACACTCCCTAAAACCCCAAAACTCCCAATGGGGCTCTCTCTCTCTCTCTCTGGTTATTCAATGGACTATTTGGAAGACATTAGCAGGTTTTCTTTATGATGAGAAATTTAATAATTGTTTCATGTTTGAATTATATGTTTCTCATGAACAATTATCTTCATCAGGAGCTGGCAAGCATAATCAAACTTTCGACCTATTCATCTTTTAGTTTGTTTGAATGCCGAAAAGTTGTACAATGCTCAAAATTTGTTGACAGTGGTAATGGTAATATTTCAAATCTATCTTAATTTTCTACTTCCACCCCTCCAATTCCATCTTCATGTTTTAAAATAAACCTTTAAGAAGGCAGTTCTCTTAGTACGGTGTGCAATTTTATGCAGAGGAATACATTGGGTTAGATGATAACAAATATATCGGGGATTTGTTGACTGAATTTAAAGCACTCAAAGACCGCAGCAAAGGAGAAATTTTGCATTGTAAACTTACATTTAAGAAAAGATTATTTCGCGAGTCAGATGAAGCTGTTACCGATCTTATGTTTGTGCAACTGTCCTATGTTCAAGTATGTTAACTTTGGATCTCTACAATGCACGTCATATACCCTTAAGCATTTTGGATCTGTTGGTGTAATTCTTCTGATAATTTACTGTTTATATCTGTCTCTTTGTTTGACAGCTGCAACATGACTATGTTTTGGGAAATTATCCAGTTGGTAGGGATGATGCAGCTCAATTATCTGCTCTTCAAATATTTTGTGAAATTGGATTTGTTCATAATCCTGAAACATGCATGTGAGTACCAAGTAAAATTTGTAATTTAGTAGTTGTTATCAAGCCTCTCCACTTTTCCATCTATGCTTTGTTAATGCAGGACATCTTTTAAAACAATGGCTATCTTTACAGTGAGTGGATTTCGCTGCTTGAAAGATTTTTACCACGACAAATTGCAATTACGAGGGCAAAGAGAGAGTGGGAGCTTGATATTCTCTCTCGCTATAATTTGTTGGTAACTACAGTGTCAAGTGATAATGCTATTGTGGAAGTAATATAAAGTTAATATAGCTCATTTAACAAATAATTTTCTTAGATTTTTCTTCTCATCAACATGATTTAGTTATTGTATTCCTAAGATGCTCATTTCTTCTTCCACTTCCCGACAAATATTTGTTCTAAATATAATTTTTTTTTGGGGCATACTAGAGACCCTTGAAAATTCTAAATTTTATCAACCAAACTGAATGATGATTTATTTTCCTTATCATGGGACATTTGTGTGCAGGCTATTTTGAAATGCGAATTATCATTGATCTTTTCATGGTCCATTATCTGTTTAGCATCTGACAGTAGATGTAAACCTTCACTTTTTTTTTTTGGTATTTCTAGTCATGATAGCCACGGATGCATGTTGATATAGAAATTATGATTTAATTTAATGTTGGGCTTGTAGGAAATTGAGTACCCTGTAATGCAAGTTCATTTTGTATTGTTCATTAATTCCTTAATTTTTACTGCTTTAATTTCTTTTATTTTCAAAAAGCCTTATTAAGCATAATTTGAATACTTGCGATGGCAACCACTATGCAACTCGTGCATCTTCCCCATGGCTGTATGCTATGGGCAATACTTGTAGAGCAGCTTCTCCATTTCTGTGAGAGTAACATTCCTTTGTTTCGTATTAAACAACTCAATACAACTTTATATTAGCAACGAAGCCCATAAGATAAAAATTCAATGTTTTAATTTTTTTTCTTCTTACATGTTTTCTAATCGACGCAGGAGCAATTGTCTAAGGATGACGCAAGGCAGCAGTTCCTTAGGATCCTTCGTACTCTACCATATGGAAACTCAGTTTTTTTCAGCTTGCGTAAGATAGATGATCCAATCGGTCTTCTACCTGGTCTAATTAATTTAGGCATAAATAAGCGTGGGGTTAGTACTTTGCACATAGTCATATGACATGATGAAAAACTACCGTGCTCAGGATAAATTCATTTTTATTGCTTTGTAGGTCCATTTTTTTCGTCCAGTTCCGAAGGAATACTTGCACTCATCAGAACTTAGGGATATTATGCAATTTGGCAGCAGCAACACTGCTGTTTTCTTTAAGATGAGGGTTGCAGGCGTACTTCATATTTTCCAATTTGAAACAAAGCAGGTCAAACGCACGCACGTGTGTGTACAAACACATGATTTGGTCAATTTTTGAGGAAAAGTCTTTATGAACTGTGCTATCTTTGATAAAACTTTGCAGGGAGAGGAAATTTGTGTTGCCCTTCAAACGCATATAAATGATGTAATGTTGCGTAGATACTCAAAAGCACGTAGTGTTGCTGTAGGTTCTCCTCAAGAGGATTTAACTTGTCATGTCAACTCATCTGGTCTTCATAATTACGCAAAACGTGTACTGGAGTTAAAAAAAGCTGTTGAAGAATCTCATAAGAATGCAGATAAGGTGAGCAATTTTACTTGTGCAGAATTCTAGTGGCATAAGAAATTTAATTGTTTCAGTATACAACAATAACCTCTATGTAGCTGACGATAAAAAATAAGTTCCATCTTCAGTAATAAATACTAATAATTATGTTAATTCAGGTGTTAATAAACTATCTTGCGCAATATTAATGATTATGCCCGTCTTTGATGAATAAATGTAGGTATTTATGTTGTCGTTACTTTGTCTCAGTTGCCTGATTTTATACTCGATGTTCATTACCTATGTGAACAGTTTATACTGTTATGACAAATTTTTTATTTTAAATATTGGAGCTACAAACTTTATTATTTTTATTCTTTTAGTATGTGCATTGTGATTGTCTCAAGTAGTATTGGCTTTTTATTTGTGTTCATGTTTTTTGTCATTGGACCTATTACGCCTTGAGTCTATAAGGTGCTACACCCTGGCAACATGAAACATAACGAAGGGATTAAACTTATTTTGTACCATCACAAGTAATTGTTAGCAAAATATGCGTGGGTAAGCAAAAGAAAGTAGATAACATTTTATTTCATCAATAGTCAATAGAGTCTATAACAAGAGTTCAATAGGGACATAGCAACAACTATTGAAAAGTTAATGTGAAAAATAACTACATAAACAAATATTACCCAAACGCAACACAAAAAAAAGTACAACTACATCATAAACTCAAAAATACCTAATACAATAACTTCAGTGGGGAAACCTATTTCTGTTGGGATGGTCCACTAAGAAAGCTAGTAGAATCTATTATGAGAATTCTGATTTTTAAAGCATAAAGGCAATGTATCAGGGCATATAATATAGATAATAACGGAGGCATAATTTATGATGTAATAGCTTTATAGTGTATGTCATCAATCATGAGATTAGAGTAACATTTCATGATATCAATGAAAGTGCCATGTGTTTTATGATAATCTACATAATCATTATGTTTATGGTAATTTATGTGAAAATAGTAAACAATGTAAGTTTATGCTAACATATCAATTTGCCATCACATTAGGTATACTCCATACATATCTAAAGTTGACTCATCAGTTATTTATCATTATTTTTGTACATGTATATATATTTTTAGTTGGTTTTACTACAACACCCTGAATCAGGATGGCATTCACAAATTTTTTTTTTGAAAATTCAATGATTTCTCTGTGGACCCGTTGGCCTGGTTTCTCTGTGGACCCGTTGGCCTGGTTATGAAATATCAAAAAGGTTTTACCGACCTACACACCATTACAAATATATATATATTCAGTACATCATATGCAAGTATTTCACATGTGTTTTGCAATCAAAATGACCTATGTTATATTCATAATAATATATGATTTATAGGAATAAAATTTGTACTTTCAATAAAGGAAACATGTATGAAAATGGATTTTGCTACTATATGAATCATTTCAATATTATTGAATTGATGTAGCAATAAATCAAACCAAAGCTATCTATATTATTTGATATTTTATTATAATCAACAAATGAAATCTATGAAAGTATGCACGTTGAAATTTGAATAAAAACTGTAAGATTGACAACCTACAAAATATCTAAATATCTTATTACGAACATTAAGGATAACACCCCCAAACAAAGAAGGATATAAAATCAGAAAGCTTTTTTGGAACCTACAATCAACACTCCTTCAATTCTGGAAACCTCTCCACATGCTGTCCTACATAGTTTTAGCTTTCCAATAAGTCAGAAATGCCACCAGCTGTTCCTATAGCCAACCAACATGCTGCCAGCTATCTCCCTCTTGTGCAGTTGTAGGTCAACCTCTTCTCCTTGTTGCAACTGTCAACCGAACTCTTTTCTCTGTTGCATTTGTCTACCTCCTTTCTTTCCTGTTGACCACCATGTGGGTTATATTTCTCCTATAAATATTGTGCCTATTCTATCTGTTGGAAAAAGAAAATGTAGTGTTCTTTTCTTATATTTTTCAACATGACATCAAAGCATTCCTTCTCTGACTTCCGTCTTTCACTGCCTGTCAGATTTTTAATTCTTCCTCATAAATTGTTTGAATTGTGATGATGGTCAAATGCAAAATCATCTTAGAAAGAAGCTCCTCCTATAATGTCATCACTTTTCATGAATCAAGATCCCATGACAATTCTGATATCCAAGAATCCTTCTCCAAAATTTCAACTATAAAGGTCAAATCAAAATCCTTAGCATTAGAGATCAGCATTGGTGTGGTTGCTCAAACAGGTATGGTCTTGAATGCCTTTGGAGCCTAAAACAGAAAATTGTAATCTTAGTGATGCCGGACTAATATGTTTTAAATGAAAGTTGGATTTTGCACGAGTTATTTAGAGAGCAATTAGTTGATAAAAATATTCGCTAGCAATTGAACGATAAAATAAAACAAAGGAGCGGCGCTTGCGTTTAGGCTAAACCACATATAACAAGGCTTGAACAAACAAATAGATTAGAGAATCAAAGTAAAGTTAATGTAGTAGGTGCTCATACATAATCCCTCCATTAACATTAAGACAAGAAAACATAAAGGTACACTCAAATGATCCTACGTTTACTAAGCTTTTAGCAGGGGAAACGGTTCAGATCTTGTACGATTCCGTCATCACCTACAAGGTTAGGAGAATAACGATGTAATTGACAAGGTAAGAAAGTTTACTCTAACCGGAGAGGAATCGTTGTCGGATAGTCTTCGCTTGTTGACCAATGGTATTGGTGAGAAATCGTAGGAGGCGAGTAAAATAGTCTCGGAGTGTGGGAGTATCCGGAGGGGGAGCCGCTGTGAATCGGCCGCGGATGGTCCACCGTCCTTTCTTCCTTTGACCGTCGATCGTATCCACCAAAGTGATGTGGATCCGGTCGAGGTATTCTTCAACTGTACTCTCGTAGTCAAACCCGACGTCGAAGAACGGGGAACGGAGGATGTCGACATTGTCGTCTTCGTCAAGTCTTAGTCCGTAATCCCTTGTGGGAACTTCCATTCATGTTGGAGAAGGGTAGATGAGTAGAAGAGGATGAACCCTTGCTGTCCTTGACGTTAATTCCTTGGAAAATTAGGGTTCCTACTTAGGAACCTAAGTAAAAGAGGGGAGAAGGTGGCCGGCCAAGTGGAGAGGGGTTGGGGAAAAACTAGGGTTTGGTTATGGAGGGATGAGGGATTCCAAAATCTGGAATTATTTTCAGATTTTGAAATTGGGAGGGAACTAAAGAAGGAAATTAGGATTTAATGGAAAGAGGGGATGGGAAAAGAGAGAGAGGGGCCGGTGGTCATAATGGGAGGGGAGGGCATTGGGGATGCATTTAATGCTTAATTGATTTGGAATTAAGGAATAGGAAAGTTTTAATTAGGTCCAATTAAATTTAAAATTCAAAAGGAGTTAAATTAAGAAACTTTCCTAAAATAGATTTGAGTCAATTAGGAAAGTATTTAATTCAAATCCAATTGGAATTTGAATTTGGAATTCTTTCCCAAACAACTCTAATTTAAATTAGGCAACTAAATTAAGGGAAGGGAGGAGGGAAGTGGCCGGCGGGTAGGGGGGTTGGAGAAGGGGCGGCCATGAGGTGGTGGAAGGGATTTGGGAGGCGGTTTGGAGGGGGAAGGGGAGGTGGGGAAGCCGTCGGGTATGGGAGGAAGAGAGGGGAGAGGGGAAGGTGGGAAAGAGGAAGAAGAAGGCCACGAACCCGGACTTTTCCTAGGTTGGTGGGTGATCCGCTATCCCTCGCCTAGGGATTTCACTCCAACGATCTCAAGCTCACAAAAGAACTTAATATGCAGAAATTTTAATATTCATCATTCATTCCTCAAAACAATACACGAGTGCCTTTAAATAGCCCAAATACAAGATACAAACGAAAAGACAAATATGTCCTCTTGGGCTTACAAACATATCCCTCTAAAGTAAGGGCACAATGGTAAAGGAAAATAAAAGACAACAATAATCATAATAGAACTAAAAATATAAAGACTCGATCGTGGCCGTAGATCGACGACCACGTCTCCGATACACTTTCCAAGTGTGAATGTCCTCATCACTTAGATCATGGTCTCTTGAACCTCTAATTATATGATATGAAATGTCTTCTTATTTCAAACCTTTTCTTTATGTTTAAAGAACTATACAGTTAGAATTGCTGATGGGTCAACATATTAAGTAACATGTATTGGGACTATCAGTATCATTAGCTTTCTAGTTCCTTAACCCATTCTTTTTTGGTTTCTAAATTTTTTTGCAACTTATTATTAATAAAAAAATTTATCGAAGATATAAATTATACAACTAAATTTCTTCTAATTATTAATCCTAGCACATGGTATTCAGAATGATAATTTCAAATACCTAGGAAAATGCTAGTGTTTACTCCCTAAATGAAGGGAATCCTAAAAGGCAAGAGAAAATTGCATATATATATATATATATATATATATATATATATATATATATATATATATATATATATATATATATATATACTCCTCTAATGAAAGTACAAATAATGTTATGGCACTATCATTTTGGTCATCCAAATTTCACGTATCTAAAAAAATTTCTCCTTTTTTGTTAGCACAAATTATGAAGCTTTGCACTATGAAACTTGCTAATTTTCTAAACACACTTGAACTAATTACCCTAGTCAACCTTAGTAAAGCTTCCCAACCTCTTGTAATCATCCATAATGACAGTTTGATCAATATCATAGGTGCTATGTGATTTATAACTTTCATCGATGACCATACTAGAACAACTTGAATCTTTCTCATGAAAGAAAAATCTAAAATCAATTTTATTAAAAAAAAAATCCATCAAACAAAGTAACAAACCCAATTAAAAAATCAAATTTAAGTTTTTAGAACTGATAATGAGAAATAATATTTTTCCCATCCTTGTTATCTCTTCCAACAAGGCATTGCTCACCAAAATTCTCATATCCTCACTCAACAAAATAGAATAGCAGAAATGAAAAGTAGACACTTTTGAGAGGCTGCTTGAATGTTCCAAAATATTATTGGGAGAGGCTATCCTTATTGTTGCATGTCTCATTAATAAGATGCAATAAAAAATTTTAAAATTTAAAATTTAAAATTTTTTTCCCGTGCCTCATCTTAAGCCTATCATAGAGCTAGACTTTTCTCCACCATTGTTCTCAAGGTGTTCGAATGCATTGCTCTTCTTTTGGCATAGGCATATGATATCTTAAAATTAATGGAATCATGTTTGTCAAAATCTTTCTCCAAAATAAAAGTAATGACTGGACCATATTATGTGGTACTGAAAAGAATACTCAATGATTGCAGCATAGAGATGAGATGCCAACCAAGCTCCAAACCCTAATCTCGACTGCATTGATTGTGCATGCGTGAGTTGTGCGGTGTGTGAGAGGTATTAGATTGATCTAATTATTATCAAATATAATATGTAGTAATATTATAATATGACATAATATCAAAAAAAGAATTACCTTACGTAATTGAGGCGCGCCTTAATTGCCTCAAGCAAAATGCTTCAAGGCGTATGCCTAATTAGAAAAAGGAAAAAACCTCAATTGTAACAATAAGGTTTAAGTTTTGAGGTATTTTTTTTGTGTGCCTTAGTTTGAGGCAAGCCTCGAATGCTCTTTTAAATAATGGATAATATCAAATCCCACTTTAGTCACCTAATACTAAACCCATTTGAATCTCCCTCTGTGTCCTTGAAATATTCAAAAGTTTCGTAGATCATACATTGAGCAAAGTACAAATAAATATTTTATTTTATATGACAAAAAATATTCAAATGGCCCGGCAGAACAAAGAATTTCTGAACCAAACTCAAAGTTTGAACCTAGTCCTGAACCTCTTTACACGAACAACATAATACTTATTCTATTACAGGCTGGCGGATAGCTATGGGTTGTTAAAAAAAGATGAGTCTTGATGAATTCTTGCAACCTTATTGGAAGGGAAAAGAAGCTAGCAATTTAAAAGGTGTTTAGCCAATATTTAAGAAGTTCCGATCAGATAACACTTCTTAATCCAAGAAAGCACTTAATCTTGTTGTGCTTTTTCCAAATCGTTTACTTATTTATTTTCTCTCTTGTTGAAGCAATAAACTAAACCAGTCCTTTCTTCTTGTCAACTGCATGTTGTTTCAAAAAAAAAAAAAAAAAGAGTAATGTCTGCAAATCTGTTTGTTCAGCTACCATGGAATACAAGAGGTGCTCATTCGGGGTGGTTACGGGTGAAGTCATTAACGCCAATTGAAGTGGTGTAGCAGTCAAGAAAATGCCAACGACTAGCTATCACATGGCGAATTGTAATTGATATAGCTCTTCACATTACCAAAAGCCTGAAAGAAAGAGACCTTAGCTAAGCATTTGAAAGAAGTGTAACTCTACTCCAGCCTTTGTTTACTGTTCCTTTCATTAGATGAGTGAGTAGTCTTTCCCCGGCCACAGATTTCTCTATTGTCCTGCAATATCATCCAAGAGTTGAGTTTGTTGAAGCTATCACCATATTTCTCCAGGTGGACATGTATATTTTTGCCACTCTTGCTAGACAAAGACTAACTTTTAGTGTTGGTGAAGGGCTCGCTGACTGGGAAGAGAGACTCTATGTTGATATTGGCGTCACAGGGAATTGGACCTTATTGACTTTGATACCATCTTGAAAATTAAAACGAGAGGAGTGGAGCCTAAAAAAATGAGGGATTTTATCACTGAATTTATTTCTCATGTTATGTATGAAAAAAATATAAGCTATACATGAATAAGCAGAGAAAAGAAAACTATGTAGGAAAAAAATAAACGGAGAAACCGAACTTTAATTATGGAATTCAATATTAACTATCCATAAGAAATCGAATGTTATTGATAATGGATTGTTGAATTATTGTAGGTGGAAAGTTGTTTTCCACAGATTGTTGTAGATGGAAAGCCATCATCTTAAGTTGCTGGATTGATGTAGCTGGAAAGATTTTTGCCATGGATTTAGAATGATTTCGATAATAATATTGATGTATTCTAGGTCTTTTACTGTACTTGAAAGGTTTCTTTTGTACTCTCTAAGCAAATATGCCATGATATGAATTTTGGGATCATCCTTGAAAAGCATCACAACTAAAAAAAATACCCAAAGGAGACCTAATTGATTTATAATCTTCTATAAACGAAAAATACTGGTATTCGAAGTCCAAACTGATTAAAGTTGGTTATTATCAATTTAAAGCTATTTTTTTTTTATGCTCCAATATGATGCATGGTTTTAATAAATTGACAGGCAGTATAGTATGAACACTCGGAAACTAATAAAATTAGTTATATCATTGCAAGTAGTTTGTTTGTTTCCCCAGCTTAGTTTACATTGTTTGGTGATGTGATCATTGAAGTTTTAGGCTTTTTAACAACTCAGCCTTTTTTTCTGGGCATTCTTGGTAACAAATTTATCATGAGGGGCCTTTATGCTTCGGGAGACTACATTCATTGATTCTTCTCACTTGCACTGTACTTTGCTGAAATACTGGGATCCATTCTAAAGTGGTTTGATCCTTTTCAGCCAAAATCAACATAGCTTTAGTGGTGGAGCATTTTTTCTCTTGCTTCTGCAAATAAATTCTTTCACTCTTGTTCACGGGAATATCAACTGCTTTTTAATTCATGCGTTCCTTCAACTATACTTTTGCCTGAGTAAAATCATCTGTAACTGTTGCTAAGAAATGACCATCCTATAATAAATTTGTAGTTGATGGAAGAGTTGCATGCTAAGAAGAATTGTGAAGCACGGATGCAGGAGGAACTGGAGAGGCTTAAATCTTCTTTGCAATCTGAGAAGGAAAACTTGCAAGAAATCATTAATGAGCGTGATAAACTTAAAACTCTGTATAATGAAAAGGTGTTTGCTTTGCAGGTATTCTTCCACCTTTATGTGCTAATACTGGTTAAAAATTTTCAATTTTAATGCGCTGCAACATATCCGTTTGTTTTGTTCTATATTTCATTATTTACTTAACTATAAGTATATTTACAGGCTGCATTAACTGATAAACAAACTATTGAAGCCAAACTTCCTAAGTTGGACTCACCCGGACATCTATCCTTGGAAAATCATGCTAGAACGGAAAGCATGCTTGGATTTGGAATTGGAGATGGTGGAGAAAATGTTTCTATAAGAAATGGTGTAAACAATTCTCAGGTGTGTTGATAAGGGTTTATTTGTTTTAACTTTAATTATTTTTTTAATTAGTTTTTTTTATTATTTACTTTTTTTAAATTTTTATGGTTTTATTGGCTGACTTTTAAATAGGGGTAGGATGGTAATTTATTGCTTCGTTAAATCCTTGGCTTTCTATAAATACTATTGTTCATTGGAGAGGAGTTTTTTTGGAGTTTTGATTTCAGATTTGAAAATCTGAGGAGGGAAAGATCCTATTCCTTGGGGTGAATTTCCCCTAAAGCTTTAGAGAAGAAGGGTGAGGGTTTGTAGTGGAGTATTGGACTTCACCAACATCATTCTCCCACCACTATCTTGGCTCTCCTTTACCGGCATTTGCATCTTCCCAACCAACAGCAGCCACCAAACCATCTTGGAACCACCATACAGCCTGTTGGATCGGAATTTCCTTTAGGCAAAGCATCAAGAATGCTGCTGGCGAGCCATTCCCAGCCTTTCTTGGTCTTTTAGCTGGTTGGGATAATATCCTTTTATCGACGATTCATAAAAAAATTCTGTTCAATAGCTGCCCCATTAACAGAAATTCTTTAAGGGAGATAAATTTAATTGGACACTGGCCGCTCAAGCTAGCTTTGAAGAACTTAAGCAAAGAGTCACCCATGCCTCTGTGCTTGCCCTTCCAATTATCTACTCTGCCTAAAGTTGACTGTGATGCCTTGAATATAGGTATTGGAGCTATTTTAAGTCAGAATGACCATCCAGTGAGAAATTGAATGATGTTAGGCGTAAGTACTCCACCTATGATAAATAATTCTACGCCATATTGCGCGCTCTTGAGCATTGGAATCATTACCTTCTAACCAATAAATTTGTCCTCTATTCAAATCACAAAGCATTAAAATATCTTTATAACGAAAATGAATTAAAGGGAAGACATGCTAAGTGGGCAAAATTTTTATCTTCGTTCCATTATATCTTCAAACATAAATCCGGTGTTCAAAACAAGGTGGCTGATGCACTGAATCAGTGATATACCCTTCTTAGTCTCCTACAAGCCAAAATCATAGGGTTTGAAGCTATCACTGACCTTTAGCTTGAAGATTCAGATTTTGAGAATAAATGGAAACTATGTCAAAATGGGTCTTATAAGTTCTATCATATACAAAATGGTTATCTTTTTGTCCTAATGAATTGTGTATCCCTCGTTTTTCGTTAAGAGAAGCCATTTTATTAGAATGTCATGAAGGAGTCGGAGGATATTTTGGTCGAACAAAACCACGACCTTACAACAACAACAACAACAACATCAAGCCTTTATCCCACTACGTGGGGTCGGCTACATGAATCTTTTTCTCCATTGTGTCCTATTAAAAGTCAAATTCTCGTTTAAATCTAATAAAGAAAGATCATTTCTAATATTTTCTAACCAAGTCTTTTTAGGTCTACCTCTACCTTTCTTAACATAAGTCAAATCTAAGACCTCTACTTTCCTAACCGGGTCATCGGGAGGCCGCCGTTTTACGTGACCAAACCATCTAAGGCGACTCTCTCTAATCTTATCTTCCACTGGAGCTACTCCAACCTTTTCACGAATATGCTCATTTCGTATCCTATCTCTAAGGGTAAAGCCACTCATCCACCTGAGCATCCTCATCTCTGCAACACTTAACTTAGAATTATGCTTCTCTTTTAATGGCCAACATTTAGCACCATAAAGCATTGCAGGTCTCACCACCATCTTATAGAATTTTCCCTTAAGTTTGAGGGGTACTTTTCTATCACACAATAAGCCCGATGCATTCCTCCACTTCAACCATCCAACTTGGATTCTGCTGATAATATCCCCATCTATATCACCATCACTCTGAACAATAGATCCAAGATATCTAAAACGTGTACTCTTATTAATGACTTGATCGGCCAAAGTCACAGTGCCCTCACTAGGTCTATTATTACTAAAATTACACTCCATATATTCCGTTTTAGATCTACTCAAGCGAAAACCTTTAGACTCTAAGGTTGACCTCCACAATTCTAGTTTACCTTCAACTCCCTCTCTAGTCTTATCAACAAGAAGAATATCATCAGCAAAAAGCATACACCAAGGTACATCCTCTTGCAAATGTCTAGTGAGAACATCGATGACTAAAGCAAAAAGATATGGGCTTAAGGCTGATCCTTGGTGTAATCCAACCGAAATAGGAAAATACTTGGTCAAACCACCTTGTGTTTGAACACAAGTAATAGCTCCTGCATACATATCTTTAATGATTTGAATATAAGCGTTATTAACTTCTTTCTTTTCAAGAACTCTCCATAGCACTTCTCTTGGAACTTTATCATATGCTTTTTCTAAATCAATAAATATCATATGTAAATCCTCCTTATTCTCTCTATATTTCTCCATCAAATCTCTTAATAAATGTATGGCTTCCATAGTAGACCTACCCGGCATAAATCCAAATTGATTTTGAGAAACATTAGTATCACGCCGCAACCTATGCTCCATAACTCGTTCCCATAGTTTTAAAGTATGACACATTAACTTAATTCCTCTATAATTCGCACAATCTTGTGCATCACCTTTATTCTTAAAAATAGGGATTAACACACTCATTCTCCACTCATCTGGCATCTTTTTAGTCTTCAAAACAGTATTAAAAAGTTTAGTAAGCCAAGAAATTCCTTCATCTCCTAAGCATTTCCACACCTCTATTGGAACATCATCAGGTCCAACAGCTTTTCCACCCTTCATTTTCTTTAAAGCCTCTCTAACTTCGATTTTACTAATACGCCGATAAAAACAGAAATCTTTATTTTCATTTAAGGTGCTAAGGTCACTACAGTCAATTTTATTTTCACATTCTTCATTAAAAAGTTTAACAAAATATCTCATCCACCTTTGTTGAATATCATCTTCTAAAAAAAGTACTTTTTGATCTTCATCCTTAATACACTTCACTTGAACTAAATCCTTACTACTCCTATCTCTTTGTTTGGCTAGCTTATACATATATCTTTCTCCCTCCTTAGTATCTAATCTATTATATAAATCACTAAAAGCTAAACTCTTTGCATCACATATTGCTTTCTTAGATTCCTTACGTGCCTCTTTATATAATTTCCAATTATCAGAATTTTTACAATTAAACCAATTTTTATAACAAATCTTCTTATTTTTAATCTTTTCTTGCACATTTGGATTCCACCACCAACTATTTTTACTATTAGGAGCTTTTCCCTTTGAAACTCCAAGCACATCTTTTGCAATATTCTTAATATTACTAGCCACTTTTTCCCACGTAACATTAGCATCCTCATGCATAGACAAAATCTTAAGATCTAAAATCTTACTCTCAAAAATATTTTTGTTAATATTCTTTAAATGCCCCCATCTAATCCTAGGAAAACGTTTTACTTTATTTTTTAATTTCTTCCCCATTATCTTCAAGTCCTAAACTAATAAACGATGTTGGGTACATAAGTTTTCACTCGGAATAACTTTACAATCTTTGCAATCTAAACGATCTAATTTCTTTATAAGAAAATAATCAATCTGAGTTGTACTATATCCATTTTTATAAGTAATGAGATGCTCATTCCTTTTCTTAAATAATGTATTAGCAATTAAAAAATCATAAGCTAAACAAAAATCTAATATGGACTTACCACCTTCATTTGTCGTTCCAAACCCATGGCCACCATGAATGCTTTTAAAATCATCTACCTCTCTACCAACATGTCTATTTAAATCTCCTCCAATAAAAACTCTTTCTTCAAGAGGTATCTTTTGTATTAATTCTTCTAAGTCATTCCAAAATTTTAATTTTGAATCCATATCCAAACCCACTTGAGGAGCATAAGCACTTATAATGTTAACAATCTTAGCATCAACAACAATCTTTAAAGCTATAATTCTATCTCCAATTCTATTAATATTTATAACATTATCCTTCAAACTCTTATCTAAAATCACACCTACACCATTTCTAGTACGACTCCTACCCGAATACCAAAGTTTAAGAAGTTTTATTGGCCTTATATTCAGCAATGGGACTTTTCCTTAGCACATGCTGAGTTTGCTTTTAATCGATCTATCAATCAAATAATGGGAAAAGCCCTTTCGAAATTGTATATGGTCAGAACCCCATTACACCTTTAGATCTGTCACCCGTAGTTAGCCTTTCGGGATGTAATATTGATGGTGAATGGCGGACGGAGGAAAAAAAAAATTACATCACCATGTCAATGACATGACCACTAAAAAAAATGCTCAATATAAAAAACAAGCCAATAAATCTCGTATTTCAACTTCCTTTAAAGAGAGGGATCGAGTTTGGATACATATACGAAAAGATCGATTTCCTCCATGTGCTTTTGCTAAACTAAAACAAAAAATTGATGGACCTTTCAAAATAGTCAAGTGTATATGAGAAAATGCATACAAAATTGAATTATCAGGAGATATGAATATTTCGTCAACCTTTAATGCATCATACCTCTCACCCTACTATGGCTCGGATCAATATCTAAACATTGAGGATGAATCTTCCGGTACCCAGGAAGCATGATAACGTTTATTTGTTTTAACTTTAAGTATTTTTTTTAATTGTTTACTCTTTTTTTTTTTAAATTTTCTTGGTTTTATTGGCTGACTTTTAAATAGGGATTGGATGGTAATTTGTTGCTTCTTTAAATCCTTGGCTTTCTATAAATACCTATTGTTCATTGGAGAGAGTTTTTTTTGGAGTTTTGATTTCAGATTTGAAAATCTGAGAGGGAGGGAAAGATCCCATTCCTTGTGGTAGATTTCCCCTAAAGCTTGAGGGAAGAGGGGTGAGGGTTTGTAGCAGAGTCTTGGGACTTCACCAACATCATTCTCCCACCACTACCTTGGCTCTTCTTTACTGGTATTTGCGTCTTCCCAACCAACAACAGCCAATCTTCTTGGAACCACCGTACAGCCTCCCGGGTTGAAATTTCCGTCAGGCTGTTGGCGAGCCAATCCCAGCCTTTATTGTTCTTTCAGCCGTCTGGGTTTGTATCCAGAGGCAGTAGATTGCTATTAGCAATAGAAATTCCAAGCTGCTAGTGCTGTTCTCAACTTGATTGCTCTGATTGTGTTACCGCTCACAGCAGGAGCGGCCATCAGCAAATTTCTTTTACCTCGCCAACATTCATACAAGGTTCCAGGCAGCCCCAGCTGAGTTTCACGGATCTTACTAGGTTCTATGTTGTCATTATTTTTCAATTGCTGCTGAATTTTACTTATCATTAGTAGTTATCTACTTGATTTCCTTGTTGTTCCTGTACAAGAACCGAATTCTTGGCAACAAGAATTGAATATGGGATTTTCTCAGGTTCTGCTCAGCCACCAGAAGTTCCAAGTGGAGTCCAAACAAGGATCCAGTACTAGGAAGCTTAAGATCCAAGTGCCAAGAAGATTACTACCTACCCGTCAAGGAATTCACTAGGCAAAATTCAAAATATACGGCAGCCAAATCTTTTAATAGAGATATTTTCTGATTTTTTTTTTCTATTCATTTTATCCCTTGTTCTGTATTTGGCTTTAAAGTTTTATTCTTTGATTGTAAAGACTTCTTGTGAGATTTATATTTTTTGAAGGGGGATTTAAGAATTGAGGCTCTCTTGTTTCTTATCTTAATTTTTTCCCCTTTTGGTTTCACATCGGTATCATGTGTCCCATTGATTTTGTTTTTTTATTTTTTATTTCCTTTTGGGTATAGTTCTATTTTGTTAGCCTGTTTTACTTTATTAGATCATCATCATATGTTTGAAAAGTAGTCTTAACATCAAAATTCTGTTTAAGTTTTTTCTTCTGCTGAGATTCATGAAAATCTATAGTCAACTTATACTGTTTGTCCTCCTGAAGCAGACAATACGAAAACTTCAAGAGGATTTGAAGATATGCACCAATGAATTGCAGGCATCTAAAGATACTATTAAGTCACTGCTGAAGGAGAAATTGCTGCTTGAACAGAAGATTCAAATACTTGAAAAGAAGAAAAAAGATGAGGTTGTTTCATTCGTTTCATTGTTTGCTAAGTTAAATGAGTTCTATTTCTCATTAGTATTGTTTGGGATATCTGAAATATGTTTTGCCCAATTCATAAGATTTGTGCTGATTGTTTTATATTTAACATGCAGATTAGTATGATGATAAAAAATTATGAAGATAAGCGTCAAACCTTTGCTCTAAAAATTACAGAATTTGAGCAAAAATTGGTAAGCACAGCAGAAGTATTAAGAGTGGCAGAATCTACTATTGCAACCAGAAACATCGAAATAGATGCATTACGTGACAACTTAAAGGATTTGCAAGAGTTGAGAGAGATGAAAGAGGTTGGAAAATTTGGCAGTCTTGTTAAATTAAAAGATATTTCCAATTTATTTACTGGGCATTCTCTTGGGCTGCTGTAAGGGTAGGCATGTCCTATTGCATTTTTCGGGCTTGTTTTATGCACAACTGTAAGCTACTACTCTTGTGCAGTACAATCTTGGGGTCTAAAAGCATGAAGGTCATGTTTTTGGCTACAGCTATGGGCTGCCATGAGGATAGGCATGCCTACTCAAGTTTTGTTGGGTTCTACCATCCCTACAAAGGGTATATAGAGCTCATTATATTTTTAGAAGTTCCTATGCGGTTTGCTTTGGATTGATGCGGATGTTTGTTTGTACCCTTTAACAGGATATTGATAGGAAAAACGAACAAACAGCTTTAATTTTGAAGAGGCAAGGATCACAACTGGCTGAGCTTGAAGCACTTTACAAAGAAGAACTAGTTTTACGAAAACGATATTATAATATCATTGAAGGTCTTGTTTTGTCAATATTTACTTTTTCATTCTTTTTGTCCTAAAAATTTATATCATTGTTTGCATGATAATATGTTAGGACAAATTTCATTTGTTCTCTTCAACAGATATGAAAGGCAAAATAAGGGTTTTCTGTCGTTTACGTCCTTTGAATGAAAAGGAAATTGCTGGGAAGGAGAAGAACGTAGTTTTTTCTGTAGATGAGTTTACAGTTGAACATCCATGGAAAGATGAGAAATCAAAGCAACATATATATGATCGTGTTTTTGGTCAAAATGATTCCCAAGAAGATGTTTTTGCGGATACAAAGGTAAATGGTTTTTGAATTATAAATTTAAAATGTAAATCTCTGGCTATGATGTTGAGTGTTTGTGCTGCTTTTTTCAATTTCTTTCTTAAATATGCAATTATAGGTGGAGTTATTTTGAATGCATAGTATTAATACTTCTTTTAACCGGTGTGCAGTATCTAGTACAATCTGCTGTTGATGGATACAATGTCTGCATATTTGCATATGGGCAAACCGGTTCTGGTAAAACCTTCACAATCTATGGTTCAGAGAGCCATCCTGGGCTAACCCCAAGAGCTACAGCTGAACTATTCAGATTAGTAGATCGTGATAGCAGCAAATTCTCTTTTTCTCTGAAGGTGTTGATTAAATTGAATTTAGTTTTTTAATTTTGAGCAGGAAACTCGAATTATTAATATACTACTTATAGCTTTTTATTTAGGCATGCTATTTTTATTAAAGCACTTGTACTTGCAAAATTAATTTTTGTTTGAATATATTTTCTGTTTTTAGTACGTATATTTTTGTTGACATTTGAAGTTTTTTTCCTTACTAAACTAGTTCTTTTCGAAAAAGACAATGCAAGTCCCATATAAATTAACATAACAAAATAAGATTTCCCTCTCAACTTGATGCGTTATGAAGGATGGCAATACAAGTATTTTTCTTTTGAATAGTTGACTACAGAATATGTGACCCCTGAGTTCACTATAATTAACGAGCTAAAGTAAATAAACTATCATATTTTTTTCCCAAATCTGAATTCAAATCAGCTCTCTTTCTCTTAAAAAACCTTTCTAATTCCCTCTCAAATTTGAATTCAAATAAACCCTCTTTACCTAATTAGAATCTTCTTAATTCCCTCTCAAATTTGAATTCAAATTAGCCATCTTTCCTTAAATACACATTTCTTAATTTCCTCCCCAATCTAAATTCAAATAAGCAATCTTTCCCTAAATTAACTCTCCTAAATATTTCTCCCTTGATTTCTTCTCCTTACATAGTGAAGAGATTGAATCAGCTTTGAATTCCATCAACTCCTTTTCTTAATGTTATAGCCTTTTGAATGTTTTTTGCTTATTCTTATGGCTTCTTGTATGCCTATTTACACAAGCTTGGCACGAATGAAATAATTCATGCTTGTACTTCAGTTGGAGCCTCTTGGCTCATATAATAATATTAGCAAGTTGATTCATAGCATAATATGTGCTAATGTTTAATTTTTCTATAGCAACCAAAATCTGTAGAAATGTTTTATTCTACACGAAGTACCTGGTATATTCCCTTCTCTTTGTCAACCTGATTATATTATATACTATACAATTTTATATTGGTGGATACACCTCAGCTCAATCGACTGACATAGTTATGGTTAGATGCTATTTGTTGACACCATTTTCTAATGAAATGCATATATACAAATTGAGTTCAACATGAATACTTTTGAAAATTGTAGGGCCGACTACTGAACTATAGATTATGGTATGATTAGGATTGATATCTACTTTTTGGTCTTGTGACATTTACTAAAGTTAGCTTTGGTTTACATGTTTTGGTTGTTTATTATGGAGGGGCTTTTTTTAGTTGGGCATGATTGGCTATGTTGCAAATGGATTATATTTTGGAATCGAATAGGCCATCAAACTTAAAAATGGAAATTTAATATAACCAAATTGACATTGAACTAGACTAAATCATTTAGATCATTTATACTTTCTAAATTTCTAAGATACCTTTTTTTTTTATCAAATGAGTCAAGATCAATGAAGCATAAACACGAATATACCACGACACAAACACAGTGATATGACATAACTGCAAATGAAACTATGTTATATATATATATATATATATATATATATATATATATATATATATATATATATATATATATATATATATATATATATATATATATATGCTTCACAAATGAAACTATGTAATAATAAAAGATAAACAAATACTAATAATAATAAAAAATGCTTTATCACTTGAGGATTCATTAATCCTTTACAGGTAGCACTTGTTTTTTCCAATATCAAGGATTCGGTATTGTTTAGAAATTGTCAAAAAACCTCTAAAAACTAAATACCAAAGCCCTCATTAAATTAATTAGAGTTAACATGCTCAACGATGTGGTCATCATTAGCATTATCACTTGTGCCTTTTTCAATGACACCTTTTTCAACATCACCATCACTTCTTGAATCCATGTGGATGATATTTGGCATGGTCAAATGCCTATCTTGGTTACCTGGTTAACTGATTTCTCATCCTAGAATATGTTATCTTAATATTTCCTTGACAAAAATAGCAATGAAATTTTACATCACCCCCGTTTCAATTGCTGTTACTTTGTCTAACTTGGCAATATATACAAATAATGGTTTTGTCTAATCCTCTATGGGATTATTGCCAACCATATTAGTGTCAATCTAAGGAGTCATTGTCCTATTAAACAATAAAAAATATAAGAATTTACAAGTTGAACCATGAATTTCATAAGAACACAAATAATGAGAATAAATATCTATAGCCTATAGTTAAAACCCTAAAAGTCAATCAGTATATTAAGGCTTCATTTGTGGTAGCTTTCTTGCTATTTTTTATAGTAGCTTTCCAGTATAAAAATTTATAATTCAAGAAATTTTTGTACTAAAAAGTTGTTTTAGAAAGCAATAAGAAAGCTTCACTTATAGTTTCTCTCCTTAAATATTCATATTTTAAAATTTTTGTACAATCATTTCTATATCAACTTCATTAAATATGTCCTTTCCAACACATTTTATAAGAGAATCATTTATCCAAAATTCTCCCACTTGATTGTTCAAGCGATTCTTTATATTCTTCAGAGTATTCTCTACTCGTTCAACTATTTCTATAGCAATTGGTAATGTCAAAGCAATCTTCACAAGTGCACCTTAAGTTCATTAAATTTGATGTGTTGTTCTTTGTTCATTCAAGCTTCTCATTTTCTTTAAACTATATTATGAGCACTATAAATTTAACCAGCATTAACTTGAAATCTATCCCTATTCTTTTTTTCCCAATTTCTAAATCTTTTTGGTGACTTATTTTCCTATGTGAATAAAAAAGCTTATATAAACAAAAACAATGCTAACATAGACTGTCTAGATGGTGTGAGACTAAAAAATTAATGTGAGGTTCTCAAATTCAATATATATAGACTACATATTTCTACATATATTTTTTTAATTAAATTTTAATAATGTAAATAATATTTAATTTTTATCTATTATTTTTTTTATTTTATTTAATTATATAATATAAAAATTAATTTATTTAATTTTTATCTATTTTTAATAATAAAATAGTATAACATGAATTTAAAAGTGTAATTTTATAATTTTAATTTTGTATACTTCTCATAGGTTTAAATTATATCTAAACATATAATATAAATTATAAATTATTTATATTAAATTTAAAAATATATATGTAAATTAATTTTATATTAAATATGAATTATATTGTTTATAAAGTATGATTTTAAACCTCTAACTCACTTAGTTTGGATATTTGATTTGTATGATAGGATGGATTTGTGTTTAAGTTTAAGGTTAGATTATTATATTATTATATTAATTTTATTAATTTTTAATAATATTAATATTTATTTTGTCATCAGGTTTGATCGGAGTCAAACCATAAACCTCTACTTCTTATGGTTCGTTTTCTAGTCCGGTTTTCACAACCTTAATGCTTAATTAAATCTACGCAATTTCTTTTTAATTTGTAATTGCGGGAATGATAAGAAGATTGACATAATACTTTTGTAATTAAACTCTTTGCACTCTGTCTCGATCATTTGGAAGGTACTTTGAACATCATAATAAGCGGCTTTGCTAACTTTTCCCTTTTATGGTGCGCAGTATGAGGCACCCTGCGATACATCTTGGTTCATATGGCAATTTCACGATTTATTGCCATCACTTTTAGCTTTATTCTGTAGCTTTTTTGTTTGTCATGCTGCTGTAATCAATCTATTTACTCTAGGAAATACTGTACACTTAAAAAAGGTTTATATGGGCGCATTTCGTCAATTAAAATCTGCACAATAAACTAATGGAAAAAAAAAAGAATGAATCCTTAGACTCAAGCTACTCCTATTTATTATCGATGAATAAATTACTGCAAAATTTAAGACTGGTAAATCCAAAAACATGATAATTTCTCTTCCTAGTAAGCTTTGCTATACTTAAAAAAAAAAAACATAATAAGAGAAAGAGACTCACAATTCACAGTATAGGGCTAAAATATGATGAGCTTTGTGTAAAAAGGAGCTTTGCGGGTTCACAATGTTGAATGAGGGTGAGGCGGAGAGCTTGGATCTGAGAAAAGCTTTGCAATATGCTTATATATCTTATGGATTAAACAAACGGATTAAACAAACAAAAGAAGAAGAGGAAGAAGTGAGGGAGAGGATAGGAGTGAATAGTGTTAAGCTGCTTCTTCTCAAATAAAAAAAAAGGTCTTGCAGGCATAGGAACTAAAAGTGGGAAAATACGGCAGCGTGGGCATAATATTGAAACCTAAAAATTTAAAATTGCAGATGTTGGGTCGTGCCCCCACAATATATCCGCCCTTAGTTGAGACACTTTGATGATAGAAATATTTGTGTGACATATCATATTACAAAATATTTTTCTCTTTTAAATTTGTCAGCTCTTTTTTGTTTGAGATAATTATAAAAATCATGCACAAATTGGTACAATAATTAGTCAATCAGGACAAGAAATATTAAATTCAACTTCGAGCTATTAAAAAGAACCAAAAACTTGTGCTCAATGGATCGAGGATTCTTAAGAGCATAACATTTTCTCATAAGAAATGCCTCTTTATACCCTCTATTGGCTTAGCTTCATGAGCACACCAGGTCGTTTGTGATGCTTTTCTTGGTCCAAACATCAAGGTTCTCATAAATTACATTTTGACGAGGGCATTGTTGTTCATTGCCTTATGTTTTGTTGATAATATAACAATTAAAACGTTAATTGACTAAACATTGAGTTGATTGTCTTTCTTCGATATAATGTTAATGAGTATTAGATTTGCTGCAATCATGATGCATCTTCTGCCCAAATAGAACAAAACAAAACAAAACAGTGGGAATAAGCAATTAAGTTATAGGTTATAGTTGTCGGGCCTATACTTGAATTGGTACAGTTTAAAGCATCAATGAATTTGTTGAAGTCTCTTAAGCTTATCCTGATTTGTATGGTATATGAAGCACATTTCTTTCTGTTCTCAATAAAGCATTAAATTTTTTTTGAACATTCATTTATAGTTTTCATAAGAAAAAGCATGTTAATCTGAAGTCTTTTTCAACATAATCTTTTAAGATCATGATGTGTTCTAGTGTAGAGTACCTCCGATACAGTTCCTAAGACTTACCTTGTCAGATCTTTTGCCTTTACTTGTGCAGGTTTATCCCTCATATACGACTTTTCTCATATTTTTATTAACCTTTTTCATTAAGCTTCAAATTTTCATAACATACATCTAATATGAGTAATATGAGAATAACGGTACCACACAGTAACTTAGCTAAACAAGTGATGAACTCAAGTGAACCAATAAACAAATAATATGAGTAATATGGGAATAATGCTACCACAAATATAAAAATGCTACCACAATTATATACAAAATGTTACTATTTTCTATACTACAGATTTGGTATATCACCTCATTCTCTAAGGGTAGGAGAATGAATTTATTCTGCTAAAGTAGCCCGGCTTCTTTTCTTCTTATAAACAACCTAAAAGATAAATATTTGCCTTTTATAAATGCGTTCTAACTTAACTTATTGTTAATGAAATCAGGTTATAATACTAACCAAAAAGAACGTAAAATTTATCTCAAATAAGTTTCTCCTCTTTGAAAACACTTTCCTTAGCTCTCCCTAATCTCCTTTCTCCTCTTCCCTTCTTTTCTTTCTTTTTCTTCCTTAACCCGATTTCTGAAATTTGCCTGCATCAGCTCTGGTTGCATGCAGCTCGCGGTAGCCCTCACTTCTATTCTCGCAACCTGCTGCTTCGAAGTCCCCTAAGCAAAGTGACGGGTGGGGAAATGGAATAGAATAGTCTTAAGTTAACTAATGCATGCATTTCCACTAATGCTATAATAATATAACCCTTACTCCACCAGTCGTGGGGTTTAATTCTGTGTGGATGGGCGGCTGCATGCACAGGTAAGTTGAGGGGAATTTCTGCTATAGTAATTTGGGTTGATTTAGCTACATTAGAATTTAATTAAGTAAATTTTAATTTGCCTAAGGTTTATTAGATGAATATATATAAAATAGAATTTAATGAAAATAAATTTGACGTTTTCCGTATGTGTTAGAAAATAGGGTAAAATTTTTGGGCAATTTTATGCTTACCTTTTTGAGAAATTTTGGGTATTATAGAATTGGTGAATACTTAAGGTGCATAGAAGGTTCACTTTAACGTGGATGCTTCAACCGTGCTTTCTACCAACCTATACATGACATGTCTTCTATTGTTTTCTTTAATTAATAATTTTGCACTAAATTTGTTCCAATGAAGTTCCATTACAGATTTTTATGTACATTATAAACTGTGCGACTATTTTGCAAACCGTTTTAGACGTTTCTACTACTTTGTTCTGTAGCTTATCTAGATTGGTTGGGCTTAAGGCTAATGATTATAATGATGAACTTGCTTCTACTTTTGCCTTAATGATGGTGAGTGCTTTTGGTGATTTTTCAGGTTTATATGGTGGAATTATATCAAGATACTCTTGTTGATCTCTTGCTACCAAAGAATGCCAAACATGTAAAGCTGGAAATAAAAAAGGACTCAAAGGTAATTTTAATGATGTCCTTTTTACATGCTGCAAATTTTCTTGTATGACTTGTGTAAAAAAAGAAGGGTTTATTAGTCTTATTTACATGATTACAGGTTGCTTTTACATTCTGTTTTTTGGAGGTCAAGAAATTTTATTGATAAAGCAGTATGCAATCCTTTATTGTTTTCGTTCTTGTGCTATGTTTATTCAGCTCTAAACTGGCTACCGGTTTATGTTCAAGTACAATTAGTTTGACTTTTGTTCTCCATCGCCCCACCCAACTTCTCAATTTTGCATATTAGAAGTTGTTTTTCTTGTCATCCAGGAATATATGCATTCATGATTACCAAACATTTCATTTTTGCGGGCCCCCTCTCCACCAATCACTTACAACGCCACCATATACACCCTCAACACCGTCTTGTCCTTTCAGTTACTTGACAGATTTATCATGTTTATCATTCGCAATCTCATTGATTTCAATTGAATCTTTAAACATTTGTATCCGCAATATGGATGTGCGTAGGTGTTTTATCATATTGAAGTTATAATCTTACTGGTGGTAATGCTTTACAACCAACAAGTGTTCTCCCCCCCCCCCTTTTTTTTCCAGCATATTTTCTCTAGAATCCTTCAGGAAGTTTTAGTGACTTTTCTTCATATTTTTATTCCTTGATGCTTGGCTTCATGGATACAACTACCAATTGGATCATTTGCTTCAAACTCCACCACCCCGTCTGTCCATTGATTCATAATATATTTAAAAGGCTGGTCATGCTCAAGGACATTTTCCTTCCTATTGAAAATTTATATTAAGGTTAATTGGGTTGTTTTATTTTTCATTATGTGAATTGTGTTTGGATGTAGTTTTTTTTGGAGTTGTTCCTAGCGGCACCTAGGGTTTGTAGAGAGTCGATCTACCCCTTGAATAGTAGATCAACTTGTATCTTGGTTTGTTGTGTCGACATAAAATTCTTTCTCACTTATTTCTGCTACATTTTCTCTTTGTTATTGTTGTTTTTTCTATAAAGATCAGATTCTTATGAAATTGGTATCATAGCACATTTTTTTTGGGATTTATGACGACTAAGAAAATTGATGTGTTCGAGTTGAGGCTTGATGGGGAACTTGAAAATCTGAAATCTGAATGCGGAGAGCGAATTTCACCAATTGAGAGCAGACTTTCGAATATGGTGGAGATGATGAATGTTATGTTAGAGTTTTAAGCCAATACGGCATCATCAGAGGCAAAGACGCTATTGATCGGACAAGGAAGTGGGGGAAACCCTAATATAGGGATGATGGGGAGGATTGTGAGGTAGAAATTTTGGGGGAATAAGAGGAGATGCCACTTTTGGAGTCACTTCCGAAGGGAAAGGGTGAATGAGTGGTTTTAGACCGGTCTGATGGGACTGACTTACGCGAATAGAGGCGGAAATGTCCTCCTCCTGTACGAGCTGAACGCACGTCCGGAGGTGCGTGAGCTGTTTAGGAATGATTTTTGAAGGGGTTAGGAGGGAAATTTGAATGTAGGGACTGTTTAGAGATTTCCTTTTGATTTGTATGCATTAAATAATTTGTTTTCCTAGGGTTAGGGCATCTTGAATTTGACTGAAATTTGAGATCTCTTAGATTTAGATTTTCTTTTGGGCTCTAGAGGCATTTAGAGATTTGGGAGAGATAGATCCTCCTCTCGAATATAGGATGAATTGTATCTTGCTATTTTCCATTCCCCTTTCATCAAATAATACAAATTGTTTACTATTTTCGTGGTTTTGTGCGAATTTTTGTGGAGAATTCTCGCTGTTTTCCGAAGACTGATAGGAAATACTTGAGATCTTCAAGTGTTTCCTATCAAATTGGTATCAGAGCATATTTTGGGACTAATTGGGGGAGTTTTCGGAGAAACTTAGCGGCTGAATTTTAATTGGAAGGGGGCTATTTTATTGTTTTTGAAATCGAGATTCAGATTTTTGAGTCCAACAAAAATCAGGGTATCGATGACTTCCAAGAAAGTGGATGTGTTAGAGGAACACCTGGAAGGGGACATCGAACAATTGAAAACTGAAATTTTAGATCTCCACGCTCAATTTTCAAATTTCAAAAGTCAAATTTTAGCCATCCACGAGAAGATGTGATGCAGGACTACAATGCATTAAATGTATGTGATAAGAATTTTGCACGAATTGAAAAGAACAAGAGTAATTATTTTTATTCGCTAATCCAAACGACAAGATAAAACATAAGAGCGGTCACTTTCGTTTAGGCCAAATCACATGAAATAACTTGAACTATTACAAGTAATATGGAAATTCAACATGCAGATTAAGTAGACTCTCAACAAAATTCCTACACTAATAATAAGATTAGTACATAGAAAGTGAAACTCAAATCCTACGTTTACTAAGCAATGGCATTTAGTGTAGTTTGATTCCTCGTGATTCAATCAACCCCTATAAGGTTAGTGAATGTAAAGATAAATGAATAAGGGATAGAGGTTCACTCTTATTGAGAACCGGAGGTGATGTACCACTGTGCGTTGCCCAACTGTTTTTCAATGGTTTCAACAAGAGAGTCCAGGATTCGCTCTACGTATCCTTCAACCGTGTGATCGATCCTTGGGTTGACGTCAAAAAAGGTTGAATAGAGGATGTGGACGAAACCTTGCTCATCGTAGGCGTAGCCAAAATCAACTTCGGGATCCATGCATTGATCTTGCTTTGTTGAAATGAGGAGAGAAAATCCTTCTTGCTTCCCTTATTGGTTCTCCTTAAGAGAAAAAAATTTCTCTTCTCAAAATCCAAGTATAAGAAGGAGAAAAAGGATGGCCGGCCACGGGAAGAGGTTTGGGGAAGTTTAGGTTCAGATTTTTGTGGAGTTAGGGTTAGGGTTAGGGAGGAGGAGAAATTAATCAAAATCTGAAGTTTGAATTTCAGATTTGATTTAGGAGGAATTAGGGATTTGGAATTTAGAAAATAATTCCAAAAGGGGGAAGGAAAAATAAGGAAAATAGGGAGGGGATTGAGAGGGAGAGAGGGGCGGATGGGAGAGAGGGGGCCGGCGGCTATTATGGGGTTTGGGGATTAATTGGAGAGGTATTAAGACCTTCCAAACAAGAGAACTCCTTATTAGGTAAGAGGTTTCGATCAAATTTAATTTAAATTTGATTAGGCTTTGATTTGGGGTTTAGATAGGAAACATTTCAAAAATAGATTTAATGATTTAGGAAAGATTTTGAATTTCTAATTGATTGGATTTGTATTCAAAATCTATCCAAATTTTATTCAATCTAAATTAGGAAATAAGAAATTGAGAGGGAAAAGCAGCAAGGGGAAATAGGGCCGGCGGTGGGGCTTGCCCGTGGGATGGGAGGCCGGCGGTTGGGCTTGGGTTTTGAAGTGGAGGCCGGCGGTGGGTTGTGGTGGAGGTGGAGGCCGTGGGCTGGGAAAAGGGGGAGGGGGACGGCAGGGGTAGGGCCGGCGACGGTGAAGGGGGGGTGGGGGTGGGGGAAGAACTAGAAAGATAAAAATCATGGACCCGACTTTTCAAGGTTGGTGGGTGATGCCTGATTCTCCCTCTCCTAGGGATCCTTCTCCTTAGCTCTCTCAAGCACTCTCAAGATCTCACAAAGAAATCAAGCAAGGAAAAATTTTATCATTTCTTCATTAACCATCAAAAGAAAGCATGAGGGCTATAAATGGCCTTGATACAAAGGACTCAAAAGCAAAAGACAATAATGCTCATAGGGCTTACATACGACCTCTCTTAAGTAAGGGTATAAATGGAAAATAGAATAAAACAAATACGACAAAACTAATAAAAGACAAATACGTAATACGACTCAAAAGTACATCGACTCAATCGTGGCCGTTGATCGATGACCACGTCTTTGATAAACTTTCCAAGCTCCGATGTCCCCATCATTCTCCCGGGGTGGGAGAAAGCTCGACTCCGTCGAGTAAGTATCCTGGGTGCTCTCGTAAATCTTTAGTGCGTCGGGGTCAATACGCTGTAGCTCTTCACGATCTAGCCATGTGTCCTCAGATTCGGGTTTGCCTCTCCACCTGATCAAGTACCTTCGTCGTGCACCTTCCTTTGTAGAGATGATTTCATCACTCAAAATCATGTCCACTTTTTCTGCATGGGTGATTTAGAAATATTTGGAAATAGGGGTAGGTTAGGGATCTAACAAGGTGGGGTCACACAAGGCTGCTGTATGAGTGGGTTTGGCGGATTGAAATCCGGACCTTTATATGCAACTAGATCTTCTTTGTTAAAGGAGGGATTGATGTTGAATTCAGCCAGAAGATCTACCACATAAGCATTATCATTGATTTTCTTAATTATCTTGAACGGTCCAACACTCTTAGCATGCAATTTCTTAACCGTTCCGGACGAATCCGCATCATCACGGAGTCACCAACCTCAAAGGTTTTAAATTTTCGTTTCAGATCAGCATGTAGTTTATAATCATTATTGCTCTTTTCAATTTGTCGTGCAATTTCTTTATGAAGCTCATGCGTATGTGATGCAAATGATGATGCAGACTCAGAGATTCTATACCTAGAGCACATGGGTATAAGATCTAGTGGTTGCATAGGTTTGAACCCGTACACAATTTCAGAAGGACTCAGGCCAGTGGTTTCGATTCACATATTTATTATAAGCAAACTCAGCAGTGGGTAGAACGGAATCCAATCTTTAATGTGCTCGCCGACCAGAGATCATACCAGATTTCCTAAAGTCCTATTAACTACCTCGGGCTGACCATCAGTGTGTGGATGAAAGGCTGTGAAAAATTACAATTTAGTGCCCATTTTCATTCAGAGGGTCTTCAAAAATAGCTAGTGAATTTAACATCCCTTGTCCGATACAATGGTTTTGGGTAAACCATGTATGCGGACGACCTCATTGAAATAAAGCTTAGCAATGTGGGAGGCGTCGGATGTTTTGGCGCAAGGTATGAAATGAGCCATTTTGGAGAATCGATCTACTACAATACAAATGACGTCATTCCTACAGAGTGTCTTGGGCAGGCCTAAGATAAAATTCATGTTAACATCCTGCTAAGGACAAATAGGGACAGGCAAAGGAGTGTAAAGGCCAGTGTTCTGCTTACGTTGCTTGGCAAGCTGACAAGTGTGGCATCTACTGACCATCCTACCGACATTCCTCTTCAGACTAGGCCAATAAAAACGGTACTCCACAGCTTTAATCGTCTTATCCCTACCGAAGTGCCCAGCGAGACATTTGGTGTGAAGCTCCCACACAAGAAATTCCTTAAGGGAGGTGCTAGGAATGCGAAGCTTTTGAGGTTTAAAGAGATAACCATCCTCCAGAAGGAAATCGTCCATGAGGTGCGTGCTGCCTATGGATAGGAGCGAGTAGGTCTCTTTAAAGTTGGGGCAATCCAAATAGTCCCTCTTTATCTGGTCAAAACCCACGACTTCGGCTCTCATCTCAATAGTAGTCATCATACGGCGACTGAGAGCGTCGGCAGCTTTATTTTCCACCCCTGCCTTGTGCCTAAGGGTGTATGTGTACTCCTGAAGGAACTCTACCCAATGGTCATGGCGGGCATTTAACTTCTTCTGAGAATTGATATATCTCAAGGCCTCGTGATCCAAAAATATGACAAACTTTTGCGGAAGCAAGTAGTGTCGCCAATAACGTAGGGATGGGATCACGACATAGAATTCCTTGTCATAAGTGGAGTAGCGCTGCCGGATATCATTCAGCTTCTCACTAAAATATGCAACAGGGTGACCTTCCTGGGAGAGGACTCCTCCAATTCCAACCCCCCGAAGCGACACAGGTCACTTCGAAGACTTTGGAGAAATCAGGAAGTCTCATCACTGGGGCCTCCACCATTCTTTTCTTAATCTCATCAAAAGCTCTGGTGGCAGCCAGGGTCCAGTGGAAATCACCTTTCTTTAAGCAATCAGTGATAGGAGATACAATGGTACTGGAATTTCGAATAAATCTTCTATAGAAGGTAGCTAATCCGTGGAAGCTGCGGACTACCCGGATGTTCTGAAGAATAGGCCAATCAACTATGACTCTCACCTTCTCGGGGTCGGCAGAAACCCCTTGAGTTGAAACGATAAATTCCAGAATGATAACTCGATCTACAAGGAAAGTATATTTCTTGGGATTGGCATAAAGCTGTTCTTTCCTTAAGACCTCGCAAACTTGCCTTAAGTGGTCCAGGTGTTGATCAACAGAATGACTATAGATAAGAATGTCACCCAAGTAGCCTATAACAAACTTGCCCATAAAAGGGCGTAACACCTGGGTCATGACTCTCATAAAAGTGCTCGGGGCATTACTCAACCCGAAAGGCATGACCAACCACTCGTAGAGACCATCCTTGGTCTAGAAGGCAGTTTTCCACTCATCACCTAGTCGGATCCGATCTGGTGGTACCCACTCTTGAGATCGATCTTGAAAAATAGGGTGGCACCCGTCATCATATTGAGCATATCGTCCAGCCTCGGAATGGGGAACTGATACTTGACGGTGATTTTGTTGATAGCATGGCTATCAACACACATTCTCCAAGATCCATCCTTCTTAGGAGTAAGAAGGGCGGGCACCGCGCAGGGACTAAGACTCTCCTTAATGAAACCTTGCTGCAGTAACTCATCTACCTTCTTTTTAAGTTCAGCATGTTCCGTGGGGTTCATGCGATAGTGTGGCAGGTTAGGGAGGGAGGCTCCAAGGACGAAGTCTATGGCATGCTGAATGTCTCTAAGTGGAGTAACTGATTTGGGAGATCATCGGGGAAGACATCAGCAAACTGTCCCAGAATGGGTTGGACTTCCTGAGGGATGGGTTCGTTAGATTCGGTGGGAATCTCACGACCGACCAAGGCATACAGAGGAGCGCCTTGAGCGATCTCAAAGTCCAAAACCTTGGCGGTTACCAGATTCAGTCCTTTCTTGGACTTAATAGGGTTGGATTTAGAGTCATCCTTAACCCAGGGCTACGATGGTAAAAGTTTGATCTTTTTACTCGCATGTTCGGAACATGCAGGTGTTCGACTGCCCATAGATGTGGACATCATTGTCAAAAATCTAGGGTTGACCTAAAAGGATTTGTCTAACATCCATAATCAGTACATCGCACCAAACATTCTCCTTATAGTTGGCAAAGGAGATAGGTACGATGCTTCATTCCTTCACCTCCAAGGCAGTGGAGTTGACCCATGCTATCTTATACGGATTAGGGTGAGGAGCGGCAGAAAGACCCAACTTGAATACCATACTGGAGGATACAACATTTATGCAACTACCACTATGCACGATGACCTTACAATTTTTATCTTTGATTTTGGTATAGGTGTGAAAAATCTCTATCCTATGCCAGTCATCAGTGGGGGTAAGGTGTGATAGTGCACATCTCACCACGCAGATGGGAGAGGTAACCAGTTTCTGAAGGCAATGGAGGACAGGGGTGTCGTCATCCTCCACAAAAAAATCGCCTTCATCCTCAACTTAGTTGATCTGATCAACCTTGGTCTCAAGATGGTCCTCAGTGATCTCCTCGATGATAGAGCCCTTATAGGGACTGGAGTACTGAGAAGCGATATGCCCATACCCCTGACATCGAAAGCATTTGGTCCCGGGACTGGACTGAGGAGTATCCGGGGTGGGAGGTTTAGCTCAAAAATCAGATCGAGGTGCTGGAGGACCAGTGGATGGTTGGGTAGTGCTCCCTGGGGTAGGTCGGGCAGTAGTGGTGTGAGGAGTGGAGCTACCAGAAGGTCTGTAGGAAGTCTTAGAGTCATGGTGATGACTAGGGTGTTGGGACCGACTCTCCTCAAGGTCTAGCACTAAGCTGTAGGCATTTTCCAGGGTAGTGACGTTCTGGGCGAACAGCTCATTGCAAATATCCTCTCGCAACCCGGTACGAAACATAGATAAAATCTGCGTGGGGGTAGTGGAGGTCTCCCCTTTGCAACGGATCAGATAATCATCAAAGGATGCGATGTAATCCTTGACTGGTTTACTATCCTGAGTCAACCTATGTCACCTATCCAAGAGCCTAGGGAAGTACGAGGGAGGCAGGTACTTCTGCTTAAGCTCTCGCTTCATCGATAACCAATCAGTAATGGGGTACTCATTTCGAGACTCTCTAAGACTTTCTAAGTTCGACCAAAACTGACTAGCCCTACCAAGGAGTTTCATGCTGGCAAAACTGACCTTCCTAGCCTCGGAGATGTTATACCACTTAAAGAAACTATCCATACCTTTGATCCAGTTCAGAAAGAGCTGGGGATCGAGGGTACCATCGAAAGTGGTTGCATCGACCTTGATATTTTTCATCAGTGGGAGATCAGGGTCGTAGTGGTGCTCGTGTCCATAGTGGGGAACTCGATGAGGGGCATGAGGTGGTCCCTCATCCAGAAAAGGATCGTCCCCGTATATGGAATGAGGCCTAGACGGGGGTGTAAGGAATCGGGTGACTCTTACCATGCTCTATTGTGTCAAATCGGTCTGTGGTGGTCCTACGAAGCTCAGCTAGATCGGCTTGGTTTTCCTTGAGTTGCTGACTAATTGTATTCATTTAACCTACCAGTAAGTCTAAAGTCCTTCCAAGTTGTTCCGGGTCCATAGCTAGACACTAGGGGACACTTAGGGATGAAGCTAGAAAGAGGACAACAAATAATTGCAATGAAAGACTACCTAAAATGGCCCTAGATGGTGCAGAAATTTCTAGGACATCAAACTACAACAAGGTGTAAAGTTACTTAGGCAATTGGGGAGGTGGTTGAATTAAAAACAGCAGCTAAAATCCTAAGAAACAATCTTAATGCTCACTAAATGAGTACAGAAATTAACTGGACAACAAGCATAAATGAAGATTAAAATGTTTTAAATGATGCTATGCATGCAAAATTAAATAAAAACAGTTAATCAATAACCTAGGGTGAATTCTAGCATGCAAATTCTAGGTTAACCATGCTCTGATACCAGATGATGCAGGACTACAATGCATTAAATGTATGTGATAAGAATTTTGTACGAATTGAAAAGAACAAGAGCAATTATTTTTATTCACTAATCCAAACGACAAGATAAAACATAAAAGCGGTCACTTTCGTTTAGGCCAAATTACATGAAAGAACTTAAACTATTATAAGTAATATATAAATTCAACAACATGCAGATTAAGTAGACTCTCAATAAAATCCCTACACTAACAAAAAGATTAGTACATAGAAAGTGAAACTCAAATCCTACGTTTACTAAGCAATGACATTTAGCGGAGCACGATTCTTCGTGATTCAATCAACCCCTACAAGGTTAGTGAATGTAAAGATAAATGAATAAGGGGTAGAGGTTCACCCTTATTGAGAATCAGAGGTGATGTACCACTGTGCGTTGCCCAGTTGTTCTTCATTGGCTTCAACAAGAGAGTCCAGGATTCGCTCTACATATCCTTCAACCGTGTGATCGATCCTTGGGTTGACGTCAAAGAAGGTTGAATAGAGGATGTGGACAAAACCTTGCTCGTCGTAGGCATAGCCAAAATCAACTTCGGGATCCATGCATTGATCTTGCTTAGTTGAAATGAGGAGAGAAAATCCTTCTTGCTGTCCTTGTTGGTTCTCCTTGAGAGAAAAAATTTTCTCTTCCCAAAATCCAAGTATGAGAAGGAGAAAAAGGATGGCCGGCCACGGGACGAGGTTTGGGGAAGTTTAGGTTCAGATTTTGGTGGAGTTAGGGTTAGGGAGGAGAAATTAATCAAAATCTGAAGTTTGAATTTCAGATTTGATTTAGGAGGAATTAGGGATTTGGAATTTAGAAATTAATTCCAAAAGGGGGAAGGAGAAATAAGGAAAATAGGGAGGGGATTGAGAGGGAGAGAGGGGCGGATGGGAGAGAGGGGGCCAGCAGTTATTATGTGGTTTGGGGATTAATTGGAGAGGTATTAAGACCTTCCAAACAAGGGAACTTATTAGGCAAGAGGTTCAATCAAATTTAATTTAAATTTGATCTGGATTTAATTTGGCGTTTAGATAGGAAACATTTCAAAAATAGATTTAATGATTTAGGAAAGATTTTGAATTACTAATTGATTGGATTTGAATTCAAAATCTATCCAAATTTTATTCAATCTAAATTAGCAAATAAGAAATTGAGAGGGAAAAGGGGCAAGGGGAAATAGGGCCGGCGGTGGGGCTTGCCCGTGGGATGGGAGGCCGGCGGTGGGGCTTGGGTTTTGAAGTGGAGGCCGACGGTGGGAGGGCTGGTGGGTTGTGGTGAAGGTGGAGGCTGTGGGTGGGAAAAGGGGGAGGGGGACGGTGGGGTAGGGCCGGCGGCGGTGAAGGGGGGTGGGGGGTGGGGGGGAAGGAACTAGAAAGATAAAAATCACGAACCCAACATTTCAAGGTTGGTGGGTGATGCGTGATTCTCCCTCTCCTAGGGATCCTTCTCCTTAGCTCTCTCAATGTTGACCTCTGGATCATAGCCGAAAGAAAGCCAGAATACGTACCAAAATATCGCACAAATTCTGCAAAAATCCCGCTGAGATACTGTTCCTTCGGCGCCGTTCGCGTCATTTCTCGAAGTCTCGCCTCGGCAAAGCTCCCCTTTGCGTCTTTAAAACGAGAGCGAAGCTCTCTCCTTCGCAGCACACACACGCAGAAACTTCCTCTTCCCGCAACTTCTTCCTTTCGCGATCTTCTTCTCCCCACTCGCGAATCTCCCAGCAAACCTCCGCCTCCTTCCCTTAGCCTGCGACTGAACTCGATCGCAAGCTCTGACTCCTCCTTACCCGTCGCCAACACCAGGAGCTACTTCCGATCCCCTGCTCTCCCGCGACCCCACTCCCGTCGAGCTCCTCCGCTAGATCCGAACCCAAACCCCCTCTGCCCGATACCTCCATCTCCTCTCCGACCCAGCTCCCATAGCCGAGAGCTTCACCTCGCCTCTCTATCCCGACGCCCAAGCCCTACGTCCGATCGGCCAGATCTCCTACCCGTCGGATCTCAAGCCTTGTCCGAACCCCAGGCGACCGAACTCCTCTCTGCTAAGCCACCTACCCGATCTCCCTTTGCAGTGCTGCCTCTAATCCCCTCCAACCCGACGCCTCTAAACTCCTCAAGCCAACCTCATCCGACCCATTAAGTAGCCCAAACATTCTACTATAGGTAAAATTTTGTTAAGGTATTCTTGTGATCACATTTCTTAGTAGATTGTTATTCATGAATTGCTATTTTAAGTATAATAATAATAATAGTAAATATTACTATTATTATCAGTAATTATAATAATAAAAATTACTATTAATATTATTATAACTAATTAAATCTTATTATTAATTATGTTTAATTACTATTAATTATATTTAATTGTAATTAGTTGTAATTAATTATTATTAATCATAGTTAATAATAATTAATTATCTTTAATTATGATTAATTATAATCAATTGTGATTATTTACAATTAGTAATAATAAAGTGCCCTTGCCTCGGTCCACGAGCCCATACCGCCGTCCACTTGCAAAGGTATGATTTCTTAACCTAGATTCCCTTCTCGTCGTTGGCGGCGAGCTAGCAAACCCCTCACGCGCTCACGTAGCGTAGTGGGGAGGGAAACTAGCGCGACGCCTACGACGAGGCGGGCAATTCATATTATTCATAAAAATTTGCATAAAACCAAAATAAGACATCTTTTTATAATAAAAAGTTTAAGTAATGATAAATCTTGCATCGATTCATAACATTTCCATAAGAAACTTTTTCATAGAAACTTTTTCATATCATTTCCTCAATCAGAAGCGTTCATTTAACCTTTCCTCAAACATCAATGTCAGTTATGCAAAGAAAACATATATAAATGATATTATGCATAATGAATGTTATATCACCTATCTCGGAGGTGCCCATACATTCTGTACTGATCAGGTATACATTTTCATATTATTTGTCCTTTGCTTTATCATTGACTCTTTCGAGTCCCTTTACCATTTAGCTCTTTCAAGCCCCTTTACAATTTGACTCTTTCGAGCCCCTTTACCATTTGGGCACTCCGTATCAACATGCATAATCTCATGTCATTATTTATAATCTATGCTCAGTCAATCATATGCATAATGAAAACCATCATGATTCATATATTCTTGACTTAAAACTTGAAAACTATGAATTAAATCATAATAGGAAAGTTTACTAACACCTTGAAAGAACATCTTGAAAGAAATAAATTATTCTAATATGATATTTGCAAAACTGAATTCAAACCATATAAACTTTAAAAACTTTAAACATTTATATTTGCAGTTGAATAAAATGAAATCAAAGCGATATGTGAAATTTTTATGATAGATATGAATACCTACATTAATGATTTTCAAGTGAACTTCTACGACGTCGCTCTGTCACATGGCCCCCCCTTTATCGATCAACACCTAACATTATACATAAATCCAAAGTAAACTTTACTTTTCTAAATTGGGTAGACATTCTAATACTTAATTAAAATTATTTAAAATTTAATTAACATTTTTGGATTTATTAAAATCCAATATTTTTGAAAACCCTAAATTCTCAATTTCATCAAATTAGTATACTAAACTTATCCCTAAACATATCTTAATGATTACTTTATTTATTTTCGGATTTAATAAATTAGAAAATTTTAAAAATAAAATTTCTTACAAAACTCCAAAATTTTGCTCTAGGAACATTTCTAGGACCCATAGGAATCACTTTTGCGAAATCACTTTAAGAAATTTTGATTTTTAGGAAAAACCCTAATTTTTCAAAACTCAATAAAATTTAAAGAAATTTATTTTCTATCGTTAAAATATCATTCTAAACCTACCCTATTGATTTCGTAAGAAAAAATTGAGTTTTTGCAAAACCCCTAGAATTTCTCTTTCCAAATAATTTGAGATTGAGAGGACTTTGCTTCAATTAAAACATACCTTTATGTTCCTCTAACCTTCTTCTACAATTTCTCCCAAATTGCCTCGTCGAAAATCGCCGCCGGAGCCTTGCACGTTCACCTCCCGTCGCCTCTCACGTTCGCCTCCTCCCCTTCTTGCGTTCGGTTTGGCCGAAATAATGAGGGAGGGGTTCGGTTTTGCCATTTTAGGGAGAAAGGGGATCCAAAAGACCAATATACCCTCACTTAAAACCTCTCATATTCAATACTTACTAAGGGTAGTTTCGGCATTTATGAACTTTTATAAGTTTTAACTCCAAACTTAAGCGAAATTAGCTATAGTTTTATATATCAAAACGATCAGAATTTTGCGTAGAATTTTATAAAATTAATTTTGTTAAATTCCGTTAATTTTGATTTTTCACTTAAGTTTCGTCGCAATGCATCGAAAAGCGTGCGATGACCTACGATCGTCGTTTTTGGGTTTTACAATTATTGTCACTCTCGTCTCAATTCAAGTCTTCTTAACATCATCATCCATTATTGAAGTTGTCTTGACATCCTCATTCAGCATCCAAGTCCTTAGCTCATACATGATTGGAAGTTGTAGTCCTCTTCCATAGCTTCCAACAGACTGTAACATATTGATCCACGACGGACTTCTAACAACATTAATTGGTATCCCATTTTCATAGATGAATCTAGCGATATATAAACAAATTATGTTCTTGAGTTCTTTTTTAGCAATAGGAGGTGGAATATCCTGAGTGTTTATATTTTTCTCGTCATCAATATTAACCATAAATCTATCCATGGGCCCCCGAGTGCCTCGGTTAGAAGAAAGTAGATGGCTTCCACTACTGGAACCTTCATGCTGTGATCTATAGCAAGAAGAATTTCCTATCATCTCTTCCATATTTCTTTGTGTGATCTCCTTTGTGGTGGCAAACTTCTTTAAGTAATCTATACATTTCTTTTTCACTTCATCAGGTACTTTTGCACACGGTCCCACATTGACATAAGTGTAGGCTAGATGATCCTTCAACCTTTTGACACCATCAGTTATGTGCTTCTCACAGAAATAACATTTCATGTAAACATATCCCTTCTTCGCACCTTCTCCTAGCACTTTAACTTGAGTGTCATATTTCTATATAGGTTCTTTCCTTCTTGTGCCACTAGTCATTCAGAAAAATATAAGTTTAATCATAAATTGATGATATTATCTGATTTTTAATAATGATAGGTGAAGAATAATTAATAAAGCATTATTAGCAAAGCAAAGGAGCAGCAAAAGTGAAAGCACAACAAAAGGGCAGCAAAAGCCAGTGAAAGCATAATAAAAGGGCAGCAAAAGTGAAAGCGCAACAAAAGGACAGCAAAATCGCAGTGAAAGTGCAACAAAAAATGTGGTCAAAACAACTGATTACAAAGCAAAAGAGCAGCAAAAGTGAAAGCGCAGCAAAAGGGAAGCAAAAACGTAGCAAAAGCGCAGTGAATTGCGGGAAGCAGGCGAAGAGAAATTGTCGTTACCTTGGCGGAGATTAAGTCGAAGAGGAAAAAATGGGAAGAAAATCAGGCACGTCGAAGTCAAAGATTAAGTCGGAGAGTCACGTCGGATAGAGGTCGAAGATGAAGCACCGACTAAATTGGGAAGAAAATCAGGCAAAGATGATGAAAATGATGGGGGAAGAAAGATCGGGATCCTTACCTTGGCACAGGAAGTCGTCGTCGAAGTTGGAGTTGGAGTCGGAGTCGAAGTCGGCAGAAGCAGTGTACACGAAGGAATGATCGACTGAACGTGGTACACGAATGAACGAAAGAGAGTAGGGAACGAGAGAGAACGAATGAGAGTGAGCGGCGGAAATGCTTTGAAAAAGAAACCATAAGTCTAATAAGGGTGCTCGACTGCCGCACACGCACGAATCTGGTGAAATGAATCGAGGCAGCGCCTTTGTCGCCTCGGCACCTCACGCCTTGAGGCGTACACCTCCGTGGAAAAAATGTGTAAGCCTCGCCCGAGCATTCGAGGCTTAAGCCTCAGTTTGGCCGACCTCCGCCTCGATTCGAGGCTCGCCTTGAGGCGTCCGCCTCGAACGCTTTTTTAATCCATGGTCTCTCAATATCCACTCTGAGCTATTAGCGATGTGTCTCTTCTAACAATCCAAATTGTTGCACTCAAGTAAAACACCTTAGTGCCTATTAGCTTAATTAAAATTTCTCTCCTTTGATTAAAAGGATAGTTAACTCTAGAGGCTTGTATTTATAGGAACTCTCTAACTTGATTTTAAGCTCATCACTAGAGGGTGAAATCTCTGGGCATTATTTTGTTTAATTTCTAGTTTGCTGTCTAAAAAATCAGCTTAGAAAAACTTTAATATTTCAACATAGCTGGCTCGAGATTTTCAAAGCCCACAAATCTTTCTTATGGTTTTAGTTTTAGACATAGAATTTATGCTTTTACTTTCTCAGTCATAGCATTTGGTGTTGTGTTGGGAGCGTTCATCTTGGGATTCTTTAAATTTCTTTGGACGCTATTGCTCTTTTACTTTCTTGTTCTTTCTATTTAGCTATACTCAGAGACTGACAATCTTTAGCTTACGATTTTTTAGTCAATATTAGCATCTAGGATGCTTCGTTTGAGACCATGCAAATATGCAATAAACAGACTGATGTGGGAGACTGACAATCTGAAACTTATGTTCCTTTGTCAAAATTATCATCTAGAAATGACTAATTTTAGATTATGCAAGTATGCTTTAAACAGGCTGATGCGAGAGTGCGACCCTTGCTTATCTAGACTATATTGGTGTTGATCTTCTCCTCGTGGCCCTTGTTGATGGGGACAATAATGACTTGCATTTATTGGACTTTAGTGTGACCTTCAGCTTGTGATTTCTTGCTTATGGGCTGAGGCATTCTCTAACTCTTGCATCATGGTGGTAGCCGACATTTAGAGATAAAAATTGCAATTTTCAGGAATGTTATTTTTTTATTTTTTATTTTTGGCAATTGTATATGTGAGTCTAAAATGCATGTATAAAATTCAGTAGCTAACAACAACATCTAGCCTTTATCCCACTATGTGGGGTCGGCAACATGAATCTTTTTTCTCCATTGTGCTCTATTAAAAGTTAAATTCTCATTTAAATCTAATAAAGAAGGGTCATTTCTAATATTTTATAACCAGGTCTTTTTAGGTCTACCTCTATCTTTCTTAACATAAGTCAAATCTAATACATCTACTTTCCTAACCGGGTCATCGGAATTGATTTCTATTATCTTTTGATTTTTCATCAATGTATTCAATAATTTTTCTGGTTAATTGTTTGTGTTGCATTATTTTCTGCATTGTATAGATCTACATTATAACCCTATTCCTTAAGGCAATCTTACATCACATACAAAATCTTCATCAGTACCTAAATCATTTCATTTCTCTGTGCAATCCTAGTTTTTAGTCTATCTATACTTGTTTTTCTCTAATAAACTATCTTTATTTACCTCCACAATCTTTTGTCTCTTATCTTGAAATTTTTTTGATAGCGTATTCTGCTGATGGTAGAAGTGCTTCCTTATTCAAACGCTATCATTATTCACTACTTAAGATATGTAAAAAACGGAATGCACATTTTTTTATTTTATTTTATTTTATTTTATTTATTTTATTAAGTTTAACCATCTTTTAAATATGAGCAATAAAGGTTATAAATGCTTGTTGATATTGTTGAATTTATTTTTATTTTATTTTATTTTTTATTTTTTTGTTTCAATGCAGGGGATGGTTTCTATAGAAAATGTCTCAATTCTAGAAGTGTCGAGCTTCAAAGACTTGATGGCTGTCATTCTAAGGGGGTCTGAGCAAAGACACGTGGCTGGAACCCAAATGAATGATGAAAGTTCAAGATCACATTTGATATTATCCATCATAATTGAAAGTACCAATCGTCAAACACAAACTCTTGCAAGAGGAAAGGTACGCTTGCATTTACTATGAAAAGCTAACTTCGTTTAATGTCTATTTTTTTATAAGACATTTTGAAGAATATTAATCATTCAGTGAAGTTTTTCAATAATGCTGTAATTTTGTTGTTACCTGCACTTACAGTATCCTGACTTCTTGAACAAGGCTTTAAATTTTTGTTTCGATTTCACTCCCATTTTGAAAATCTCAGCTTCTGTAATTCTGATAGTTTCATTAGTTTCAATATTTAGTTTTGGTATTACTTTCAATTTTGATTTTCTATTGTTAGATGTAAAATGATTTAAGATATTTCATTTATATCTAATTCATCATCATTATTTTTTAAATTAGAAAGATATTTAAATATAGGAGAGAGGGATTATAAAAATTTGGTTATATCTTATCATATAACAAGCCAATTATATATAATATGCATGCGTAAAAATTTTGTTAATGTTAATGCATGATTATTATTTCAAAGATGTCATAATATATAAATGAATTATACTATACCTTCACCTTACATTATATGTTAATTTTTGTTATTGTTTGTTAAAACTAAAAGCATTTAAATAAGTTTTATCATGCTCCTTTTCATGTTTAATTATGAATTAAAGTGATGTTTAGAATTGTAATAATTGAATAAGAATTAAACTTATGAGTCATTTAATGAAGTTATGGGACAGAGCAGTGAAATATAGACCTAGAAAATCTCTGTCTATATTTAAAAACCAATTTAGTTCCATGCTATGAAGATTGACTACGGAACCATTTTTTTGCTAAGAAAAATAATGAAATAGCTCAAAAAGAAGCGAAAGGATCATCACATGTTCTTAATTGATTTTGAGAAGACGAATGCTATAAGAATTGATTGGTGCCTAGTAAGAAAAATGGTATGCCAAAGATATGCTGGCGTTTTTAATGTTATGTGTTGGCATGGCAATACTGGGTGTAAATAACATTAATGGATAAGTCATCTTATTTGAGGGCTTAGCCAAGCAAGTGCATACTTTATATTATTTCTTCCCAGAACCTTTAATTTCGGAGGATAAAAGTGCATGTGGTAGTTAAGCAACTCGTGCATAGAAATTCATTGATAGGAGGCCATTTGTTCAGTCAAGATGTTTGTTGTAAGACTTTTTGATCGAGGCATATGATTTCAAGCAAATAAAAATAATAAAATATAAGCTTGAGAACATTATATGTATTAAAAAAAGAGCTTTCAACTATGCCTAGGATTGAACTTTTCATCAATAAATAATTCTATATATTGCTAATAAAATGATTTCCAAAAGCACGAATTAAATATATAGATAGGCGAAGATATTTATTATTATAAATATTTTTTGTTTCCTTTTTAGTTTTAATTTATTACTTATCTAATTGAATCAACAAATTGATCCAAAAATATAATACAAATCAATTTTCTCTAAATTATAAAAAGTCATAAATGCATATGATTTTAAATGATCCTTGTAATATATTGTATTTTCTTCATCAATATTAAAATATTTAAAAGCATATATAAAATGAAATTAACATAAGCTAAGGTCTATATTGCCAGCTTATGTTGACCTCTACTCAAAGCCAAAAAACAAAAAATCAAAATCAAATAAAAGAAAATATATGCATACCTGCTCAAATTCGTGCACAATAAATATGGTAGCTTATCAGCCAATGTGCATGGGGAAATGTGTGACGAATGCAACGACATGCTTACACTCAATGATAAAATCAACTTGCAAATGAATATGCTAGCTTGGCTTGTGAATAACAACAGCAGATCACAAGCGATGTACGCAAACATGCAAACACTCACAATAGTCCTGTTACTAGCGGCTACAAGGAGCCTATAAGTGTTTATGGGCAACAACACAGGGCACGCAAGCGAACATAGTAACTTGCCAACCAACGTTTGTAGGGAAACCACTAATGAATACAACTTAACTGGTAGCCCGCTTTAACATGCAGGCGAACATGCTAAACATGCTTGCAAATGATAATACTCCCTGGCGACATATGCGCGTAAGCGCGTAACATGCAATAAAATGTCAGGGCGTTCATACAGTCAACAACAATCAATGTCAGGCAAATATATTGATCCCTTGCAAGCGAGGACGATTGATTGGAAGCAAATGCAAGCATCTATGAACTGTTGTAGAAGACCCACCATGTATACAATTTGCTATCTACGAGCAAATGTAGAAGTCGTATAACAAATGCAAATACCTACAAGCGATATTAGAAGGCCAATTATACACACGAAGGTCTACCTACAGGCTAGAGTAGTAGACTCGTGATGAATTTATCTTGCCCATGGATAGCGACAGAAGATTGAACATGCATGCGCTAAACCTGCTTGCAAATGATGGTATTCCTCGTAGATGTACACAGGTAGCATGTGATAAATGTCAGAGTGTTCATAAAGTCAACGTCAATCAAGTATCTAGCAAATGCATAAGTTCCCTACATATGAAGGGAGTTAACATGCAACGAAGGCAATGAGTTGCTCAAGATAAAGCGCAGTTCTCACGCAAACAATGATGAAATATTTGCAACACACGCATCATATTGTCTATAAACAAGAATAATATATTTGCAATGCATACAAGCTCTTATGAGCCACTGTAGGAGACTTCTCATTCATATAGTAGTTCACCTATAGGTGATGGCTAGCAACATGCAACCAACATAACAGACTCTCTTGGATAATATATAGTGTAGCATACAATAAATGCGAACACCTGCTGGCAATGACATAAGATTTGTTGTATGCACAATAGCATGTCTACAGTTGATAATCAACAACAAATAATGAATGTTACAATGCCCTTGTAGTTGACAACCACTCAATGACGGGCAAATACATCGATCCCTCGCAACTAGAAGCGATCAATATGCAGTAAATGCAGACACCTATTAGTCGTTGTGGGATATTCTCCATCCACCAGCAAATGCAAAAAAGTCATGATAAATGCAAATATCTACGGGCTGCTACAGGAGTTTCGTTAGTGCATGACGATCTACCTGCATAAAGTAGCAAATGACCTGTATCACTACATTACGATTCACCTGCAAGTAAAAGCAAGGAATCAGTAGTAAAATTTACGGGCCATTGATAGACTGAGGCAACAAATTTGCAATACCAGGTTATCACCATAAATAAATCATCTCGCTTGCAAGCAATAGGTAGAGGACTCCTGATGCATCGCACAACGTATTTATTGACAGAAATATACTCCTACAAGTTGAATGCTAAAGAAAATAATAACTTACAAAAGATGAAAAGAGTTAAACAACACTGTCGATGAGCAATAAATGAAGTATAATGCCACGCTGTTGGATCTGCAACATGCACACAGGCGGATAGAAGGCGTCTATAAATTCTCAAATGAAATCTAGCACATCTCTCAATGACAGTTATTTGCATAGGTGATCATTACAAAAAAAAACATCCCCCTCATGCATTGAAATGCATACCGACACATTTGTAGCATGCATTCATTAGTAATATGTAGGGGCATCATGCAGGTACACCATTCAATATACAGAATGCGCCACACTATGACAATGTGTCATATTAACATGCAAAATGCATTATGCATATATACACCACAATATACAATATGCATCACACAAATATGTGGTCCAATATGTAAAATATGTTGTGCAGTAGTATCGCGCCATGCTAATATGCAAACATAATTCTATATTCATTTTACTTGTTTAAGAAAAATTTTAACTTTATAGAAAATTTAACATTCTAAGAGCCTAACGTTGACTCCGTTCAAGCCACCCCCAAGCAAAGCAAAGTAACAAACCTATAAAAAGCATGCAGCTTTAATGTGCAATCAAAGTAAGCATACCAATCATCACATCACAAATAATAATTAATGGCCATGAATGCAGCTGGGTTCTGCAATACACCCCAGAAAAAAAGATAGTTGAGCTCTACCATACATACAACTCAGCTTAGATTTATACATCACTGAATGGTGTGTGGGATTTTGATCGTTCTTTACACATTTGGCCTCCTACCTTATGAAATACCCACACCTATATGACTTTCCTAACTAAAAAATTATATTTGAAAAAAATTAAAATTACATGAATCCTCTACAATAAAATATGTAAGAGCAATTATAATGAAAATCACACATCAACATCCAAAACCTAGTCCTTAGGGTCATATTCCCAGGGGCTTAGTATTTCTCGTGGTACCTGTTATGAAGCACATTTATGATAATTATTCGAGCATTTGTATTTGCCCTTTGAGAACATGACCACCTACAGAAAGTATTTCTATAAAAATCTAACCACTTAAGCGTAACTGTTCTCTCATCAATTCACAAAACAAAAAATAAAGCAACCAAAAACAATTGGTTAGTTGTGGACTTGAGGTTCATTTGCTCTTCCAACATTTTATTTTATCATTTAGAGTTGGGGGACAATTGGTTAGACGATTGCATTTTAGTATTTTTAATGTTTTGTTAAGTATTGGAGAGTTAGTTGTGGAAGATTTTATGATTTTACTTTGGTCTCACCTTAATTAATATAAATTTATTTATGGTCATGTTAGGGATTTGTAGGAATTTGTTCGGTATTTTTCTAATTTTTATTTGATTTGTTATGATTATTTAAAGTTGTAGGTTGGTTAAGGGGTTTTAGTGATTTTTATATATTTATATGAATCCATTTAATGGTTTTATGATTTTCTATGAATTTTATTAAATTTTATCGTCTATCGGTTCGTGGGGTTGTCACAGTGGGCACGAGGATGAAATTACTTAGGACATGTAGCCCCTCAGCTCAAGGTAGTCCAAACTATAAATTTCATTGACAGATTTGGTTCTGTAAAGATTTAATATATGTTTGCTTTCTAAATTGAGTGTAATGAAGGTTACAAAAGTTCAATTTATGGTAATTTATTATTAATTATTTAGGTTAATGGATAATTATCCTTGTTAAATCAAAGCCATGATGTTTATTTCACCCACATTGGGGCTAACTTAATAGTATCATAGGCCTGGGTTATCAGATAATCATTTTGTTGTGAAGTTGATTTTGTGTTTTTTTAATGCATTTTAATATGTGATTATCATTATGGCTAGTTCATTAATGATTTAGGATTAGTTATGGGTTCGTTAGTTATATTTTATTAATTAATTTAGTCAATTAGATTTTTAATAATTCATCTCTTGTTATAATTTAGAGCAAATGAACTTGAAGTAGGGGGTGCTATGCAAACTCATACTGATTACTAGGAGACATACAATATAAAACAAACACAAAGATCTACCTAACATACTAGAGTTTGAATTTTATTTCATTTTTGTATATTTTTCTTAAACATATTTATAAAAATCATATTTGGAGGCTCAAAATCATTAAGAAATAATTTTTAGAGTTGTTCAACATTTTAAAACATGAAGAAAATCATCCTAGCGGTGCCCACCTCGTGTGGGAAAACATCGATGCACATGGCACAATGGGTGGGCCTATACTACAGGCCTAGGGTGACCATAAAGATATCAAAGGCTCACAGAGAGGGACAAGCCTCGTAAGTGCACTAACCTAAGATAAATTGACTAAACATCCTACCATATAACATATGGTGGGAAAGTAAAAGCAATCAACAAAGTGTGTGCTAATGTGTTACTATTCGACATACAATAGAGGAGGTCTTTACAGGGTAGCAGAAAATTATATCTGACCGTGGGGTGCCAGGGCATATTTGCATACTCCCGGCAAAACGGAGGAGCCTTCTCATAAGACCCCAAGCAAATGACCCGCAAACTCACACTTGTAGGACACGAGTACCTCTCAGGACAAAGTAAAGGGAGAAAAATATGGATGAGCGTAGATGTCATTCATAAAGAAATATAGCTAAGAAAGAATTAACTTAAAAAACAACTAGGATTTGTAATTTCTTGAACATATGTTTGATTTTCAAATTGAGTGTAATGAAGGTGGTTCAATTTGTGGGTGATTTATTATTAATTATTTAGGTTAAGTATAATTACCCTTATTAAATTAGGGTCATGAGATTTATTTCACCCTAAATAATATTCTCAGGTTATGTGAATCATAAGACGCAGAATACATATGGAGGTCGACATATAAGCAACAAACATAAGCTAATCTAATCAAATCATTCTACCACATAATGTATATGAAGAGCTTTACCAAGATCATATAACAAACGAATCATAAATGTATTATTTTGTTATGGTTGGCATATACATAATAGAGGGGACGGAACTATAGTTACACCTTAATGTAAGAATTAAAAACTGCATATGATGTCTGAAACCATCATAATTTAATAAATGAAATTCACTTGCAATGCCTACATGTAGGTATATATATACATGAGTCCACATTGGATATGAAACTAAACACAACATTTTACTTCTCATGCTTCATGTACTTATGCTCAAAATGTAAACATACGCAATGAATTTCAAGTTTTAATGTGTAAACGTACAAATTCCAAATTGGGTTTGATTTTGAACCACAAGCCATGAAAAATCTACACATACAACACTAATCCTATGAGAACAAAGAAAAATTCATCATCTACAAATAGCTAACGAGTCAATATAATGGCTCCAAAATATATTATATTATACATGATGAAAAGATGTGAAACCTATTGAAAAATGATTCATATGAGATCTAGAAATTAAGATATCCAAAGAGAACAAAACTCACCCATCCAAAATAGTAAATAGCATCATTCATCACATAATCCAATCTAACCTGGTTTTCTAACAATTTTTATACAAAGTGCGTCCAATGATTCACCAGAAATATTTCAACATAAATTATATAACTTTGCATTAAACTCATACATACTCAAGGCAAACACATAAAGCGAATGAAGTTGTCCAACAAAGTTACTTACCCTTACATTACATATTTTACAGGTGATTCGTAACATAGAATACTCATTTGTATTTAATATAATGACAAGCTTTACATTAGATTGACATGAGGTGTTTAAAACTCGCATGTATACAATGTGACTAAGGGAAATAAGATTCAAAGTAACTCCATCCTTCTAAAACTCATGAAACTTTCCAATATAAAATATATAACTTTCTGTTGGATTCATATATACACTTGTGGTTGAAGTATGAAGCAAATAAAGTTATAAAACATGATTAGAAACCTCCCCATTCATATGATACCAAGTATATATGTAACATTAAAGTCGTATGTACACAAATATACTATTATTGATGTAACATTAAAGTCGTATGTACACAAATCTACTATTATTGATCATGTTCTTTTAAAGAAGAAACCAAAAGATGGACTTCTACACATTGTACCTTCCTCAAAAAGACAACATTAGTACAAGCATTCTATCTACCATCAATAATAGACGATTCATTTAATGCATAATGAATGGATAAAATCATAAGCTTAAGTCGCGCAAGTATTTCAACATCACCATCTCTTTCAAAACATTTTTTTTTAAACTCATAAACAGAATCATGCTCCATGTTCAACACACCACATAACCCCTCACAAAGGACAACGAAATGGAATAACGAGTTTGATTAATTTTTGTTTATGCTTTATATTAGATTTGACTTTCAACAAGAAATATAAGCTATATGAAACTCATTCATACTTGCAAGATATACCTTCCAACAAAACTAACAAATCTCATTTTGTGCCAAATGAATATATGATATCAAAATTTAATCATGAATATAAACACCTTTACGTATCAATGAAAGAATAATTAAGAGTACACATTCATATACATAAATATCTTCAACCAGCCATGAATTTTTTCAACGACTCTATGTAATTAATAAGTAATAGAAAGATTGCCACTAGATTTTGTCTGTATTGTTGAAATTTGAAATACACACATCGATCAGAATATAAAAATTCATATGAAAGTTTCCAAAAATCCACCATTTAAACAATATTGGGCATGCATTCATGTGTGTGTGTGTGTATGTGTGTGTGTGTGTATATATATATATATATATATATATATATATATATATATATATATATATATTCTTCCAATCAATTATAAACCACATTGTAGTGAAACTTCATGAATATTGCATACGCAATTACCATATATAAAATGATCGAAACGTCAGTGTATACAAGAATTTATACAAATCAACTACAAAGTGGTTTACGAATCAATCTATGTTGTATTTTCTAAACATAAAGCATAAACATAGTCTTCCAACACAACCAGAACTCTTCATAATTAATATCACTTGTAACCCTAACGAACACAAAAGTTTTCCATCACAGTTATGACTCTCACCATTTCTATTCCGCATTGAAGAAAAATGAAAAGCATGACGACATTCAATTCTAATGAGATGCATGTGTGAAGAGGAAAGCGGGAATTTACTTTATATGAGAATGCTTTGAGACCTTATTTCAATCATCCATAAAGTTTAGTAGAGATGTCTCATATTTAAAACTTTTCAAGTGCTTTTAATAATAACCAAACTCTTGGCATTCAACATATTTCTCAAAATTTGAGTTAATGATCAACTACAAAAGCTAAGAAACTTTCATCGCCACATTGATCCATATAATGATAAATAATCTACCAGTAGAGGGACTACGAAAATCCGCAAGCAAATCATATTCGAGATTTCATTTTAAAAATGTGTAAAAATCATATTCTCAAGTATACATGTAGATGCTTGGATCATGATGAGATTTAGCAAATGAATTGTGCCCAACAACATCACAATGACTAGAAGGAAAGGCAACATGAAACCCTCATATCAAATACATTTACAAGTGTTTGATCAAAGTCTTCAAGTATAGTTATTTAAATGATTGAAACTATGTGTGAGGATGAAGCATGGACATTCATAACCAAACATTCTAATTTGATCATGATTAGTGAGAATTCCAACAACAAATACACCTTCAAATATGCTTTGCAAAGATACAAACATCTTTTCTACCATTGGTAATGGATGGTTAATTCCATACATGATGAGAGAACAAAGGAATCAAGAATGATCTTTGGGTTGCCAAATATCCGTAATAATACTTCTCAATCAACCATAATCAACCATGACTTGTGTAATTTCTTAATCAGAACCGTTGAATGTAATTTCTTAATTTTGAAATACATTGAAACTGCTTGGAAAGTCAATTGGAGCTTTATTTAGGCTAAATGGGCTGATTTGGCTCAAATTTGGTCATGTATTGAACTCAATTTGGCTCAGATCGAGCCGATTCATGTTCAATTTGGTTCGATCGAATTAATTTGGTGAAATCGAACCTGAATTGACGCCAATTTGGACTAAGTTGCATTCGACGAGGCTCACTGGCGTTAATCGAGTTTAATCAAACTTCGTCAGGTCCAATTTGACTCAGCTTGAGTCGCCTCGAACTCAAATTGGGCTCGACGAGTGTTGACCTCTATAATATAAAATAAAAAAAAAGAAAAAAATTTTGTGTGCTCAAATCATACCTGTCAAAGCCCATCTCACCTTCTGCTCGAGTCGTGTCCGCCGTCGCTACAGTACTCATTACTGTGCGAAACGGCGCCGAAGTCAGAGATGCCCATCCCTCGCTTGTGTCATCTCCCACTCTTTGGCGTCGTTAAAAGGAGAAGGATCGCAGCTTCTCCTGATCGAGCTTCTCCCACGACTCCTCCTCTAAAACTCCCGCAAGCTCACTCCCTCCGACTCCGGATCTCCCGTCGCTGCTCCCGATCTCGGCGAGCTTCTCCCACGACTCCTCTAAAATTCCCGCAAGCTCACTCCCTCCGACTCCGGATCTCCCGCCTCTTGCTCCCGACTTCGCATATTCGACGACGTTCCTTCCTGTAGGATCGGAAGTTAAGACATTTTGATCGGAAGCAGCTAGGGGAGTTCGCTCGCAGTGAGGATAACTTCTCCCTCTCACGCACGCCTTCCGCCAAATTCCCCCAGCCCTAGCCGAATCCAGGCCTTCCTACACCGATCGAGAGAGAGAGAGAGAGAGAGAGAGAGAGAGAGAGAAGAGAGAGAGAGAGAGAGAGAGAGAGAAGACTTTCTCCATACCTAATCCCAACTCCTAGCAGCTCTTCCCTCCGCCTACCTTGACGACTTTCCTTTCCCTGTCAGATCGCAAGTTACAACATTTTGATCGGGAGAAACGAAGGGAGTTTGCTAGCATTGAAGGTAACTTTCTACCTGACGCACGCTTCTTCGGCCAAGTCCAGTTAATCTTGCCGATCAAAAGAGGGAAACAGAGGATTTGTTCTATCCTATTTAATTATAACTAAGTATAATTGATTATAAATATTTATAATTATTTATTATTAAGTATAGTTAATTATGATTAATTATGTTGAATTATAATTAGCTATTATTAATAATGCTTAATTATAATCATTTATTATTAATTATATCTAGTTATAATTAATTATAGGTATTTAGTTATCTATTATTAGTTAGATTTATTTATAATTAATCATATTTAATTAAATAAATATTTTTATTAATTATATGTAATTACTGATTAATTATATTTAATTATAATTAGTTGTAATTAATTATTATTAATTATAATTAATAATAATTAATTATTCTTAGTTATGATTAATTATAATTAATTGTGATCATTTATAATTAATAATAATAATAAAACCCTTCTCACTTGCCTCGATCCACGAGCCAACACCACTACCTCGCCGGTCGTCAGGTATAAATTTCTGAACTTAAAACTCCGAGAGCCTACTTCGTTGTTTGCAGCGGACCGGAAAACCGCCTATACACGCTTTTCTTAGCGTGGTGGGATGGGACCCCGGTGCGGTGCCTACAACGAGCAGGTAATCACTTCGAGAGCTCATTCCGTCGTTCGCGACGCACCGGCAAACCGCCTATACACGCTTTTCGTAGCGTGGTGGGAAGGGAATCCGGTGCGGCGCCTACAATGAAGTGGGTGATCACCTAAATCTCTTTTTCGGCATTCACGGCGCACCGGCAAACCGCCTATACACGCTTTTCGTAGCGTGGTGGGAAGGGGACCCGGTGCGGCGCCTATGGCGAGAAGGGGATATTCATAAGTACCCGCTCGCGGGGAAATAACTGCGTTTTTTTAAACAGGTACTGTCGAAGACCCATACACGCTTTTCGTAGCGTGGTGGGGGATTGAAGATTTTACACGGCCGCGGTGTCCTCGAAAGAGGGCACCTACCATACACGCTTTTCTTAGCGTGGTGTGAAAGGCCCAGTTTTCTCGTAGTTTCCCCTAAACGGGGGAGACGCCGGGAGGCTGCCGAAATTTCGGGTGAAACTTGAGACCGTACCTAGACTTGATTGAACTCAAAATAAGAAGAGGACATGGACTCAAATTTGAACCAATGGCGAATTAAAAATGAACCCTATTGGACTTAAACTTGAATTCAAACAAGTAACAATGAACAACAAGGAGCCAAACTTGAAAACTCTTGGACGGCAAGGGACATAGAACTTGAACTGAACTTGTTCATGATTTGAACACTTGAACTCAAGTAAGGACTTGAGCATGGACAGCAGGGAACCATTCCTTGAATTCAAATGACCTGGAGCTTGATTTGAATGAAAGATAACAAAAGACTTGAGCTCAATATAAACAATAAAGGACTCAAATGAACTAAGTACAAGGAGTTTGACATGAACTCAAATTGGACCCAGATTTGAGCAAATTACAAAGGGTGTGGACTTGACATCAAACAGTCAACAAAAATTTGAGCTCAAGCAAGAATTTGAACATGAATCGAATTTGACATGAACTTCTACTCAAACTCAGCCCAGAACTTGAACTCAAGATTGAATCTATTTCAAACTTGCCTAGGAGTTGAATAGCATGGAATTTATTACATGCAAAGAACAATATGTTGAAGCAAAACTCGAACATTGAGTCAGCAACATTCAATGCTTGAAATGAAGCTCGTAATTGGGCAAGATGACAGATTAACCATGCAAGCAAGGATCAAAGGAAGAATGCAATGATATGCTTGTAATTAACAATACAAGATTTCTAATAGAATGCTGAGAAGTGATCACGTCAATTAAAGTGCAAATTCCAATCAGCAAATGATATCAAGTTCATCATACATACTACAAGCCATCCTTCAAAATCAAAGAGTGTGCAACTATAATTTGTCTACAAGCAATAGCAAAATTACTGAAGATGTATCACATTTGAAAGCAAAGACCAAGTGGAATATACAATGATATGCATAAGATTAATGAGTAATCAAAAGACTCATGATAAATTGCTAAATACATGCTTATGAGCTAATGTTAGCAAATGAGCATATAACATAAGGGTATATAAGTCACTTTGACTATGGATAGTATATTCATGAGGAGAATATGAAGAATATGAAATGAATGCCGGTGCTTCCCCCTGCCGGTCAATTTATGAATGTAAAGGATCAACGTTAGCATGCAATCAAGCATATCGAATCTTGCAAGCAGAAAATAATGAGGGTCGACATGTAATGGTTATGATGATTCCTTCGTGTGTACCCTCCTACGAGCCACTACAAAAGTTCATCATGCACACAACATACTGTCTACAAGTAAATACAAACAATCTGCAACAAATATAGATACCCGTCGATAATAATGAATTTGATAGAAGCTTGTAGTGTCTTGAAGATATAGACAATAATTGCTAGAAGAATTGAAAGAGGCACAAGCAAATATACCAAATCTCAGTAAGCTATGGTGATTAGCATGCAATAATTGCATGAATGTGATGTTGGGAAAGATAGATGACAGATGCGAGCCCCTACGAGTGAATGTAAGAAATCTCTCCCGCATGCAGAGTATTTATGAACTATTTTAGCAAGGATACCGTGGCATCTCTACAGCTAACAACCATCCAATGGAAGATATATGTGCTCAAGTAGTATGCAGCTGAGGTTGCAATATCACTACAGTCGAGGCCGGTTCACTTGTAGGCAAACATAACAATTCTCTGTGAGCTACGACGACCAATAAAATTACTCGTGGATAACAACAGTGGATAGGTAGTAAGTGCAGTAAATCCTCTGTGGACACAAGTACATATGTTCTCCGCAAGCAAGGACATAAGATTACAACACATTCAAATACCTACGAACCATCCTAGCATTGAAGGAGGCCCATTCTACATTCAACATGTTGTCTGCGGGCAAATGAAAAAGATTTGCAATACATACAAGTTCCCTACAAATACAGATGTACGCACCGCATGTCATCTGTGGGTAGATACAAAATGACTTCAGTAAATGCAGTATCCTGTAGTCAATTTCAGCCCGTGAATGAATACATCTACCCGCAACAACGGTGGATGTATTGTAGGGATCAAAACCATAGTGAAATGCATAAAGACTTGCAATGAATGCAAATATCTACCAACAAAAGCAGGAGATTCGTTGGTGCACAACAATCCAAATGCAGAGAGCAACAAGTAGTGCACGACAGTCTGCCTGTACAAAGCAACAAACAACTCAGTTCACGAGCTGCTGCACCACGCCACCGGATTCGCAACATTCATGCAAGCGGACAGAAGGCGTTTAGAAATGTTCCAAAAGTACCCCCGCACATGCACCATAATATGTATACACATAGGTACACATAAGGGGATGTACTGAATACCTGCATGGGCCCCGGCGAGCGTGTTATTGGTACACACGTGACGTCTAGGGATGCTGCGCGGGTCAATAAATTTGAACCTGATCCTCCTAAAGCAAGTAAATAGGAGTCGACAAGGTTCAATAAATATTTGTAAAATGCCCCCAAACACCCGCATGGGCCCCGGTGAGCGTGTTATAGGTACACACGTGACGTCAAGGGATGCTGCGCGGGTTAATAAGTGAATTCAAGTTCAAGCCTGATCCTCCTAAGCAGGTAGATAGGAGTCGACACGGCTCGAACTATTAAATAAATATACGGTCGTAAGGTCGACCGGGATATTTATTTTATACATTCATATTAGGCCTTCAAGGCCTTCAACCAAGAAAATTCACTTGCAAAGGCATAAAGCCTACGAAACCTGATCCTCTGTCGGCAGCTCGACAAAGTGGACAAGGTTCGATCCACGAATGAGAAATAACCCCATCTACCCCGATGATGGCCGTGTTGAATGAAAATATCAACCGGAGGGGTCTATTCCAAACATTTCAAAATACCACCTCAAATACCACCCAATACTCCAAATCTCCAAAAATCCCAAAAATTCCAAATTCTTAAATGTTTAAAATTGAAACTCATCCATTAACCACTCAAAGCATAAAATCCATCCATCTTCTGCAACAGTTTGCCGAGGTGGACAAATTAAAAAATACTTCAGCTCACAAAGAGCTAATGCCTGATCGAAAATATCACTAGGATCCATTCTCAAACAATCTCCTGCCAGTAAGGACGTGGTACGAGTCCTCTAACCGGCAGTTTCGCCGCTAAATGGCACTGCAGGATAAACGGTTATGACTCGGGGCCCTCTGAACCAGGTGGTCGCCGCCAAATGGCACCATTATATTATGGTTATGGCCAGAGCCCGTATGCTCCCCAATGGCATTAAATCCTTGAGATATGAATCAATAGGATATGATCGATAGGGCACAAAGCCCTCTGTTAGCTAAGGTGGATTCAAATTTGTCCCCTTAGATAAACACTCACCCCAGGTCTACAAGGTACCCTTGGACGAAGCAACCCATGGCTGCCGACAAGGATCCTTCTGTCAGGTTGGGTCGACTACCTCCTCTGACTAAGTAGACCAGGGACCACGATGGCCCGGGACGACGAAATCATGGGATCTTGATCGGGTCCATCATCCATTCCCCCACCATCCACTTTAAGTGCAAGATGGTGAAATTTCTATTTTAAATATTAAACCCTTCCAGTCCTTTTAACATTCCCAACCTATTGCTGCTACTATATGCCAGATCCACGTATCTATACGTATCTGATCGACGACTAGCCTTAATCGAAAGTTCTCTCTCGTTATCGGGAGGGGTAATTAACTATAGGGGCTTGCGCCTATAGGAAACCAGAACTCAGATCATAAAGTCCTCGCAAAATGAGGGCGAAATCTCTGGATAGTGTCTTATCTACTATCTCATCTGCCTTCCAAAATTTACCCCGAAACTTAGTTCGTTAAAACTCCCCCCTAAAAGAAAGCAAATAAAAGTCGGGCGGAGGCCGGGGCCGAATTTTCGGAGCCCACAACGAGGCTCAATTAATTCAATCGAACACGCTCGAGAGAAAAACGGGTGAAAACGAGGTCAACAACGACTCTTTGAAATGCTGATTATTTTTATCACCTTTAAGGGGTCGGCCCTTCGGTGGTTCACTCGCATGCCTCTAGGGGTAATCTGTCAAACCTCATGCACCTGTAGCTTATTATGGTTTTGATGATTACAAATATTTTTAGTTGTATTAATTTTTGTCCAATGTGTTTGTGTGTTTAAATTTTCTATTTATGTTAATATAATAGTTATACTCTATATGAAGGCTAACAATAAGACTAGACATACAACCTAAATGGTAATCAGAAGCTGATGAAGGTGCTTCAAATCTATGCTGAAGTAGGAGATACTTATGAAGGATCTGTAGCTATTAAGGAGAAAGAAGATTGTTGAGAATTCAAAAACTTATTTTTTATATTTTTAGTATTCTTGTTTATGTTGGCTATATGATTTATGTGAAACAATCGCCCACATCTGAGAACTAAATTTAGATAAAAGAATTCCTTAGAAATCACTTGAAAATTGTTAACTAAGACAACTTCATCTATTACAAGTTGTACTGTACAATTTAGATAGCATTGCACGACGTGTACAATGTTTTTGGGAATTATGAAAGATTAAGTTGTATTGATTACCAGAAAATTTAAAATGATAATTTCAATACTAATTGTACTATATGATGAAAATTTGAAAGTGTGATTAGTTTTATTCAAATTACATTATCGTCTTATGCATCTTTCCTTAACTAGTTGAATTCAAATTTGAATTAATTGTATTGTATGGAATGGTTTATACTATATGATTATTTAAATAATTATCTAACTAAGAACTGCTAATCAAGGAGCATATTAGAAATTAAAATTGTGAAAAATTGTGTACTATGCAATATCAATCACATAGGTTGATCAAATAAAAAGGTTTTCCGTGGAGTTTGTAAATAATGATGGTTTTTTTTTCTAAGAATAGACAAATTATGCTAATAATGTATTATAATTAGTGGATCAGACTATACAATCCAAGTAAAATTTTAAATGAACAATCTTTTTTTTGGGTTTCAAATCAAGCTCCCCTATAAATATCCGTTTCCAAAACCCTAAAACAAATGAGTATGAGATTCTTAAGAAAATTTTCTTTCGTAAGTCCTCCTTTTCTTTTGAAATTTTCTACTTTGTTCGAGAGAGGTTCATGAGAGTTTGCTTTATTGGTTATTTCCCAAGTCGTTTCCTTAGATCCTCTAATTTGATTGTCAGAAGCTCGTATCTAAAGAGCCTTTTTTGCGCTTTGTTATAAAGATCTTTTGATCTTGTAGAGTTTCTTATTTTGTGTATTGTAGATTATAGTTGGTGGGCAAGAATAGCTATGCTTTTAAAGGTGAATAAAGGTGTAAGGGTTTGTCGCACTATAAATAATCATTTCTTTTGTAGAATTCAAGTGGGTATACATTACCCAATTCACGAGCACCCAGAGGCCAAGCCTTTTTTGGCCACTCTCCCAAATAATTCGCTATCACCATTAATAAGTACCTACAATCGTTGTCCATAAGCCAAATAAATGATGAGTATAGGGCATTGTTGAAATATTTATTTAAGGTGAAGGAAGAGACCAACAAGGCTACGTTCTTTAGAATAACTCAAATTTTCAGAAAGTAAAATCAACTTGCCAACTTACTCTCAAAATGGGGCAACTCAGATGGGTGCCCAGCTCCCCTTGAAGATTGCCAAGCCTAGAATTGAGGAAGGGGATGCCATGAATTTGAGTATTAATTGCTTAAAGAGTTGGATTGATCCATACAGGGTGTATCCCAAGATTGAGTCATGAAGTTATTTAGGAGGTTGGTGGCCTCCCTCAACATGTGATGTGTAAAAGTAGATAAGAAAGAAACAATAGAAGTGCACTTGGGTGAGTGTGGGAGTCACTTGGGAAGGAGAACACTTGTCCACCGAATTCTGTGATAGGATATTTCTACCTCTCTTCAGAAGGACATGGCAGAATTCTCAAATAGGTTGTTGAAGTGCAAAAATTTTCCCCCATGCAGTTGCAACCTTCTCACAAATTGTAACCTACTGGGAACTCCTTCTGCACTGTGGGGGTGGACTTATCAACCATTTTTTACCATTAAGTGGGTAGAGAAATTATTCCTTGTTATGGTGAATTACTTCACCAAATGGATAGAAGCAAAGGAACTTGCCTAGTCTACTGCTAAAGTTGCAAAAATTTTCCATTATCTGTAGGTATGTTCTGCTATTCTCCATAATAATTGACAACAGACCGTAATTCGTTGACAAGAAATTCACTTCTATAGTCACAAGATATTCAGCCCAAGGTTGCCTTAGTTTACCACCCACATATCCTTCAACAAGTGGCAACATCAAACAAGCAAATACTGAATCTCCTTATAAAGAAGGTATGAGGAGCCAAAGGCAAATGGGCCAAATCACTCCCTTCAGTCTTATGAGCAATCAGGATGACTCCCTCGTTAGTCATAGGACATACACCATTCTCGCTTCGTATGGTGTCTAGGCTTTACTACTAGTTGAACTCGAACTACATAGTGATGATGAGCTAAATAGGAAGAAAGGAACCAAGAAGGCTTAGAGACAGCAATCAACCTCTTAGAAGAACTTCGAGCACAAGCAATGCTTAGACAAGAAGAGGTAAAAAGAAGAATGGCCAAGTACTACAATGTTAACGCTAAGGAAGAATCATTTCACCTTGATGGCCTAGTTCTCAAAAAGAGAATGTTGTAGCTTGCCAGTTAGTACTTGGTAAGCTTAGGTCAACTTGGGGTGGCTCTTACACCATCAAAAAGTAAGTCGGCCTTAGAGCCTATTAGTTACAAACATGGGGTGACAAGCTGGTACCAAGGACATGGAGTGCCTATGACTGAAAATTTACTATTCTTGAAGGAAGACTCTATACCCAATCATAGTTGTAATAAATTGTAATTAAAAATGCCTTTCCTTTTTTAGCAGTATTTTTAGAACTCTGTAGCAGGTCTCTATTAATTAGGCAAGTGCATAGGGTGAGGCCCACCCAAGGCGATACTATGCCGAATCCATGTTGTTCAAGTGACTCTTATCAGTCAACGAGTCACTATATATCTATTTTTTTACCTGATGCAGTCAAGAAATCCCCCAACCACGTGAGAGAAACTTGACATGCAAATTACAAAACGACTCTTAAAACAAAATACAACTTTTATAGGAATAAAACGACTCTTACAAACTTAAGAAATAAAAACTCCTAAAATTGCATTTCCTTGAGAAGAAAGATACAAATGGGGTGTAAACTTGCGGAGAGAAGGAGGTTAGAAGCCAAGTCGAAGTAGAAGAGAGGACAAGCTCGCAAGCTTTCCTAGAAGGAGAAGAAGAAGAGGAACAAGCTCGCAAGCCTTTCCCAAAACCCGCAGGATTTATATTTTTCCAAATATTTGTCTTACCCAAAATCTGCTCTAAAACAGCCCTATATATAGTTGAAAAGAGGAATCCCAAACAGCCCTTTCACCTACAGCCGAACCAACCAGGAAAAAGGAGACAGAAGGCCAACAGCCACCTACTGGACAGCAGCCAAACGGAAGCAGGAACAGCCAGCCACGGGAACCCCAACAGCTAGACAGGCTATTCACGGGAAAAGGAACAGCCAGCCTGAGAAACCAAAGGCCAAACCGGGGGGAGGGGGGGAAGAACTTGACCACAACATTTTTGAGCTTAGCTTAAGTAGAAGAAATGCAGTAGCTCACCAAAAAGAGCAGTAAAAAACGAAACAGCCAAGCCCAAACTAGGAACCAGAACAGCCCAAGAGCCGAACACATTAAAAAATCTATAGACCCCACCCTTTGCCTACATCAATTCTCCTTCTCCCCCTCTTGAAAATTCTCATCTCCTGATGAGATGACTTTAGAACTTTCCTGACAATTAGAACGTTCCGGGTCATAACAAGATGATAATTTTGAAGGCTTTGGGCTGTTGGTTGGTGGTCCTTGGGCTGCTGGTTGTCTCTCGGCATGGGCCTCGGCTGCTCGGTTTTGGGCTGTTTGGAGCTGCTGTGTATCAACATGAGCTGCTTGTTTAGCTCATTAATGTCTAGTAAGTTGTCTACTTTTTTAGCTCAAAAAGGTAGATGTCCAAGTTCTTCCTCCCCTCTTGGTCCCTTCAGTTTCCTCCTGTTGGCCCTATTTTTCGTGGATGGTCCCCTCTCCTTTTCCTGTGTTTGCTCGGTTTCTCCGCCTGGCTCTTTGACCCGTGGGTGTCTTCTCCTTGTGGCTATTTGGTTTTTGTGGTGGCTATTGGCTTTCCGGTTCCCCTTACCTCATTGGTTCGGTTGGAGGTGGAGGCTCTTTGGCTGCCCTCTTTTCTGCTATATATATTGTGTGATTTGGGGCTTAGAGATGGTTGATATTTTATGTGAGAAAATATTTGGAACAAGAACCTGCGGGTTTCTTTAGGATAGCTTGCGAGCTATGCCTCTTCTCCCTCTATTCTAGGAGGGATTATGTGATAATTTTTGGAAGAAAAAACCTGAGGGTTTTTTGTGATAGCCTGCGAGCTATCTTCTCTTCTTCTCCTCTCTCTATATCTTGCGAGCTATATTTCGTCTTGTCTTAATTGATGTAGGCAAAGGGTGGGGTCTATAGATTTTTTAATGTCTTTGGCTCTTGGGCTGTTCTGGTTCCTAGTTTTGGCTTGGCTGTTTCGATTTTTACTACTCTTTTTGGTGAGCTACTGCATTTCTTCTACTTAAGCTAAGCTCATAGATTTTGTTGTCAGGTTCTTCCCCCCCTTGTTCTTGGTTCTCCCCCCGCCCCGCGTTTAGCCTTTGGTTTCTCAGGCTGGCTGTTCCTTTTCTCATGAAAAGCCTGTCTAGATGTTGGGGTTCCCGTGGCTGGCTGTTCCTGCTTCCGTTTGCCTACTGTCCAGTAGATGGTTGTTGGCCTTCTGTCTCCTTTTTCCTGGTTGGTTCGGCTGTAGGTGAAAGGGTTGTTTGGGCTTCCTCTTTTCAACTATATATAGGGCTGTTTTAGAGCAGATTTTGGGTAAGACAAATATTTGGAAAAATATAAAACCTGTAGGTTTTGGGAAAGGCTTGCGAGCTTGTTCCTCTTCTTCTTCTCCTTCTAGGAAAGCTTACGAGCTTGTCCTCTCTTCTACTTCGTCTTGGCTTCTAACCTCCTTCTCTCCGCAAGTTTACACCCCATTTGTATCTTTCTTCTCAAGCATTTTTAGGATGAAATGTGTCTTGTCATTGAGTCAAGTTCTTATAAGTTGTAATCTGTCGTATTTTTTAGTATTTTCTATATTTATTATATCCTAGGAAACATTTATTTTTTGCTTGCAAAAATTAGGGTTTTTTTCCTAATTTTTGCATGCATCAATTTGGTATCAGAGCAAGTTTAGTATGTCTTAGGGTTGTCAAGAGAGTTCTGGTGTATTATGTGAGTGTCGTGTAAGTTTTCTTTGTCTTCATGTTATGTTTTGAGTCTATAAGAAAATTGGAAGAAAATAAATATTGTCCTCTTAAGAGTTTTCTGGAAAAATATAATCAGAGTGGCACAGCGGAAGCATGGCAAGATCTAAATTCATCTCATCGAGAGATGAGAATTTTCAAGCAGGAAAGAATCTGATGCATGCAGGGGGGGGGGGGGGGGGGGGGTCATAACAAGATGTAAATTTTGAAGGCTTTGGGTTGTTGGTTGGTGGTCCTTGGGCTGCTGGTTGTCTCTCGATTTGGGCCTGAGCTGCTCGGTTTTGGGCTGTTTGGAGCTGCTGTGTTGATGAGTCTTTTGGCTGCTTGTTTAGCTCATTAATGTCTAGTAAGTTGTCTAATTTTTTAGCTCAAAAAGGTAGATGTCCAAGTTCTTCCTCCCCTCTTGGTCCCTTCGGTTTCCTCCTGCTGGCCCTGTTTTTCGTGGATGGTCCCCTCTCCTTTTCCTGTGTCTGCTCGATTTCTCCGCCTGGCTCTTTGACATGTGGGTGTCTTCTCCTTGTGGTTGTTTGGTTTTTGTGGTGGCTGTTGGCTTTTTGGTTCCCCTTACCTCATTGGTTCAGTTGGAGGTGGAGGCTCTTTGGCTGCCCTCTTTTCTCTTATATATATGTAATGTTTTGGTAGTTAAAAAGAGAGAGATATGATGTTATTTTTGGAGCCAAAAACCTGAGGGTTTGTTCTTCTTTGGAAAAGCTTGCGAGCTTGTTCCATTCTCCTTCTCTTGTTCTAGGAAAGCTTGCGAGTTTGTCCTCTCCTTCGTCTTGGACTTCTAACCTATTTCTTCTATCCGCAAGTATCCACCTCACCTGTATCTTTCGTCTCAAGCAAAGAAGGGCTCCTTTAGGTGTGGCTTTTGTTCATTTTTGTAAGTGTCAAAATTTGTAAGCGTCATTTTTATTATATCAAAGGAATATGTTGTGTTAGTTGTCATAATTTGTCTAAATTTGAGCATTTCATATATCTTTCTATTACCTAGGAAGTCTTTTATTTTTGCTTGCAAAAATTAAAGGTTTTTCCTAATTTTTGCTTGCATTATTGCCACAAAGTGGCGCAAGACAGAGGCTTCAGTGTCGCAGCGCCCCAAACTGGCGCTGCAGCTTTGTGAGACGGACCAGACGGTTTTTTTTCTCATTTTTTAGAAGGGTTGCGTACCTTGGGGTTATTTCACTTGGCTTTCTCTTGTATTTTGTGTAAGTAGACATTGAGAATGATGTATGTGAGTAGAGAAGCAAGTAGAGAGAGACAGAGAAGAGAGATCTGCACTTAATTCTCCCAATTTTCATAGTGGATTTCTTGGTGTGGTGTGGCTTCGTGGTATTTTCCCTATTTTGAGTTTTTTTCATCCTAAATCCTTGTGTCCTTTACTTTTCCGCTGCTTTTTCTTTCTTGCTTGTTTCGTCATTGTGGTGATGACTCCTCATCTCCCCAACAAGTTTTTTGTGTCTGGGTTTCATTCTATTAATAATCAAGCAGAAGATTTAATGAAAAAATTATCCTATCTTGAAATTCTTTCATTTTATGAAACTCGTTGGAGATGCATAGCTTGAAAGACACACAACTGCCTTGTCTTTGGTAAAGATGGGGGTAGTCGACACTAACCAACCAATGAACAAGTAGATAAATAGAAACTTCACCTTCTAGTCCTTCACTTTGTTCACTAGGCCTTGCATTCTCATGATTGCTGAAGAGAAATAGACACACTCATCCTTGTACGCCTTCACGATGAAGAAATGCCTAAATAAAGTCAGCGTTAAGTGGAGTTGGCATAGCTACATGAAAGAGATGAAAATGATGATTCTCACCATTAAGGTGGGGAGGATTTGTGTGGTGATGAGTTAATAAAAATTAAGGAAGCCAGCGAAATTCCTGTAGAATGGTAGTTTTTGGCCCGACTTAAAGTTGTCGTAGGAGATGATGCATAGCTCTTCTTGGTAGTAGGTATTGAAGTGTTAGTCCTCATCCAAAACTCGACTCATAGATTCACGTCACCATAATAGTTGTCAATCTACATTGTATCGATTTAGCTAGAAGTCGCCACGGACAATTGCATGTAATCGACGTTTATCAATGTTGTAGCGCACCTGCGGAGGGCTGCTATGAAGATAGGTGTCATTGCTATGACTAATTGGCAAGTCGCCTTTATCTGTGTCTGGAGTGTCGCCATTTCCTTCTTCAGTTGAGTCTTGAAGTCAGCACTTACAACCTTTTGCAAACTTTTGACACGGTACACATTGATGACTTTATCCATTAGGTTGATGTACTCTGTGAGGATTTCCAATGCAGTGGCACCTATCAGGGATCCCATCACCCATGAAGCTGATGGAGTGGGAGAAGGTTGATGTATGAATGACCACCATAGGCGGGGCTGCTGGAGATCCTTAAACTAAGGGTAATGTTGTCACATCCCCAACATCCTAAGAAATTTCAATCACAGATTGGGCTCTAACTATGATGCACAGACACGGACACGGCGACACGACACAGACATGGGACACATCAATTATTAAAAATATAGGACACGGACATGGGTTGGACACGGTATTATAGTTTTATATTTTAAAAATAGTGTATAAAAATTAAATAAGTATAATTTTAAAAATAATTTAGAAATAATAAGTCATTTAACTAAAATTTATGCTTAAAATGATTAATATTAGGATGTCGAGAGTCGAGTGTCGATGACATTTATCAGTCATCGAGAGAGGAGATGAAAATACATTCACTGCCAAAGAGAAATGAAAATGAGAATATTCGATGAATGGGTTATTAAGTGCGGACGATTGATTTGGTGTTGTGGATATGAAATAAGAAATTAGTTTTTATATTTTAAATAAGTAAAAATTTTAAATACAAGAAATTATATTATGAAAAAAATCATAAAATATTTAAGATGCACGTGTCGGACATGTGTGTCCAATTTGTATTTAATATTTTTTTAATTGGACACATTTTCGGCGTGTCTGACACGTGTCGGAGGAGTGTCGGACGCGTGTCGTGTCGGATACGTGTCGGACACTGCATGCCTCTTTGAGGAGAAGTGTCGGTGCATCATAGGGCTCTAACTGCTAGTGATGAAGGTTGCTTCGCGACACTCAATGCCAAGGGAGTTGCTCCTATGGTTAATAGGGAATAATTAGCAATATAGAGTTCTTTGTCTAAAAAACATAAAGGCATAATTGGTAATCTATCTTGGAGAATTATTTTTTTCGCATGGAGACCAGGAGCCCACTGCATCAAAGGCTAATGCCTCCAACACATTCGGTGGGTGTCCTAATAACTCACTCAAGGAAAGGCATACCTTGGCTTGGCTGTAGATGACAAGGTTTTCCAACTAGACAAGTTCCATTTGAGGACTTGCAAGTAATTTGCCTTAACATTCCCTAATGCAACAACAAACTTGGCCACTATAGGAGTTTCTGCCATCTTAGTAAGGGTCGCTTCATTAGTAGTCATGTCTCTCTCTGGTCGCTCCATCAAAGCTTTCCTTACTTGCCTAATGGTTAGAGGAATGTTGTTAAAACTCGAGAAGAGGACCGTTCTCCCTAGACTACCGGCAGTCGAAGACACTATAGCTGGTATTGTGGTTGTCGATGGTGCCACACCCAGCTCTACCTTCATTCTAACTTCAAATCACTATTATGATGAAGAATTTGCACGATGCTAGAGATTATAATAGTGACAGGACACTAACATACACTTAATCTCCTTTTTATTGTTTGGTAGAAGCAATAAATGCTTTTTAATTCACTTGTTCTTTTCAAAACTTGCCTTTCAAAGGGATAAATGAATTAGAAAATTAAATGTATACTTGCACATATTTGTTTAGGTATTTAGTAGGTTTCAGCAAGAGAACTTGGCTGAAACTATCATATTGTCCACCAAAGGCACTTACTAGCATGGAGGGTGACTCACCTCGACTAGTCAAATAAGAGTTGTCACAGAAATCTGCATCAAAGGACTTTGTACATATTTGTGTAGGTATTAGCAGGTACCTAGTAGGATTCAATAAGAGAACTTGGCCGAAACTATCATATTGCCCACCAAAGGATTCATTCATATTTGTGTAGGTATATATCAGGAACCTAATCGGTATCAACAAGAGAACTTGGCTGAAACTATCATATTACCCACTAAAGGCACTCACCAGCATGGAGGGTGACTGCTCACCTCGACTACTCAGATAAGAGTTGTCACAGACATCTGCATTAGAGGACTTATACATGTACATTCAAACCCTTAGGAATCCCTCATCTTACCTAGGAGCTGCCCTGTGAAGTTACTCACCATTATTAAAACCATTAAGGCATCAAGGCATCCCCCAATCTAGTTATAGGAAGTGCTCACCATGAGGTCTACAGCCTCAATCCTCTATATTCGATCAATCCCATCTTATAGGTATAATCACTTAAAAGGACTCACCCTTTGCATGTAAAGGTTGGATACAGTCTCGGGACTTGCCTTTGCATATAGAGGACTTGCCCATATTGACTTAACTTATATGATTCATCTTGAATCTTCGCATGGTATACCTGCCTACAAAGACTCACCTTGGAATTGAGGGTCCTGTCAAAGGTTCAGAGCCATATGGACACCCACCACTAGATGTCCTGCATATCTATAAAGGGTCACATCAAAGATTGTCTTTTATGCTTTTTATTGTGTGCCCTTCTGCATAACCTTCTAAATCCTAAGAATAAAAGGTGAAGAGGCATGTTTTAAATCTTTTTTGGAGACATTTTTTGATCTCTGACATTTCAAATACTCTTATATAGTTTTAACTCTCTCATTTCTCTCTTGTTCTCCATAATCACCTAAATTTCTAATTCTCTAGTTCTTGTTTAGAAGATCACTTGCTAGCAAAGTTAAGTATTATCCATGGACAAATTCAAATCCAACATGATGCCTTCAAAACTTTTAGAAAAATCTTCAAAATGGTATAGTATTAAATGGCCTGCCTCATTAAATAGTTTTTTTTTTAACTTTGTTCAAATGGATTAGTTTAAACATATAATAATATGATTTAATCTTTAAGCCATTTCCTTAGCTAAATTTGTGAGTTCAATGTTCACTTCATTCAGCGGGTCATGAAAGTTTTGTTGGCATGAAGCCATTGCTTGTGCACTCCACTGCTCACGTGTGAACCAGTCTCATATGATCGATTTCACCTTGATTTAGTCTTGACTCATGCATGATTGCTACGTCTTTGTCGCTTGCTCCATTTTTGCCATGACGTCCTCCTTAAGCTTCATACTGAGGACCCTTACCACTTTCTCTATAAAACCCCAAACATAAGCTAAAGCCATTGTGTAGGTGAATTGTAGAAGGCAATGGTGAATTGCACAATGAAACAGAGATGAAAAACAAATTTGTAGAGCAGGTATAACTTGTGTCGCAGTCACCCTCTTAAAAAAAACTGCGTTACATTGATCTTAGATTTGGCTGGTATCTTAGGTTTGCCCAAAGTTTCCCTCCCTTCGTTGGCCATAGATCTATGTCTTAAAAGTGAAGCACTCATCATCATCGGTTGCTCTTAGCTCTTTCTTAATTGAGGTTTCCAAGCCTTCGTCAAGTAGCAACTTTTTGGAACATTTAGGCAATCTTGATGATCTTGACATTACTTAGAACTTATTTACGAAAAAAGTTTGGCTGTCATGAATGATGATGATGAGACACTATTATAACAACAATAAATTTTTTTAATCATGGGAATGAGAAGAGTCTAAGAGATAAAAATGAGTCTAAGAGAAAAAAATAAATTAAACATGTTCAGAAAATTTAAATACTTTTAATTAAGTAGTCTTGTGTATTGAATCTTCAATAAGGCTCATCTGTAGATAAAAATTGTTTGGAAAGAAGGAAGAATATAATGTTGAAACTATTGACCCAATTTTAAACTTTCCGTTTTTCATACTTCCAAGCCTATTTGTATTATTATTTATCTTTAGTCTTCTTTAATGCTTCAATTTAATCTATTGCCAGGCTACATGTGGGACTTAGTGGATTCTATACAATACGATGTAAAATAATAATGCTAGGAAGAAAAGGCATTTAAAATTGAAAAAGTTCAGAAAAAGGTACCGCCAATTATAAGCCGTGAAATATAGTAGTACATCTCCAATATTGTTATAACTTATCTCTCAATCAAAGCCAACAGATTATTGCAAACTTGTTGCATTTCTTTTTTCAAATAATCCAACCATTGGCCAGAAATGAAAATAAGAGGTTATTCCATTAGCGACAATTCAGTAGTTGTGACTATGTCAAAGTTTCATGTTTTTTCATGATAGTTTTTAACCTTTATTGCCTACAATTTGGGAAAAAAATGTAAAGAAATTATGTAGTGCCATTAAGAGGTTTCATAGAAAGTGTCTTCAAATTATTTTATTGTACAAGCCTTCCTAGAATATCAAGTTAATAAGACAGGAACTGACAGTTCTTTCAATATAAAAATTTACTCAATAAACTAATATTCAAATATAACTGAAGAGCTACTAAAATATTTCTTTATATTTTGAACATATGATAAAATAATTCTTACATATATTCATTTGATCATCTTCTTCTGTGCACAAACCCTTCTCTTTCAGCCATTTAATTTACAAAAGTTTTACTTGAAAAGTTTCAATTACAAATTGAGTTTTTCATAATAAACTCAGTACAGTTTATAGTATAACAATTATATCTTATAGTATAATGATTAAACATGCATGTAATTAGTCATGTAATTATATTCATTTATCAAAATTTTCATTTTACTTTACATATGAATATTTAATATAGATGTAGGGTCCTTTAATATATATCCAATATAAGGCATGATACAATATCAAATAATTTTTTTGAATCAAAATAAAAAAATATAACTGCTATAAAATAAATTTAATCACTCACTTTACTTCACTTTCTTGTGTTGGCACTCTTCGAAGTTTATTCAATCCTTATAGGGTCCTTTTTAATGCAACATCTAAGGTCACGTACATAAGTACATGAATCTATTAAGTTATCCTAAAAATTGTACTTTTATTAATTTCAAATTAAAATTTTCATTAATATATATGTAACTCTTACCTATTATTTCGTTGAGAACTCTTGTTGTCTTCAGTACTTTGTCTCAGCTCAACAGTTTAATTTTATCTCTGTTTCAAAATAGTATTTATTTGCATTAAATATTGTTAGACTAAATTTTAAAGAGGTCAAACATTGTCAAAATAATGTCGAATGAATTCGACGTTATTAAAGGCAACTTCAGTACATTGAACATCATTTTAATAACATTAAATATTTTTAAATTATCATACCATAATTACAATTTCATCCTCTACTTTGAATCTCTAAAATGGTTGAATTTAATTATCTTTAAATCTCGACTTCTCCTTTCTGTCCGCTTGTATCATTTTTGAATTTCCTCTTTCATTCATGCGGTTTCACTGGAGTGAGCGAAATTGGCTTATCTCTCATTAGGAGTCATGTAGGTTTGCTCACGGTCGCTCCGAAACTCGCACTTACTTGAGCCGCTGCAACTCGCTCTTCTGCTTGCTTCAGCTTTGCGTGCTTATTCACCCTGCTTGCTTCGTTGCTCACTCGATCCCTTATACGAGAGTGGACCGATTCAATTGAATGGGTCCAAAACAGTTGGTTCTTACATTTTATGTAAGTGTGAAACTTGATTCTTCTTATTATTTTTTCTCTACATCTTGTTATTGTTATTGTATAATATTATTGATTTTATTCAAGTTATATAATTTGGGTTTGTAAAATTGCATGGTTTATTCAAAAGTGATGAATTTGTCCTAAAATTAAGTGTTCGTAACCTATTAAGTTTTGTGTGGGTGTTACGTGTTTTGTGCATTTCGGAACATATGTACATTAGAATTCCTAAGCCCTAAGATGTTACATATCAATTTTGTTCTTAAAAGAGAAATTTTATAGTTTGCCTTGTTTAAGATGTTTGATTAGCTTAGTATTGAATTGCACACCTAAACTTTTAGTTTGAGTTTTCTTGAGCTTGACATTACTTTTTTTTGTTGAAAACAAAATATCAACTTTTCAATCGTAGTTTTATCTTCGCATACTATCATGAGTCTCTCTTATCATACTAAGACATATATATGCATTTAAGTTGCCACAAAAAAGTTTCCTTGGCGAAGGCTAAATGAATATTAAATTATCTTGACAATGGTTTTTTAGAAATATGTAAGTACATATAAGCATGTATGAGACAACCTTATATTGGATTATTAATCCTTCGGGCCACCTCATTTTTAGTGCAAGGTCATAAGATCCAACATGTCGGGCAGCATATAAATTTAGAGGTAAGTCCCATCGCAAGTAAACTTGGGCATTCTCATTAATGTAAGCTCTAATGCCAACCTAATTTATTGGGTAGCACAAAGCTATTAAGCTCGTTAAAATAAAAATAAATCTTCAATCCTTCTAATGGATGTAAGCTTCAACCTAGCTTATATTTGAGCCTTCCAATAGATGTTTGCCTCAACTCAACATATATTTAGGCCTTCCAATGGATGTAAGCCTCAAGTCAAAATATATTCGAACTAGCTCTGACATGCCCATTAATAAACCAAAATCTATATACATTCACCTTGGCTTATTGCGGTTCTTGAGGGGAGGCAAATCATAGTTGCTAATTAGATTCCTTGGATGTTATGCTTATGGTCCTCTAATTTTGGTAGACCAAGATCGCTCTTGGGATAATGAAATAATGAGATCTCGATCAAGTCTAACCCTATCTCTCAAACATTTCAAGGTCATTTAAATTTATTAGAACTTAAAAACAGAGCATTTGCTTGAAAATTATGTCAATTTAATTATCCTTAATCAAAAGGGCTCTCTTATGAGCATTAATGATAATTAATTATGGGGGCTTATGCCCATAGGAAGTTTAGAGCCTATACCTAAATATGACTTCGTTTGGGATAGTTTTTTTGTTTCTTTCTAAAATAGATTTCTAGTACAAAAATTTATAATTTATAAATTTTTGTACTAGGAAGCTGTCTTAGAAAGCCGTAAGAAAGCTGTTCCAAATAAAGCCTAAATCTTGATCTTAACATCAAGAGCAATTTGATTAAACTAAATTTAATCTACCTAATGGAGAATAGACTCCTAAGTTACAAGTTCGAGTTTAATATTTTTCTTAGGAAAGTATTGTTTGATGTGATATTGACTAATAATAGAGTTGTCATATGACCAATGAGTTTTTAATTATAATAAGATTATATCAAGGATCAATTCCAAGTGAGGTATTTATTTTATTACATCATTTAGTTTTAATTTGCGAGCATCTATTGAAACAAGTGAATGTTAAAATAATGGAGAAATATTTTGAAAGATAAACGAGTTATTATTAGTAGAATAAAATTTGTGTTATTAAAAGTTCTAGGTGATTTCAAGGTGATATAGATGCTTGAAGCAATTAACACCTGTGCTAGGCACTTGTCCGAGTGAAAAGAGGTATTGAAAAGGAAATGATAATATCACTTAAACTAATTCTTATTTTAATGAATATTTTTTAAGTCTATGATTAATCATCACATTAATTTAAGAAGGAAAATCTATTAAGTTTCAAGTTATGTTGTATTTCAAGTCTAAAATTCATTGTAGATAGAACATCTTAAAATATTATATTAAGCTACTTGAGTTTGTTATATGCATAGCTTAGGGATAAGCTATTATGATGTGAACTAAAGGGGGTCTAAAGTTCGGCTAAATTGATTAGCATTTGAATCTATTTTTATTTTAACCAGAAAAGCTTAATCATATTAGTGAGGGACAATAGCTTAGTATTTCTACAATTGAGGACTAAATCCAAACTCTTTTGTGCCTTAAAAATATTCTCTTCACGTGAGACCTCTTCATATCGAGTCATCGACCATCATTCCTTTAAATGGAAGATTTTCAACATCAAGTTTCATGCAACCAGTGCCCATTCAATTATGTGATGGTAATGTGGGAGTTATTTTGCCTTTGAATTTTGCTCAATCTTATTAGAAGGTGCCAAAACCCACAAGAGTTATAAATCATATGAACCACTTGATTTATCTGAACCTTTGATAACACTTGTTTCGTCGTGCGCTAGAGGGAGACTGTATTTTGGGCAGATATGTCACTGTTCAAAACCATTTTCAACTCAAAAGCATGAACTCCTGGGTGAGGGCAAAGATAATTTTCAACTATCAGATATGAGACCAAACTCAATTTTTTATGTTCTCTAACATGGTTTATTCTTTGCTACTATCTATTTTATCTTCATCATCATTGATGGTCTCTTTTTAGTAGTGGATTTCTAGCCCTCCATCATTCAAAGTCTCCTTTTTAGACAGTGGGAGTTATATCTATTAAAGATATAGTAGAGAAAAATTAGTGGCTTGAATATGCACAACAAAGCCGAGAAGGTGCATATATTGGACATGTTGATAAAAAGTTATTGAAGGATTATGAAAAATTGTAGATTTAAGCTAAAAAATATAGCCTTGTGCTAAAAGATTTGTACGAATTAGGTTTAACTTCTTATGTTGCACTTAACATGAATGAGTCTAAATAAAATATTAATTAATCTAATCCCAAATAGCTGATATAAGGCTTCATCTGGTTTAGATTGTATCACTATGGTTTTGCTTGTGAATTGACGCCTCTATATGACAACAACATCAAGCCTTTATCCCAATATGTGGGATTGACAACATGAATTTTTTTTCTTTATTGTGTTCTGCTAAGAGTCAAATTCTCCTTTAAATCTAATAAAAAAATGGCATTTCTAATACTTTCTAGCCAAGTCTTTTTAGGTCTACCTCTATTTTTCCTAACATAGGCCAAATCTAATACATCTATTAGCTTAATCAGGTCATCGGAAGGCCAACGTTTATGTGACCAAACCATCTGAGTCTACTCTCTCTAATCTTATCTGCTACTGGAGATACTCGAATCTTTTCATGTATATGCTTGTTTTAAATGCTTTCTCTAAGTGTAAAGCCACTCATTTACTTGAGCATCCTCATGTTTGCAACACTTAATTTTATGCTTTTCTTTTAATGGCCACCATTTTGCGCCATAATGCATTGCAAGTCTCACCACCATCTTACAAATTCTCCCTTTAATTTTAGTGGCACTTTTCTATCACACAACAGGCCCATGCATTCCTCCACTTCAGTTGATGCCTCTATAGTAATCTTATTTTTAGTAGGCTGTTGTTTTGACATAATTGATATAATGTTCGACTATTTTTAATATTTTTTATTCATTTTTTGAGTCAAATTAATCAGTTATTAAACTTTTATTATTATACATGAAATTTATTGCTGTTTGAAATTTCCTTAATTTAATAATTAAATAATTTCCTCTTGTCAATTGATCATGAAGTCATTCTGATTAGTGAAAATACTGATTCTTATTTTACTCATCAATTAGTTTTTCTGCGCTCCCTTCACAAATGTATTGATGCTTATATATATTTGCAAATTTGCAGCTTAGCTTTGTAGATCTTGCTGGTTCAGAAAGGATAAAGAAGTCTGGGTCTTGGGGAAACCAGTTAAAAGAAGCTCAAAGCATTAATAAATCGCTTTCTGCCCTTGGGGATGTGATAAGTGCCTTATGCTCTGAGGGTCAACACATACCTTACAGGAACCATAAGTTGACAATGCTCATGAGTGATTCTCTAGGGGGTAATGCAAAGACACTTATGTTCGTCAATGCGTCTCCCGCGGAGACAAATTTGGAAGAAACATACAATTCGCTTATGTAAGTTCTTCCTCAATCACCTGAATACGTTATCATTTCGTTAGCTTTATTTATTATATGGTTATAATTCTAGCAGTCCTTGAAATTATGAGCATTAATCCTTTTTTTCTGTGGTACATTGAAATTTTCTTGTCTTCCCTTTGGGCGATGCCAAGCTCGATTTCATATTCTGATCTAATTAAGTTGCTTGGTGCTTAAGTCCAACTTGTGGTGTAATGTGATACAAAGAGTTTGCTGTAACCATTTTAATTGAAGTGATAATTTAATTCTAATTTGGTTCAGGCGCAATGCAAGGTGATTGGTGGAGTGAAAGTTCATGATTCAGGAAGTTGCCTTGTTCTTGTTCTTGATTTAACTGATTTGGTTGTGGCGAATATGATTTTCTAGTTTATGCAAAAGATGGAACGACCTTGTTATTATTCCAAGGCCGCAACATTACATTTTTTTTTCTGGAAACTTTATTTATCTTTTTTCCTAGCCATCTTCCTATTGTTTTGGTGTATCTTGGCAGGTATGCATCGAGGGTAAGGTGTGTTGTAAATGATCCAAGCAGGAATGTCTCCTCTAAGGAGATTGCTCGGTTGAAAAAGCTGGTTTCGTATTGGAAGGAGCAAGCGGGCAAACGAGGAGATGATGAACTGGAAGAGATACAAGAAGAAAGACAGTCTAGGGATAGAAAAGATATACTAGAAGAAAGGTATGCAAGGGAGAGGAATGATCGGCGCAATTCTACTTGAATGGTGAATTTTGATATGAAAAAAATATTAGAAGACAGACAATGGTTGCAGATGCTCTGCAGCTATCATGATTATTGGAGAGATGCGGTTGATTTATTCCAATCCTTCAAAGTAGAGTGGTTCTGAACAATTGTGAATATATTCAATTTTATTCAATGTCGAGTGAATGATTCGGATGAGTTACCACATCTCTAATTGTCATACTATTGGTAGAGAATTTGCCTCTCTCACCCGAATAATGCGCTCGGCATTATTTATGGATGTTTTGAGTTATGGTTAAATCAATAGCCCACGGGCAACTGCTGGTTTAAGTAGTTGAGACTCTACAGCTCTCAACGAAGCTCAGGTGTACACAAACAACGGTTAGTTATATTAAAGGTAACACATTGTCTGGAACACATTGTCTTGATATTTTATCTAGCTTAAAGTTATAATTAAAGTTGGGGTTAATATGATGAAAGTGAAGTAGGATGTACTAATCTTGTAAAATTGAATTTGATATGTGTTAAAATTTTAAATTTATTGGACTTCATAATTCGTAACTGTCTAAATTTTGATTAATTCTTTGAATATTTATTTCATAAATTGGGATTTAAATGATCAATAGATGAAAAAAAAAACTATTATTGAGCTCAACTATATCAAGGAATTCTTAACAAAGCAGAAACGTAGCTAACGAGAACATTGGTTTCTTTTAATTTGGGATTTTTTTTTGTTATTCATATTGTCGATTGTGGAGAATCTACCACTGGTGAAAGTTATGTTTACAACAATAATATAACAATATCAAGCTTTTATCCTATTATGTGGAGTTATATGAATTTTTTTTTTATTGTGTTTTGTTAAGAGTCAATTTTTTATTTAAATTAAATAAAAAAAAAGATCATTCTTAGTATTTTTTAGTCAAATCTTTTTAGATCTACCTCTTTTTTTTTTATAACTATCAAATTCAATAGATTTATTCTCCTAATTGGGCCAACGAAAGGTTAACATTTTATGTCTAAATTATTTAAGATGATTATCTCTAATCTTATTTGTGACTAGAGCTATTCTAACCTTTCACATGCATACTGTGGGCTCCGAAAATTTGGCCCCGGCCTTTGTTCGCTTTTTGCTTTCTTCGAGGGGAGTTTTAACGGGGTAAATTTTGGAAGGCAGATGAAATTAGTAGATAAGACACTACCTAGAGATTTCACTCTCATTTTGTGAGGACTTTATGATATGAGTTCTGGTTTCCTATAGGTGCAAGCCCCTATAGTTAATTACCCCTCCTGGTAACGAGAGAGAACTTTCGATTAAGGCTAGTCGTCAATCAAATACGTAGGAGATACATGCATCTGGCATATAGTAGCAGCATGGGTTGAAGTATTTGAGAGTTTGATATTTAAAATAGAAATTTTCACCATCTTTTACTTAAAGCGGATGGTGGGGGAATGTATGATAGACCCGATCAAGATCCCATGGTTCCGTCGTCTCGGGCCATCGTGGTCCCTGGTCTACTTAGTCAGAGAAGGTAGTTGACCCAACCTGACAGAAGGATCCTTGTCGGCAGCCATGGGTTGCTTCATCCAAGGGTATCTTGTAGACCTGGGGTGAATGTTTGTCTAAGGGGATAAATTTGAATTCACCTTAGCTAACAGAGGGCTTTGTGCCCTATCGATTATATCCTATTGATTCATATCTCAAGGACTTGATGCCATTAGGGAGCATACGGGCTCTGGCCACAACCATAATATAATGGTGCGATTTGGCAGCGACCACCTGGTTCAGAGGGCCCCGAGTCATAACCGTTTATCCTGCAGTGCCATTTGACGGCGAAACTGCCGGTTAGAGGACTCGTACCACGTCATTGCTGACAGGATATTGTTTGAGAATGGATCCTAGTGATATTTTCGACCAGGCATTAGCTCTTTGTGAGCTGTAGTTATTTTCAAATATGTCCACCTCGGCAAACTGTTGCGAAAGGTGGATGGGTTTTGCTTTAAATTGTTGATGGTTTAATTTCAATTTCAAATATTTTTGGATTTTGGAGTTTTGGAGTTTTTGGATTTTATGGGAGTTTGGGAGGTGTTTGAGAATATTTAAAATTGACCCCTCCGGTTGAGATTTGCATTCAACACGGCCATCATCGGGGTGTGCGGTCATTCATATTTTTGTGTTTTGAACCTTGTCGACTCTGTCTAGTAATTGATAAAGGATCGGTTTCGTAGGCTTTGCGCCTTTGTAAGTGAATTCTTTTGATTATAGGTCTAAAAGGCCTAATATGAACGTATAAAACAAATATCTCAGTCGACCCCACGACTGTATATTCGTTTAATAGTTTGAGCCGTGCCCACTCCTATCTACCTGAATTGAAGGATCAGGCTCGAACTTGAATTCACTTATTGACCCGCGTAGTATCCCTAGACGTCACGTGTGTACCAATAAGACGCTCACTGGGGCCCATGAGGGTGTATAGTTACACGTGTATTTCAGTGTACCTATGTGCATACAAACTACGGTGCATGTGCGGGGGTACATTTTAGAATATTTGTAAATGCCTTCTGTCTGCTTGCGCGGATGTTGCAGATCCGGTGGCATGTTGTAGAAGCTTCTAGGCTGAGTTGTTCGCTGCTTTGCACAGGTAGACTGTCGTGCACTGCTTGTTTACTGCAGGAGAACTGTAGTGCACTGATGAATCTCCTGCTTTCACTAGTAGATGTTGTTATCTACTGTAGTTCTCTCGTATCTCTCTTGTGGATGGCATATTAGGTATACAACGAGTCTCCTTCAGTGGTCCTTGGGCATATACATTCGTTGTAGTCATCTGATATTTTGTTCCTCTATGATATTCTGTGTACACAACGGGTCTCCTACAGGTGCCCGTAAGAGCCAATATTTGTTATAACCCTTCTTGTTTGCAATGAATCAGCACCTTTGATGGCCATTCAAATGGTAATTGGTTGTGGGAGTTTTGTAACATCCATAAATTATTGATCAGCACATATATATTACTATACTTGCAACAAATTCTTCCTTATTGCTAACAAATATTTGTAGCTACTATAGTCCCTCCTGCATTTGAATGTAAATATTGTGTTGTACACATGATAGATCCCTTGTAGCGGCTCGTAGAAGCTTGTATTTGCAGCGGTCCATTACTTGTAAACATTTCTGTTTTGATCTGATTGTATGCAGGAGGACTCCCTGCAGTCGCATATGGATGCTGACACCCACTACAATTTGTTTTCCGTTCTTTATAGATATTTACTGTATTTGGTTGATGCTCGACTGTTGTCGATTGTATGAGTATCATAGTGTTTCATTGTATGATGTTTACACATGTTTGCACACAACATTATCATTTGTGAGCGAATGAGTATGATCATTTGTAAACTAGCACTGAATGCTGAGTAGACTACCGTCACCACAAATTTCTCCATGCAAGTTGGCCAGCAGGTTTTTATATTCACCATGAATCCTCAACTTTGTTAGTCACTTGATACAATCGTTGTAGGCGACCTGTGCATATCCATGCATGAATCGTCTTTATTCATTAAAGTTCATATGATCTTTATTTGTAGGTGAATCATCTTGCATGCGCATTGAAAGATCCTTATGCCTCCACTTGCAACTTGGATTGCACATTCTCATTGATTAACAATGCCCCTTAGGAATTTCACCATGAGTTTTTCATTTGCTTGCATGACATTCAAATGATTTAAACATTTGTATGACAATTCCAATATTCCATTGGAAATTTTATATTATCGTTTAAGCGAAATTCCTTATTTCTTTTTGTTTAACTCAATGTCATTCTCCTATGTTCAAACTCATTTGATTCCAATATTCATTTGAGTCCAAGAAATTGTTCCCTGGTATTCAAACCAAGCTCGAGTCTGAACCCAACTTTTTGTCATTTGTTTTGAGTCCAACTCTCCTTTGGTTCAAAATCAAGTTTTGACTTGAGTTCCAAATGTCCAAGTTCTTGTTTAGTTCAATGTTATTATGAATTTAGTCCTTTATAGTTCATTCAAGTTCAATTCAAGGTCCAGTTCCCTTCGTCATATTCAAATTTGCAAGTCCCCTATAGTCACATCGAGTTCAAAGTTCAAGCTCTTTTGAAATTCGGTTCATACTCGAGTTACCTGTTGTCCAAAATTGATTCAAGTTCTTGTGATTATCCAAGCTCAGTTCTCCTTGGTTAAACTTGCCTTAAATATTTTGCCAATTTATTTGAGTTTGAGTTTAGTTCATGTAGTCTTTTTGAGTTCAGTCAGGTCCAAGTGTTAAGTTCACCCGAAATTTAGGCAGCCTCCTGGCGTCTCCCCCGTTTAGGGAAAAAAATAACAAGAGTCTGGGCCTTCCCATCACGCGCAATAAAGCGCGTGCATGGTAGGTGTCCTTAGACACCTCGGTCGTGGTCTTCATTCCCACCACGTGCAATAAAGCATGTGCATGGGGTCTTCGATGGTACCTATTTAAAAAGGCAGTTTGCTTTCCCCCAGCTCGAGGGTACTTATAGATAACCTTGTTCCGTCGTAGGCACCGCACTGGGGTCCCGTCCTACCACGCGCAATAAAGCACGTGCATAGGTGGTTTTCCAGTGCGCCGCGAACGCCGAAATGAGGCTTAAGAGGATTACTTGCCTCGTCGTAGGCGCCACACTGGGGTCCCATCCCACCATGCGCAATAAAGTGCGTGCATAAGTGTTTTTTCGGTTCGTCGCAAACGATGAAAGTGGGTTCTCGGAGTTTTAAGGTTTAGGGGTTATACCTTGGCGGTGTCGGCGGGGTTGGCACGAAGATCGAGGCAAGAGGAGAAGCATTTTTTAAAAAAATTAATTAATAATATTAATTAATTATACTTAATAATAATTAATCATATTTAAGAACTATGAATTATAATTAATAATTAATCATAAATAATTATAAGTAATAATAATTAATTTAAATTAAAATAAGTAATTATAATTAATTTTATTTAATTATAATTAATCAATAATAATAATAATTAACTATAACTATAATAAAAATTAATTATAATTTATTTTAATTAAAATGAATCATTATTAATAATAATTAAATTGATTAAAATATCTTATTATAATTTATTTTAATTAAATATAATTAATTATTATTAATAGTAATTGATATATAAATAAATAATAATAATAATAATATAATTATTATAATTAATAATAACTATAATTATTAATAATTATGATAACATAATCATTATAATTAATAGTTCTTATAAATATAATAATTATATCAACTAATTATTATAATTACTAATAATTATAATAACATAGTTATTATAAATAATAATTATTATAATAATTAAAAGTAATTAACACTAATTAGAGATTAGGGATTACCTTTGGCTAACTTAGGTTCCGAATGGGCTAAGAGGGGCTCGAGTAAGGAGATCAGGCTAGGGCTTTTTGCGACTAAACCAGAGAGGAGGAGGGAAGGAAGTCGGGTCTAGGTGCTTCTGGTAAGAGTAAGCTCGGGTTCGTGGGTTGGATCGAACAGAGAGACGGTGAGGGAGCTTGGGTTCGACACTGGAGGTGTGAAGCTCCGAGATCAGGAGCAACAGCAGAGGGATCAAGAGGGAGTCGGAGGTCTGCGGCTTCAAGTAAGGAGCTCTCTATCTCTCTCTCTCTCTCTCTCTCTCTCTCTCTCTCTCTCTCTGGATTGGAAGAGTTGGGACAGGGCAAGGGATCAGTTTCAGCTAGGTAGGTTGGATCTCGCGGCTGCTGGAGTCGGACAAGGGAGAAGGGTCTTGGTTTCGATTTCGACTACATGTTATGACAAGGGCAGAGGTCGGAGCTCGGCAGTGGGAGAGGTTGGATGGGAGAGAGCTTGTCTGAGTTCGGGATTCTTGCGGATAGGAGAGGAGGGGGAGTTGAGAGTGGGAGAGAAGGGATTTCGGGAGCCTCTTGCGAGTGTGGAATCGAGAGGAAGCAAGGCCCCGAAGGCTTCGCTTCGCTTGCATTTTAAAGACCGGAAGAGTGGATCTCACGATCGTGGGAGACAAGATACGACACGGGCAGCTCTGAAACGGTGCCATTTTGAATAGGAGATGATTACTGTTGTTGCAGTCGGATTTTTGGCAAAGATGTGGAATGGGCTTCAGCAGGCTTTGAGGGAAGGTAATGATTTAAATAAAAATTTTTATTTCCTTTTGGATTATCTGAGTAAGGGTCAACACATACGTATTTTGCATTCTATCTTTAAGAGTGAAGCCACTCATCCACCCGAGCATCCTCATTTCTACGACACTTAACTTTATGCTTCTCCTTTAATGGCCAACATTTTGCGCAATAAAGCATTCTAGGTCTCACTATTATCTTATAGAAATTTTTCATAAGTTTGGGTAGTACTTTTCTATCACACAACAAACTCAATATATTCCTTCACTTCAACCATCTTAAATTTTACTATTAGTATCTTTATCTATTTCACCATTATTTTGAATAATAGACCTAAGATATTTAAAATGTATACTCTTATTAATGATAGAATCACCGAAAGTTGCAATCCCTCAATGAGATTTATTATAACTAAAACTACACTAAATATATTTGATTTTAAATCTACTCATAAAAGCCTTTAGACTTCAAAGGTTGACCTCTATAATTAAAGTTTTCTTTCATCTTCCTCTCTAGTCTTATCAATAAGAAGAATATCATCAACAAAAAACATATACTAGAAAACATAGTCTTGTAAGTGATTGGTAAGGACATACATGACTAAAGAAAAAATCATATAGGTTTAAAACTGATCCTTGATGTAATCCAACTGAAATTGGATAGTACTTGTCAAATCACCTTATGTTTGAACACAAAGTAATAGCTCTTACATACATATCTTTTGTGAGAACCAAAAAATATAAAATGTGTTAAGAAAAATAAATTGAATTTCGTTTTGAATTAGAGTGCTTCAGCGATGTGCTTGTGAGCTCTGCAGCGCTAGGTTTGAGAGCACAATGGTGCCAAAAACTACTACTGCGATGTTTAAGTCTTTGCTCTATAGTAATTCTAGATTCAACATAAAACATTGCAGCTTTGGGTTTGAGCGCTGCGACACTAGGCACTAACAATATATATATATATATATATATATATATATATATATATATATATATATATATATATATATATATATATATATATATATATATATATATATAATTCTCATTAAGCCATCCTCACTCTCTCACGCTTGTCGGGGAAGGAATCGAATATGAAGGCAAAGAGAGGAGAGTGAAGATTACTTGGGGGTTGTGATTTTCTATTGCTATGGCTTAATATATAGGTTTATTGCATTATATAGATTATTAAATTTTATATTGCATTTCATATAAATGAGTGTGATATTTGCATTAATGCAAGAAAAGCTGACTGTGAACATGATAATTGATTTAGGTTAGCTATTAAAATGTTAATACCTTATGTAGGAGGGTGAGCCAAAGGGCTTTCCTTTAAAGATAGTTTGTGGTGTTATCTCGGTTGTAGTATGTAACTTATAACTGATTACACCGACGGACAGAGAGTGATGACTCTTAATGATCTATTGAAAATCATATATAATAATAATGATAAAGATAATGATAATAAAAGTCATATTGATGAAATGAATATTGATGAAAGGATGAAAATACCATGGTAAAGTTAGATGTCTTACCTTTTTGAATCATATACTGAAGTATGTACATATTGATAGTATTAATAAATAGAACTGTAATATTGATAGATAGATCATGATGGGTGCAGATACATTTATTGATTGCATATAATATATATAATAAATAGGATAGATAAAACTGATGGTATTGACATTTATATGATATGATTCCTTTACTGATGTGTGAATTATTTTAGTATGATTTCTGTATGGATTTATTGATTCTTATGTCAAATCGTTTATTAATTTATTGAAATAATTTCATACTTTTGTTATTGATTATTTTTAGCCTTATAAATGATCACTGGTCATTGATGAAATGGAATGCCATTGATTAGATTGATTGAATTGAGCATGTATATTAATTCTTTAAGCCTTTTCATTGAAAGCTTTAGTGAATTTGAGTTATTGTTAGGCTGTTTAGCTCATTATGTGGATTTTAATGATTTCAGGTTAGGGGAGGGGTCATGACCAGTTGGAGTGAGATTGCTAGAGATCTTTAGATTTTTTTTTTAATTTTGTTTATATTTTATTTTTATTCTTTTGTAGTTAGGAGATATTGATAGATTTGTGATTGCACTAATATCCTAACTATTATATATAAGACTTAGAAAAATGAATATAGTGAAATATTTTGATGTAGATGATATTAGTTGCTTTTGTTGGGTATGTGAATCTGTATTGTTGACTTATGGAAGCTCTGATAATTGATTAAAAAGATAAGCATAGAATTCTTCTAAATTTGATTCGGCCATGTGACAAATTGGTATAAGAGATGTTATTGGAAGAATTGGATCGTAACGAGAGCTATATAAATTGATTATGAGCAAGGTAGAAGTTGGGTAGTATAGATTTTTCATTTTTGTATTTAATTGATTGAACTGCATATATATGTTTATTGAGTTTGTGTGCTAATTGATTAGGAAAGAGAATTTATTAAACGATAAATGGAATCTATCGATTAAGATTTACAGAATGGGTAAAGTGCAGCAGCAGTTCCCGTGAGTTCTGATAGTTTGATGTAGCTTGCCAGTATGCTTGCATAAGCAATGAGTGGTGCTCAGAGTTGGCATATGGGATACAAGAAATTAGAGGAGGATTGACCTTTGTAGGTGTTTCATAAATTAAAGTTAGCATTTTTTAAGGGAGCTGTGGAACCCCAGATAGCAGAAGACTGGCTGTTGAGGATAGATAAAATATTTGACAACATGTAGTGCTTGGAGAACAAAAAAGTTCCACTAGCTATATTTATATTTGAAGGAGAGGTTGAGAGATGGTGGATAGGGCAACAAAGAGAAATTTTATGGAAAAATTAATGCAAAGATTTTATGGGTAGAGTTTATTATGATTTTCAAATACTGATTTATACGTCGTTCAGCTCGATAGTAAATGGAGGAGGCTTTCATGAGATTGGAGCAGGCGGATATAATAGTGATGCGGTATGAAGCCAAATTCACTACTTTGGTAAGGTTTGCTGCATAGTTCATCAGTACAATAGAGGAAAAATGCTATAGATTCCTGAGGGAATTACAAGATGAGTTGAGACATCCATTAGTACCGTTAAGGATTCAAGAGTTTTCTAAGTTAGTGGAAAGAGTAAGATTTATGGAGAATGCTTTGGCCATTCCACTATTCATATAGGATATGAGAAAGAAACGATCAGGAGATGACGTGACTAGGAGAGATTGTAGGACAAGAGAAGTATGTTTCCAGATAGTAAGAGAGGATCCGAGTCAAGTGTGAGTAGTTACTAGATTGTGCCCAATATGCCAAGAGACATACTAGAGAATATTTTTTGATGATTGGACAGTGTTTCAGATGTGGATAGTGAGGACATCGAATGGTTGATTGTCCACTACAATGATTAGGATATGATTAGGATTAAGAGGTAAACAAGCCAAGTAATGTTATAGATAGAGGACTATAGGATCTAGGGAATATAGTGAAGGGTCTATGAGTAGGACATGTGGTAGAGGAGTTACTGAAGGTCAAAGATATCTTGGATAGTCTGCTACACCGGTACTGACACCTATATGACCTAGAGTTTATAGCCTGACCCAGCAGTATGATAGGGATGCACTTTGAGGATCAACTGGTAGAATTTCCCTTAAAATTTTTAATTGTATTTGACTTAATTGATTGATAATTATTATATAGTATATTGAGCGATTGAATAATTTGTGTGAATGTGGTTGTTTGAATGAACCTGTGATTGATTGCACGCACTGAATGATGAATCAATGAACAGAATACTATTTTTGAATGAATTTTAATGAATTTCTTAGTTTAAATTGTATTAACTTATTTTTGATGAATTTATATTATTTTATTAATTTATTTTATTTATTTTTGCTTGTGAAATGTCGAGGGTAATATTTTTTTAAGATGGGTTTATTGTGAGAACATAAAAAATTAAATGTGTCAAAAATTAATTTTTTTTGAACTAGAGTGCTTCGGCGCCGTGCTTGTGAGCAGTGCGATGCTAGGTTTGAGAGCATAGTGGCACCAAAAATTGTCGCTGTGACGTTCAAGTCTTTGTTTTATATTAATTCTAGATTCGACATGCAGCACTATGACATTAGGTCTAAGCACTGTGATGCTAGGCTATTAATAACATTTTTATATATATTAAGTTCTGATTAACCTGCCATTTTCCCATGCCACCTGCACTCTCTCATGCTTGTCAGGGAAGGAACTAAAGGGGAAGGAGAGAAAGAAAAGGGAGGGAGGAGAGAGAATATTATTCAGGGCTTTTTCATCCGTTAATTTTATTCAGAGATTTCTCCTAATCATTATATGTTAAGCAAATATCATTTTAGTTCTTTTTTCCTAAATCAATAAAAATGCATGTTTTTCTAGTTTAATGAGTTTTTATTGTGTAACTTTTTTCATATGATAGATGCGGATTATACGGGTATTTTGACTATAATTTTATTCACCACTTAAAATGGGAGTTATGATTTTTTAAAGCTATAGATTAATATGTAGGTTTTATTGCATTATATAGATTATTACATTTCATGTTACATTTTATATAAATGTGTATTATATTTGCATTTAAGCAAGGAAGGCAGGCTATCAACCCTATAATTAAAATGGGATGGCAGTTAAAATGTTAATACCCTATGCAAGAGGGTGGCCTAGCAGGCTTTCCTTTAATTGATGATCGATTACACTGACATGTAGAGAATAAGAACTCTTTATGATTTATCTAATGCCACCTATAATAACAATGATAAAAATAATGATAATAAAAGTGATATTGATGAAATAAATATAGATGAAAGGATGGAAACATCACATTAAAGCTAGATGTCATACCTTTCAAAATCATATATTAAAGCATGTACATATAGATGGTATTGATAAATAAAATTATAATGTACATAGATAGTATTGGTAGATAAATTATGATGGGTATAGACACATGTATTTACTGCATATGATGCATATAATAGATAAGATAAATAAGAATCCTGGTATTGACACTTATATGTTATGATTCCCTTATTGATTTGTGAATGACTTTAGTATGATTTCTTTTCTCGATTTATTGATTCTTGTATTGTATCGACTACTGATTCGCTTTTGTTATTGATCATTTTAAACCTTACAAATGCTAACTGATCATTGATGAAATGGAATATTATTTATTAGATTGACTAAATTGTATATGCATATTGATAATTTAACCCTTATATTAAAAATTTTAGTGAATTTGAGTTATTACTTGGATGTTCAGCTCATTATATGAATTTTAATGATTTCAGGTCAGGGAAGGGGTCAGGACTAATTGGAGTGAGGGTGGCCTAGCGGGCTTTTCTTTTGATTTGTTTGTATTTTCTTTGATTCATTTATAATCAAGAGCTATTGATAGATTAGTGATTGTACTAGTCCCCTGGTTATTATATATATATGATTTTAGAAAAATAAATATAGTGAAATATTTTGATGTATATGATATTAATTACTTCTGTTGGGTATGCAGATCTATATTTCTGACTTATAGAAGCTATGATAATTGATTAAAAAGAGAAACATGCAATTCTTCTAAATTTGATTATGGGGCTTGAGAACTTTAATGACTTGAGTATAAGCATTATTAACTCCTTTCTTTTTTTAATACTCTGCAGAGAACTTCTCTTGGAACTTTATCATATGCTTTCTCTAAATCAATATATATCATATTATTCTTTCTATATTTCTCCATTAAACCTCTTAATAAATGTTTAGCTTCTATAGTAAATGTACCCTACATTAATCAAATTTGATTTTGAGAATCATTAATACCATGTCATAACCTATGTTCAACAACTCTTTCCCATAGTTTTGAAGTATGACACATTAACTTAATTCTTCTATAATTTGCACACTCTTGTGTATCACCTTTATTCATAAAAATAAGAGTTAACACACTTCTTTACTCATCTAACATTTTTTTAGTCTTCAAAATAATATTGAAAATTTTTTTAAGCCAAGAAATTCCTTCATCTCTTAAGCATTTCCACTCCTTTATTGAAACATCATCAGGTCTAATAGCTCTTCCACACTTCATTTTTTAAGGCCTCTCAAACTTTTGTTCTACTAATACGATGATAAAAATAAAAATTTTTATTTTCATTTAGGGTACTAAGGTTGCTAAAATCTATCATATTCTCACAATCTTCATTCAAAATCTTATCGAAATATCTCATCCACATTTGTTGAATATTTATTATAGTTCAGGAGCCCAACCTTATATTTTGATGATTACAAATATTATTAAATGTGCCTTTTTTTCCTGTTGTATACATTGGATATTTCTCCTATGTTACTAGCCATTTAGGAATAACATACATCGAGCTGCATTAAATAATTAAGACTTAAGGAAGTGTATCATCTGTGTAGAAGCCAATCTGTGCTTGATAAGGTATGTACTTTTTATTTTTAATAAGACATTTTCTATATTAAGTGTAATTTGGCTAGATTACTGTACATACGCACATAGGGGAGTAAAATTGAAAATTTGAAATTCTTTATTAATCCAACTATAGGATGCAAATCATACTATATGATCTATTCAAATAAAAATTAATTAAAATTGGGTTATAACTAATCCTACTGTATGACCTTAAAATCATACAGGATGATCAATTATTTTGATAAAACCCTACCATTGAATCTATGTTATTTAAATTAGACAAATTTGAATTTTAAATTTTGAACTAATTATATAGTATGATCTAGTTCGTACTATATGAATATTAATTAAAATTGCCTAATTTAATCTTATAGATTAAGGAATCAAATTAGGATATAATCATTATTAATGATTATATTATATGATAAAAATATCACAAATTTTTATTCACCTGAGAGCTCACTAGACGAACCTTAGTTTTTCCTTGACAATCTGTGATTTTATATGACTAATCATATTGGACGACTTTGCATCATATAGAATAATCTTTGATTGTGCATCATATAGGATAGATCTTCGACAAAATTGAACTAATTGCATTGTACAATTAGAGGCTAAAATTTGAAATATCTTTTAAGAGCCCATTTTATAAACTCATTATATGTCTTGAGGGGAAAAAAGAGGTTGAGTAAATAGAGACATTTTTTTCTTGGAAGTGAGCATTGGAGGGCGTCCACTTTGTAATGGAGAAATAGGAGGTGAGGTTAAGATAGGGAGTTTGCCTTGAGGGAGGCAAGGGGTGTAAGGAAATTCACACAGTTTCTATTGTGTATGGTGAAGGTCTTGGAGAAAAGCTCTAGGAAAAAAATTTTTGGGTGAAAGACTTGCTAGCCAATAAGGCTCGGGATCAACATCTCTGATAGGTTTGGAGGCAAAATGAGGGATCAGCATCTCTATCAGGCCAGGAGGTGAAAGCAAAGAGCAGCATCTCCTCCATAATGAAGAGCTAAAGGAGGGCTCGACATCTCTACCAGAGTGAGGAGCTAAAGGAGGAATAAACATCTCTATCAGAGCGAAGAGCTAAAGGAGGGATGGTATCTCTATCAGGACGGGAGGTGGAAGGAGGAAGATTCTCAGAATTTGTGAAGGTCATTCTCCATCTGGTCAAGGGAGAAAGGCTTCTTCACTAAGCAGTTTGCTAATGGATAGCCACTTTTAATGCAATACCCAAAGAGGAGAACCTTTAATGAGTAGACATAGATCGATTTTTATTGAACCGTTATAAATCTGATTTGCATATTCTTAACTTTCATGTAATTTATTTTTCACACTCTGGTTTTCTTTTAGTTATCTTTATGAAATATTTTTTTAGTTTATTTTTTATTATCTTTGTGAAAGAATTTTAGGTGATAAATCTTTAGTTAAAGTTTTTATTTTGAAGTTATTAAAAAATCTTATTTGCTTTTCATTTTGTATGAATAGTTTATTCTCTTAAATTGCTTCAACATATCTCATTTTTTATCTTAATTAAAAGTTTTTTTAAAAGACCAATTTATCCCATCTCTTTGTGTGTTATAAGAACTTTCAAGTGGTATCAGAGCAATGTTCTCACTTTTTTAGTTTACACACCTTTAGTCGATCCATATATCACACTTTGGTAAACATAACACTTCAAAATGGTTCTCTATTACCTGTCAGCTATTTTTTTATAACATCCCATTTGATTTTCAGAAGTTTTGTATGTCCACCTTTTTACAATCCATTGATTTTTTGTATGTGGAATATGATTCAATCTGATTGTTCTATATCATTTAGAATTATGAATGGAGTTAAAATAGACATTCATTTTAATGAATAATCTGTAGAAGATTGTGATTTAGCATAACATAAAGCCAAATATCTTAATTGCTTTTTCTATGCATTAAAATTTATGTATTACATGTGTATTGCAACTTGTACGACTGAAAAAGATATTTGGAATAGACTTTGCTTGTCATATGAAAGAACTAGTGAAATGAAATAATCACATAAATCTATTATTACATGAATACAAACTTTTCTACATGCAACCCAGTGAATCAATTTCTAATATGTATACTAAATTTATAAAAATCATCACATCATTACATGCTTTGGGTAGAGAAATTCCTAACTCTAAAAAAATAATAAAATCTTATATTGTTTACCTGAATCTTTGGATATAAAAATTGCTATAATTTTTTAATCAAAGATTTAAAATTTCATTTTATTAATAATCTACTTGACTCATTGATTGCCTAGAGGTAAAGCTAAAAAATTTTAAAACCTGTGGAATAAAAAATATATTATACAAAATATATTAAATCAAAAGCAAAAGTAGATGTTTGCATCGGTACGCTATGTCTATTTGATGATGACAAATATTGCTTAGTGTTAACAATAATTTAGAGTTGGATAGTCTCTTTACAAGAGATGTTAAATCTTTAATGGACTTTATTTAGAGGCTTCAAATGGTTTGGATGGCTCTCATGTTAGGGATGCATCCCTAAACTTGAAGAGGAGATTAAATCATCTATAGAAGATCTAAATGAAAAACTCAGGTAATGAAGAAAACCTCATCCAATCTTTATATGTTCCTTATTGAATGAGGATAAGAAAAATAAAATGATTCAGTAACTTTCAGAGCTTAAAGACCGTTTAGCTTGGAGTTATGAAGAAATGCTTGAATTATCTTCAGATATATTAGTTACACTACAGGAAAACAATGAAATATCTATGAAATTTCCGGCGGAAACATTTACGCCGAAAACAGCGACGGCATTTCCGACGGATTGAACCGTCGGTAAGTTTACGGCGTATTTTCCGGCAGAAATACCGTCGATAAGTTTCCAGCGGCTAAACTGCCGGAAGTTCGATGGTTTTTTCAATATACCGACGCATATTCCGCCGGTAATATCTGGCGGGTATTCCGGTGGATTTACCGCTGGTTAATTAAAACCCGACGAAGTATTACCGGCGGATGATCCGCCGGTAATACTTCTGGCATCTTTTCAGCCAGAAAATACGCCGGTAATCACAATATATCGACCCCGTGCCCTCGACTTCGGCTCATTCTGTTTAGGTCTCCGCTACCAATGACGCGCGCCAGCCCTCGATCTCCGTCGACGACGTCCCTCCCTCCCTCGAAATTTCCGTCGCATTTTTTACTTTACCGGCGGATTTCGTCTGCCGGTAATAGCTATTTTTCCTGTAGTGTTAATAAACTAGAAATTTAATCTAATATGGTTCACATAAAATAAGCACCTTGGCTCGTGTGACTTGAGAAAAATTTACTAGTTATTGGTAAAGTTAAGAAATTAATTGAAGCTGATTTTATCAGAGAAGAGAAATTTTTGACCTGGTTGGCCATTATTTCAATCAAGAAGACAAGTGGTCAGATTCATATCTGCATTAAATTCAGAGATTTAAACAAAGTCTTTTTTAAAGATGAGTTTCTGTTACGTATACTGAAGCTCATAATAGATATTCCTTCCTAATATGCAACATTCTTCTTCATGGATGGCTCATCTAGTTACAACCAAATTAAAATGACTTCTGAAGATGAAAAGTATACATCATTCAAAACAGTAATAGTAATCTACTGCTATAAGGTTGTCATTCATACTAAAGAATGCTGGAGAGCAACATAATTGCGAGCAATGATGATGATCTTTGATGAACTTAACCACCAACAGATGGAGTCTTATGTTGATAATCTAGTTATTAAAAGTTGTAAAAGGAAAGACCATTTAAATGACCTAAGAATTATTTTTGAATGATTGCATCAATATAATTTTAAAATGAACCCTCTGTAGTGTTAAAGGAAGTTTCTTCGTTTTGTGGTATGACATCGTAAAATTGAAATTAATCCTAGTAAAATAAAAGCAATCTTAGATATTACACCTCCTAGAAGCCTCATTAAATTCAGATATTTCCAAGGTCGGTTAACATATTTGAGAAAATTTATATTAAGTTTGTCAATTGTTCATGACCATATGCAAGAAAGATGTTCATTTCTAGTGGGACTATAAATGTTAGAAGACTTTCATAAGTATAAAGTAGTTTTTAGTATTGCACCTATTCTAGCTGCTCATATACCATTGAAGTTATTAATTTTATATATAATAACTTTAAGTGAAACTATTGGTTCCTTGCTAGCTCAAATTAACAAGAAAAGGAAAGAGAATGCACTTTATTACTTGAATAGGCGGTTGCTTCAAACTGAACAAAATTTTCCTCTGATTGAGAAATATTGTTTGGCCCGAATCTTCGTTGCTCAGAAGTTAGGACACTACATGTTATCTCATAAAGTGATCTAATTTCTAGAGTAAATTCATTACAATATATGATGACTTGTCCAATATTATCACGAAGACTAGCCCGATGATAGATGATTTTGTTACAATTCGATATAATATTTACACTTCTGCATGTATTGAAAGGATAATCCTAGAAAGATTCCTAGCAGCACATCTAGTCATTACAGATTCACCTCTAAATGATGAATTACCTAATAAGTAGATAATAAACTTAGAATTAAGGGAAAGCTCTACCTAGGAGGTATATTTAAACAGTGTCTCATCTTGTTAAAAAGATAAAAAGGTTTGTGAGAAATTTCCCAAGTGAAGGCTAGAATTAGAATAGTATTTTTAACTCCAGATAAAGGCTTGGTATATTCTTATAATTTCTCAGAACTCTATATACGAACAATGAAGTTGAGTATGAGGCACTAATAATCGATTTAAAATCTTTGGAGATTCGCAGCTAGTGATCAATTAAGTCATAGCAATTTACCAAGTGTAAAATGAAAATATGATACCTTATCATTTGTATACTATAAAACTTTTTGAGTAGATTCTGAGTGTGACTTTATATTAGATACCACGTGGAAAAAATTCTATGGTGGATTCCCTTGCGAAGCTTACAATGGAAATAACTTGTCAAAAGAAGATTCCATTTCGATAGAGGTGTAGGGTCATAAGATTTTGTTGCCCATAAATTTAGAATATATAAATACAAAATCTCAAGTCGAGTCGAAGTTTATTCTTATTGTGGATAATGAAGTGATAAATTGGAGAAAGCAAATTCCCTTGGGATAAATCAACTGCTGGCCGTATTAAAAGAAGATCTTTATCATATAGCTTAGTCAATGATATCCTATTTCAAAGTTCCTTTGATCAGATGTGATTATGTTATCTTAGTAAATTGAAGTGTAAAAATTATAGAAGTACATGCTGGATTATATGGTGCTCACCAGTCTGAACCTAAAATGAAGATTAAAATTAAATGGATGGAATATTATTGGTTATTGATGGTATATGACTGCATGAATGTTTCACATCAATGTCATCAGTGTCTGGATCACGGTATAGTCCTACATCAACCATCAAATGTCTTGTATCTAACCATTGCTTGGTGTCCTTTTGAATGTTAGGGTATAGGTATCATTAGTCCAATTGATCAGCCATCCTCCAAAGGTCACGAGCATATATTAGCAGCAACAAATTACTTCTCAAAATGTGCAAAAGTCATCCCATCGAGAGATTTTAAAGCTCGTGATATTCTAAATTTCTTTAAAGACCATATCATATATTAATTTAATATTTCTTATTAAGTCATATATGATAATAGTCTATCATTTAGAAGCATCAAATTTAATAACTTTGTTAGACCTCATAAAATTGATTGAAGATACTCAAACATCTATTACCCTCAGGAAAATGGATTGGCTAAGGCCTTCACTAAAAATTTGGTGCAAATCTTAAAAAGAATTTTAAACAATAGTAAGCATCAATGGCATGAGAAGTTAGGAGAAGCTTTATGGGCATATCAAACCACATATAGAACTCCTACTCAATATACATCATTCACTTTAGTCATTGAAGTTGAGGCTATTCTCCCTTTAGAGGTACAACTTCCATCTTTACAAGTTGAAATAAATTACAATATAAATTTAGAATGAATATCATACTCCATTTAGAAGAACTCAAAGGTTTAAAAGAGAAGTTATTGTTGGATTAGCAAAACCTTAGGTTGTATAAATCTCGTATGATTCAAGCACATAACAAAATGGTTCATCTAAGAAGCATTTGAAAGTTCACAATAACTTTGAAACCAATTAAATATGCTTAATACACACAAAGAGGGGTGGTGAATTGGTTCTTTTAAAAACTTTTTGAAATCTTTTAAAATCTTTTGATTAAACAACCAAACTTGATATGCGAAAGCTTTAATGAAATTGAAATGATTCAAAACAAAAATCAAAAGAATCTAACTTTTTATTTTATTTTATTTTTGTAGAAAATAATTTTATAGAAGAACAAATTTGTTATAGGAAAATAGTATATATATATATATATTGATTCTTTTCATTACTAATTTTCAATATAATATTTTCCCAATGATTATTCACTAAAGTGACCTCTTTCTTCACGTTAACCAAATCAACACAAGAAAACACTAAAGTGAAGTAAAAGTAAATTGCAGGAAAAGTAAAGTGTAAAAAAGATAGACAATTCAAACTGAGGTTTATAGTGATTCGATTAATTTGACCTATATTCACTGCCCAAATGTCTTCCTTTTTAGGATGTACACTATATGTTTCTCTCCTTCAACACATAGTGAGGTGGAGAAGCCCTTCTCCCTTGATAGGTGGAGAATGACCCTTACAGTCCCTTCACCACTAAATAATCTCATCCTCTCGCCTCCTTGGTCTAGCAGAGTCACCGCTTCCTCCTTTTGCTCCCATGCTTGGTGAAGTTACCGCTTCATTCTTTTTCTCCCACACCAGATGGAGTTGCCATACCACCTTTCATCTCCTAGCCTGATAGAGATGTCAATGATCTTTGGCACCAAAGACACACTTTGCCTAGAGCTCTTTCCAAGAACTTCACCAACACAAAATCAGAGGACCCAAGGTGTAGGCCAGTCAAAGCATCCATGTGAATCCCCTCACACTCCCTTGACTCCCTTAAGGCTCTTGTCCCTCTCCCAACCTCACCTCCTTTACCCTTGTGAAGTGGACTCTCCAAGCTCTCTCTCATAGAAAAGAAATGTGACTTAACTACTAAAAGATTTATTCTCTCAGGTCACAAATAAATTTATAAAGTGCTCACCCTAATTTTTAATTAAACTACCTCTGATTAAACCATATATTGCTTAGATCATACAATATAATTAGTTCATTACTCTTAAAGATTATGTTGTATGATTATCAATCGTGTAGTATGATTAGTTCGAAACGATTATTAGATCATGTAGAATGAACCAAAGTTTATCTAGAGAGTTCTCGGGTAGATCAGACTATACGATATATATATCGTATAGTACGATATGTAATTAATTTATAACTTATTTGATTCAATAATTATCTGACTTAAATGAGGCTAATATAATTAAATATCATATAGTATGAAGTAGTTCATACAGTATGATCAATTTAATTTTTAAATTTTAAATTTGCCAATTTTAAATAATCAAGATTCAACCGTGGGGTTTCTTATTATAGATGATCATCCAGTATGATGTGTAGATCTATAATATGATTAGCTATATGCTAGTTTTAATTAATCTTGCTTAATTAAATAATTTAATTCATTTTCATTTAAGTAGATTGTATAGTACGATCTGGATCATAAGTATGATTAATAGAAGAATTAAAAAGTTCAATTTTAACACCCTTGTGTGTGTGTGTGCATGATTGCTAAACTAATATGCACTTAATGCAAAAATAGATTAAAGAAAAAAGAAAAATACAGACTCTGTAATATACACACTAACTTTTTTTTTCTAAAGCTACACTATCTTGAGGTAGTTTCTTAATATTTTCACATTATATATTGTACTTGAAAGGTTAATAGCACAATATATATATATCCAAAATGTGATGTAGAAATAAGTAAATACAATATCCAATAATGTTTATAATCATCAAAACATATTGTGAGGCTCTCAGATTGTAATAATCTCTCACTTTTTTATTATGACAAATATTATTGGTTGAGAATTAAATTTGCAAGTTTAATTTTTATTTCCTTCTATATTCTCCCCCTCACTAAGTGATCTCTTTTAAAATTGGGGAAAATCATCAATTTTTAGTTTTTTTTTTAAATTTGAAATACAAATTTTTTAATTTTGAAACATGTAATGCGGGTATGATTAGGATATGCTATATTTAGTTTATGTTGAAATTTATACAACCCCAATGAAATACTAGTGTATGTGCTGATCAAGTGATAAATTGCTTGAGAGATTGTCGATCCAATGAGAAAATATTATGTTACACACAAATTTCTCAGTACCATTTACTCAAGCTACTTAATTTATTTTACATAATAAAATTAAGGGTAATTTCTATTTCTAATGAGAAATGGAGGAAACAATGAAGATACTAATAATTAAAGTGTTTTGAACTAATGATTATGAAAAAACCTAAGGTTTCCTATGTAGACTCTCCTATGTTAATTTTGAATTAAAGCATATGTATCTCTAAATCTCTGTCAAGCTTGTAGAAATTTAAAGAAAAGTTTTGTCCATTTTATAATTACTCTATCTCTATAAACCCAAAAATACTACACATCCTATATCTAGGCATCCAAGCATTCTATTTTAATTCTCCTATTTGTTCCAACGTTCCTCCATCGAGGCAATGCATCATATTAGATGTTAATTTTATATATGTCCACTACATAAATTAAATGAAGAGTGTGAGATATTAAAAATAATTATTCATACTTTAAATCACAATAATGTACATTAGGGATTATATAGGTATTCACATTAAAAACTATGAGTTTAGCCAGCCATATAATTAAAATTGAACAGAATAATTTTTATTTATTACTTAAGAAAGAAAGTATAAGTAGAGAAGCTAAATAAAATATCACCTAGAATGAAGAATCCCAAACAGAACCTATAGATGGACCTTTTCTAGAGTGAATCTCCCCTTGAAAATTTGCTCTCCACACACCATTCCTCTCCAATTGATTACTTGCTTACTATAATGACCAGCCACTCTAAATGATGTATCTCACTATTCCTTAGTCTCTCTCAGGCTCTTCTCTATGTTCTACTAAAAGGTTCTCATACATAAAATTATAAAAACTATTTATACCTATTATAAAAATGGACTCAAGCGCTACGACACTCAACAAGGTGGCCCTGTGATGTTATAATATGAATTATTGATGTTGCTAAATGTTATCCATTGCGGCACTTAGCTGACTCAGCATGGCTATTTTATAATCTGACATGATGCATATTTTCCTTAATTACTCTACTATGGCACTGCAAAAAGTTAGCCACTGCGGCACTCCTATGTCATTTGGTACTGCGATGCTTCTGAGGTTGGTGCTCTGGTGTTGAAGTATTATGCAATTTTCTCAAGACTTCGAAGTTATAATGTTGATTCCTGGCACTATGGCATTGTGTAGCACTATGGAACTGATCATTGTTCTATTAGGGAGCTGAATTAATGATATTTTCTTAAGGCTCCTACACTGTAGTGTCCATATATGGCAATGTGGTATTGAAGATGCTGCGATGCTAATAGTTCTAGCGCTGCAATGCTGGTTCTAAACTTTACAATTTTACTCTTTTTCCTGATATTTTCCTACACAATATTAACTAAAAACACACATCTATACTAGAATTTAACAAAGTAAAACTTAGCGTAACTTTCACTTAATAAATTCTCTCCAGCTTAAGCTCTTACTTATCTTCAAGCAGTTATGTTTATACCTTTGAACAACTTCAATATTTTAAATAAAAATTTTGCAATTTGAAATTAACTAAAATATAAGATAAAGCTCCATAACTTATATGTGAATTGGAATGATGAAAGTATTGTAATTTTAATTTAACAAATCATTAACAATCATCATAAGGAGTCACCTTTATTAATATCCAAATTAAACTCATTTATTACAAGTATAAGTGTAATGTTGACTTATTGGTTTAGATGGAATAGTTTATCATTTAAGAATTGGTTGTACATTTGTTAATTTTTGAAATTCAATTATAAACCTTAATATGCATTAGCTCACTTACACTCTCCTTTTTAAAATTGATTATTATGATCCTTTAGAAATTCAACATCCTTAGATACAAATTTTTGATGTTATAGTACTCATTTTCCTTTGGCCTTTTGTTTCTTTTGATTTTCTTGTATTTTAATTTTTTTCTTTTAATACACATGAGTATTAAAATAATGATTTTGAATATTTGATTAACTTTATTTTTTCAAGAGACCCTAATTTGGAATTATGTAACGATTGTAAAAGTTTAGTACTTCCATACTTAAGTTTATAATTAGTTCTATAAACCAATCTAAGTACTTTTTTTCTAAACATAGCTATTCAATCTTATAATCAATAGACAGTGCTTAAGTGTTAACCATCACTGCCAATGATTGCGCCGTCGTACTAATCATTGCTTAAAATGGATTTTAAAATGAATTAAATTGCTAAAACTTTAATAAATCATAGTAACTCCATTTCTAAGCCAGAATTTGCATATAATAGCTCTATAGACTCAAGGTGAAGATATCTTTATTTTAGAAATAAAATTGGGGCTATTCCATGCACGGTAAGGGAGTAATTTGGCATTTAAACCTTTGCTATTTTTCATTAAATACTCTCTAACCATGTGTCATTTTTGGCTAAAATTTGGACAGGGTATACTTGAGAATGTTTCCTACATCTCCTAATTTTTCTGAGCCAATTTGATGCACCCATTCTCTATAATTGAATTTTCAAAGTCACAGGTAATTATTTGACATAAAATTTTTTAGATTTATTTCATCCAATCCATAGAGAATTAGGTCATCAATTTGGTGTGGTTTGTTTACATTTATGCAAGGGTTAGATAAAATTTATTGCAAACCCAATTAACACTAGAGACACATTGAGAAAATAACTTAGGATATGGTCTAGTAAACTTAAAAAAATTCTGAGAAATTCTCTTGACATCCAATAGGAATGAAACTCAAAAATGATGTGTAATCCATATGAATTAATTTCACCTTCATTGAAGTTCATTAGGTAAGTTAAATCATAAATCCTAAAATCAACTCTTATTTTGGGGCTAAAATTTTAAAATTCATAATTAAATAAAAAAATCATAAAAATACAAACTAAATTCCAAACAACTCTAAATCAATCATATAATCATGGAAAATGAAAACCAATATTCAATTTTAGTTACAATTAAATTAGTTTAAAATTAAGCTTAAGTTTCTAATTAATTAAATAAATTAATATAAAAATAAATATTATTCCAATTAATCCTAAATTTTTAGGGATTAATCCATGGATCATTCCTAACAAATGGTATCAATCGCCTGAACATTTAAAATTGATTTGATTAATCAAAACCCAAACCATGTTCCTTCTTTAAAGAATGAATTAAATAAATAAATAAATAACGAAATGCTAAATGTAGAGAACTTTGAATCAAATTTAAAACATTAAAATCAAAACAGATTACTCAAATTAACTCACTTAAATTTATGTCAACTAAATATTACAACTTAAACTTAAATCAAATACATCAAGTCATTTAATGAATGCATAAACTAAATTAAGAAGACCTCTATACAAATGCATTAAATTTATAGATTATTAACAAATCTTTAATAAATGGAAGCCTTTTATGCATATACTTGATTCCTTTTAGAAAGTATACATGCATTTCATCAAAAGGCTTACGATATGGGGTTGAGTGCTTTAAAGTAATTTGAAGTATTTTAATTAATATATTCTTTATAATAACTATATTCTAAATCGTTAATGAAAGCATTAAAATAAAACTTCAAGGACGTTTTATAATCACACTATCATATATTTGAGAATAAATGCATTATATTATGAGCCTTAGGACTTGTAAGTTAGTGGCTTCTATACTTCAGAGTCATTAGTATTCATGGTTTCTTAAAATTAAATAATTTAACTCAAACACATTAAAATATGATTAATAAAATACTAAATCATTAGAATTTAAACTTCAATCAAAACCCCTTTGAATTATAAAAAATAAATAATTTCAAATCAAAATAACTCAAATAATAAAATCCTTTAAGACATCTCAAAGCCACACAACCTTCTTCACACACTATAGATGGTTTGCTATGACAACTGACCTTAGCTTAGGCTAGGCCAATGGTTATTTTGGTGTGCTTGCATATGCCTTTCTTGCTGGGAATCTTATTTTTATTTACTTTTAGTATTCTACATAATCATACATATTCATAAACTTTTACATGCAAAGTGCACTATATTTAGTTGTTGCATGTAGGATTGAATTGCACTTTTATTTCTTACTTCTACTTTTTGCTTATAGCATAGAGTCTTTGGAATGTACTTAGGCATTCAATGTAAATGTAAGTCAAATATTAAATGTTAACTATGTAAAATATATATAGATCTAATTATACATAGTTATAAAAGGTTAAAGATATTTACTTTTATACATATGACTCCAAAAGGAAGTGCTTTCTCTTCCTTTGAGAAACATTATCTTTTTGAATTCTATAAGAGACATAAAGTCAGAGGACAATAAATCAATATATTTAAACCTACACTTATAAGAGTTAAAACTCAAGCCTATTGTGGTGGAGCTTAGCCACGTTTTATTTTAGTAGATCCTAGTTTTTATTAAAAGTTCGATGTAGGATGTTAAGCCTAAGTGAACACACCGAGAGGGGGGGGGGGGGGGGGGGAGTGAATTGATAGTTTTAAAAATCCTACTGGAAAACACAAAATTACTTTTGATTTTGGGATTTTTAACAACTAAAAAATAACAACACTTATCACCAAATGCGGAAGCAAATAATTTAATCAAAGGTTATAATAATGATGATGATATTCTAATCAACACAATGAAGCATTAAGTACATATTTTCAACAAATGATTATCATAAAAATAAAATACAAAAAAAGTAAAGTTCAAAAAATGAAAAATCAGAAAGAACACAACATAAATTTTATAGTAGTTCAGTCAAAAAATGAGCTATGTCCACTCCTTGGAGTCCTCCTCTTCGAGTATTGAACTAAACTTTAGAGTCTCTCCTTTAGCCTCCATAGCTAGACAGAGAAGACCTAACAATCTTTTCACCAACCTGGTGCGGTAAAGAATCTTGACCTCCTTTCTCACCCCTCCTTTTTCACTTTCCTGGTGAAGGCAGAGAACCTCAACAGTCTTTAAGCTGAAGAATATCTTCCCAAATCCACCCTAGAAATCTTGACAAACACCTGGAAGAAACAAGTCAAGATAATTGCTCCGGGCAACCGTGTGAACCTCTCATACTACTTCTCCCTCACACACAAGATCTCCCTTTCTTCTTACTAAAGCACTCCTAAATCATTTCTCCAAGCTCTCTCTCCAGAATATTTAGCAGCCAAAGGCTTAAAATAACTATAATTGGAGAGCTTGAATACAAGGCCTCACAAAAGCCCTAAAATTCAATTCTATCGACATTGATCATATAGTATGATATAAGATCGTACAATATGATTAGTTCAAATAACCTTATTATATGAAGAATCATTGTATGATCAGTTTAATAACTTGAGTTGATCATCCAGTATAATTTGGAAATCATCTAGTATGATTAGTTCAAAATGACTTGGATTATCATCCTGTATGATTGGCGACATTTAAATATCATCTCATGTAATTGTCGGGACATACGGTATGATTGGGTCCAATTGTCCTATATAATTCTGATTGGATCAATTAATCCAAAATTTTTCCTTAATTATAGGATTAATTTAGGAAAGATTTATTTATATCTTATAGTATACTTATCATATAGTATGATTAGTATAAAATTTGAATTTTAAAATATTATATAAATTATGATTGATGGTTGGGTTCTTGATTTCAACTGATCATCCTGTATGATTTGTATCATATAATATGATTAGTTTATATAGCTTTAATTACATAATTAGCCATTTTAATAATTCTTTAGGTAGCTTATCGTCCAGTGTGATATAAATCATACAATATGATATACATTATACAGTACAATTAGTTCAAAAAATTATACTCCTAATTTTCTCTCTGTCTCACTCCCTTGAGTGTGCGTGTGCACGGTCACCAAGTTTAACATCCACCAAATACATGACATGACTCAATAAATGTAGAAATAAATAAAAGAAAAATTATAGACTTTTTAGGATACTTAACCTTATTCTACCTAATCTTGAGCTGATCAATTTGCATAGTATACAATGGACTTGAAATGCTAGTGCACAAGAAAATATATGCAATAATAACAATAACAAGAGATAGCATAGTAAAGAATCCAATAATATTTGTTATCATCAAAAGCATAAGACTCGGATCCAAATTTGCAACATATATTCTACATTACGAATAAATGAAAAAAAGTTTTGTCTATACACTATTATTTCATACTATTTCATGTTACAAGCATAACATTCATTTGGGTGGTAGATTTACATTTGAAGGTAGTCTTTTCATATGTTTCTTTCGATGTGCATGTTCTAAATTTTATGGGAACATGCATGTTTGTTCTAGGATGATACGGTGGTGGTACCGTATATATGAACACCTTTACCCTGGCATTCATATATACATGCATATTAAATTTCTACAACATACATTGAACCAAAGCACACAAGCCTATGATAATTGAGAGGGCTACCATGATATTATGGGATTATTATAATATGCCCTATAGGTTTAAGGCATTTATGCTACCAAATTTTTCTAGAAAATCTCAGACTTAGAAAATTTTAGAAATTTAGTGTTAACTAAAAAAAAATTTAGAGTTTAGAAGGTCTATGCATATTAGTTAGTTGCATCTAACCCAACTCATATTACTAAACTCTGACTTAAGATCTTAACCTGAATCATTGATTCTGGTATTAATAGTACCTTTCATACCTGTATGTATTAGACCTAGAAATCATGATTTTAAAAATGTGTGCTTAGGTGGTTAGCTGGCAGTGCACTCCAAGAAAACGTAAGCCCAGATTCATTTTCACTCAAACTTCCTTTCAAAAGGATTATCTTGACCTTCAAATAAGTTTTATAAACTCAAAAAATCTTTCCAAAATGATTGATTGAGACCAAATATATTAAATTTTAAATAAAAATGAGTCTAATTACCATTTTAATCAAAAATTTTCTTTAAAGATATAATTAACTATAGAGGTTTGCCTCTATTGGAGCCCAATGACCTAGATTAAAATAAACCCTATTTTAATTCACTATAGTAGGAAAAAATCTTTTGGATGCAGATGAAAGCATATCCATGATTAATTTTATTTTTAAAATGATAGGTGAATGTTTCTTTTATCATTCAGGATGAATTAAACATTCTCTATGCTGTGTTTGATTATAAGAAAAAAATTTATTTCTCCTTTCAAGTCAATAGTAAAACATTAGTCTATCTCTAAATATAGTATGATGTTATCTATACAAATTTGGCTAGAGAAATATAAAGTGAATTAGTGGAACATTTATTTTCCTACAGTGATTTTTCTAATCGCTTCACTAGGGAACGGGTTCAGTTTTCATCTTTAGTGGAGACAAGACTTTAAATCACTTTCACAGTGAATTAAACTAACTCCTTGTGTTCTTCCTTTACTCATTTCATCTTTTGATGAAAGTGACCAACATTTCAATTATCTATTTTAAATCCTCAAAATCAAATTTTATTTAATCATCCCAAAATTAGATTTTAACTAATTCAAAATCAAACACACATTAATTTTAAAACTCAATTCCAAATTTCAATTAATAATTAACTTACATTAAAACTCTAGAGTAGTCTAACTTCCTAGACATGGATAATATATTGCAATTTCATTTCTTTGCTTAGCTCGATAATATTATCTGGGCTAGGTCCATAGTCAAAACCATGTCACCTTCTATTGTCAATCATTTAAAACTTACTTTGAGGAATAGATAGATTCAATTCAATATATTATCATAATTTAGTTTTTCATTTACAGTTAGTAAGTTCAGTAACTGATACAGAATTTAGCTTCAATTATAGAAAGAAGTGGCCGACAAACTAATCTTCGATTTTTTTGATAACTTGAATAACTCTTTTGGACAAACCTCTGATCAAATCAACCTAATATGATTAAATTTTGATCTAAAGTAGAAAACCTAGTTATGACTATAAACATACTATAATTTACTGCTTGTAATTCTGAATTTGTACCACCTATGAAAGTCACAATTGGGAATGGATTTATGGCCACTCCTATAGCTAGCAAACCCACAGTCTTCACTAGATTGATGTTCCCACAATTTCCTACAACAACAACAACAACATCAATCCTTTATCCCACTACGTGGGGTCGGCTACATGAATACTTTTTCTCCATTATGTCCTGTTAAAAGTAAAATTCTTGTTTAAATCTAATAAAGAAAGATCATTTCTAATATTTTCTAACCAAGTCTTTTTAGGTCTACCTCTACCTTTCTTAACATAAGTCAAATCTAAGACCTCTACTTTCCTAACCGGGTCATAGGGAGGCCACCATTTTATGTGACCAAACCATCTAAGGCGACTCTCTCTAATCTTATCTTTCACTAGAGCTACTCCAACCTTTTCACGAATATGCTCATTTCGTATCCTATCTCTAAGGGTAAAGCCACTCATCCACCTGAGCATCCTCATCTCTGCAACACTTAACTTAGAATTATGCTTCTCTTTTAATGGCCAACATTCGGCACCATAAAGCATTGCAAGTCTCACCACCATCTTATAGAATTTTCCCTTAAGTTTGAGGGGTACTTTTCTATCACATAATAAGCCTGATGCATTCCTCCACTTCAACTATCCAACTTGGATTCTGCTGATAATATCCCCATCTATTTCACCATCACTCTGAACAATAGATCCAAGATATCTAAAATGTGTAGTCTTATTAATGACTTGATCTCCCAAAGTCACAACCCCCTCACTAGGTCTATTATTACTAAAATTACACTCCATATATTCTGTTTTAGATCTACTCAAAAAAAAACCTTTAGACTCTAAGGTTGACCTCCATAATTCTAGTTTACCTTCAACTCCCTCTCTAGTCTTATCAACAAGAAGAAAAACATTAGCAAAAAGCATACACCAAGGTACATCGTCTTGCAAATGTCTATTGAGAACATCCATGACTAAAGCAAAAAGATATGGGCTTAAGGTTGATCCTTGATGTAATCCAATCGAAATAGAGAAATACTTAGTCAAACCACCCTGTGTTTGAACACAAGTAATAGCTCATGCATACATATCTTTAATGATTTGAATATAAGTGTTATTAACTCCTTTCTTTTCAAGAACTCTCCAAACACTTCTCTTGGAACTTTATCATATGCTTTTTCTAAATCAATAAATATCATATGTAAATCCTCCTTATTCTCTCTATATAATAATTTCCTATAATCAAAAATTGTAATATATCATTTTTCCTCCATATAACAAGTCCGAGATGTGATCATCTTAAAATGCTAACCAAATCAGTAATTCTCAACACCAAAATAAGAATCATTATATGAGATGGAAGGCCGAGAAGGCCAAGCTATTAGAGGAAGAAATATTGATGATCACTATAATTGAGGCTGCATTAAAAAAGAATCTATAAAGTCCTAAAGTTAATGAGAATTCTATGATGTTGGGTGGAAGTCATTTTCATCCGTTATCTATTGCAAAGGGAGTAGAAAGCATCATAAAAATTGCCAACTATCCACCCCTCCATTCTACAAACAATCAGTTATTCCCTTTTTGTTTGAAAGAAAGAGGAAGTTTAAATCCCTATTAGATGGTGATGAGTGTAAATAATATTATATTTTATATGTTGAATTGCCAGTGAAACCATGTTATTTTAGTTATGTTATATAGGAAAAATATAGGAAAGGTATGAAATTTCAAGTATCATATAATGCCGCAACATCAGATACTATACTATTATAATATCATCATTAGCATAGCTGGAGCACCCAATATAGACATAGCGATGCCCAGTCTCTACTTGATAGCACTACGGCATCAAAGGAGTTAGCACTACAATGACCAGTCTCTATTTGCATAGAGTCGTAGCGCCAAGTTCTAGTGCTACCAAGCTGAGGGGAGTGCCATGTGGATGCCACAACACTCAACCATCAGCAGCGCTATAATGTTATATTTGTAACTGACCAGGACAAGATCTGCTAGTGAAGTCATGCATCGATTCATGAAATAGCGAGTCCAAATTAGCAAGCACCACAGAGGAGGAAATTCCTTAGCACTTTACCATTAGTTCATTTTATGGGCGTCGTGATGCCAGAGTTTATTTTTTATATATCTTTTTATAATTAGTCTATTTGTAATATTAGTAAGTGAGTTTAGTTACTTAGTTAATTTCAGTCTTCATAGTGCTTCTCTATAATTTTCTTAGGAGTGACAACTAAGGGAATTCATGGAGCACTAGATCCACTTCATAAGAGTGTTTGGTTAATTTTTGTGGAAGTAATTATGTAAGTTTAAGGAGTAGTGTAGAGGGTATCATTGAACCCATCTAGTGATATCTTTTCTTCTGTACTTTCTTTCTATTGTGCAATTAATGAAAATGAGTTTGCTTCACTTATTCCTTATGTCTAGCAAAGTTCTCTTGTTTCGGATTAATTGTATAAATGGAATGTAGAATACTAATGAATTCCCTTCATCAATAATTTAATGATATTTTTAATATATTAGGACTTCATTTAATGTATATAGTGGACATATATGTAGTTAATATCAGGTGTAATGTGGAGCCAAGGAATATGAAAACAGGTGCAACTAGGTATATTGGATTGGTATGATGCAAGCATAGGTATAGTGCTTGACATATATCAAATTTATAGAAATGAATTGTAATGAGGGAGTTTTAATAATACATACTTTATTTACTCTTCTAGGATTTTCATAGGGTGAAAAACTATGAGAGTTTAGAGTGGTATTGAGGTTGTAAAGTTTAATCTATCCATTATCTCTTTATGCTCGACTGAGCAGTCAATGATGTATATACTCTAAATAGCATCAACATAAAAGAGAATCATTAGGAAACACATTGTATTTACATTCCATCAATCTAAAATATTTTATCCAAATAATGTTTTATTTAAATTTTTTTATTTTAATTAAGTGATTGAATCTCAATGAAATCATATTTTTATTAAGTAGGATAATTATTGTGATTGTAGTAGACAGTACTAGTATTTACAAGTAAACATTCTTCCTCGTGGGATCAATACTCTACTCTATCATTATATTACTTAATTCAGCACAAATACTTATGTATATTAAGTGAAATTTTTATAATTTTTATATCAAAGAAAACTTATGCAATATTTAGAGATTGATAGAGCCCTAAATCATTTTCACAATTCCTTAGGTTACTCTACCACCCAATTAAGTTTTTGGTCTCATTGCCAGAGAAGAAATTATTTTATTTGCAAAATTTATTATTTTGTCGAATCAATTATATAATTAGTCCTACTATATTCTCTTATTCTATTATTTTAATTTACTAATTACATAATTATGGTTGCATGCTTAGAAGCCATAAAAAAGAACCATTGCTAAATTTTGATTAGGAAATTGAGAGATCCCTTTCCAAAATTAGAACAACCAAAAAGATTTTGAAAATTGCTGACCTTGTTCAAGACAGCTCATTCTTGACCTCTTAAGGATTTTGCAAACCCTATGGTAGATGGAATTGATTAGAGCATAAATAGACCTGCCATCTAAGCTAATAACTTTGAATTAAAACCTATAATAATTTGGATGGTACAAAATTCTCAATTTAGGGGAACCTCCATTGAAGATCCTGACCTACATTTAGCAAATTTCTTAGAAATTTATACAATATTTAAGTATAATAGTGTTAGTGATGATGCCATTAGATAGATTATTCTTATTTTTTCTAAGAGGTAATGCAAAAATATGGTTAAATGTTTTACACCCCTACTCTATTACCACATTGAATGAGTTGGCCCACAAATTTTTAGGAAAGTATTTCTCTCCTTCTAAGACTACCAAACTTAGAAATGATATTACTTCTTTTACTCAGTTAGAAGGAGAATATATTTATAGAGTTGAGAGGAATTCAAGGAGATGCTTAGAAAGTTCCCTCACCATACCTTACCTGATTGGATGATAATTCAAACTTTTTATAATGGATTGGTAGGATCCCTCAGAGCCATAATTGATGCTACAGTTATAGGTTCTTTAATGTTAAAGCCATTTGAGGATGCTAATGAATTAATTGAGGAAATATTAACAAATAATTTCCAGTGTCCTGCTGATAGGGTGAATCCTAAGAGAGTGGAAAGAGGCTATGGAAATAATTCTTTATCCATTTTTACTACACATGTTGCTACAATATCAAAGAAGTTGAGCACTTTAAGCTTAAATTTTGATTCATCTTTACATTTTAAAGATTAAAGCTCAATATAAGAGAATGATATCCAAGGGGTTGAAAAAATAAATTTGATTCAAAGACAAAATAATCCCTATTCAAATACATATAATCCAGGTTAGAAGGATCACCCCAATTTTAGTTGGTGAAATAATAATGGTGAAAATCAATAGAATTTTGGTCAAAATAACTAAGGAGCAAATTAGAATAATCAAAATTAAGCTAATAATAATTCAATACTAGCTTATCCTCCTGGATTTAATCAGGCAATCAGTATGGAACTAGAAAGACACCACTACAAGATGTGGTCATGCAATTGGGAACTCATTTACAAAACCAAGCTGCTTCAATTAAAAACTTGGAAACTCAATTAAGTCTACTTGCATATTCTCTGAGTAGTAGGCCCATAGGATCCTTGTCTAATAACACTGAAGTTAATCCTAAGGAGAAGGAAAGTGACCGAATTGAAGAGTAGCAATCATCCACCTTAGCCAAATGGAAAATCTAGGCAAGTCTAGCTGAAGACTTTAAACTTAGTGCTTTTGGGAGGTAACCCATGTTTGTGTTATATTTAATGTTATATTATGTATTATTTTTTGTTCAACATATATTTTTCTCCCTTCTATCATTCTTATGAAAGTATGTATTTGTAGTGTTTGTTTATATATTTTATTGATATATTAGCAAATTCCCTTCAAGCTTAAATTGTTATGGTCCTTCAATTACTATTATTTTCTAATAATTTAATTGACCCTTATTATATAAAAATCATAACTAAAAGGTATGTAAAATTAGGATAATATTAAAACCCAAGATCCTAGTTTGAATGAACTTTGTTTATACTTCATAAGTTGGAAAAACTAATACTTAAATCATTCAATCATTTAAGCTACTATCCTAATTTGAATTTATAAGCTATACCTTTATAAAATTAACTTTTAAAATTGTAAGATGAATAATTAGTATTAAAAATTTGGTATGAGTATATTCAAATTTGAAATCATATCTAACTTGAAGATGGAATTAGAAATCTTATCATGTCCTTACTTTAAAATCATTAATATTGTATGAAGGTCTAAAGCAGAAGCAGATATTCAAAATCATTAATTATATACTCCATGAAAGAAAAAAAAAGAACTATAAAATAGTTCTCAAAGAAAAGAAAAAGAAAAAAGAAAAGAATCAAAAGAAAAAGTTGAGTGCATTAAAAAATTGGTATCAGTGAAAGCTTATGATTGAAAATATAATCTTATAAATAAATTAAAATGGATAAGATGGGAGAGCTAATACAAGGGATGGTGAGCTAGGGAAAGTATAATTTTAACTACCATCATATCTAATTATTAAAAGTTAATTATTCACTTCAAAAATTAAAAGTTAATGATTAAATCTATAGCTTATAATATCAAATTGGGTTGTAAATTGAATGATTGATTAGTTTAACTATTAGTATTTTTTCAAACTAGAAGTATAGCCTTGTTCATTTTCACTAATTATAAATAGTGATATATTATCCTATATTTTAAAAATTTTAGATTTTCACTTTTTATTTTGGTTAATCATTTAATTAGAATTATAAAATTTTATTTGCTTGAGGACAAGCAAGACTTTAAGCTAAGGAGGATTTGATGAGTGTAAATAATGTTATATTTTTTATGTTAAATTGTTAAAAACAATTGTGTTGTTTTTTTTCTATTGTGTAGGAAAAACACATGAAATACATGAAATTCCAAGTATCATGTAGCATCGTGGCATTAGGCACTATATTGTCATGGCACCATCATTGAAACCATTGGAGCACCCAATATGGACATGGTGGTGCCCAGTCTCTGTTTGACAACACCGCGACATCAGAGGAGTCAGCATTGTAAAGCCTAGTCTCTATCTGTACAACACTATGGAGCTAATTTCCAATGCCGCCAAGCTGAGGGGAGTGCCACATAGGTGCTGCAGCACTACAGTTATAACAAACCATGAAATAATATACCAGCCAAGGGATGTATTAATTTATTAAACAGTGGGTCTACATCAGTAATTTATGTAGAGGAGGAAATTCTTCAATGCTGTGGCATTATTTTATTTTATGGGCAACACGGCACAAGTGTCAAGAGCGCTGTGGTTCTAGAGTCTATTTTTTGTGTTTTATAATATTAGTAAGAGAGTTCAGTCATGTAGTTAATTTCAATCTTCATAGTGCTTCTCTTCAATTTCCTTAGGAGTGACAACTAGAATTCAGTATGCACTAGATCCACTTCATAAGAGTATTTGATCAATGTTTATAAAAGCAATTCTGTAAGTTCAAGGAGGAGTGCAGAGGCGATTAATGAACTCATTTGATGATATCTTTTCTCCTGTACTTTCTTTCATTTGTGTAATTAATGAAAATGAGTTTGCTTCACTTATTCTTCATGTCTGGCTAAATTCTCTAGTTTTGGATTGATGATGTAAATGAAATATGGAGTGCTAATGAATTCTCTTTATCAATAATTTAATGATATTTTAAATATACCATATCTCCATTTAATGTATATATTGGCTATATGTGTAGTTAATATCAGGTGTAATGTGGAGCTTAAGAATAGGAAAGCAGGCACAACAAGGTATATTGGATTGGTATGATGCAAGTATGGGAATAGTTCTTGACATATACCAAATTTATAGAGATAAATTGTAATGAGGGGGTTTTAACATTACATGCTTTACTTACTCTTCTAAGATTTTCATAGGGTAATAGTCTATGAGAGTTTAGAGTGGTATTGAGAGTGGAATGCATTAAACACATCCTGTGTCTCTTCGTGCTTTACTTAGCGATTAATAATGCTTATGCTCTAAATAATACTTTACTCTATCACTATAATACTTGATTCAACACACATAGTTGCATATATCAAGTGTGGTTTGTATTATTTTTATATCAAAGAAAATCTAAGCATTATTTAGGGATCGTTAGAGCCCTAAATCATCTTCATAATTTCTTAGGTTACTCCACCACCCCCATCAGATGGATTCATCCATAATTGTGCTGCTAGTTATAGATAATTAAAGAACAAATTTTCAAAAATATCAAGGATGTGATAGTTACTACATCTAAATCAAAACTATGACAAGAGAAAGTAGATTCACCTCCTGCCAAGAGAAGATTTGAAGGTCACAAAACTATTATAATAACTAAATATCATCAAGGATCAAAGAACCTCCTAGTAGTCAATCATTAAGTGATATCATCTAGTAGTAATAAGAGTCAACAAACGCCTGTCAAATCTTCAGGGTATGGTGCATTAACACGAAAAGGGAATAATCCTGTATCTCTTCCATCTTGTAATCAATCTAAAAATTTTCCAAGTAGAACTACTTGTCACTCTTTAGGTCATCATTTGCTAAGAGTTGACCGACATCATTTATAAGGTAGGGAATCATCTTTTAGTTTTGATATGTGATTAAAATCAATAAATCAGCTTACCTTATTATCTAAGAAGAAGAAGATTTGGTAGCCTAAAATGGTTTCCACTTCGACTAAACTCAACACTCATAAAAATATTATAGTGATGGAAAGAAGGAGAAAAGGAAAAGCCATAGCTAAATCCTCATCTCTTAGAGAATATATTATAGTCGACCAACATAATGTGGTGGGAAGATAAACTAAAAAAATGATGGATCACTTAAATGAGAGTATTAAATAAACAAATGAACAAGAAGCTGTAGAGAAGGTAGAAATAAATTTGCACGATGAAGAAATATCTGAGAGTATCAATATGGTAAATACTTATTCATCTTTGCAGAGTGAAAAAGAAATAGCTAAAAGTAAAGCAAAATCCATAGATGCTAAAGTTGATGAAGGTGATTCAACATATTCAACTCAACATCTCATAAATAGTTAAATCAAAAGGATGAACAAATTCTAAGGATGGAAAAGAAAATAGAAGAGATGATGGCTATAATGGTTGTCATCAAGAGTAAAGGATCTCTAATATTGAATACATAGATTGAGTCACTACTTGATGAGTAAATACAGATGAACAAAACTAAAGAAGTTAATAAAAATCTAGTAGATAATAAAATAGTCAAGTTAGAAAAATAATCAACTCAGTCACTTGATATAAAGAAAATGGTAAAATAAGAGGGTAAACAAGCCTTTCCTTAGTCTCAGGATACTTTATTTGTTTTAAGGGGTAGGCCATTCCAAGAAGGATATGACTTGGTTCCCTATCTAAAGGATTTGTATCTCTTCGTTCAAAAATGTTGATGGCACTAGTAATCCCAAATAACATCTTGCACATTTTAGAGCTAGTTATTATAATGCTGGAGGCATTGGTACACTATTGTTCAAAGAATTTATCAACTTAATTTCTATCTAATATCACATTTGATTGATATATTAAACTACCTAATGGGCCATTTCATACCATCAGTGAGTTGGAAACCATGTTTATCAAAAGATTCGTAGGAGGGAAACACCATATCACCGCTGGCGATTTGGTTGTGGAAAAATAAAAACAAGGTGAAAGCTTAATGGATTACATCCTAAGATGGATTAACCTTAGCATGATATGTCAGCCACAATTGTAAGAATAGTATGCTATAGAGATCCTTCTAAAAAATATTCATGTTTTAGTGGCTTTTCTACTCAAGGATTTTACAATTAAAACTTTTAAAAAGTTATTGAGCAACGCCTTTAATCTTCAAGAGGAAGCTTCTTAGCTTTTATTCTTAAAAAATCAATTTTCTGTAGATATAAAAAAGTTAAAGTCTAAGAATGTTTTAGAAAAGAAATCAAGATTAGTGTATGTAATTAATAAAGGAAAGCAATTGATATAGATTCAGGTTGAAAATCTAATTCAGGCTTCTAGGTATTATTAGTTTAGTAGACTACAAAATGATTAACAGTTCAGATCTCAACCATATCTCACTCCAGAAGAGAAAAGGTAGAGATTCGAATCACTCAAAAGTTAAACTTATCCATTTAAAAAGAAAATAATTAAAAGAATAATTGAAAACCTTCTGAAAAAGCTGAGTTAAAATTCTTCTATTCTCAATTTTTAGGGTAAGCCTTTCAACATTGAATTAAAGATGTCTGATTTAGACATTCTATTAGAGGAAAATCAAAAGATAATTAATATTCAAGAATAAAACCAATTTAATATTTTATCTCTCGAAGAGGTAGTTGAAGTCAACCTTCGTAGTGGTAATATTCTGCTTTCACAAGCTTTAGCTGCTGGTAAAGGAAAGTAAATTGTAAACAATTTAGGGACCATAAGTCAACCTCAACTAGTTCAATGTTCAAATGTAGTAATTCTAGAAGTTCCTAGAGTTGATTATAATGTCTTAGCTCATATCAGAAAGCTGCATGCAAAATTGAGTATTTATAATTCTCTAGTTCTCTCTAAGGAAATGAGGGGGTCTTTAAACGAATTTTTGCTCTACCCATACATCTTTATGGCTCATATAGCATCGATGCAGTCAGAAGATGCATTATATTTTAAGGAAGTTCTAAGAGTTAAATTTTTAGATGAAGATTTTATTGCTGGGAACCATAGATTTTAATCATCTGTTATACATTTCTATGAATAAAGATAATTTTAAATTTTCTCATGTACTTGTTAATCTGGGTGCATCGGTCAACATCATGACTCCTAGAACTCTTGCATATTTGAAAGCAGATAGTCACAAACTAAATTTTGATAAGTTGATGTTATGAGGATTCAATAAAAAGGAGAGAGAGCTTTGGGTTTAATAACCCTTCTTTTAGAAATAAAAATCATTAAAATCAATGCCAGCTTTCATATTATAAATTTTGAGGTTTCTTTTTACGCTTTCTTAGATAGACCTTGGCTCCATGAATATAGGATAGTGCCTCAACTATTCATCAGTTGTAAAGTGTAAATGTTTTTTTGTTTTATTATCTTAAATATCAATAAAAATATTATTTTTAGTTGATGTTCTGAAAAAAATCTCTTAGGAAAAGAAAAAAATCCTGAGTGTTGAACTAGTGCCACAATTTTCCAATTACCAGCACCACAGTGTCCATAGAGCCCTAACACCAGATCATAAAATCACAGTGCTAGAGACTATGGAAAAATAGTAATTAATTCAGTGCCCTAATCGAGCTAAGGTTAGCATCACATCACTTCTTAATTCCACAGCGCTAGAAATTAGCAACGCAGCACTTGAGTCTCAAGAATTTAAGTATTGGAGCGATGAACCAAACAAAATTTATAGTTCCAGATTACAACTTCAAGTGCCACAGTGTTCAACTTCTAGAGCTCCATGATAAAGAAGTTGATAAAAGATGGAGTTATACTAAATCAGCCAAGCGATATATCGATTTAGCCAACAGATGCATCAAGTCAGCCCAATGCCATTACGGACCATATTGAGCATCACAGTGCCTGACTCTATTTTTGTACAAGTATAAATAGCTTTTTCAATTCGTTTAAGTTAGGCTTCTGTCATATTTCAATAATTTTCAGTGAGTCTTGAGTGCTTAAGTGAGTTCCCCTTAGAGTTAACTCTAAGGGAGGCTAGATGAGAGAAAGATACTTCATTAGGCGATCATCAGCCTATTTATTTGTAAGTAACTAGATATTTAGAGGAGAGAGGAGTGTGGAGAATGCATTATACTATCCAGGTGACATTTAATTTCACTTTTACTCTTATACTTTCTCTTATATGCAAGTAATGAAATTTAGTTTATTTTTTTAATTTATATTGCTGGCTAATTTCCTTGTTTTGCGCCAATGATATAAATCTATTACGGGTACTAATATAGACACTTATGGTTTGAATGAATAATTGATGTTTTTAATCTCTCATTCTTAAATTAATCTATATAATGGTCCTGTGTATACTTAAAATTTTGATGTGATTTATTGCCCCGATAGAAGAATATTGAAATAATTAAGATTGTTGGAATGGAACTCTTACATGCCTAGACATAAAATATTTAGATTTCTTGGTTTTATAGAGATACAATAATTGTAGGAAGATCATAAACCTCCCTTTACATCCCTACATGCTCAACAATGATCTAAGAATGCATGTTCTTTGATCCACATCAAACGCAGAAGAGTCTACTCATGACTTACGTAAATCATAGTCATTAGTCCAAAACATTTATTTATCTAGTATCTTATCTTTACTTTTGCATTCCATAGCATTTTTTTTGAAAAATGCATATAGCATTAATAAAAGAAACCTAATACAAACTACTAAATGATAGAAATTCTATAACATTCCTCCTTTAACAAAGAAATAAGAGGAGGAATATTATTACAACTAATATCATCCCAAATAAAATCACTAAAAAAAACATAATTAGCATAGAAATCAGCTAACTTATTACAATTCCTATTTGAAAAATGAAATAAAACTTGATTGAAATTCCTTTTAAAAGAGAAATCCTCCCTTTCCAAGATATCATTCTTCCGATTGGGTTTATCCAATGAGCTTTAAAGAAGCTTAATAACATTATAATTATCACCTTCAATAATAATACTTTTAGCTTCAAACATTCAATCATGCAAAACTTTCTTGAAAGAGAGAATGGATAACAACTCCAATTGAGCTATATTCCAATGAAGACAACTGAACCCAAATGTAAACAAGAATCTTCCTTTATGATCTATGAACACTCCACTTATACCTACTTTACTGGATTCAACAAAGAAGCATCAATGTTACCTTTAATCCATTCAGGAGAAGGAGGGTGCCAAGAATTGTGAGATAGCTGAGAAAGCTGATTAGCACCCCAGTATTTCGAAATAAGATTTATATGAGAAGAGGAAGCAGCAAAACTAATTGCATTAGTAGCAATGAAAACCGAACTCTCTTCAATTCCACCATGTACTTTTGAAGGAGTTGAATGAAATCCATGTCCACCCCTGTTATTTTCTTTACATAAAACATCCTAAGCAACATTATGAAGCCCTTGATTACCATTATGCTTATTCCAAATAAAGTTTCTACACTAATTAGCATAGGTATTCAAAGGGTTTCTAGAGAAAGAACGTTAGAGCATTTGTAGAGGGAGAAGGATGTAATTCAAATTTTCCTTTGTCCTATTTTTTCAAGAAACATCTGGTATGGATGAAGATGACCATCGGCATCTATCGACTGTTCTCTCTTACATTCTTCCTCAAGCATCAATAAAGGATTTAGGTTTGGCAGAGAGAAATGGAAGACTCAAGGGCTTTTTATCCCTTCCTGACATAGGATTGCATAATACGACTTCTAAAAGTTCTACTCTGGTTATCATAGAAGGGTTTTGACCACATATTTAGAAATTGGCACTTGTTGATGGTAAAGATAGAAAGGTTGCTAAAAATTTGAAGATGCCTAAGGATACATAGCTGAGGAAAAAGAATCTTAATCCAGAGATGAATGACTTCAAAGATTCATCATCAGGTTTGAAGTTCAAAGTCAGTAGATTTATGTCATCCAATGCTTCAAATGTTGAATTGCCTGTGATAGGTAAATTATTGCATAAGGTTGATATTTCCTCTCCTGCTACTCATCGTATTGCTAAGAATGATGCAAATCAAATGAATAGTTTAGATAATAATGTAGATTCATTGATTAACCAGAACCCAATTAACTCTTGGAATGTTAATCCCCATATCAGAATTAATCTGGATTTAATATCTTCTGAATTATCTGAAGATGGAATTGTTGTGAAGATAAATGCTGATAAGGAAATTGCTAATGCTCAAGTGTTAAAAAATTTGCTGGTTGTGAAAGTTTTACGGAAGAATGTTCAATTTTCTTATTGTAGTGTGGAATTAAGAAGTCAATGGAGTAGATTTAGAGGATTTCATTTATCATCATTGGGGTTAGATTGGATTTTGTGTTCTTTCCAGTCTAATGAAGCTTTGGAGGGAGTAATGAGTGGAGGACCTTGGTATGTGGGTGGCAATATAGTTGGAATTAATAAATGGACACCAAAGTTTTCACCACTATCATTAAAAGGATTATCATCACAATTTGGATAAGACTTCCTCATCTGCCTTTGCAATGTTGGGATGAGTTAATATAACAAGAATAGCTTCAAAGGTTGGCATGCCTATGCTTCTTGATGGAAATATGTTCAAATGGGGGAGGAGGGAATTTGCTAGAGTTTATGTGCAAATTAATCTTGATTCAAAATTACCAGGAGGAATTTGGGTGGATGGATTGTGTGGTAGGTTCTACCAAAATATTGAGTATGAAAAAATTGCTTCATTTTGCTTCAAATGTGGCAAGATTGGTCATAAGTTAAATTCATGCCTTGAAGATTTAACTCCTACTAATAAGAGTAAAGCTAATAGTGAGGGTGGCTCTATCCCAATTCCTAAAGATTGTAGTAGGAAAATTTTGAACAAGAAATAGTATATGAGGTTGAATATGGGCCTTGGATCCATGTTAAGTTTTAGAATAAGAGATGGAGATCCTTTAGAATTATGGATCCTGGTAAGAGAGAGATTAATAAGTTTGATCTGAATGCTGCATCTCGGGTTGAGTATGTAAAAAATGTAGTGGGTCGTTCTATTGCGATAACAAACTCAACTCAAATGGAGGAAGCTTGTATTTTTGGTTTAAGAGAGGATATTCATGATAAGAATGACTTGGATGCTCGTCTGCGTTTGTTGAAAACAAAAATATTCAATTCTTTGGCCGAGCCTAATGATGATAATGATTGTCAAACTAATGATGTTCCAAGCTCTAAAATTCCAAAAGAAGTCGCTACTGATTTCTCTTCTAATGTTAAATGCTCCTCTATTATCAATGCTCCTGAAGGGAATCAGTCTATTAAGCATGATATAGTCAGGCTAGTGGAAGGTGATGCATATGATGCAAATAAAAGGGTGGAGGTGGATCTGCCAATTTCTGTTGGAATTCTGAATGCTTTGGTGGTCTTTGACAACATTTCTTATAATTTGGAAGATAATAAATCTTTTCGTCTTGATGATTTCCCTGATGTAAGTTGAGGTGGTGGTGTATCGCCATCTTTGATCATCCCTGAAGCATCTTGCGATGGTGGTGAAGTTCCTAATGTGAAGAATTCTTTGGTGTTAAAAGATAATAAAAGTTCTCCTTCTTGTGTTGATAATGGTGTATGTTTTTTAAGTAGTAAACATAAGCTAGCTAAAGAACTTAAATCATTAGGACCTATTGAAGGTATCCCTAGGAAGAGGAAAGGGGAAGTGGGTAGTTGGCATGGTATTGGGGACCACTCCCCATTGGATTCTTAATGTCTTCCTTTTTATTTTGGAATTGTAGAGAAGCCAAAAAAAGAGAGGCTTCTCTTTATCTTAGAGAGATTGTGAGGGATAATGATGTGTTTTTATTGGGTTGGTGGAAACTAAGTTGTCTTGTGCTGATAGGAGGGAAGTGAAAAGGATTTTTGGGGAGGAGTGGGATTTTTTTCATCATCCAACCAATGGTACGGTAGGGGGTATTCTTGTGTTATGGAAGAGGTTAGAGGGTAGCTTTTATGTTGTCAATGAGTCATCTCAATTGGTGTTTGGATGCCTACAAATTCCTAATAAGGTTAGTTGGAACATTGCTACGGTTTATGGGAGTAAGGATTTATATGTTAGAAGAAGTTTATGGGAGTGTCTTGAGAAGGAATCAGTTTGTGATATTCCTACTATTGTGGGAGGGGACTTTAATTGTATCTTGTCTAAGGAAGACAAAAGAGGGAGGGCGGGGGGGGGGGGGGGGGGGGGGAGATGTTTATTTCCTCCTAAGGACCTCAAGAAATGAGATCTTTTATGGCTAACAATGATTTTCATGATGCATGTGTTATTAGACCAAGGTATACTTGGTGTAATAATAAGGAAGGTAATTCAAGGATATGGGAAAGGCTGGATAGATGCTTATTAAATTCAGCAGCTCTTTAGTAGGTTCTTTATGCCATGGTGAGGCATCTTGCTAGAGTTACATTAGATCTTTTGCCATGTCAAGACCTCTTCATAAGTTTAACAAATTTGAGGATGTATGGAAGTCTTATCTAACAGCTTGGAACATCATTCTTAAAGCTTGGAGGAAAGTTGATTTTGGTAATGAAGTAGAAATTTTGCAAAGGAAGATGAAAAGAGCATTGAAATCTTTATATTATTGGAATAAAAACAAATTAAAAGATTTGTCAACTTTGAAGAAGGAGATTATAGAGATGCAATTGAAGGAAAGCTCGAAGGAGGGACTGAATCAGCATGAACTATTGGTTCTAAGCAGTAAGGTACGGGAATTGAATGATACTTTGGCCCAGTTAGCCACTTGGTGGAATCATAGAGCAAAAGCAAGATGGATTGAAGAGTGAGACATAAATTCAAAGTTCTTTCATGACTATGCTTCAACTAAAAGAAATGGGAAGTGAATAAATTAGATTAAGGATGACATTGATGGCCTTGTGGAAGATCCAGATAGGATAGAAGTAGTGTTTTTTTAATTTTTCAAACATAAATGGAAGGTTAGAAATTGTGAGCTTTTCGATTGGCCTGAAGTTGCTAAACATAAAAAAATTGAAGAATCTGACATGGAGTTGCTGAATGCCGAGTTTAAAAGAGAAGAGTTGATGGAAACTGTTAAGAGCTTGGGAAATAATAAGTTACCGGGTTTGGATGGTATCACCACCTTGTTCATTAAGTTCTTTTGGAGTTGTAAAAGAAGATATGTGGAGAGCTGTGGATTATTTCTTTACAAAAGGCAAAATGCATCCTGAATGGAAGGATACTTTGATTGTATTAATTCCAAAATGAAGAATCCCGTGGAGCCTTGCCACTTTAGACCCATTAGCCTTTATCAATCCATCTATAAAGTGGTGGCTAGAATGATTATGAACCATTTGAAATGGTGTCTGCCTAAGATCATTACTGAAGATCTAGTTGCATTTGTACCTGGAAGATCGATGTCGGATCATTGTCTCTTGGTCCAAGAAATCTTCAATAAACTCAGATTTTCTAACTCCAAGAAAGGATTCATGTCAGTGAAAATTTATATGGATCATGCCTATGATAGTATTGGTTGGCCAACCTTAGCTAAGGCTTTAAGTTGGTTTGGGTTTCCGTCTAAATTCTCAAACCTGATCATGGAGTGTGTTCAAAATGTAAGATTTTCTATTCTTCTAAATGGTAGGAATTCAGATTGGATTGTAGCTAGAAGTGGGTTTAGACAAGGGTGCCCTTTGTCCCCTTACTTGTACATAAGGTGTTCTTAACTATTATCAAACTCCATTTATTAAAGAGGTTCTAAATTAGGAATTAAGCTAGCTACAAAATCTGAAAAGGTTTCACACTTGTTATATGTAGATGATGTTTTATTATTTTCGGTTGCATCCACTAAAGCAGCTTGTGTTATGAAGAGAATTTTGAATGAATTCTATAGCTGCACAGGACAAAAGGTGAACAAGATGAAATCTCAAATATTATTTGGGAAATCTATGAATGGAAGGAGAAAGAAGAGGATTGCTAAGAAGTTAGGTTTTAATATTATTACAAAAATGCAATATTTGGGTGTGAAAATGATCATGAGAAGGTTAGTAAGTTCTGACTTCCAAAACATCTTAGATCATGCTTTGGAGAGGTTAAATGCTTGGGGCAATAAGTTTCTTTCATTGGCAAGTAGATCTCTTCTTATTAAAAGTACTTGTCTTTCACTTCCTATATTTTTGTCAACTTATTTGTTTGTTCCTAAGGGGTTACTAAATGAGTTGGACAAGTTATGTAGAGACTTTTTGTGGCACAAAGATAAAGGAAGGAGTGGGTTACATTATGTGGCTTGGGAAGAGCTATGCAAACCCAAAATGCTTGGAGGATTAGGTCTTCACTCTTCGGTGAATAATGTTGGGCCATTGAGATCTAGAATTACATGGAGATTTATTCAGAATCCTCTAACTTTATGCAATCGAATTATTATCTCAAAATATGGGAGTGATGTTTGGAGTGCTAAGGTTAGAAAGGGTGATTCATCATCTTGGCATATTTTGGTAGATGGAGCAAGGCATTTAAAGAACATTATAAGATGGAAATTAGCAAATGGAAACAAAGTGAGCATCTTGAATGATGCTTGGATCTTTGATAAACATCTCAATAAGTGGCCCATGTGTGCAATTTTTTCTAAATTATAATGTGTATTGGTTCAGCATTTTATTACAGAGAATGGCAGCTGGAATTTTACTGAGCTCCAGAAGTATTTTGATGAAGATATTGTTTCGGTTATCATGTAGGTTCCCTTATTTCCTAATATGGGGGAAGATTGTATTGAGTTAATCAAATAAATATTATTGCATCAAATGTTTTAACATCCATAATACAACCATTTAAATATTCGATGTTAGAAGACTAGGATGCCATTTAAATATCTGATGTTAGAAGACTTGGATGCTAACTTCCTTTTGGAGTCCGCTGATGTTTGGCATCCCCAACCCCTAGATTGGATCAAAATTAATGTGGATGCATCTCTTTTGAAATCATATATTATGAGAATTGGTGCTTTTATTAGAGATCATAAGGTATAATTTCTTTGGGAGTTTGGAAAGCATTTGAAACATTTGGATGCTACTCATCTAGAGTTAGAAGCGGTCCTCTTGATAAGAGAACATATCCAAAGATGGATCTTTCAATACAAGGGAATAATAAATAAGGAGATAATTCTAATGTCATCAAGTATCTTCAAGATTCAATGAAGAAGGCAAAATGGCAGTAAGATGGATTTTTGAACAAGGAGCTTTTATTCCTAAATGATTTCAATAATGTCGTTTTTCATTATACCTCTAGAAATTGTAATAAAGTGGCTGATTGTTGTCCCACTTTAGCTTTGAGTAGTAGCTTTTTTTCTTTTGGGAAAAATAGGGGCAAACATGCCCAATTTTGTTCCAAAAATGAATAATTACATGAAACAAATGATTTGTAATAAAAAATAAAGAAAAACATACAAATCAAATACTAACATCAAATTCCTATCAAAAAAGGAAAATAAAAAAATCTAGAAGAACCCCCAAACAAATAGTTCAACAATAACCAACAAGAGCCTGAAGGAAAGACCCCTCAAAACAAAAAATAACACTCAAGCCAAACTTTAATAATATGAGATTTCCCACTAAGAAGCATCAGGAGAAAGCACCCAGACCAACATAACAGCTGAGAAATAACATCAGTCGAATGATATCTAGACTTCCAACCACATCCAAAAAGGAGCACCCAAATAGGAGCAAACCAAAGCCATCCATCCATCATCGTGAAAATGCCAAGTTGTTATAGGAAAAATAGCACCCAGGCCAACAAAAATAGCTGAAAGTATATCATCAGCCAAAGCCATCCAAAAGTTAGCTTGGAACCAACCAAATATCAACCCAGCCGAGAGTCAGAAATCCAGGAACACCTTCAAACATCAATCTAACAACTGACCAACTCCTAAAAAAATCTGCAAGAAAAAACCCACCAGCAGAACCAGGGACAAAAAGATAAAATGAAACCAACAGAAGCATGTTAGATGTAAAGGAACCCCCAAACCAACCCCAACCTCCAGGACTTAGTAAAAAGGGAAAACCTTCAAACAACCCCCTAACAATCACATCTTTGGTTGCTGAATTAACCCACCCAAAAAAAATAGGTTGCCAATCCAACCATCCAGAAAGAGCGAAAGGAAGGTGCCCATATATCATAGTCCAACCAAAAAAATAAAAAACAACAAGAAGAAAAACTACATTAATCAATTAGATGTTGAATAAGGGGAAAGGCAACCCAATTAAAGACTTTAGCATGAACAGTAAACCATATTAGCTTACAAATATAATCCATGCTCTCGATTTTATTCTCCTTCTTTTTGCAATTCCTTTCCTTCCAAATATAATAAAGGAAGCAACAAGTATAAAGCAGATACAAATATTTATCATCTTTAGACCAACTAGAATTCCAAATACGCTCCAGAATTTGCTTAAGATTTGGCCTAACAAAAAGAAATTTAAACCAGGAACAAATTTGGAAATAATATAGAAAGAAAAATCACATTCAAAAAATAAATGATTATGATAATCAACCCCTTCATCAAAAAAAAAAAAATTTAAAGGCACAATAATATTCCTTTTCACTCAAAGATCAGTTGTTTTCAACCCATTAATTATAGCCATCCAGGCAAAATAAGTGTACCTTAAAGCATATGTTTTATGCCAAATATATGAATACCACTTCAATTTAGAAAATTTCTTATAAAAAGCATTATAGTAATTTTTGAAAGTAGGAAACTTCACCTTATTCCAAGAAACAACAAAAATAACCTGGTTCTAAATTGATATACTCGAAATGGTCATCATAAAATCACAACGCAACTGCAACGGAATATCCCAACAACCATTATTAATCCAATCCCCAAAAAATCTATTATTAAGCAAAGAATCCTCATAAGGAACAAGAATTTCATGAAGAGCTTTTCCTTTAAACCATGGATTCCAATACAAAGATAAATTTGAATTCTATTCAATATAAAAGGAGATATTAATTTTAATTTCCCGGGCAATCCCACATAGATCTTTCCAAAATTTTCAATCCTTCTGTGAGTAAGGTTTCCAACAAGAGATATATTTGAATTTAATCCAAATAGCTGAAGGACCCAAAATATTCATAATACACCAAATAAGTGAACAACCAAAAGAAAACCTTAAGGCTTTAAGATCAGGAATCCCTAACCCACCAACCTTTTTTGGTTTGTAAACATCCTTCCAGGATATCATATGAATTCTCCTAACATCCACTTCACCATAAAATAAGAAATTCGAACAGATTTTCTTGATATATTTGAAGCAATATTTAGATAAAGAAAGCCCCCTAATCCAATAAGAGATTACATTAGAGATAGTGAAATTAATAAAATGAATTCTCCCTATAAAAGATAAAAGACTAGCTTCCAACCTACAAGAAGATCAGTAATTTTGTTAATTAAACGCTGAAAATAAAAAATTAATAGCCTTTTACAAGAAATAGGCAAACCTAAATAATTCAAATGATTATGAGCAATATCAATACCAATAACTTGACTAATATCATTAGCCATCAAGTAGCCTTTAGAAAACATGATAGAGCTTTTAGCATGATTGACCCTCAAACCCGAAACCTTATAAAAATAATCAAGTATATTCTTTAACTTTTCAACATTCAATATAGATGCTTTCCTAAGAATAAGAACATCATCCGCATATAATAAATGAGAGATAGAATGCTAACTAGCCTGAATACTAACAAAATTATCTTCTTGAGCCTTATCATCAATCAAATTAGAAAAAAACATCCATGATAATACAAAAAAGATAAGGTGAAAGTGGACAACCTTGATGAAGCCCAATAGAAGAATTAAAGAAACCATGAAGAGAACCATTGATCATAATAGAGAAGAAAGTATCATCAATGTAACCTTTAATCCAGGAAATAAAGGCATGAGGGAATCCCTTCTGAGCCATCCTATTATAAAGAAAATCTCTTGAAATGGTGTCAAAAGCTTTATGAATGTCCAATTTGGAGCAGAAGAAATGATCTTTACTTTGACAGTTAAATCCCCTTAGTAACTCAATCACCAAAATAATATTATTAGTTGAGATTCTCTTTTAATAAACCCATATTGACTATTATGAATAATAATAAGCATAACATCCCTCATTCTAAAAGCCAAAATCTATGCAATAATTTTATAAAAAATATTACATAAAGATATAGGCCGAAAATCTGAGATTTGAGAAGCATTAGTTTTCTTAGGAATAAGAGTTATAACCTTAACTTTAGCTGGCCGAGATAAGTAACAAGTATTAAAGAAATATAAAATAGCCTTGCAAAAACTAGGACCAATAATATCCTAGCATTTCTGAAAGAAACCAAAATTGAAACCATCCGGTCGTAGCATAGAGGAAAAAGAGCCAGAAAAACCCGTCTTCCAATTTCCTCAATAAAAACCAGAGCCACTAAAGAAGCCAAACAAACCTCAGGAATTTTCTTTCCAACCTGAATTGAAAAGGAAGAAGAAAAAATAGGCTTAGAAGCGTTAAATAAAATCTTAAAGTGATTAGCAAATGCATCAACAATATCCTTGTGATCATAAAGAACACTCTCAGAAGTGAAAATGACTTTGATATTATTATTATTATGCCTAAGCCAAATTTTAGATTACAAAAAACCCAAGTAATATTCTCCATTGGAAAGCCATTTAGCTTTTTCTCTTTGAATAATCTAAGAAGACCAAAAAGACATATTGAAATTGAGCATACTATTAACATTCTTAAGAGCCAGATTAAGATCATTATCTAATGGAACAGTTTAAATTTTATTTAATAAATCAGCCTGATGCTTTTGAAGTTATTCAATATTAAATTAATTATCAGTAGAAGAAGCCTAGTTCCGCATTTTAATTTGATTCTTAAGAGACCATAATTTGTAGTAAAAATCATTAACAAAATTCCCAATGATAGCTTTAGCAAAAGAATCAATAAGTAAATTCCAAAAATTAGGTCTATCACACCAGTAGTTTTTGAACATAAACCACTTACTACTAGAATTCAATCTATTATTACACACAATAAGAAGAGAATGATCCGAACAAATAGGATTATCCACATAATTAAATGACTCCGAAAAAACATTCAACCAATTGCAATTAACCAAAGCCCAATCAAGTTTAATATGAATAGGAGAAGCAACTTACTGATTAAACCTTGTGAAAAATGCCCAACCAAAGAAAGATCATGAAGACACGATTAAAATATAAAGTTATTAAAATCACACAATCTAGCATTATTAATAATAAAACCACTAGATTTTTCATGTCCGTATTTAAAATAGTTAAAATCCCCAAGGATAATCCACGAAGAAAAAATATTCTTAGCTAAATTAAGAAGATCGTGCAAAGAGAAAGTCTATCTGAAGCAAAATTTTAAGCATAAACCATAGTAATAAAAATAGATATAGAAGAGTCCAAGTCAATCGAACTGTGAAAAAATTGAGTAGAAGAAAAAATGCAATTAAAATTAATACGAGTAATATCCCATTTTAACCAAATCCTACTAGGAAAGGAGCAAGAAAAATTAACCAAATCCTACTAGGAATGGAGTAAGAAAAATTATGACTGCTACCTTCTTAATTAAAAATCCCAAGATTTGCAATAAATCTTGGATTAGAAACCTAATCCAGATGATCCTTAGCTTCAAGAATACAAAAAAGAATAATATGAAATCTGTTAATAAGATTCTTACAAGCTAAAACCCTCTCCAAGTTATGGAATCCTCTAACATTACAAAAAGCAATATTAGGCAAAATAATTAATATTTATAAGAGTAGTTTGTTGCCTTTTTGACATTTTTAGATCTGGTAACTTTACTGGAAGCTCAAGAAACCATAATAACAGGTTGCTCTTTAGTAGTTTCACCCAAACAAGCCTCCTTTTGATTATTTAAGATAGCATCTTTGACATTGACGTTATCTTCCTGAGATCTAGCTAATTGATCCTCCATCCATGCAATACCTGGAACATATTAGCCAAGCATCATTCAAAAAAATAACATTACTAGGAATGTCCAGAACCTTATTAGAGACATCTAATAGCTTAGTAGAATGTTCTTTTATAGGAGAGTTGAGATTTGATAGAATTTATTTCATTCTAATAGTAATAATGTCTATCTTATCTAAATTAACAATATTGATAACCAAAATTGTCCCTTTATAATTAAGATTTTTAGAAGAAGTAGTAACTTCCTGAGCATCTATCACATCTGTAAAATTCTCCAAAGGCAAAGTAGAATTCAAATTCAAAAAAGAATAAGGACAATCTTGAATATTAGATATATTCAGATCAGATTGTATAAGCTTGTTATTAGAAGGTTGTAGATATTTTAAAGAACGAGAAGCCTTCTTTTAAACATTTCTAGATCTACTTATACCTCTATTATTTTCTTTAGTAATGTCAACTTTTTTCGTAACCTCGTGCGGTTTAGATGAAAAATATGAAACAGGATGAACCAAAGAACCACAACCAAAACATGGAGTTGACTTCCATTCATAAACAATATTTAAAAAAATAACATGTCCATCAACATAAACTTTCACATTCTCAGGAAGAAGAAAATCTTTATTAATAAGAACACAGACTCTAGCAAATGTAAGCATAGCTTGCTCTACCTTTAGGGCATCCATCGAAATAGGAACACCCACAAGACTGGCAATTTTGGAAATACCATATGGGGTCCAATAAACTAATGGTAGATCAATAATATTGATCCAAATAGGAATGGAAGTAAAATAAAGGCAACCACAACTACAAGATAAAAGGTTTTCTAAAAAAGAACTATGGTCCTACAGACCACACCATATCATAATCTTCAAAACAAGAAAATTTCAATAAGAAAAAACCTTCATTAAGAGGAAGAATAGTAAAATCCCCTTTCATCTTCCAGGTTTTTAGCATAACCAAACATAATGCTTCAAAATAAGGATGTTTCCCCAAAGAATGACTAACTAAAGTTAAACCCCATTTTTCTAAAGTCAATACTACCTCCGCTTCAAAAAAATGAGCCAGATTATCTGAAGAAGGAACAAAAGAAACAGAAAAAGGTTTGGAAGAAGATTGATGAGAAGTCAATAATCTATTCTAGGCTTTCTTACTATTGGGTGAGACCCTAGATGAGGAATCCAGAGTTTTAGATGACTGCAAAGGAGGCAAATCTTTCAAAAGATCCATGAAAAAATGAGAACAAATTTAAGAGAAAGAACCTGTTAGGGCTTGATGGAAACCCTAAACACAAGCACTCCACAGCTCTCTGTGAAGTCTTATCAGAGACATCTATCCATGATAGCCCGCTATATAGTATTGTAGTATAGTAGCATTTCTTTAACAAGTAGTAGCTTTCTCTTTGATATCTTTTCTTTAGATAGCATTCCTTCTTCTTTGTTTTATTTGCTAAAGAAGGAATCTGATTGTTATCTTTTTTGCTAGTTACTTGAATTAGCTTTTTTATTATATAATGCAATTTATAATCTTCAAAAAAAAATCCTGCACATTCTATCAAAATTATTCAATATTCCCATAGAAATTAATGAGTAGATAGAAACATAGGAAGAGAAAGAAAAGTCGATATAACAAGAATAAGCCTCCCTGTAAGAGAAATAAATAAATTTCCCCAAGTATTTAATCTATTTAATGCCTTCTCCATATTATTTTGAAAATTTGAAATAACAAGTCTCCTCAATGTGATATTTTGCATTCCCTAGTAGAGAAAGAATCTTAACCCTTGTTTTAGTTAAGTAGGATAAACATTTTAGCTATAGTAGGTAGTATTAGTTCATTTGCATATTAGTGGAATACTTCTTCATGGGATAAACACTATGTTAATCAATATGTGCACTTGTGTGTTTAGTAGTACTGCATATCAAAGAAAACTTAAGCATATTTTAACTCGTAACATAAATATAAATCATATATTCAACACAAACCCATGTACCATCTTATTTTTGGTGTGATTATAGGGGGTAACATGCGTATTACATATTGATCTATATTATTGAACAACTTATATATTTTGTCCTACTTGTATCCAACTTTTTATTTTGTTTAAAATTTTTAAAAGAAAAATTTTATCTATATGCGCTGCTTTATTTCTTGTTATTTAATTTCATCTTTGTTATTATATGTGTAGTAGATCGAGTAAGGAGCTCTTATTATTTGACTTAAAGATTGAGAGGACCTTTAAAAAGTTAGAAAATCTTAAAAGACTTTGGCTTTTGGTATAGCTGAACCAGTTCAAGATCAAGATGATCATAGACCTCTTAGGGAGAATGCCAATCATATAATAGATGAAATTCACTAGAGCATCAATAAACCTACTATCCATGTTAATAACTTCGTGTTGAACTTTTTCATAATTTAGATGGTTCAAAATTTCCAAATTGGGGGAACTCATGTTGTGGATCACATCTTACACTTAGCTAGCTTCCTAGAAATATGCATAACATTCAAGTATAATAGTGTCAACAATGATGCTATTCAGGTTCAATTATTTCCATTTTTGCTAAGATACAAAGCTAAGATGTGGTTTATTTCCTTTCCCTTGGGTCTATAAGATGAACCTTGGTTCTTCCTAGATAATTTATGATTTAATATAACTAATTGTATTAGACAACTATGCATTATACATGATGATCTTTGATAGAATTGAACTAATCATACTATATGATATGAGAATTGTACTATATGATTAGAGGCTAAATTTTGAAAATTAGGGTTTTTTAAGAGCCCACTTAATAAACTCATCATATGCCTTGAAGGAAAGAGGGGTTGAGAAGACAAATACATTTTCTTCTTGGGATAGAGCTTTGGAGTATATCCACTTCACAAGGGAGAGAGAGGAGGTGAGGATGAGAGAGAGAGAGAGAGAGTTTAACTTAAGGGACTCAATGGTGATGGGAACTAACTGATGTGTATTATTTATGTTAATTTATGCTTATGTGTATTCAAATATTAATTCACTCTAGAAATGCAACTACATGTGTCATCAAGTAATAAAAATATTTATGAGAGAGTGTTGATCCCATGAGAAAGTGTTCTACTTCACACAATTGTTATAGTATTGTCTACTTCAAGCTACAAAAATTATCCTATGCAATAAAATCAGGGTTGCTTGCTGTAGAATGAGAATCATAAGAAAAAGTGAAGAAACTAATAGATAAAGTGTTTTTGACTAAAGATAGTGAAATCTTTTAAGCTTTCCTAAGTAGACTCTCTTAAATTAGTTGTGAATTAGAGTATATGCATCCTTAGATCACTGTCAAGTTTGTAAGGATGTGAAGAAAGTTTTATAACCTTCCTACACTTATTTTTATCTCCATAGACCATAGAAGACTAAACATCCAATGTCTAGGCATGCAAGTATTCCATTCCAACTCTCCTAATTATTCCAATATTTCTTCATCGAAGCAACATATAACACTATGTTTTAATACTACACATGGCCACTATAAAGATTATATTAAGAGATAGATATTGAAAATAACCATTCATAATTTAAAACACAAGAGTGTATATTAGTAATTACTTAGATTTTCATGGCGTTAGTCCAAAACTATGAGTTTAGCCGGCCATAGAATGAAAATAGAACACCATAATTTCCATTACTTGCTCAAGAAAGATAGTACAAATAGAAAAGAGTAAAAAGATAGAACCTAGAATGATGGATCCTGAATCAAACTATAAGATGAATCCTTCCCAAAGTCAATCTCCCCTTACAACTTTGCTCTCTACCCTCCTTTCCTCTCCAAATGCTTGCTTGATCACTAAAATATTATCTAGTCACTCTAAAATATGTATCCTTCTCTCCTCTGGCCTCTCCTCTCAAAGAAATATTCAAAACTATAACAAAGCTACACTAAAAAATAGAAAAAACTATTTATACTTATTACAAAATGACTCAGGTGCCGCGACGCTCGCAAGGTATTACTGCAGTGTTATAATATGAACCAGCACCATGATACTATTAAATGGCTCTGTTGTGGTGCTGGCTTGACTTGGCATGGTTGTTTGCTAATCTAACATAATAGTTGATAGATATGACATGATGCTTCTTTTCCGTAAGTGCTCTGTGGCGCAGTGAAAGCTAGGCATTTTGGTGCTCACTCACGTCATTTGACACTATAGTGCGAATGAGCTTGGCACTCCAGCATTAAATTATTATGCAGTTTTCCCAAGACTACGACGCTGTAATGTTGAATTCTTGCACTGCGGCATTGTGAAGCACTACGGCGCTAACCATGGTTCCACCAGAGTACTGAATTAATTATCATTTTTCTTGAGACACATGCACTGTAATGTCTCGATATGGCATTGGGGCATTATCGACACAATGGCATTATTTCAATACTTATGATTTTTCCCCAATTGCTAAGAAACTTATAGATAACATCAATTGAAGATAAACTTATTCACTAATATTTAACAAAATAAAATATTACTTAAATTTTACTTGGTAAATTCTCTCCAGCTTAAACTCTTGCTTTTCCTCAAGCAATTATGTTTATAGCTTTGATTAGCTTCATTAGTTCAAATGAAATCTTTTGTAATTTAAAATTAACTAAAATATAAGACAATACTCCACAATTTAGATGTGAATTGAATTGATCAAAGAATGATAATTTTAATTTAACAAATCATGAACAATCATCCTAAAGATTCACCTTCATTAATATCCAAATTAAACTCATCTACTACAACTATAAGTTTAATGTTTACTTATTAATATAGATTGAATAATCTATCATTTAAAAATCAGTTGCGCATTAGTTAATTTTGAAATTCAATGATGAACATTCATTGGTAATAGCTCCCTTATACTCTCTTTTGAAATTGAGTACTAGGGTCCTTTTTGGAATTCAACATCCTCAAATACAAATTTTTAATGTTATAATACTCATTTTTCTTTTGATTTTCTTTCATTTCACATCTTTATTTTTAATGCACTTGAGTACTAAAGTAATAATTTTGAATATCTAACTAACTTTCTTCCTTCATTAAACCTTAATTTAGAATTACATAAGGATTATGCAAATTTAGAAATTTCCTAAGTGAGTTCATAATCACTATTATAAATTAAACTAAGTACTTCCTTTTCTAAACTCTAATGTACAATCATGTCACTAATAGTCAATACTCAAGTGTTCTAGTATTTAAGTTCAAAATTGAAGTACTAACTTAGATAATTTTCCTTAGTTGATTGTGATGATTTTTAAATTAGAAATTGTTATTCTTTATTCCTTTAATTGAACACCTACAGTTTTCTATTATTCTTAATTTTTATTAATTATTATTTTTAATTTTAGTTAAATTAGTTATCAAAGTGTAATATTTGGGGGGCTTTTCTATAGTTGAGAAAAATAAAAAAAATTAATTAAAGAAAATTTAACTAACTAACATAAATAGTAAACAAAATAAAGTACAAGAATAATAAAAATAAATAAAATATAATATTGCAATAAGGAACTAATCATACCATTTCATTAAGAATGATAGCTAGTACAAAAGGCACTAAAATGAAATAATTAAATCCACTACTATAATACCATGTGCATATATGCACACCTAATCACAAGAAGTACTACTAACATTAGTACTAGAAGAACTTCCCAATCAAAGAAATCATGGGGACCTCCCCAACAAAATAAAAATGAAAAATAAAGAAAAAAGAATAATAAACCATAATCTCATCTCTCAAGAAAATAATGAAAAATAAAATAATGAAAAAATAAATCATGAGGATATATCCCAGTAAATGGGTTATTTGTAGGGTCTGGTGGCAAATGGAGTTAATCAGGGTTATCTACAAATGTACTTCTCCTAAACATCCTAACTAAGGCTTCATTGAATTGAGAAGCATAGTTATACCATTTTTCCTACATGTCCATATAATGGGTAACCCGATAAGACATTTTCTAATGCCACCCCCTACTTTCCTCATAAAAGGTGGTAACACCCTTTATTTACTCCCTCAAATTTTCCAGCTATGGGTTTGGGCACTCAATTAACTACTACTGGGCTGACTTGTCATACGGGGCTCACTAGGTCTGACTTCCTCTTCTTCTTCTTCTATCTTTTTAAAACTCTCTCTTTTTGAGGTTTGTGGGAGCAAAAATGGGAAATTCTGATCCTCATTGGATTCACCTAACACTCTATCATCTATATAGAGAGAATAAATAAGAGAAGTATGACCTAACCCAAATAAAGTAGAACCCAAATGATATAAAATGGAATACTTTCAAGCCTGGACATACAATGATTAGGATTCTAGGATCTATGGAGATATAATAACTATAAGGAGGTCATAAACCTTTATAAGCTCGATAGAGATCGAATGTTATATAAGCTCTTATTCATAACTATTATAGATGTGTCTGATTAGGAAAAAATAAATTCATTCACCATCATTTGTCCAAAACATCATTATTTTTGGTTAACATAACTATTTTTTACATTTCTCAGTAGTTCTAGTTCTTGACACTTTTCTCATAACATTTTATTACTTGATCGACATGTACATTTGCATTAGTTGGGAGCATTTAGCATATAAATCTATAGTGGCAAGAAATTTCATTAACATTTAATTTAGACATAAGTAAAGCATAACCTCTAAGGTTATAGTAGTCCCCATCAAATATCATCCACATTTATATACAAAATGAGTATCATCTTTAATTTTTTAATAAATAGGGTGGTATCTATGATACCATTAACAAAAGATTTCTCTAAGAGAAAATTACTAAGCCTATCATACCATGCCATAGGTACTTTCTTAAGCCTATATAGTGATTTATTATGTTTATAAATATGATTTGGAAAGACTGAGCTCTCAAAATTAGGGGTTATTCTACATACACATCTTCCATAACTATACCATTTAGAAAAACATTCTTCACATCCATCTGATACAATTTAAATCACCCGAAGCATACAAATGTTAATAGTACCTTATGGATTCTAATTTAGCTACTACCCCTTCAATTTAGTTACAAGTCTTGCTACTAACCTAGCCTTACTCCTAACAACTGATATAGAGTTATTTAATTTAATTTTGAATACTCATTTCATTCCAATATCACTCTGATCAGTTGGTGTTGTTACTAATTCCGATACATCATTCCTATCAAATTGATTTAATTCATCTTGCAAGACTATAATTTAAAATTCATCTTCTAATACTTGCTTTATACTAGGGGTTTTACCACAAAGATGAAAGCTATGTGGTTAACTTTTCTTTTTTAAAGTTCATGCCTAGTCCTAACCCTTACTGATGGGTCTCCTATGATAAGTTCTCTAGGATGACTAGATGCATATCTCCACTCTCGAGGAATCAAATCAAGGGCTTTTTCTCTATCTCCTAATCAAATATTTTTAATTCTATAGTGATATCATCTTCTTCAATATTAATTATTCTAGCTTCTATAGCCTTATCAGATTCATCAAATTTAATATGGGTTAGCTACTAAACTACTAAAGTTCCCTTATTAAATATCCTATATGACATGTCTACTAAGAAAGATCCAATAAAAATTAGTTCATCTACCTTTACATAAAATTTCCCTGCACATAATTTTCCATTATTTAATATAAAGCACTTACACCCAAATATATGTAGATGAAACAAATTAGGTGTTCTACCCTTGAGTAACTAATATGGAGTCTTATTCAACTTAGATCTTATGTTTACCTTATTATGGACTTACTAAGCAGTATTCACTACCTCTGTCCAGAAGTACTTGGGTAAACTATACTCACTAAGCATCGCCCTAGCCTCTACTAGTAGCTTATTTTTCCTTTCAAGTACACCATTTTGCTATGGGCTTCTAGGGGCTAAAAAATTTGGTTCAGTCCTATATTCTTAACAAAATAATTCAAACCTATCATTTTCAAATTCTCATTCATGATCACTATGGTTTGTGGATATTAAACAACTTATTTTATAATGAATCCAAATAGAAAAAATTCGAAATTTCTTAAATAAATCACTCTTTTTTTGCAAGGAACATAACCCAAGTGAACCTCTAATAATCATAAATAATTACAAATTGATAATATTTTCCTCTTGAACTTATTATGCTAATTGGTCTAAATAAATCCATATGAAGCACTTCTAATGGCCTAATGTTTACTAAATCCTTAATGGATTGAAATGAATACTTGGTTTGCTTCCCTAGCTTGCATGCATCATAAAGATGTTCTTTTGAGTAATATAGCTTAGGAATGCCTCTAATAAATTCTAGTTAGGTAATCTTCATAACATTCCTCATACTTGTATAGTATTGTCTCATATTCCACAACCATGATTCATCAATAATAGACTTCAAACAATAAACATCATTTGACTTATAAATATAATTCAAATTAACATTATATTAATTCTTAAACCTCATAACAAAATAGTACACTTTAACATTAATTAATATTTTGTAGAAACAAATTTTATTTCAAAACCTTTATCACATAGCTGACTTATGCTTAATAGATTATATTATAATCCTTCTACAAGTTAGACATTTTTAATTGAAAAACCATCAATTTTACCTATTATACCTGCTCTCACTACCTTTCTTATAGTGTTGTCTCCAAGTGTTATTGTTCCTTAGCTCCTGGCTTCCAATGATACAAATTTCTTCATGCCTCCAATCATATGCCATGAATATCCGATGTCCAGGTACCACATACTCTCACTAGACCTCTTATAAGAGCACACCTATAAAATCAATCAAGATTTAATTTTGGGAACCCAAGTGGGTTCAGGTATTTTCTTATATTTCAATGATTATATGATATGCTATGTAGATGATGTATTGGGCCTCCAGATCAAAAATGATCTAGAGTGGATTCTATGTGTGTAAATGCATGTAATATGCCCTAATATGCCATAAGAAAACACATAACTCCCTAAAGTGGATACATTAATCAATAATAAGAATGGTTTCTCCTTCTGTAGAATGGGAGTGCATGTTGTGTTCTAGTGTGTAGCTAACTAGTGTGTGTAGGCCCTAATGTAGTTTCTTTAAATGCTGTGATTTCTTTCCGTAGGATTTTATTAGCACTCTTATACATGCTAACCTCTACTTGTAGTGCATGTTCATCTTTCTATAAATTCAATACATCTCTTTCTAACTCCTTAAATGCAACTTATAATTGAATATACTCTTTATTTAAAATCTCATTCTTCTCATCAAATGTAACAAAATCACTTTTTAAATTTGTAAATTATTAATGAGATTTGTATGATCATCTAGCAATGTAAAGTGTTCCTTTTTAAGACATGAATGCATCATTTTAAGCTTTCTATAACTATCACCCAACTATTCTAAAAAAATAAATCAATTTATCATAAGTAAGATCACAAACCTGATCACTATCGAAATCACCAGTGCTATTCTTTTCCATCAGATATAAATTTATTATCTCTTCTTAAGATTTTATCTTTGATGAATCTGAATTTGAATCTGTCAAAAAAAGCCTTTTGAGTTTTTTATTTTCCCTTTTGCATGATTCCTTTCTCATAACCCTTTTCTTTTGCTGGGTGACTCTTTAGGTTCAGGCAATTAAATCAAATATGTCCTGACTTTTGCATTCATAGAAAACTACATCAATATGAAACATATCAATTTTGTACTTTTACCTTGATTTTTATCACTATGGCTCTTTTACCTATTCTTTAGAAATCTCTTGAATTGATTGGTCATCAGCAGAATATCCTAATTTCTATTAGTACCAAAATCACTATTTTCCTTATCATCAGCTTTTAGTATGATTATTTTCTCCTTCCTTGTTTCACCTTATCTGCATTTCTTTCACTGACATTTTGCTTATATGCAATCAAAGATCCAAGTAAGTTATCAATAGTGTAAGAATTAAGATCTTTATATTTAAAAATTATAGTAACCTTGTCATCCTAAGATTTAGGTAAACAACATAATATTTTATTGATTTTTTTTGCATTTAAAATGTGTCAACACATAAAGTATTCAGAGATGTAATGATTTTTGTAAACTTATTGTACATATCAGTGATAAATTCACTAGATTGCATGCAAAATAATTTATATTCATTCAAAAGTAAATTCATACTGGATTGATTAACTTGACTAGTTCCATCATTTGTTATGTATAACCTATCCCAAATTTCTTTACCACTAATACATGTAGACACCCAGACGTAATCTATATTTTCAGCCAAACAAAAAATTATTAAGATATTTTGCATTTAATTGAGCATGATCACGAACTTCTAAACACCATTCAAGGATTAATGTCTCACTATCAATTTGAGAAGAGAAACATTCAGTTTATTTTCATGGCTAAACACAACATAGGGAATATTCAATTCACCGTGAAGGATAAAAGGAATATTCACCTAACAATTTAATCACGAAATTAAATCAATGAATATTTTTTCATAATCAAAACTACATAAGGAATATTCAATTCATCCATAAGTATAAAAGGAATATTCACTTATCATTTTAATCATAAAAGTATATTAATGAATTTATATCCATAATCAAACTATGTAAGGAATATTCAATTCATCCATAAGGATAAAAGGAATATTCACTTATCCTTTAATAATAAAATTAAATTCACATATTTATTTTCATAATCAAATATATAAAGAATATTCAAATCACCCCTATGGATAAAAAGAATATTCACTAGTCTTTTAATTATAAAAATAAACTAATATTTAAAGCTTAGGCCTACGTACAAAATTTTTTTTTCGACTGTAAAAAAAAACTAAGATAGGTTTATTTTATTCTAGGTTCTAGAGTCCCTATAACGGCGAGCCCCTATAGTTAATTAAATCTTCTAAGAGAATACTCTCAATTAAAGAGAAGATTAAAGGATTTTCAAAAATATATAGATTTAAAGAAATGATTGGGCTAATAGGATTTTAATGTACAAACTTTAGATTATAAATTCTAGAATTGCATTTGAAATTAGATTTAGATTTTGGATTTTGAAAGCACAGAATAGAACATGAATGGGCAGAGGCTGAGGAGGTGTATAAAATATGAGCTTACACTTATCTAGAGTGAGATGCCATCTAAATATCCAAAACATAATAAATTGCCACATGAATGTAGAATTAGATGGGCTCTATTCTAAGAATCAAGAAATTATAGTTTAGAAAAGTTTATATTCAGGAGTTTACAACATGTATATGATTGAGCAATGAAATGATGCATGAACAATAATGTAAATAAAAGAACTTTATTCATTTATAATTTCAGAGTATAACCCATGGTCTACTATAAAGAAACGGTGGCTAAGCTCCCCCAGCAAGAAGTTTGGATTTTTACTCCTATAATAATGCTCTTCAAAAGAAGAAGAATCATTTCCTTTTGAAACCAATATATATATATATATATATATATATATATATATATATATATAATTATTTCAATCTTTTACAACTCTTGACATTGTACAACTTAATCTAGCTATCTGATGATCTAACATATTTACATTTACATCATTACCTTTACATTTACATCATTATCCAGGTACATTCTACTTTGTAGAAATATAAAATTCTAATTATGTAAAAATATAAAAATGAAATGGTGAAATATGAGCAGTTATATATATTGAAATTTAAATTGAAATAAAAATGCACTGTTGCAAACCTAGATTTAAGGATTATAATTTTGATGATAACAAATATTTCTGTGTTCTCTTTTGATTGACTAACATTTTAGGTACAAAATATCAAATGTAATTTAAGCCAACTCAAGATCGGGTCCACGTGTGTTTAAATTATAATTTTTCCCTTTCTTGAGTCAAATGTAATGAAATTGATCCCCTAGCTAAGTGACCTTGCACACACACACTCAAGGGGAGAGTTTTAGTGAGTTAGAGTTTCTATATCAAATGTTATTCATATCATCCTGGATGATCCAGTGAAAATAGAAACCCTAATTAGGGCGACCATGTTAAGTTGGTCTGATTAAGTAGATCATCCTGGATGATAAACCAATCATACGGGATGATAGGCTCAAATCAAAAAATCCCAGCCGCCAGACTAAGTTAGGTAAGTTTTATTTTTGGCTTTTTGATCTGATTGTCCCAGATGATACGTGTATTATCCTGGACGATCCATTACAATCATGCCTAAATTAGTCTGGTGATTAAGGAAAGTAATTAAGATTTGATTGATTTGATCATATCATTATGGATGATCATAAGATCATCCTGGATGATCAATTAGAAATACTGACCGTCCAGGGCCCTTCACCTGAATGACCCGAGAAATGTGCTGGATGATATTCCTGATTATGAACTAATCGTACGGGACGATCGTAATATCATCCTGGACGATCAAGTCATTTTAAGATCATTCAGGATGTTTTTTGCTGTATGACCTGAGCTGTGTACAGGACGATATTCTAACTTTTGAACTAATCATAAGGATGATATACATATCATCCTGGATGATCAATTCATATTGAGATCATCCAGCATAAGTTTCCCTGGTTGAACCGAGCTATCTTCTGGATGAAAATCCTGATTTACACTAATCATCCTAGATGTTGCAAGATTGTACGGGATGATCTGAACAAATTTTATCAACTAATCATCCAGTGAAAACCGATCATCTAGGCTGATTCATGTGATTTTGAACTAATCATACAGGATGATCGACCAATCATCCTGGATGATCTTTGACAACCAGTTGAGATTTAGGGCAATTTTTGAGCCCTCCTATTTAAGATCTTTTTCTTTCAACAAGAAAAATCTTTTGTCACTTTCCTTTTCAAAGAAAACCTTAAGAGAGAGAGAGCTTGGGAGAGAGAGAGAGGATCTTGTGAGGGGGAGTTTGTAAGGTGTTCACAAAGGTAGCTCCAAGTAAGGATCTGAGTCATTTTCTCCATTCGTCATCTCTTGTCTTTTCGGTGCCTCTGTGGGAGGATTATCCGCAAGAAGATTTAGGTTCTCTGCCTGCTTCAGGAGGAAGCGAAAGGAGTCCAGGTTCTCTACCTGCTTTAGGAGGAAGCGAAAGGAGTCTAGATTCTCTACCTCACCGGGTTAGTGGAAAGGAGTTTTGTACAGGCTTCTCCGCCTTGCTGTGGGAGCAGAAGGAGAGTCACTTAGTGTTAGTGCAATACCCGGAGGGGAGGCTCTGGGGAATAGACGTAGGTCAAGTTGACCGAACTACTATAAAATCTGGTGTGTTCTTTCTGATTATTTTTCACACTTATTTTTTTGTTGATGATTATGTGATTGTGATTACTGTTTTGTTATCGTGAACATCTACACATCATTGTAAAACTGTTATTATGTTAAAACATTCAAAAAGATTTTTCTAAATCATTTTTACTCAATAATTTTTAAAATAACTAATTTACCCCCCCCCCTCTTGGTTAGCCTCGGGACTAGTTCACAAGGGCTTAACATCCCTCATGAACTTTCAAGTCGTATCAGAGCGGGATTAAAAAATTAAGTTTAAAAACTTTTAAATTTTGATCTATGGCTAACTTTGGTAATCATAATACTGCTGAAGGTTATTTAATCACACGTCCACCTTTGTTTGATAAAATTCCTTTTAATTTTTGAAAAACTCACATGTCCACATTTTTATAATCAATTGATTATCGCATATGGATCTTTGTTAAAGATGGTTATTAAACACCATTTAGACTTGTTAATGGCATTAAAATTGAACTTCCATATATTGAATGGACATTTGATGATCGTGATCAAGCACAACTGAATGCAAAATGCTTGAACTATTTTTTCTTGTGCACTAAAATCTGAAGATTACATGCGTGTTTCTACTTGCACTACTGGTAAAGAAATCTGGGATAGACTATATATTACTTATGAAGGTAAATCTGAGGTTAAGCAATCTAGATTGAACATCTTGCTTCATGACTACGAACTTTTTCACATGAAACCTACTGAATCTATTTCTAAAATGTATACTAGGTTCACTCAATTTGTCACCTCACTGCATGCCTTAGGAAGAGAGCTTACTAATTATGAGAAAGTTAATAAAATTCTAAGATGTTTGCCTTCTTCTTATGATGCCAAGATAACTGTAATTACTGAATCTAAAGATTTGAATAATTATTCTATTGATAACTTACTTAGGTCACTCATTGCTTACGAGCAAGGACACACCAATGATAAATTGATACAGGTGAGAAGAGGAAGGAGGAAACTATGGCGCTGAAGGCCAACGATTTTGACATTGAGTCTTCCAAGTCTGATAGCGATGATGTTGCCTTTATCACTAGGCAATTTAAAGCTTTCTAAAGAAGAAACACAAGAACTTTCAGAAGTGGAACAAAGGCAAGAGTAGCAGAAATTTTAAAGGTTCATCTAATATAATTTATTTTGAATGTAGGAAGCCTGTACATATAAAGGTTGATTGTCCTACACTTAAGGCTCACCCAAGTAAGGAGAAGGGTGAGGAGAAACCTACGTTTAGAATTTACAAGAAGAAAATTCAAAAGGCTTTCTTGGAGGATTCAGCATCTGACTCCTCTGAGATTGAAGCTGAAGAGGAGACTACGAACTTGTGTTTGATGGTAGATGATCATCCTAGTCAGTCTGACCAAGAAGAGGTATGTGAGTTAACCTATGATCAATTACTTAAAGTTTTTGAGAAAATTCATTCATCATACAGGAAACTTAAGAAAACCCAGGCCAGCCTAAAATTAGATTTCTTAAATTTGCAAAAAGAGCATGATGTTTTGGTTAAAGATCATTCTATGCTTGATAGTAATCACATGTCCTTACTTGATGAATTTGATAAATTAAACAAAAAGCATTCTGAACTAATTATTGAGCATGATTCATTGAAAATATTGTATGCTAATTTAGAAAGAGCTTTTAAGGAATTAGAAACTCATGCATGTGATTTAGATAGTAGTGAGCATTATTTAAAATTTGAAATTGCAAGTCTTAAAAAAGAGAATGAATTTCTAAGTATAAAAATTAGTGCTTTTGAGAAAAATGAAACACCTCCTATTTTTGCACAATTTTATGCACCTCCACCATTTGAAGAATCTAATTCAAAATCATCAAAGCATGTTTCATTCAAACCTAGGAAGAGGCACTATCACCCACGTAGACTAGTTAACCCTTTTCCTAATGTTAGATGTTGGCATGTTAGGATACATCTCTCACACCTGTACTGTCCACCTTAGTACATATTGGGTGTGGAGGCCCAAATTACATGCTTCACAGTACACTACACATGTATTGCATTCTTCTTTTCATAAGAAGGAACCCAAACTTGTTTGGGTTCCTAAATCTGACATTTCATGATTTTGTAGGAGTGCTCTCAAAAAAGGCCTCGTGTGAGCATGTGGTACCTAGACAGCGGATGTTCAAGACATATGACTGGAGATGCAAATCAATTCATTTCCCAGGAGGCCAGGTATGGAGGTAAGGTCACTCTTGGAGATAATACCACCAAGAAAGTGGTAGGTGTAGGTATAATCGGAAACTCCAAGAATCTTTTAATTGAAAATGTTTTGCTTGTAGATGGACTTAAACATAATCTGCTCAGTATCAGCCAGCTATGTAATAAAGGCTTCAGCATTAAGTTCCTGCCTACTTGCTACATTATAAGCTTAAATGATAATATTATTTTGCAGGAAAAAATAGTCAACAATGTCTACATGCTGAATTTAAATTACTTTATAGCTGATGTTGTTATTTGCTTAAAAACTGTTGCTGATGAGTCTTAGCTGTGGCATAGGAGGTTATGTCATGCCAGTATGAAAACCCTCAAAAGAGTCACCCAAAAAGACTTAGTTTGAGGTGTCCCCATGCTTAAGTTCACTAAGGATCACCTGTGAGATGCATGTCAATTAGGGAAGCAAGTCCACTCCTCTTTCCACTCAATTAAGGACATCAACACCTCTAGACCTTTAGAAGTCCTTCACATGAATTTGTTTGGACCCATTAGCACTGCCAACTTAGGGGGGAAAGTCTATAGATTTGTGATTATTGATAACCACTCGAGGTTCACTTGGATTAGATTTCTGTCATATAAGTCTGAGTCATTTGATGAATTTAAATCTTACTCCACTTAGATTCAGAGGAAGTTAGGTTATGAGATCTTGACTATTCATAGTGATCATAGTAGAGAGTTTGAAAATGTGAGATTTGGAATATTCTGTGAGGAATAAGGGATTAGCCACAATCTTTTAGCTCTTAGGACCTCTCAGCAGAATGGGATAGCTAAAAGGAAGAACAGGACCTTAGTGGAAGCCGCTAGAGCCATGCTTACTGAGTATTCACTTCCAAAATACTTTTGGGCTGAAGTGATGAACACTGCCTGTTATGTGCTGAATAGGGTGAATATTAGATCAAATCTGAATAAGACATCTTATGAGATCATTAAGGGTAGAACTCCAAACATGTCCCACCTTCATGTCTTTGGCTGTAAGATTTTCATTCTGAACAATAGGAAATCATCCTTAAGAAAATTTGACCCCAAATATGATGAAGGAGTGTTCTTAGGTTATTCTAGTGTGGGGAAATCCTTTAGGGTGTTTATTAAGAGGACTTTAGTGGTGGAGGAGACAACTCATGTGGTGTTTGATGAATCTGATCCTAAGGAGACTAGAGTTGAGAAAGAAGAAGATGTAGGAGAGATTACCCAAGGAGTTGAAAATGCAAATCTGGAGGAAAGGATAGAATCTCAAAATACTTTGCCTAGAGATTAGAGATATGCTTCGAGTCATCCTAAAGAACTGATCTTAGGAGACCCTTCTGAAAGTGTCAGAACTAGGCATAGACTTAGGAAGGAAGTAAACCATTCTGCATTTATCTCAATGACTGAACCCCCCAACATCAATCAAGCCCTTTCTGATAAATTTTGGATCTTAACTATGCAAGAGAAATTGAATCAATCTGTAAGGAGCGATGTTTGGGAGTTAGTAGAAAGACCTAGGAATCAAAGTGTAGTCGGAACCAAGTGGGTCTTTAAGAATAAGATGAATGATTCTGGTGTAGTGGTTAGGAATAAGGAAAGATTGGTGGCTAAGTGGTATAATTAAATTAAAGTAATTGATTTTGCAGAGACCTTTGCCCCTGTAGCTAGATTGAAAGCCATTAGAGTGCTACTAGCCTTTGCCTGTGATAAGGGATTTGAGCTATTTCAAATGGACGTCAAGAGTGCCTTTTTAAATGGGGTAATAAAAGAGGATATCTTTGCAGAGCAACCCCTAGGTTTTGAGAGTTCCCAATATCTAAATCATGTTTATAAATTAAAAAAGGCCTTATATGGATTGAAACAGGCACCCAGAGCTTGGTATGAGAGGTTTAGCATATTCCTACTAGAAAGAGAGTTTGTTAAGCGGAGCGTAGACACCACCCTTTTTCTTAGAAAAGTAGGAGATGATCTACTTATGTTCCAGATCTATGTTGATGATATACTTTTTGGATCTTCTGATAAAAATTTATGTGATGATTTTTTTAAAATAATGAGTAAGGAGTTTGAGATGAGTATGATGGGAGAATTATCCTACTTTTTAGGGTTTAGTATAAGGCAAATGGATGATGGAACCTTTCTGAATCAATCAAAATATACTAAGTACATCTTGAAGAAATATGAAATAAACAAAGTTAAGCCAATCAACACTCCCATGAGTTTCACTGTTCAGTTAGATAAGGATTCAAATGGAATATCTGTTAATCAGAAGAAGTTTAGGGGAATAATTGGATCACTACTTTACCTGGCTGCTAGCCGACCTGATATTATATTTAGTGTTTATCTTTATGCTAGATTTCAAGCTGATCCTAAGGAATCCCACCTAACTGCAGTTAAGAGAATCCTTAGATATCTCTTAGGGACCCTAAACCTAGGAATCTGGTATCCTAGGCACAGCACTTCTTTTGAGATTATTGGATATTCTGATTCTAATTTTACAGGATGTAGGGTGGATAGAAAGAGCACTTCTAGAACTTGCCAATTTATAGGATAGTCTAGTCTCTTGGTCCAGTAGAAAATAGAACTCAGTTGCACTTTCCACTGCTGAAGCTGAGTACATTGCCTTAGGAAGTTATGTGGCCCAAGTCCTTTGGTTGAAGCAACAAGTTTTGGATTTAGGATTACCTATTGGCACAATTTTAGTTCTATATGATAACACCAGTGCCATCTGTATTTCTAAGAATCCAATCCAATATTCGAGAACCAAACATATTGATATAAGGCATCACTTCATTAGGGACCATGTTACAAAAGAGGACATTGAGCTACATCATGTAGCAACTGAAAAGTAACTGGCTGACATCTTTACTAAACCACTGGCCTTTGACTCATTCAGCATTTTGAAGACCAGATTGGGTGTGATTGACTTAAATGCATGAATCTGATGACTGCTGATTTTTGAACTTTCTATTTTTCATTATGTTTCTATTAGTTATTTATTTGATTTGATTATCTATTTCCTGTTGGTTTGAATTTTCTGTTGATTTTCATTTTAGTGTTGTTGTTTTCCTTATTTGAGTATTTATTTTAATGTGATTTCTTATTTATTCTTGATTTACTTTTTTAAAAAGTTAGATCACTGCTCACTACTGCTGATAAACTGGATCTCTAACTGAGAGTTTTGCCTTATTTTTGTTTGGAAGCTTGTAAGCAGTGATTGACTACTGAATTTGTTAAAGGAAAGAAATGTTGATGATTGTTTCTCTTCTTCTAACTTCTTTAATGGTATATTATTTCTTTTGGATAAAAAATTTTTTCAAAATTGAAAATTTAGTTTTTGAAATAGAGAATTATTTTATCTTCCTACAGTAATCTACCTCATATGAATAGTGTTTTCAAAGTTTTGGATCATTGTTATGTTTTTCTTAATCAGGTGATTGCATTTATTATATTGATGTATGATTTTTGTTCTGTGAATTACTCCTCATTATAGAGAGTAAGCTTTATCCTTTCTTATGTCTGGAAGGTAATTTCATAATTGAGATTCTTTAACGATTATGAAAGGAAGTGAGCTTATAAAAGATGCGCAAAGTGTGCCAAAATGAAAAGAGGCACAAAATGAGCCCAAAGCTGAAAAGATGCGTAATGTCGCCAAATTGGAAAGATGCACAAAGTGTATCAAAAATCAAAAGATGCGTAAAGAGCGCCAAAAAAATTGAAAAAGAGGCAAAAAATGAGCCCACAAAGAAATAAGCCTTCTTTCATTTCAGATCTTTAAATGTCTTAGAAAAATCCATGCGCCACTTAATATTTTCAAAAGCTTGAAATGAAAAATCATGATTTCTGATTCCTCAGTTTGTAATACTATTATATCAGATATTTTTCTGGAATGAGGCTTGAAAGGATCTCTTTTTGAATCTAACTTCTTTTCTTCTGAATTAGACTTTTGTTTGAAGGAATTTTAACCTGTAAGGTATAAGAGGTAGGAGTTACGAAAGTTGATTTTCTAACTTTTTATGGATTTCAGCATTGTCAATTTTCTTCTTATTGGCTTTTGAATTGAAAATCAGGAAAAATTCTATTTTACTGGAGCTGATAAAAAAAATAGTTATTTTCACTGTTGCTTTTCTCATTTCTATTTTTTATTTGATTTGATTTTGGATTTTCCTTTTTTTGTGTTTATGGGATCCTTGATCTTTCCTCTCCATCCTTCACCTTTTTCCTTTTTTTTTTATCAGGATCCACCTCTCTATTAGGTTGTTTGTTTCAGTTTGTTGTGATGTTTTAGTTTGCTGTTGTTTTGTCTTTTCTATTCCTCCTTTTTGCGATGTCAAAAGGGAGAGTTTTTTTTATGTTATTAGTAGTTTCTTTTATTACTTTTGTATTGTAATAATTTCTTTTGTTATTGAATGTCACATGTTCTCAATGATTAGTAAAATTTATCTTCTCCCGCCTATGCTTTAATTACTACAATCTGGTTGATTTGAAACTACTAAATAAATGTTTGCCATCATCAAAAAGGGGGAGATTGTTGTAAACCTAGATTTAAGGATTATAATTTTGATGATAACAAACATTTTTGTGTTCTATTTTGATTGACTAACATTTCAGGTATAAAAGATCAAATGCAATTCAAGCCAACTCAAGATCGGGTCAGTGTGTGTTTAAATTGTAATTTTTTCCTTTCTTGAGTCAAATGTAATGAAATTGATCCCCTAGCAAAGTAACCTTGCACACACACACTCAGGGGGAGAGTTTTAATGAGTTAGAGTTTTTGTTTCCAATGTTGTTCATATTGTCTTGGATGATATTCATATCATCCTGGACAATCCAGTGAAAATAGAAACCCTAATTAGGGCAACCATGCTAAGTTGGTCTGATTAAGAAGATTGTCCAGGATGATACACCAATCATACGAGATGATAGGCTCAAATCAAAAAATCCCAGCCGCTAGACTAAGTTAGGCAAGTTTGGCTTTTTGATCTGATCATCTCGGATGATACGTGTATCATCCTAGACGATCCATTACAATCATGCCAAAATTAGACTGGTGATTAAGAATAGTCATTAAGGTTTGATTGATTTGATCATATCATCCTAGACGATCGCAAGATCATCCTGGACGATCAATTAAAAATTTTGACTGTCTAGGGCCCTTCACTTGGACGACCCGAGAAATGTGCTGGATGATATTCCCGATTTTGAACTAATTATACGGGACGATCGCAATATCAACCCGGACGATCAAGTCATTTTAAGATCGTCCAGAATGTTTTTGGCTGTATGACCTGAGCTGTGTGCAGGATGATATTCTTGCTTTTAAACTAATCAAACATAATAATATACATATCATCCTAGACGATCAAGTCATTTTGAGATCATCCAGCATAAGTTGCCCTAGACGACCCGAGCTATCTTCTGGACAAAAATCCTAATTTACACTAATCATCATGAATGATCGTATGATCATACGGGATGATATGAACAAATTTTGTCTACTAATCATCCAGAGAAACCCGATCATCAAGCTGATTCATGTGATTTTAAACTAATCATACAGGACGATCGACCGATCGTCCTGGATGATCTTTGACGACTAGTTGAGATTTAGGGCAATTTTTGAGCCCTCCTATTTAAGATCTTTTTCTTTTAACAAGAAAAATCTTTTGCCACTTTCCTTTTTAGAGAAAACCTTGAGAGAGAGAGAGAGAGAGAGAGCTTAGGAGAGAGAGAGAGAGGATCTTCTGAGGGGGAGTTTGTGAGGTGTTCACAGAGGCTGCTCCAAGCAAGGATCTGAGTCATCTTCTCCAATCATCATCTCTTATCTTGTCAGTGTCTCTATGGGAGGATTGTCTGCAAGAAGATCCAGGTTCTCTGCCTGCTTCAGAAGGAAGCGAAAGGAGTCTAGATTCTCTGCCTCATCGGGTTGGTGGAAAGGAGTTTTGTACAAGCTTCTCCGCCTTGCTGTGGGAGCAGAAGGAGAGTCACTTAGTGTTAGTGCAATACCCGGAGGGGAGGCTCTGGGGAGTGGACGTAGGTCAAGTTGACCGAACCACTATAAAATCTGGTGTATTCTTTCTGATTATTTTATGCACTTATTTTTCTGTTGATGATTGTGTGATTGTGATTATTATTTCGTTATTGTCAACATCTGCACATCATCACAATACTGTTATTATTTTAAAATATTCAAAAAGATTTTTCTAAATCATTTTTTCTTACGAATTTTTAAAATAACCAATTCACCCCCCACTTGGTTAGTCTCGGGACTAGTTCACAAGGGCTTAACATCCCTGACGAACTTTCATGCACATCTTTGAGTTTTCACTCTGATCATTGATGCACCAATAGAAATGTAAATATGACTTCTAGACTATAGAAAGTAAACACACAAACAAAACTGCCCTCTAGGTAAGGCACTCCAAGCAAACCAAATTAAATCACCAGTATAGCCTAAGCTAGAGTTGGTTGTCCTAGCAAACCAACTAATTGTGTGTAGAAGGCTATGTGGCTTGGATGGATCCTAGGTTTTATTAGTTTAAAATTATCCATAATTAATTTTTTGAGGTAAGGTCTTTATGTAAGTTTTAAATTTAAATATTTAATATTTTAGACATTTTAGATCTTATGTTAAAGAAGATTTTAGTTATTGCAATTGTTAATTTTAAAACTTACAGAACATAGTATTCAATAACTTCTAAGTGCTAGAAGCTATTGATCAATAAGTCATATAGGGAATCACCAGCCTAAGCTAGGCTAAGCTCATATTTGTAATGCTACCAGTCCTCCAAAAATGGGGTAGATGGATAGCATAGATTCTTTCATTTTAATTAAGTGTTTTAGCCCTTAAAGCGTCTCAATTCAATACATCTTTTCCCTCCTAAAAGGAATCACGCACAGGGATATAAAAGCTATAACATCTAAATGTTTTATTATTAACTTTTAAATTAATTTAGTTTGATTCATTGATGATTTCTTAAATTTATAATTTTACTATTTACATTCTATCAAATTCATTCGTGGAATTATCACAATGGGTATAAGGACCAATATACCCTTTGGACATTTAGCCCACAGCCTGAGGTAATCTAGCCCAAAAAACTTCATTAATAGAGTGCTGGTTATTTATTTACTATTATTATATTATTTTAAATCATTAGGTTGATGATTTATTGATTTTGATGATTTATTGAGTTTTCATATTTTAATGAATATTTTAAATGATTTAATATGGGGTCCATTTCTTGACTTTTTAATTTGTATTAGTTTTTAGGATTTTTATACTTTTATAAATGCTAGGTCTAATTATGAGTTTAATACCTTTGATTACTGGATTTGAATTTTTTTGAAATTAGTTATGAATTTTACAAGTTTAGTGCTTTTTTATTTATTAAGTTTGACCAAATAGTTTAATTTTTTATTTCCAATAATTTCTAGGGTTTTTATATTTTTCATAAATAGTAGACCCATGTATGAGTAAAATGCCACCGAGTTTGTTGGATTTGGAATTCTTTGGAATTAGTTATGGATTTTACAAGTTTAATGCATTTTATGTATTAAGTTTGACCCACATGTAGTCTTTTTTATTTACAATGAATTTTAGAGTTTTCATATTTTTCATAAATACTAGACTTATAGATGAGTCCAATTCCTTTGAGTTTACTAAATTTGAATTTTTATAGAATTAGTCATTAATTTTTGAAGATTGGTGATTATTTGTATTTATTTAATTAATTAATTAAAAGTATTTATTTAGTTTTATACAAATCAACTCCAAACCTTTTGAAATATTCCCCAAAACTCAAAAAATACTTCTAGGGATGATTTCAAGTGTTTAAAAATTTTTTTGTTAATTTTTATATATTTTTAAATATTTATTAGAATTAAATATTAATATTTCTTTAATTTTAAATTTATTTTTTATTTTGAAGGAGTTTTGTGGGATTTTTATTTTTCCTATATTTACTTTTAATTCTGAGCATTTTGATATATTATATACAATTTTTATATTTAAAATGAATTTATCATGAATTTTAAAAATCCTAGGTCAATTATATACATGAATCTTAGGTTCGCTAAATAATAGACCAAATGACCTCCAAATACAGTGAAATTTGAAGTATAGAAAAATGAATACATGTGCTTCAAACCCATTGAATTTGAGTTCATAAAAGTCTCCCTATATTAAGATATCAATCACCAAACCTAAATGTATCTATAGCTTTGGTGATTTGTTTTAGAATCTAAACTCAATGGATTTGGGCATATAACATAGGATCGCAATCTCACCAAAGATCAACACCTAATTTCCTATGGATTTATGGTTATTAATTTTCAAATTCATCAGTCAAATGATGATCCATAACCTAAAAAATCCATTTGGACTCCTTAAACATTTTCTCTTGAGTTGAAAATTTTTAGAGATATGTTAGACATTTCCAAGAAACATTCACTACAATTTAGTCCCATGGTAACCTATATATTGTAGATAATTTAAGAAATACCCTGGGGAATTATCTAGAATTATAGTTAATGCATTTCATACCATGACCTAAGACCATGGGGTTTAATAGTACCACTTAAGCTGAATCCATATAGACTAAGAATGTGCAATTTGGACAAGTAGAAGACGAGTTATGATTTTTAAAATATTCACCAACTTTCTATAATTTTTAAATCCTATTTACCCAATAAACAGGCCCTTTCCATGTGGTGCAATCCAATTTGGTATATAATGATTGGCACACTAAGGGTATTCGGCTGATTTTACTTTCAGCTGTTAGATCAAGATCAGATGGTCTTGATTTAAAGCCTCAAAACTGCTGGATGGGCGAAAGAAATTAGATACGATGGAATCAGGACCATCATTTAAATTGAATGGTCCTGATTTTGCCATCAACCTCTTACTTGATTTATTAACCATAGGTGTATTTTATCCATATCCCAAAGATTGGTTACATAGAATCAAATAAAACTGCACAAGAAGCATCAGTGGTTCAAGAGCATTCAATCCAATGGTCTGATCCATATGGATTGAATTTTTCTTTAACACTTTCCTGGACCTAGCTAGGATGGTACTTGAGAATGGAAGTTTACTTATGATAGAGCTCTAAATTCCTCAGCCTTGCTTTAGGCATGATCTTCTAGATCCCTGGAGTGCTTTTTCCAAAGAAATATTAGCTTGAAGGTGAGTGGATTGAAAGTCGAATTCCAACAGTAGAAGCTTCACTAGAGCTTACTTCAAACCTTCTTAGGACTTCAAAGAGTTGGTTGTGATGTATGGAAAGAGACTTTTTCACACTTAGGATAATAAATGAAAAAATAAAACCAACCTTTATGTAGAGAAATTTTGAGCTATTTATAGGATTTGGATTTGAATAGACATGGGATTCCATCTCAATTCATGGTGCCTCAATCCATAAGGTCAGGTCAAGGAGGCTTCATAAGGTTCAATGAAGGATTCTTGAAGCTTTGATAGTTTAGGTGTAGCTGGGTTGCATGAATTTGCTCAATACATGGGTCACATAGTGACAGTTATCTAGACTACGGTTGGACCTGACTACCCCATTGGGGTAGCTAAGGTGGTAGAGCTCCTAGAATATTTTTAAACTCAATTTAGGTGCCACGTAGGCTTGGGCAGGTCAGACATGCATGGAATGTTGATTTAGGTCCTTTAAGTGACATTCGGCTAGCCTAATGAGTTAACTCAGGTCAGCCCAATGGCTGGGCTGATCAGGGTAGATGTAATGGATTGTATGGCATGTAATGTGAGAGCTAGCTTTGTTCAATTGAGTCAAGGTTTAGATTGGGTCTAATGCATGATGATTTTGACCAATTGGGTCAAGCCAAGTGGCTAACCTAGGTGGACTCAATGCATGGGTCACCTTAGGTTGAATATTAAAGTTAAGAAATATTTCTCTATGAAAGGATAATTTACTTCAGTTGGTAGTAAATGTCTACTCAAATAGTAAAATGTATTCTTTTTCCCTTCCACATTAACCTAAGCTAAAAGGCACCAATAGATTCACTTAAAGATATGACATATAAAATCAACGGCTTCCCTAAAGTAGGAGCAGCTAATACTGGAGGATTTTTCAAATACTATTTTTTATTGTCAAATGATTTCTAACAATTTTCAACCCACTTATAATAGGCATCTTTCTTACATAAATCTCCAAATGGCTAACATATGCTTGAAAGATTTGATATAAATCTTCTAAAGTATGCTAGTCAACCTTGCAAAGATCTTAATTGAGTAAGACATTTTAGCAGTGGAATTTTTTTATGGCTTTAATTTTATTTGGATTTATCTTGATCCCTAGATGTCAGATAATAAACCCTATTTTTCCTGAAGTGACACCAAAAGTACACTTCAATGGATTCATTTTAAAGTTATGCTAATGTAAACTTTGGAAAATGATTCTCTGATCATATAAATGATTGTCTCTTTCAAAATTTTTAATGACTAGATCATCGATATAACATTCTACTTGATGGTGGATTAGTTTGTCTAAAATCCTCATCATTGCTTTTTGATATGTTGCCACAGCATTTTTTAATTTAAATGGCATGACTTTGTAATAGTAGACTCCTATCAGTGTTCTGAAAGTTGTGTACTTTTCATCCTCAGATGCCATTTTAATTAAATTGTATCCAGATGAGCCATCATAAAGTAAAATATTACATGAGAGGAATCAATATCAACCATAAGCTTTGGTATATGAAGTGGAAACTCATCTTTAGGATAAGCCTTATTTAGATCTCTAAAATAAATGCATACACAAATTTGATCATTCTTGTTCTTGACTGGAACAATGTTAGCTAACAAGGTTGGATATTTCTCCTCTCTAATAAAGCCTAATTTATTCACATTTTAACTTTAGCAATTACTTTTTGTTCAATGTTGAGTTGCATTCATCGAGGTGCTTGTTCAGAGAAAATTTGAGCATTTTTTATAACTCCAAGTGAAATAGTCCTTAAATTTTGTCAATAACTCTATCATTTTCTTTGCCTCATCCTCATTCAATGAGGAGCTTATAAAAATTAGTTGAGGGTTCTTCAATTTTATTTATTTCTTTTAAATAATCAATTATAGATTTAAACTCCTCTTCAAGTTTTGAAGGTGTATCCCTAACTTGAGAGTCATCCAAATCATATAAAGTTTTTTGGTAGAGTTTGTTATAATTTTTAATGTTAGCTGAAAAGAGTCTATGAGACTTTAAATTATTTAATATAACTATGCAATATTCATCATCATCTGTAATGCTGATGCCTGATCTTGATATATTTTTATATTTTTTGTATTCGACAAATATTCAAATTATTGAGCTTCACCTCTAGTCCAACTTGATGGTGATAAACCTTGCTGAGCAAACTTGCTTACAAAGTTAGAGTACCAGTCAAAAGGGAGTTCCACTATTTCATCCATAAATGGATCATTAAAGGGTACACAAGTTTCAAGGGTTTTATTGGTAGAAGGTAAAAAGATGTTGTCTTTGGTGTCTGGGTTTAAAGGAAGGAGGCTTTCTCCTCTAACCTTTCTACATCACTTTGGGAGAGTGGAGTAAGGGTAATATTTTCCACATACTACTTTAATCTCTCCATAGTTGATTGGTTTGAATAAGCTTCCTTAGTGACTTGGACATGTCATCATCGCTATCAGCTTCTATAGAAATCTCAAATTTTAGCTACTTTATATTATTCCTATATTCTACAACCTTTGGATTTTTATCAATCACATATGATTCCTCTTTCGAACTGGATTTAAAATTGATATGTATTCCAGGCACCTTTATTTGCACTTTTTTTTCATTTTCTTTTATCACTCAATTTTTTCATCCTTGACCTCTTCCTCTAGATCATTTAGCCTATCTACCGCCTCTTTATGAGGGACAAGTAGGTGACCAATGAACATCATGTTTGAGATCAAAATTTTTTACTTTTTTTCTTTTTCTTTTTCTCTTTCTTTCTTTTCTTTTGCTTCTTCTTTAGCCAGTTTAATATTTTTAAAGAAGACAGTATGCTTTTAAGGCAGATAGTATGAAGCATCTTCATATATACCAAATTTATGAATTAAAAATGCTTGCAAATCACCCTTAATACAATACTAACTCCCTCACAAGAGTATTTGATACACTGATGAAGGTTGAAAGGAACCATTCAATAATCATGTAGCCAGAATCTACCCCAAAGAGTATTAAAAGAAGCTTTAGAATCTATTATATGAAATTTGGCTTCGATTTTCAAGTTTCATACTTCCACAGCTCTCTCAATTTTTCCATTAAACCCACACAACATCATTTTATCAGATTCAATTTACGATTATCCACCCCTATGAATGCAAGAATTCTAAGAGTCATAATATTGACTGATGCACCTGGATCAACAAGAACACTAAAATTGTCTATGTTCACAAATATATATATATATATATATAATAGACGATTATGATATGGAGTTCTCAATAGTAAATTATCATATGACAATTTAACTTCTAGGACTTCTTTACAACTTAGTGTTTCTTTGAACTATATTGATGATAACTGAGCTATACAGATCTCTAGATTGAGTAAATCTTTGATTAAAGCCTCCCTCATTTCTATGGAGAGAACTAAAGCATCATAGATACTCAGTTTTGTAGGTATTATTCTAAGATGTGCTACCATAATATAATCCACTTTAGGAGTATCTAGATTAGCCACATCTAAATCTGGTTGAACTGGTGTTGAGGTTTCTGTATTACTAGTCACTTGCTTTCCTTTCCTAGTTATAGATATTGTTGGTGGCAACACTTCACCACTGTGCAGATTTACTTAGACCATCTCTTTTGAGGAAGAGATAGTGGATTATTTTAATTATGTATTTTCATTTATCTTTAATGCTTCATCTAATGAATTATCAAAATCAGACATCATTATTTGTAAGTGTTTGATTAAAAAGTGTTATTGTAAAAAAGGTTAATTATCTTTGGGCGATTTAATTTCTTGAGTTTTAATTTTGAAATTGAATGCATCATTATGAATAATATATCATCTCAGGAGATGAGCATATCATTCCCTATTAGGTTCAATTTATAGGATTAAAATTTCTTCCTGATTATCATAGTCAAATTTGAGCAAAAACTACATATAACCATAGAGGGTCAAAATGATTGTTCACTCACGTATTTAACTACGATAATTTGAATAAATTATTATTAATTTCATAATCAATGTTATAATAATAATTGATATATTTTCTTGAGGGAAGAAGATATCAATCATTATTGGTCGTTTGAAAATGATGATAATGATCGTTGCTTTTGAATTAAATTTTTCCAAAGATAATTAATTAAGTTTTTTGAAAAAATGATTTTGAAAAATTTATTGATCTGGGTTACTAAATCTCCTATGAGCATAAGCCCTCGTAGTTAATTACATTGTAGAAAACTAAAGTTTCCTACAAATACTCTCGATTAAAAAAGTAGTAGAAATTTTATTTTTGAGATTTCAATGTTTAATATCAAGGGAGGTGAGGTTAAAAATTCAACTGGGATTGGATCAAGGAGAGCACTTATTTCTGGAGGTCAAGGGAGAAAAAGTAGGAGGTGCTTTGGGATTCTGAAGTATTTTAGAAACAACCTAGCCTATTCTAAGTGTTGGGCTTGAATTTAAATTGAATGATATTTTAGTTTAAATTATCAATTTTATTGGAAAATTGGAATTGTATTTCTAAAGGTTGAGGTCTTATAGCCTGAGCCTGCCTCAGAACCTAAGTCTAAATTGGCTACTAAAAATTAGTCGCCCGAACATAGCTAATGAGTGCAAATCTAGACTTACCCCAGCTGGATTGGAGAGCTAGCTAAACCACCTAGACGCTTTAAAACTATGAGTCCGATCACTTATGAAATGGGTAGGGATGTTAATTAGATTAAATTTAAGGAGTTAGGGTAGGCATCTAGAGCAGATCCCAATTAGCCCCATGACATATGTAGGATATTATGAAATTTAAAGTAAATATAATTAATTTTTAGACTCAATTTAATTTATAATTAATGCAATGCATGCTAGTTGACTTAACAAATGCTTAAATCAAATATGAAGCAATTTTAAAAAGGCTTAAAAATAGGTTTTTCCCTAAAATGCATAGATTCTCCTTAACAGATTTGTACCCTCATAGGCTAGGTGGTCTGTCAGAACCCGCAGGAGGGGAAGTGCCTAACAAAAGGAAAGAATAATGTAGCAAATATGTTATGAGAACTCCCGGCGGACCCAGGCTTACTTCTTAAAATATTAGATTTCTATGTGAACTTAAAAATTTAATTTTTTTTAAGCAAAATAATTTTGACGTTCCCTCACGAGCCTCCGATCGGGCTCTAAGCTAAAATGAAGATCGACATGCAAGAGCTCCAAAAAACTAATAAAAGCATGCAATCCTATATCGCAATCAGCATCAAACAATTAATTGGATAATTAATTAAATAAGCAAAATGGCCATATATAAGTGCCTTTCAATATTATAACCCAAGGTCTACAAAAAGCAAAGTGGCCGGGTACCACTAACAATAACATGGATTCTACTCCTAAGACTCAAGGGAATTTAACAATGGGATTCTTCTCAATCTTCACTTCTTCATCCTTCTGTGAACTTCTGAGATCCTTCGGGTTCGGATATCCAAGTGAAAAGAAACTTAAAATTAAATTATTCTCAAAATTAAAGTCAAATTAAAGTGATTTTTATTTGATTAAGGATTAAATTTAGGTTAATTTGATATATTATTTAAATTTTTGGGATTTAATTTGAATTAATATGATTTTTTAAAGTTTGATTAATTAATTAATTTTTTAAAGTTTGATTAATTAATTGATTTTTTAAATTACTTAATTAAGAAGATTTTGATTGTTTTAATCCAAACTCATCCTAAAATGTATGAAATCACTCCTAAAGATTAGGGATGACCCATGGGACTATTTTTAGGTATTTAGAATTTCTTTGGGATTTTTAATATTTTTTAATTACTTTATATAATTAATTGTTAATTTTTATTAAAACTTAAATTAAAGTTATATTACAAGTCTAGTGATATGGTTTTTATTTTTCCTAGATAGGGGATCAAATTTTGGTCAGTTTGATATATTATTTGTAATTTTTGAATTTAAGTTTGATTTATAACATTATTTTAAAATTTATGAGTCTTAAAAATGGCTGAATTTTGATTAGTTTTATTTTCTAACCAAATAACCTCTAAATCTAATGCAATTTAGACCTGAGGTGTAAAATGTCACTATGTTTAATGTTTTCAAGTTTCACCCCTATTAGGTGTGTGTACAATTTTCTAGAATTTTTCTAAATTAGTTTATTATTTTTCCTAGGTGTCTCTAGTGTTCAAATGGGTTTGAAATTTTTGTCATCCAACTCTGGTACATATGCAAGCATACCAAAGAAATTATGCAGCTTAATTTTAAGAATTTGAAGAGTTATGAATTTTCAAATTTTTGGGTCTAATTTAGACCCATTACTTTGAAAATTCACATCACAGAAATCCACTGGACATGTGATCCAAAGAAAATTACAGGAGATGCCTAAGATGTTCATAAATATTTCACTAAAATTTGGGCTCAATTTGATCACTGGATTGTGAGAAAATTATAAAATTTGGGTTTCAAACAAACATAAATAACTCAATATACATTAATTAAAATGATTTGATTTTAATTTAAATAAATAGTAGGGCTCATGACCCTTCCAACATGCCCAATAACACTAAATTTGCTGAAAAATGAATTTTCTATCAATTTTAGAAGTTCTAGCTATTAAAATTGAATTTTTAATTCAATTTTACTAAAATTCAACAGCGGGACACGTGTTAGGAGCACGGCACGCCACATTATCTCCTGTGATGTGGGACTGGATCCGTTGTTTGGATCGTCGGATGAAACATGCTGTCCGGCGCTCCATGAGCCATTCGATCGCATAGTTCAAAATTGAACTGAAACTTCAATTAGCCATAACTTTCAATCCAACCGTCCAAATTTGATAAAATTTGAAACGTAGGATATAGGTACCATAATATTTCAACCCATGGAATTTCAATGCTCAATGCATTGAGATTTAGGAGAAATTAAGGTTTGATCATATAATTTAAAACGGAGATAACATACAATCCAAACATCAAATTTTTATGTTGTTGGGCTTGTTGGAAAGGTATTTGAATCCTGTGCAACTTCCTTCATGGGTCCAAGAACTTTTAACTGTTGGATCAAATTCTACTACAACAATTATCCTTTCTCTCTCTTTCTCTCTCACTCTTCTCACTTTGGACTCTCAAGCTCTGCAACCACCCTTCTAATGGATGGAGGGGCCTTATTTATTGATGGAGAGGCTGTGTTATCCATGGTATGGATTGGGGGCTGCTGGAATTATAAATTTAGGAAGGTCGTGGTTGAATCCAAGGCTTTGAGTTAAGCTTGCCTTCATCCACTCATCCTAATGATTATTTCCTTAATTAAGAGAGAGGGAAAGCCTTGGGAGGCTGCCAAATCCTCTTCCCAAGCTGCTCATAGAGATGGGGAGGGTAAGTGGTGAGTGTAGCCCATGCTAGCTCATGATGGGTGAGGGTATTTAGGTCTTTTTATGGTCTTTTGACTATTTGTTGACTAGTTTGACTATTCAACAAGTCAAACCAAATGACATGGCATGCAAGGTGGCATTGGGTGGATTTTGAGTTAATTTGGAAGGAGTATCAAGCCATAGAATTAGATTTTGATTTTAAAAATGGTTTTAAGTGGGTTTTAAATGGATTTGACCAAGTCAAAATGAATTGACTTGGTTAAATGAACCAAGGTTTGATTTCAAAATGGTTTTATATATATTTAAACCATATCTTGGAATGATATTTAGGGTTTAAAGATGTTGATTTGATTAAATAAAAGGGTTTGGGTTTGAAGATGTTGGCTTGATTGGATAAAAGGATATGACCCAAGAAGGGAAGTTTAACTAAGTCCAAAATATTGACTTCATCAAACCCACATTAATGTGACTCAAGCTAGGTTTGAGTTTATTGAAGATATACCATTGAGTGGCTTTGAGTTGGATTTGATTGTAAGTGGATGTTTGAATAGATTTAAGGCTTGATTGGATGTTTGAAAGCTTAAGGGTTAATTGGGTCAACATAGGTTGACTTGGTCAACTAGGTTGATCTAGAGCCAGGGTTTGGGTCCAATACACTCCTAATGATATTTAGGATGCATTGGAGGAGATTCCCAGGTTTGGTTTGAAAAGATTATATTGGAATTTCAAGAAAACTCTAAAATTGCCCTCAAGGGGCATTTTGGTCATTTTTACCCCTCGTCAACTGGGGGTCAAAGTGGGTCTACCAAAATATAGTATAATGTTTAAAATATGATCATCAAGGATCTAGATATAATCAAAAGATTTGGAGAGGTCTCCAAGGTCAAAATCCACTAGGTAGCAGGTCTAGTGGAATAAGCCATAAATATTAGAAGGTTTTGCAGCCTTTGAATTTTGGTTTAGTTTCTGTGGTTAGAGGCCTCACAATGAGCTTAAATTTGGAAGGTAGATCCTAGGGACATACCTAATCAATATTCAAGTGATAGATTATGAATCAAGGGTCATTTGACTAGGGTTTAAAGTATTTGTAAATTCACTAAAAAAGGCTTTCAAGATAGGACCTTTGAACGTTGAATTTTGATTTGAAATATGGATTAGATTTGGATTGATATAAGATCTGGGTAGATCTTAGGATTTGGATTGGTCCTAGTGACCTCATATAAAAATGAGGTCAATAAATGGACCCTCAATATGTTTAGTAGAATGAAGTTCTACTACACATATTGGCCTTGACCGAATTGAAGTGTCGAGTCTAAAATTTTAATTCTAAAGGAAAGTAGAATGTTATTCCTAAAGAATCATGATTTGAATGGATACTAAAGCAGTGTTACGAGGGACATTCTCTACCACTAGTGAGTCTAATCCTAAAGGAAGGGAGAACCTATCCGTAAGGAAAAGAAAATTGAATTCTTGAGTCTGAAGTTTGAAGCTAGGATGGTGCCACAAAAGGCGTTCTCCACCACTAGCAGATTTAATCCTAAGGGAAGGAAGAAACTAACCTTAAGGGAAAGAAGGTTTGATTTTGGAGTTTGAAATTGAAACTAGGATAGTGCCACAAAGGGGCATTCTCCACCGCTAGTAGATCTAACCTTAAGGAAAAGAAGATTGAATGTTCATATAGGAAGGAAGAGCTCCTAATTATAGAGAATCAAATTTGAATTTTGATACTAAGGTAGTGCCGAGAGGGGCATACTCTACCACTAGTAGATATAATCCTAAGGAAGGAAAGAACCTAACCTTAAGGAGAAGAAGCTTAAATGATTGTATAGGAAGGAAGAACTCCTAACTATAGAGGATCGAGTTTGAATTTTGATACTAAGGTAGTACCGAGAGGGGAGTACTCTACCACTAGTAAATATAATCCTGAGGAAGGTAAGAACCTAACCTTAAGGAAGAAGCTTAAATGATTATATAGGAAGGAAGAACTCCTAACTATAAAGGATCGAGTTTGAATTGATACTAAGGTAGTGCTACAAGAGGTGTACTCTACAACTAGTAGATCTAATCCTAAGGAAAGAAAGAAAGCATGATGACTCACATCTATCCTTAAGGAAAAGAAAATTGGAGGACCCTATGGTAAGGAAGCATTGTTTCCCACAGAGGATTGGATCAAGATTTTTAATTTAGGATGATGCCATAGAGGGTATGCTCCATCACTAAAGGATGATCTCATGGAGAGGAAACTTGCTCCACATGAAAGGTCAAATCTAGAATTTAAAACTAGGATGGTGCCACAGAGGACGTGCTCCATCACTAGTGGATCTAATCCTATGATGACTCACATCTAACCTTAAAAAAATTGGAAGATCTTATGGGAAGGAAGTATTGCTTTCCACAGAGGATCAGGTTTGAAATATGAAACTAGGATAGTGCCACAAAGGGCGTTATCTAACACTAGTGGATGATCTTATGGAGAGGAAACTTGCTCTACATAGATAATCAAATTTTAATTTTAAAACTAGGATGGTGCCACAACGGGCATACTTCATCACTTGTGGATGATCATGTGGGGAGGAAACTTACTCCACACAGAGGATCAAATCAAGATTTTAAAACTAGGATGGTAGCATAGAGGGTGTACTCCATCACTATTGCATGATCATGTGGGGAGGAAACTTGCTCCACATAGAGGATCAAATCAAGATTTTAAAATTAGGATGGTACCACAGAGGGTTTACTCCATCTCTAGTAGATGATCATATGGGGAGGAAACTTGCTCCATATAAAGGATCGAATCAAGATTTTAAAACTAGGATGGTGCCACAGAGGGCATGCTCAATTACTAGTTGATAATCTCGTGGAGAGGAAACTTAATGTACACATAGGATCGAATTTTTATTTTGAAATTAGGATGGTACCACAGAGGGTGTACTCCATCACTAGTGGGTGATTATGTGGGGAGCAAACTTGCTCCATAGAGAGGATCGAATCAAGATTTTGAAGCTAGAATTGTACCATAGAGGGTGTACTCCATCACTAGTGGATGATCATGTGGAGAGAAAACTTGCTCCACACAAAGGATTGAATCATGATTTTAAAACTAGGATGGTATTACAGAGGGTGTACTACATCACTAGTGGATGATCATGTGAGGAGAAAACATGATCCACATAGAGAATCAAATTAATACTTTGAAACTAGGATGGTACCATAGAGGGTGTACTCCATCACTAGTGGATGATCTTGTGGGGAGAAAACTTGCTCCACGCAGAGGATCAAATTAAGATTTTGAAACGAGGATGGTACCACAGAGGGTGTCCTCCATCACTATTGGATGATCATGTGAAGAGAAAACTTGCTCCATACAGAGGATCGAATTATGATTTTGAAACTAGGATGGTACCATAAAGGGTGTACTCCATCACTAGTGGGTCTAATCCTAAGGAAAGGAAGCATGGGGTCTCTCACCAATCCTTAAAAACTAAAGGGTAACTAATTAGGATGGGGCCCAAGAGGCTTAAATCCACCATTCGTTAGTCACGATCCTTGGAGGTAGGAAGCATAGGGACTCACACCTACTCCTAAAAGATTAAATTTCTTTTGGGTTTTTAATGACTAACCTAGCTAGAAAGTATGGAGACTCGCATCTAACTAGGGGGCCTAGCCAAGGAGATAGTCTACCTAATTCTCTAAGGATTTTGGAAAGAACTATCTAACCTGAATTTGATTTTGGATGCTAGGATGGTGCCATGAGGGGCTTGCTCCACCACTAGCAGATCTAATCCTAAGAAAAGGAAGCATGGGGACTCACACCTATTTTTAAAAGTCTAGAAAATTTTAATCTTTATTTAGAATTGGATATAAATTTTAAAATTTTGATTTCGATTGAATTTGATTTGATTTGATATTAACTAAAATTTTGATTTCATATAGAGATATAAATTTGGAAGATTTCAAATTTAAATTATGAGAATTTGAAATTCAAAGTTTTTGAATTTAAAGAGAGTTTTGTTGATGTTGAATTTAATACTCATCTGGCATGGTACTTTTTGAAGAGTCACCCTAATATTTAAAAATATCAGGTGACATCCTTCAAGATTGGTTAGTTAATGTTTAAAATTCCCTCAAAAATCATCTCTACGATAAGAGATCATTCTTATATTGGTTCAGACTCCCCAACTGATCTCCCGATAGGCTAAGATAGGCATCCAAAGAGCTAAGACCAAGTATTCTACTTAAAAAGTTCTAAGTTGCACTATCTTATCATGAGCTTAATCCATTCGGGCTTTATACAACTCTAAGTTTTATTGAGCCTTAAGATGATGCTCTGCAAGGCCTTGAGCTCCTCTAATTGGAGTCAGGCACTCTGTTTGGCTGTGATTTAATTTTGAATAATAATTTCAAGTGAAGCAAACCACTCCTCTAGTGGGATTGATCTTGGACCCAATATAGAGTGTGATTTGTAAAAAAGGCCTTGAAGGAAAAGATGCCTATGTACAAGGTCTCACACACATTTCCCAAGGACAAAATTTAAATTTTTTATCAAGAGTAGAAGATTCAATCTTTTTATTAAAAATTTCCTTAAACATTTGGACCCTGTAAGAATGAAAAAAGGGAACAAATTCATAAGTACAATGAAAAGTAGGTTGACTTCCACTAACCCAAGAAGGTTTGAGGATTTAGGTTTTGTTGACCTAGATGAAGTTTCATAGAAACTAAACTGGGGTTTCCCTTATGTATTTTTGAATTAGAATCAATTTCAAAAAGATTTAAGTTAGACAGAGAAATATGATCTTTTCAATTATCTTACATAGAATTTTATATATGATAGATAATCAGTGCATGATGCAGAATCTGGATTCTAGATTTTTCAAAGTCAAGTAATTATGATTGATCAGGTTTTCCTTTGAGATTTAAGGAATTAAAGAAGGAAGAAGCCTCTTTCTTTCTTTTTTCTTTTTTGGTGGCTCACTTTGCACATCTTTTGATTTTGTGGTGCATTTTGCACATCTTTTGGGATTTTGATGCTCTTCGTGCATTTCTTAATTTTTGGCGTCCTTTGCGCATGTTTTGATTTCAATTGATTTTGAGAAGAGGCTTCATCTTCATTTAAAATCTCAAAATGATTGTTCTCTTTTTGGATGGTGGGATTATATCTCAAGTATTAGAGAAAAAAAACTCAATCTCTCTTATACAAGAAAGAATAATCCTCAAAGTAGATCCAATTTTTTGATGAGAATATCAACTTGATTAGAAAAATCTTTTAATAGATTCAAAGCATTCAAGATATGTCTATAAAGATAGAAAATTGCAAAAAGATTGAAAGGATGTTCGTTTCCAAATCAACTTAAGTTTGATATAGATTTTAATTCAAAGATCAAATTAACCCACAGAAGCGGTGGGAGGGAGGGGCACTTAAACATCTTATGGAGTCAACTATAACTCTCTGCTGCTTAAAGTTTAAGGTAGAGGCCAATTTTCATTAAAAATGTGAATCAACTATCTTAAAAGTTTGGATCCTGTATACTTGAGAAATTGGTAACTTTTCCTTAAGGAAATATTGCAGGTGTTGGTGGCAAGACCCTAGCAATGTGGAATTAGATTCCTATAATCTCTTTGGAGGGAGAGATTATTATGGGGTATGCACTATCCCTAGTTGATATGGCATCATTTTAATCAAAAGATTTATTGCGATAGAACCCATTTGAAAGTTAAATTTCAATGGTGTCACTATCTGATACAATCTTAGATTATTTCCTCTCTTATTACTAATAACCTAGTAATTAGGAGAGTGGCATCTCAAGTGGTTTCTATACCTCCTCCTCTATAAATGACGTAGTGGGACACATATAGTAACATGACCTAACATCCTCTAGTAGAGTGGACGGGTCATAACTCTCAATTGGGGGCCTATGGCCTCTTGCTAGTATTTGTTCAATTCTAGTTTGATTGATTCTTTCAATGTAATAGTCAAGAAGATGTATTGAAGATTGCACTCTCATTTTTACCACTTCCCTCCTTAAGGAAACAGGAAAAGGGTGGGAAAAATTCCCACCAAGGAGGGGGTACATAGAAGGAGCAAAGAATTCTTGATTGGCCTCAAATTTGACTTGCTTTAAGGCTTCAGACTCAACAAACTTTCTAGCCTTAATGATCTTCTTTCTAACTTTTCGAAGATAATTCTTCTTCTGGTTCTTGCTAGGAAACATAGTGCTAGAACTTGACTTGATTTTAGACATAGATGACCTCTCATCCGTTGTCACTAGTTTTTATTCTTTATCCTTCATAATAGAGGGTACAATGGTAAGGGGGCGATAGCAGTCTCCATTTTGGAGATGGGGGAGTCAGCTCCCACCCTAAAGTAATTTCTACTAAGGGGGAATCCCTTCGTGTCCCAATAGATAGCTCTATGATTTCTTCTCCATTAACTGATAGTTTCATGTTTTGAAACTCCACTTCAAACTGAATTAAACTACCACTGATGATTACTTCTGTAGTCAAGTTCCTATCTAGAGAGAAGATAAATTTCCCAGCCATTTGAGTATGCTCGATTTCTTGGAATTAAAAAAGTGACTTGAATTAGTTTGATTTGAAATTGAATTTGAGTTTGAGCTGGATTGATTTTCTTTAAATTTTGAACCCCAACATTCTGAGTTTTCACCCAACATGAGGGTTTACAAAATTGATTGAGAAAATCTAATGGAACCTAGCTCAACTCTTTTATCCTGTTGATTTACTCGAAGGTAAAATGTCAAAGTCAGATTTGATTTGAAGAAAATTTAGATTTACATTGCATATGTTCAACTATAATAAAATATTATAGAAGACATATGGCAACGACAATTGAAGTTGATTTGAAAGGTTTTGAAAGGGATATTGAAACTATGATTTTAAATGGAAGGATTTCTATAAATTGTGAAACTTAGCATGCTTGAGATTTATTTACATGTGAGTTTGCAACATATACAAAAGGATTTTAAAGAATTTTTGGCTTGACTCTTCCGCTCTACCAATTTAACTCAGAGCCAAAATATCAAAGCCAATACTTTGACAGAAGTTTCCTACACTCACCTTTCTTTTGACATGTCTTAATTGATGTTGGCCACACTCACCCAAGGAAGAAATGGGTAGAGGGACCAATGGAAGGAAGGGTAGTCATCACTATCGATGTAATAAAACTTGTATCGCTATTAAAGATGGAGAGAGAGATTGTCCCCAGTGGAGTTGCCATTATTTGTTTATTTAAAAAGTGTTGAGTTTTTGAAAAAAGTGAATTATCTTTAGGCAATTTAATTTCTTGAGTTTTAATTTTAAAATTGAACGCATCATTATGAACAATATATCATCTTAGGAGACGAGCATATCATTCCCTAATAGGTTCAATTTATAGGATTAAAATTTTATCCTGATTATCATAGTCAAATTTGAGCAAAAGCTATATATAACCCTAGAGGGTCAAAATGATTATTCACTCGGGTATTTAACTACTATAATTTGGATAAATTAATATTAATTTTATAATCAAAGTTATAATAATAATTGATATATCTTCTTGAGGGAAGAAGATATCAATCATTATTGATTGTTTGAAAATGATGATAATAATCGTTGATTTTGACTTAAATTTTTCTAAAGATAATTAATTAAGTTTTTTAAAAATTTATTTTAAAAAATTTATTGATCGGGGTTACTAAATCTCCTATGAGTGTAAGCCCTCGTAGTTAATTATATCGTAGAAAACTGAAGTTTCCTACAAATGCTCTTGATTAAAAAAGCAGTAGAAATTTTATTTTTGATATTTTAAAGTTTAATATCAAGGGAGGTGATGTTAAAAATTTAACTGGGATTGGATCCAGGAGAGCACTTATTTCTAGAGGTTAAGGGACAAAAATAGGAGGTGCTTTAGGATTCTGAAGTATTTCAGAAATACCCCAGCCTATTCTAATTGTTGGGCTTGAATTTGAATTAAAAGAGATTTTAGTTTGAATTGTCAATTTTATTAGAAAATTGGGATTGTATTCCTGAAGGTTGAGGTCTTATAGCCTGAGCCTGTCACGGAAAATAAGTCTAAATTGGTTATTAAAAATTAGTCTCCTGAACCTAGCTAATGTAGTGCAAATATGGACTTAACATGGCCTGGATTGGAGAGCAAACTAAACCACCTAGGCACTTCAAAACCATGATTCTGATCTCTTATGAATGAGTGCGTAGGGATGTCAATTAGATTAAGTTTAAGAAGTTAGGGCTGACATCTAGAGTAGAACCTAATTAGCCCCTTAACATATGTAGGGTATTATGAAACTTAAAGTAAATGCAATTAAGTTTTAGACTCAATTTAATTTATAATTACTGTAATGCATGCTAGTTGACTTAGTAAATGCTTAAATCAAATATGAAGCAATTTAAAAAGGCTTAAAAAAGGTTTTTCCCAAAAATGTACATATTCCCCTTAATAGATCTACACTCTCACAGGCTAGGTGGTCTGCCAGAACCCGTAGGCGGGGAGGTGCCTAACAAAAGGAAAGAATAATATGGCAAATATGTTATGAGAACTCCCAGTGGACCCGGGCTTACTTCTTAAAACATTAGATTTATATGTGAACTTAAAAATTTTTAATTTTATTTAAGTAAAATAATTTTGACATTCCCTCATGAGCCTCTGATATGGTTCCAGGCTAAACAAAGATCGACATGCAAGTGCTCCAAAAAAATACTAAAAGCATGCAATCCTATATCACAATCAGCATCAAACAATCAATTGGATAAATAATTAAATAAGTGAAAAGGCCATAGGCAAGTTCCTTTTAATATTATAACCCAGGGTCTGCAGAAAGTAAAGTGGCTGGGTACTATTGACAACAACCCGAATTATACTCCTAAGACACAAGTGAATTTGAGAATGGGATTTTTCTTGATCTTCACTTCTTCATCCTTCTGTGAACTTCTGAGAACCTTTGGGTTCTAATATCCAAATGAAAAGAAACTCCCCTTTGATAGAGGTATTTCTTTTCCCTTTGGATATTTAAAATTATCCTAACTTAGTATTCCAAATGGAGGAGAACTCTCCCTTAAGGGATGTTCTCTCCTCTTTGGAATCTAAGTTGGATACTTATATATCCCCTTTCAAGTATCACTTTGATTTACAACTCAAAAAAAATTGAATTACATTTAATGAAAATTGAAAATATAGACTCGAACAACCTGCAGGATTATCTTAAGTAATTATATTTAAATCATTCCAAGAAGTTAATATAATAAAATTTAAAATACTTAAACCAGCCACACTTGGCTATGCTCTTTTGATTTTTGAAGGGGGACTTAGAATTCTGGAGCATCCGTAAAATTTGATTAATTTAAATTTAACTTTTCCCCCTTTAATTTCAATGCCTTATATGAGCATAGCCACCTGCATAAGATTGTATTAGCATTTAAATCTCCCATATCCTAAGGGTTAATATTAAACCCATCAATCACATCATAGAGTGCAAAAATTAAATAAATAATCACAGCAATATTCACAATCAGCATGCAGTGAAAGCTCAAAAATCTCGACACAGTAGAAAATAAACACCGGCCTAGCCTAGATCTAGAAGTGGTGCCCTAATAAATCATCTAAATGTGTATAGAAGATTGTGCGGCTTGGATATGTCCAATATCGGATAATTGATTTAAGTTTTTCAATGTTTAGGTTTGTTGATGTTTGGAGGAAAAAATTGGTTAAAGTTCAAATATTAATATATTAAGGTTTATTTTAAAATGTATTTTTATTGTTTATTAATTAAATGAATTTAAGTGGTTAGAAATTAAAGGACCAATATATTTTAATAATTGGATTAGTTGCTAATTTTAAAATTTTGAATTAATTTAAGTTTACTATTAATCAGTTCGTGGCATTATGCCACCAGGCTCGATGAATAAAGCCTCCTTAGGACACATAGTCTTGCAGCTCAGAGTAGTCCATCCTAAAAACTTGGTTGATATAATTAGATTAATGATTTTAAATTTGATTGGATGATTAATTAATTAATTTTAAGTTTTAACACTATTGAATCTATTCGTGGTATTGTGCCACTAGGCTCAAGGAATAAAGCCTTCTTAGGACACGTAGCATTGCAGCCAGGAGTAATCCATCCTAAAAACTTTATCTTTGGAGTGGTTATTATGTATTAAAATGTTGGTTGAGTGATTTAAACATTACCTTAATATTTGTGGAATTTGGGATTAATTATCAAATTTTAGAATTTTCTGGATTATTTTAATCATTTAATTAAGGGGTTAAAAATTAATTTTTTTTATTAAGCTTAACTTTTGGAAAGTTAGTATTTTTATAAAACATTAGACCTTAAGATGATCAGTTAGACTATAAGCATGCTGGATTTGGATTTTTCTACATTTAGTTATGAAGGTTTGAAGTTTAAATTGAAATTTGAATTAAATTTGACCAAAAAAATGACTTTTTGATTTTAAGTGATTTTTGATGATCTGATATTTTTAATAAATATTAGACCTTACATGGAGTATAATGCCTTTGAGTTTTCTACAATTAGTTATAATTTTTTAAAGTTTGTGTATTTATTCGAATTATTTAATTAGTTTAATTAAGGACCTTTTAATAATTTTGTTCCAAATAAACTCCAAACTCGATGAAATCAACTCCAAAGGTTAGGAATGACTTAAGGAGAAATTCCTAAATGTCTAGGAATTTTATAGAATTTTTAATTATTTTTAATTAATTAAATAAATAAATTATTTATTTTTACTTAAAATTAAATTATTCTAAAAAATGAAGTCAAATTAAAGTGATTTTAATTTTATTTAATCAAGGATTAAATTTTGCTTAATTTAATATATTATTTAGAATTTTTGGATTTAATTTGAATTAATAATGATTTTTTAAAATTTAGTTAATAAATGGATTTTTTAAATTACTTAATTAAGAAGATTTTGATTGTTTTAATCCAAACTCATCCTAAACTATATAAAATCACTCCTAAATATCAAGGATGGCCCATGGGACTATTTTCAGATGTTTAGAATTTCTTTGGGATTTTTAATATTTTTTAAGTATTTTATATAATTAATTTTTAATTTTCACTAAAACTTAAATTAATGTTAAATTACAAGTCTTATGATAGGGTTTTTATTTTTTCTAGATAGAGGATCAAATTTTGATCAGTTTGATATATTATTTGTAATTCTTGGATTTAAGTTCGATTTATCACATTATTTTGTAATTTTTGAGTCTTAAAAAGGGCTAAATTTTGATTAGTTTAATTTTCTGATCTAATGACTTCTAAATCTGGTGCAATTTGGACCTAAGGTGTAAAATGTCACTATATTTAATGTTCTCAAGTTTCACCCCTATTGGGTGTGTGTATAATTTTTTAGAATTTTTCTAAGTTGGCTAGACAATTTTCTTAATTATTTTTCCTAGGTGTCTCTAGTATTCAAATGGGTTTGAGATTTTGGTCAACTAACCATGGTACATATACAAGCATACCACAGATATTATGCAGCTTAATTCTAAGAATTTGAAGTGTTATGAATTTCCAAAGTTTTGGGTCTAATTTAGACCCATTACTTTGAAAATTCACATCATAGAAATTCACTGGACATCTGATCCTAAGAAAATTACAAGAAATGCCTAAGATGTCCCATAAACATTTCACCAAAATTTGGACTCAATTTGATCACTGGATTGTGAAAAAATTACAAAATTTGGGTTTCAAACAAATACAAATAACTCACTATACAGTGATCAAAAAGCATTGATTTTAATTTTAATAAATAGTAGGGCTCAAGACCTTTCCAACGAGCTTAAGAACACTAAATTTGGTAAACAAATGAATTTTTTTATCAATTTTAGACAATCTGGCTATTTAAAATTGAATTTTTAATTCAATTTGACTAAAATTCACAGCGGGACACGTGTCAGGAGCACGGCGCGACACATCATCTCCTGTGATCTGGGATTGGATTCACTATTTGGATTGTCAGACGAAACATGCCGTCTGGCGCTCCCTTAGCCGTCCTATCACATAGTTCAAAATTGAACTGAAACTTCAATTAGCCATAACTTTGAATCCAATAGTCCAAATTTGATGAAATTTGAAATGTAGGATCTAGGTACCGAAATATTTCAACTCATGGAATTTCAAAGCTCCATGCATTGTGATTGAGAAGAAATCAAGGTTTGATCATATAATTCAAAATGAAAATAACTTATAATCCAAATGTTGAATTTTGATGTTCTTGGGCTTGTTGGAAAGGTATTTGAATCATCTACAACTTTCTTCAAAGTTCTAAGAACTTTTAATGGCTTGATCAAATTTTGCTATAGCAATTATCCTTTCTCTCTCTTCCTCTCTCTCTCTCTCTTCAATTTGGACTCTCAAGCTTTGCAACCACCCTTCTAATGGCTGGAGGGGCCTTATTTATTGATGGAGAGGCTGTGTTATCCATGGTGTGGATTGGGGGCTACTGGAATTACAAATTTTGGAAGGTAGTGGATGAATCCAAGGCTTTGAGTTAAGCTTGCCTTCATCCACTCATCGTAATGATTATTTCCTTAATTAAGAGAGAGGGAAAGCCTTGGGAAGCTGCCAAATCCTCTTTCCAAGCTACTCAAAGAGATGGAGAGGGTAAGTGGTGAGTGTAGCTCATGCCAGCTCATGATAGGTGAGAGTATTTAGGTCTTTTAATGGTCTTTTAACCATTTATTGACTAGTTTGACTATTCAATAAGTCAAACCAAGTGACATGGCAGGCAAGGTGGCCTAGGGTGGATTTTGAGCTGATTTGGAAGGAGTATCAAGCCATGGAATTAGATTTTGATTATAAAAATGGTTTTAAGTGGGTTTTAAATGGATTTGACCAAGTCAAAATGAATTGACTTAGTCAAATGAACCAAGGTTTGATTTCAAAATGGATTTATATATATTTAAACCATAGCTTGGAATGAGATTAAGGGTTTAAAGAAGTTGATTTGATTAAATAAAAGGGTTTGGGTTTGAAGATGTTGGTTTGATTAGATAAAAGGATTTGACCTAAGAAAGGAAGTTTAACTAAGCCCAAAATATTAACTTCATCAAACCCACATTGAAGTCACTCAAGCTAGGTTTGAATTTATTCAAGATATACCGTTGAGTGGCTTTGAGTTGGCTTTAAGTGTATATGGATGTTTGAATAGATTTAAGGCTTGATTGGATGTTTGAAAGCTTAAGGGTTAATTAGGTCAACATAGGTTGACTTGGTCAACTAGGTTGATCCAGAGCCAGGGTTTGGGTCCAATGCACTCCTAATGATATTTAGGATGCATTGGAGGAGATTCCCAGGTTTGGTTTGAAAGGATTAAACTGGAATTTCAAGAAAACTCCAAAATTGCCCTCAAGGGGCATTTTGGTCATTTTGACCCTTGGTCAACTGGGGGTCAAACTGGGTCCACCAAAATACAGTTTAATGTTTAACATATGATCATCAAGTATTTAGATGTAATTAAAAGATTTGGAGAGGGCTCCAAGGTCAAAATCCACTAGGTAGCAGGTCCAGTGGCATAGGCTATAAATATTTGAAGGTTTTACAGCCTTTGAATTTTAATTTAGTTTATGGGGTTAGAGACCTCAAAATGAGCTTAAATTTGGAAGGTATACCCTAGGGACATGCCTAATCAATATTCAAATCAGGGGTCATTTGACTAGGGTTTAAAATATTTGAAAATTCACTAGAAAAGGCTTTCAAGACAGGACCTTTAAACCTTAAATTTTGATTTGAAATATGGATTTGATTTGGAGTGATCTAAGATCTAGGTAGATCCTAGGATTTGGATTTGTCCTAATGACCTAATATAAAACTGAGGTCAATAGTAAGCAAATATGATCACCCTGAATATTAAAGATAGAGGAATTACTATTTGAGAAGTATTGAAGAGACTCTTTTAGCTCATTTAAATTCAAATCAGGTTTAGTAGAATTATTTTCTATTGCATCATTTGTTTGAACATCATGAGATATAGAAAAGATATATACTAAATCATTCTTAATTGCTTTCTTAGCCCTTGAAGAGATAAAATAGAAATCATACAATGTAAGAGGTACAAGATTCTTTGCTTTGCCATTGGAAGAAATAATAAATTTATTATTTATCTTGGTATTTTTAATCTTGAGTTCCTCTTTCTAAACTGTTAAAGAATGGCTAGCTGATATCTTCTTAAGTTCTTTAATAGGAACTTTATTCTAGACTTCCTCTTCAGGAGCCGCTAGATCAACACGGAGGGGACTCTACACTCCTTAGGATACCTAAGCAGATGAATGGCAAAGTTTATTTAATTTTTTTTTAAAAGATCGGGATAAATATATATCCTAGTTATTATTAGGTTATAAATTTGAGACTGATTCAAAAGGCTCACCAATCACACATTTAATGGATCCCTGACAAGGATCATCCAAATACTCTTTGGGTATCACAACTGATCCATCTTTGATGTTTATTTCAAGCTATTCCTTCAAAGTTATACATGACTCTAACTTATGACTGATCATTTGATGATATGGGTTATATCAAGGTTGTCCTGATTTACCCAAAATTTTTGGCTTTTTTGGTTTAAGAAGTTTGAATTCTGATTTATTTAGAAGGCTTTTAATGATATTTTTAATAGCCTCTATTTTAAATAATATGCCTTATTCTTTAGAGCTTCAAACCTCTTTATCTCTTCTTCAGGAGTAAGATTGGAATGAGATTTAAACATAGGATAGGATGTTTATTATACTGTTAATATTGTGATGAATGACCATTTTTTTTTGTAATCTGCATCGACTATTTCCCTTTATTTACTACAGATACTTTTTAACACCATCTGAGGTTTTAATTTTTTGATTTCTACTAGAGATTGATGTTTCAGGAAAGTAAATTGAGATATTTTCTCTTGAAGATTAGAGACTTTACTCAATGACTTCTTTTTCTAATTCTAGGGCCTCACTTTTTTTTTTCTTTTATTACCTCTTTAGATTTATTGTAATGCTGGATGGATTCAACAAGAATAAGATCTATCTGAGCCTTAGCTGAAGGGGCCTCTTTGCTTTGGAGGGCCACCATAGAATCCATTAGCTGTTCCATCATCTTTTCCTTCCAAGCTATCTATTCACCTTTTTGAGTTAGCTGATCTAAAAGACTACTAGTCAAATTAGGAACATACTCATCATCATCATCTTCTTCTTCTTCTTCTTCATTTTTAGCCTCTAATTCATTTTTGGTTGTCCTTTTATCTTTTTTTATAGATGATCATGTATTTTTCGTAAATACCCTCACACCCATTTTTTCATCTTGTAAATTTGTTTCTACATTCTCTGCAGTTTCTTATTCATCTATTTGTCGAATACTCTCCTTTAGGTGATCCATCTTCTCTTCCATTGATTTTCCTGCTATATTATATGGATTTACAGGAGTGTATTCTCTAATAGCCGATGATTCCTGAATATATTTCCCTTTCTTACTATTTCTTCTGTTAAATGATTATTGTGCATGACAAGTGCAGTTGACGTGGCAACTAAAAGTTTGATGAGGTTGTGAGACCTCAAAGAACAAGCCTGAGGCTAATTAAGACACCGGGGGGGGGGGGGGGGGGTGAATTGGTAATCTAAAATTTTCTTGAACAAAAAAATTTTCTTATAACTTTTTAATATCTAAAAAATAGAAAATTTTATCCCTCGATTCAGAAGTGAATTAATTTTACAATAACAAAAAGATTAGAATTTTCAACCATATAATTAATCATAGAAAATAAAGTGCAGAACATAATAAGAATAAACTCACCAAAATTTATAGTGATTCAATCCAACCTAACCTACATCCACACCCTGAAAACTTCCTTTATAGGTATTGCACTAAAACTAATGTCTCTCCTTTTTCCCCCACAGCAAAGCAGAGAAACCTTTACAAAATCTCTTTGATCAACCTGGTGTGGTAAAGGACCTTACTCTTTTTCACCCTCCTGGTGAAAGCAGATAACATGGAATCCTTTTTCTCCCTCCTGGAGATGGCAGAGAACTAAGAATCCTTTTTCTCCCTCCTAGAGATGACAGAGAACCAAGACCTAGTACTGTAGAATGTCTCCCCAGAGCCACCAAAGATCAAAGCAGAAGCTTGAAGAAGACATGGAAGAACCTTACTTGGAGTAACCTTGTGAACCCTTCACAACTCTCCCTCACAAATAACTCTCTCTCTCTCTCTCTTCTCTCCCAAAGCACTCCTTAAATACCTCTCTTTGCTCTCTCTGAAAACATTTAGCAGCAAAAGTCCTTTTAAAATAAGACCAAGTGAGAGTTTAAATAGAGAACCTCTCAAAAAGACCTAAATTTTAATCTACCAACTCTAATCATCCAGTATGATCCAGTTGTCCTATATGATTAGTTCAAAGTACTCCTACTAGTACTATACGAGGAGACATACCCTGTACGATCAGTTCAAAGAGATGAACTGATTGTCCAGGATGATTGAGAGCATCGTCTAGTACGACTAGCACAAAATAGTCTCTTAGACAGTACAAAATGTATTGCCCTGTATGATAAATTCAAGAGTTTGTACTGATCATCTAGTACAATAGGTGATGATAATTTATCGTCCCATGCAGAGCTCGGTTCATATAGTATGAAATTTGGGGGTCATCCTTTATGATTAGTTAAAAAACTATGGCATTTCATCTTGGAAAATAGGCGATGATAAATTATCATCTCATGCATCGCTTGTGTTGTACAGTACGATTGTCATAATTTGTCCTGTATGATTTGATGAATAAATTAAGCATAATTGTTCTCCTAATCATAGGATCAATTTAGGCATGATTTTCATATATAGTACAGTACGATGCATATCGTACGTCATGATTAAAACTAAATTTGAATTATAAAATATTTTTTAAATTATGATTGGCGGCTATTTTGATGATTATAATTGATCTTTATATATGATATGGATTATACAGTATGATTAATCTAATTAATCTTAATTATCATAGGTGCCCTAATTAAGGATTTTCTGGTTAACTGATCGTCTAATACGATATGAATCGTACTATATAATTAGTTTAGAAAACTCTACTTCTTTCTAACTCACTAACTCACTCCCTTGTGTGTGTGTATGGTTACTTAGCTTTAGGATCAACCAAAATACATAATTAACTCAAGAAAGATAAAAAGTACAAAAAGTCTAAAAATATAGACTTTAATCCTAGTCTACCCAATCTTGAACTGATCAAGGTTGCAAGTGAACAGTGGACCTAAAATGTTAACGAGCAGGGAAAAAATAGATATGCAATAAATTTAATTAATATAGTGAGAAATATAATAATGTTTGTTATCATCAAAATCATAAGACTTGGGTCCAAATTTATAATAATCTCCCCTTTATTATGATGGAAAATATTGTTGGTTTATGATTCAAGAGTATTTTGTTATTTCCTAAGCTCCCTATGCTCCCCCTCACTAAGTAAATTTTTTCAAAAATAGGGGAGTTATTTGGTCTTTTTTTAATTTTATTTTTATTTTTAATTTAAAATGAAAAAAATAACACATAATATTATAATATAGAATATTATGAGACAAACATAGAATTAAAATATTTTAGAATAAAATATAATCTACCAATAATATGCTACTCCCCCTTTTGACATCACAAAAAGGAAAATACAAAACAACAAAAAAAACAATGAACAATAAAAAGTATAAGAGTAAACAGCAATCATAAAAATAGAGCTAACTTAAAATCATGAGGACCCTGATCAGGTGGAGGTGGTTATGGTGGTGGTTGGAAGTATCAATGAATGGAGGAAAATTATTCTCCAAACAAGGTCATATCCTGATCATACTGCTACTGTTGCTGAGCTACATTGTAATCAAAATGAGCTAAATCATTTTCATGTTGTTGGTGCTGCTTTGCTACATAGGAGTCAAAGTGGGCTTCAAACTGATTGAATCTCTAGACCAGCAGATCGAGCTGAGACTGCTCGCGGATAGGGGCAGGTGCTGGAATAAGTCATCCCTCTTCTGCCACAGGTTCTTCATCCATATAGTAAAGATTGTGATGATGAGCACTGTAAAGGACATTAAAGGAGCTATTAGAATAGAAGACTAGGAGGTGATCAGGTGGTGCAAGAAATTAGAAATTATACTTGGTTTCTAGGACAAAATTAATGAGATATCTTAAGGCAAGATTAGGTTTTCTCTTGTGTCTAGGATCTCTAATGTTGGTCAGATTTTTAAGATATCAAATTATAAGATAAGCTGCATTAAAATCAATTTGAGCCATAATATAATTGGTAGCAAGAGAGAGAATAGGTGTAATGTTGATCCTATCACCAGCCTTAGGAATGATGGAGTTACAAAGAATGTGCTAGAAAATTTAGGCATCCTATACTAGAGTGTTGACTTGGGCTATGTGGTATCTAACATTAGATTCCCTAAGAGTGGTGTTGGCAGGTGTGCAATCAAAGTCAGGAGTTGAGGACACAATGTGAATATTCTTGCCAGTAGTAGAGAGGTGCATAAATTTATGAAAGTCCTGATAGGTTATTTCTTTTGGTCGCCTATTGACATAGGATTGGAGGGCAGTACCCTCACTGTTTATTCTAAGGCTAGCAAAAACTTCAAAAAGAAGTTTATAATTAAAGGGATAAGTAAGAGTAAGAATGAAGGTGAGAGTGGTGTGAGTAAAGAGGGGCAGTTCTTGGAAGTTCAGATCCTCCTGTTTGATGATTTTGGAGGGAGTGATGACGGCAGTCTTATATCTATCATAGGTCTCTTCGTCAATAACCTCAGGAAATCTAAGATCTATAGAGCATCGGGAGGAACTCCCAATGAGTATTTAAGAATGCTTGCCTTCAGCCCTTTCAAAGATTGAGAGCTCAAGAGAGAAGGGAAAAGGATTAAAAGGGATTGAGTGAAGAAAAAATGTTAAAATCCCTCTATTTAAATAGAAATTGGCCAGATCATGTAGTACGATTATGGGATCGTACTAGATGATCAAGTGCAATTAAATTGTCTAATCCTATTCAGTTAAAAAGTTAGTCTCATCATATAGTATGATTAGAATCATACTAGATGATTAGAGAGAAGGCATTCGTCCCAAGAAGTTAGTCCGGATGATTATTGACTAAATTAATCACATAGTACAAACAGGTGTTTGTACAGTATGATACGATATTAAATATCATACCGACCAAATTTAATTTGTCCAAGATTATTACCATGTGGATTGTATAATTTGAAGTTGATGTTCGTACAGTACGATCACCAATATTTGATGAATATGAGCTGTTGGATGCTATGATCAGGTATATGATGATAGTTGTGAAGATCATACAGTATCATGTAGATCATATAGTATGAATTGGATCGTATAGTAAGATGTGAACAAAAATTAGAGATGGGGGTTGATGATCAAGAAAGCTCCATGAAGAAAATTATAAATAAAATAAAAATAAAACATAACAAAAATCAAGCAATCAAGAAAAAATACACATCAAACACCAAAATATTTTTTTTTAAGAATCAAATCAATTACAGCAAATGATAATTTTACCTTATGGTTAGAACAAAAACTCAATAAAAAATGCATTAACAAAGCTTAAACCAAGAAAAGATAGAAATTTGAATTCTGTTAACCCTAACTCAAGCTCCTTATAGGTTAAAATCTTTTTAAGCAAAAATCTAATTAAGAAAATAAATTAGAGAGCAAATGAGGTCTTTTTCAACTTCTTTTCAGACATATATCTAAGAGAATAGCATTATGAAGTGAAGAATCATGAATTATGATTTTTAAATTCAAGTGTAGATGATATCAATTGGCATATGGATTCTTCTAAGATTTAAAGATTTGAAAGAAAGAAAAGCCAACTCATTGTGGGCTCATTTTGTACCTCTTGATCAGTTTTTGGCGCACTTTATGCATCTTTTTATTTTTGATACACTTTATGCATCTTTTAGTTTTGGCATACATTACGCATCTTTTTAATTTTGGGTCTCTTTTCAATTTTCAAAACTTGCTTCCTTTCTAAATCTTTAAGAACTCTCAGTTGTGAGATTATCTTCCAAATATGAGAGAAGAAGAACTCACTCTCTTATATAAGGAAGAGTAAACCACAAAGCAAAATTTGATCCATATGATAGAGACAAACAACTTGAATAAGAAAATTTGAAGTAGATTCATTGACTTGCAAAAATATTCATTTAAGATAAAGAACTGTAGAAGATGAAGCATATCTCTATTTTTAGGTCCAATTTTGAATTTGAAATAGATTTGATTCAAAAAGAAATTACACCATTAAATGAGTTAGAGGAAGAGGGATAATCATCATTTTTTCTTCCTTTAACTATTTTAGAGGAGTTAATCCCTGCTTATATAATATTAAAAAAAATAAGGTAAGATTTTCATTTAAAAAATTTCACGTACTGAAGTGAGTAGTGATCAGATTCTTAAATTTTAAAAGAAATAAACAAACACATGCATAAAAGGAAAAAAATATAAAACATTAATAGAAAGAACATAAAACAAAAATACAATAACAAGATTTCAAATTTTCAAAGCATCCAATTTCAAGCATAAATATCTATGACTATTAATCTGGTTCTTAAGGTGCTAGAGGTTTCAAAGGCCAGTGGTTTTGTAAAGATATCTGCAAATTGATTTTTAATGGTTATATGACGTAGCTCTCTTTCTCCTTTAGTGACATGGTCCCTATTGAAATGTGCCTTATGTCTATGTATTTGGTCCAGGAGAGTTGGATTGGATTCTTTGAAATATAGATAGCACTAGTGTTATCACATAAGATTAGAATGGTGCTTATAGGTGGTCCTAAATCTTGAATTTATTACTTTAACCAAAGGACCTATACCACACAACTTCCTAAGGCTATATATTCTACTTTAGTAGTGCACAAGGCTACTGAGTTCTATTTTCTACTAGACCAGGAGATTAAATATTATCCTATGAATTGGTAGGTTCCAAAAATGCTTTTCTTATCAACCCTACATCCTACAAAGTCTGAAATAGAATATCATATGATTTTAAAGGAGGTGCTATGCCTAGAATACCTGACTCCTAAGTTTTGAGTTCCTAAGAGATATCTGAGGATTCTCTTAACAACAGTCAAGTGGGATTCTTTTGGATCAGCCTAAAATCTAGCATAGAGAAAAATACTAAATATAATATCAGGTCTTTTAGCAATCAAGTAAAGAAGTGATCCAATTATTCCTCTGTATTTTTTTTTGATTAAATTATTTTCCATTTGAGCCCTTATCTAATTGAACTGTAGAGCTCATGGGAGTGTTTATTGCCTTGGCCTTATCCATTTTATATTTCTTAAAGATGTCCTTAATATATTTTGACTGACTAAGAAAAATTCCAACATCTTTTTATCTTATACTAAATCTAAAAAAAATAGTTCAGTTCTCCCATCACACTCATCTCAAACTCCTTACTCATTATTTTAGAATATTCATCAACTAGGTTTTTATCAGAGGATCCAAATAAAATATCATCAATATAGATTTGGATAATGAGTAGTTCTTCTCCTACCATTTTGAGAAATAGGGTGGTGTCTACACTCCCCTTAACAAATGTTCTATCTAGTTGGAATGTGCTTAGCATTTCATACCAAACTCTAGGTGCTTATTTCAGTCCATATAATACCTCTTTTAATTTGAACACATGATTGGATAATTATGAATTTTCAAAGCCTGAGGGTTATTCAACATACAAATCTTCTTTTGTTACCCCATTTAAGACATCAGTTTTAATATCCATTTGGTATAATTTTAATCCCTTAAAGCAGATAAAAGCTAGTAGCACCCTTATGGATTCAAGTCTAGCTACAGGGGTAATGGTCTCTTCAAAGTTAATCCCTTATATCTGGTTATACTCCTTAGCCACTAGTCTTACTTATTCCTTACCACTACACCAAAGTCATTTATTTTATTTTTGAAATTTTATTCCAATAACACTCTGGTCCTTAGGTCTTTCAACTAGCTCCTAAGCATCATTTCTAATAAATTGATTCAATTTTTCTTACAAGGCGAGGATCCAGAATTCATCAGATAATGCTTATGTTTGTCGGTTCAATCATTAAGATGAAGGTAAAGTGGTTAACTACTTTTTATATCTATGCCCAGTTCTTATACCTTTAGATGGGTCTCCTAAGATTAGTTATTTAGGATGACTTCAAGAATATCTTCATTTTCTAGGCAGTGAATTTTGAGGTTCTACCCTTTCTTCCAGATTTATAGATTCTACTTCTTGGGTGACTTCAACCACTTCTTCTTCTTCTATCCTAAACCCTCTAGAATTATCATATTCATTAAATACTATATGAGTGGTCTCCTCTAGCATGAGTGTCCTTTTATTAAAAGCTCTATAGGATTTCCCAACATTCAGGTATCCTAGGAAAACTTCTTCATCAGATTTGGAGTCAAACTTTCATAATAGAGATTTCTCATTATTTAGAATAAATACTTTACAACCAAAGACATCAAGGTGAGAGAGGTTGGGTGTCCTATTCGTAAGGATTTAATAGGGTGTCTTGTTTAGCTTAGATCTAAAATTAACCCTACTCAGAAAGTAACAGGTTGTGTTTACCACTTCTGCCCAGAAATATTTAAGAAGTGAGTATTTAACTAACATGGCTCTAGTAGCTTCTACTAAGGTTCTATTCTTTCTTTTAGCCACCCCGTTCTGCTAAGGGGTTTTTGGAGCTAAAAAGTTATGATCTATCCCTTGCTCCTTACAGTAAGATTCTATTTTTTTATTCCCAAATTCTCCACCATGATCACTATGAATGGTCAAAATTTCACAGCCTAGCCTTCTTTGAATCCAAGTGGAGAATATCCTAAACTCCTCGAATGATTCACTTTTATTAGATAAGAATATAACCCAAGTAAATCTTGAGTAGTCATCAATAATCACATACCCAAAGACTTCCCCCTAGGCTTGCCGTACTAATAGGTCCAAAGAGATCCATGTGAACGATTTTTAATGGTTTGCTAGTGTTAATATCCTTAATTGAGTGGAAGGATGATTTGACTTATTTCCTAAATAACAAGCATCACATAGGTGGTCCTTAATGAAATCTAGTTTGGGTATGCCTCTCATTAAATCTTTTTGTGTGATTTTTCTAAGATTTTTCATACTTGCATGACACAGTCTCATATGTCATAACTAGAATTCATCAACAATAGTTTTTAGGCAAAGAGAAGTAGTAGATTCAATGCAATTCAGATCAAGCATGTAAGCATCGTTAATTCTTTTTTCTTACAAAATAGAATTTTCATTTAAGCTAATCATGGAGCAGAATATTTAACCTAGATTGTTTCACTTCATTCGTAGTTTATACAGAGTTTACCCAAATTTCATTACTGATTGTACAAGTAGATACACACATGTAATCTTCATATTTTAATACACTGAAAATGTAGTTTAAACATTTTACATTTAATTGGGATAAATCTCTATCCTCAATGCTCCATTCAAGAAAAGGTAGTTCAGTTTTAATGCCATTTATAAAGTGAGAAGGTGTAGAATATCATTTTTGAACTAACATTCACAAGCGATAGTCTATAGATTGCAAGAAAGTGTACATGTGAATTTTCCAAAAATTAAAAGGAATGTTATCAAATAAAGGTGGTTGTGTGATTAAATATACTTCCACAATATTATGATTTTCAAAGTTAGTAATTGGTCATTTTCAAATATTTTCTAAAACTTAGTTTTTGAATCTAACTTTAATACCACTTAAAAGTTTGAGAAGGTTGTGAGACCTCAATGAACAAGCCCGAGGCTAACCAAGAGGGGGTGAATTGATAATTTAAATTTTTTTTTAACAAAAACAAAATCTTTTTATTACTTTTCAATATCTAAAAAATAGAAAATTTTATCCCTCGATGCGGAAGTGAATTAATTTCACAATAAAAATAAGATCAAAGTTTTCAACCATACAATTAATCATAGAAAAATAAAGTCTAGAAAATAATAAAAACAAACACACCTAAATTTATAATGGTTTGGTCCAACCTAACCTACATTAACTCTTCAAAAATCTCCTTTCTAGGTATTGCACTAACTAGTATCTCTCCTTTTGCCCACACAACAAGGCAGAGAAGCCGTTAGAAAATCTCTTCCACCAACCCGGTGTGACAGAGGACCTTACTCTTTTTCACCCTCCTAGTAAAGGCAAAGAACCTAGAATCTATTTTTTATCTCCTAGAGATGGAAAAGAACTAAGAATCCTTTTTCTCCCTCCTAGAGATGGCAGAGAACCAAGAATTCTTTTCTCCCTCCTAGAGATTGTAGAGAACCAAGATCTAGTACTGTAGAATGTCTCCTCAGAGCCACCAAAGGATCAAGTCAGAAACTCGAAGAAGATAGGGAAGAACCTTACTTGGAGGAACCTTCTGAATCCCTCATAACTCACCCTCACAAATAACTCTCCCTCTCTTCTCTCCTAAAGCACTCCTTAACTCCCTCTCTATGCTCTCTCTCTCAAGACACTTAGCAACAAAAATCTTTTTAAAATAAGACCAGGTGAGAGTTTAAGTATGGAGCCTCTCAAAAAGGCCCTAAATTTTAATCTATCGACTCTGATCATCTAGTAAGATCCAAGATCATCCTATATGATTAGTTTAAAGTACTCATGTTAGTATTCTAAAAGGAGACAAGCCTTATACGATTAGTTCAAAGAGATGAACTGATCATCTAGGATGATTGAGAGCATCATCTAGTATAATTAGCACAAAATAATCTTTTGAACAGTATAAAATGTATATCACTGTACTATCAGTTCAAGAGTTTGTACTGATCATCCAGTATGATGAGTGAAAATAAATTATCATCCCATACAAAGCTTGGTTCATACAGTACAAAATTGGGGGGTCGTCGTATATGATTAGTTGAAAAACTATGGCATTCCGTCTTGGATAATAGGCGATGATAAATTATCATCCCTGTGAGAAATCTTTTTTTTAATTTTGAATTTAAAAAATATTTTGTGGGCACACAGGAGTTTACTTTATTTATATTTAATTGAATTTCTATAATTCAAATTAGTATAGGTTAACATTATACCATCCTGGGGGATAAACTAATTTTTTACTATCAATTTGAAAGAAATAAATTAGAATTTATTTCTCTAATCAGAAACAGCATAGAGAAGATACAGATCATCCTGAAGGATAATAAATATCTTACCCTATCATTTAATTAAAGGAATGAATCTATGTTTATCTCCATAATTAAGTATAGAAGATATTGGATTCATTATAGGAACAAATCAAACATCTTTCTATTTTTTTATTATGGAGTTACACATTTTAAATATGGATAAAGCAAAATCTATGTTCACAGATCTTTCCCCCACCTTAGAATGGAAACTAAGATGGGGTTTAGATTATTCTGGGGTCTAAACTCCCTATAGAGGCAAGCCCTTATAGTTAATTACATCTCCTTAGAGAATACTCTTTATTAAAATGAAGACTAAATTATTTCAAAAATATATACATATTTAAAGAAATATTTGGGCTAATTAAATTTTATATGCGCAGGCTTTATATTATAAACTCTAACATTGAAATTAAAGATTTCAATTTTGATTAAAAGCCAGAAAGTGCAAGAGAGAAGTGTATACAATCTAGAATTACCACTTGCCTAGAGTGAGCTGCCATCTAACAATCCTAATCACAATTAATCACCAATGAATGCAAGATTTTAAGATTACTCTATCCTAGGAATCAAAGATGGTTAAAGAAACTTAAATCATATGCATTGAAATATGCTTACAAAAAAACTAAAAATCTACACGAATGCTTATGATGCATGAATAACAAATGTATATAAAAGACTTGATTTTATTAATATAAAATTTACAGAGTACAACCCAGGGTCTATAATAAAGTAAAGGTCGCCAGGCCCCACCGACAACAATCCTAGATTTTAATCCTATAATGACATCTAGAATCAAATGCAACTGCTTATTGTCTTCAAGCTCCAAGTCTTCTATCGAATTCCAAAAAGGAACATCCCTTTTAATAGGGATATTACTATTTGGAGCCCCACTTGTATATATATAAGCAGCTATTTTTTATTCTTTTACAACTCATAACACTGTACAACTCGATCTATATACAAGAATCTCGGAAATGTAAAAGGTGCATCTTCTCTTTACAAGTACATCATCATCTAGTAAAATTCTACTTTGCAGGAAAGTAAAAGCAAGAAAGTAAACACAATTATGAGTGCATTATGAGCAATTATATATGCAGAAAATTAAAGTAAAGTAAAGACACGGCCACCACTCATTCGCTCAGCTCTTTGGTACACTGATAGGAAAGTAAATATGCATGTACTATTTTGCAGAAAAGTAAGCAAATAGACATAAGGGCCCTCTAGGAAAGAAACCCATAATCAAACCACAATAATCCACTGGCCTAGCTTAGGCTAAAGTTGGTTGTCCTAGCAAACCATCTAAGTATGTGAGAAAGGTCATGTGGCTTTGATATGTCCAATAGGAATTTATATTTGAATTGTATATATTATTAAGGTTTATCATTAAAGGCTGAAAGGGAATTTTAGTTAAATTTTAAGTGATGTACATTTGATTTTTAAACTATTCCAGTTTTAGAGGTTAGAGTTATTGATTTAGTTTTAGAGAACTTATAGATTGATAACTCCCTAAGTGCAGGAAGTTATAAATTTATAAGTCCTAAGGTTCTCAAAATGAACATCCATCTTCTATGCAAGACAGATGAACATAAGGAAACCTCCAACATTTATTAGAGAGAGAGAAAGGGACCTTACAATCCAATACAACGTACCCTCCCGAGGGAATCTAGTACGTCGTATAAGGTTGGTATGTTATTAATTGTTTGAAGGTCGCCAATTCTAATGTGTTAGTGCTCTCCAAATCTAATAATGTGGCTCCAAGTAAGTTAGAGAGAGAAGCTTCGGGTAAGTTAGAGAGAGAAAGTGCAATTTTTTTTGAATTTCAGACTTCCGGGTTGTTCTTCTTCTCCATCGAGAGGTGGTTAGATGATGGCGGCAGTTGGCCGCCGTCCATCCTTCAACTCAGAGGGCATTGATGATCCTAGTTTAGACCCTTTGATGAAAGAAGATAAGTGAAGAAGAGCCAAAGGAGAGCTGGTTATCTCGGAGGCTCACAATCGTCAAACCGACAAAATTACTCATATAGAAGGTAAAGGCAAGAAGGTGATTGTGGATTCAGATTGCAAAGGACTTGGTTTTGCAAATTTGAACACCTTTTCTCCTGACCCGGGGTCTTCTTCTTCCGGTATGAAAATCTTTGTTAATCGTTTTGGGAATTCAACTACAATCCTTGTCCATGATAGTAAGATAAATGCGAATTCCATAAGTTCGGTTAGCAATGGATTTTATAACAATATTATGTCTCCGGCTGTATCAGAGAAATGTGCTAAGACTTCGTCTGACAGTGCTAACCAGGCATTTGGTAATAAATCTGATCATAAAAAATCAAATTTGGTGGTTGTTCGAAGTGAGATATCTGCTGAATTGGGAGCTTGTGGGGAATCTATCTCACTAGCTGTTCGAAATGAAGTTGAACCTCAACAGAATGCTTGGAAGAAGAGAAATAACATCAATGTATCTGGATTGGATTTAAGAAGTTTTATTTCTTAGGATGGCAGCACAGTTAAGTTGCATGTTCAAAAAGAATTGGAAAATTCCAATAAACTTGCAAAGTCCATTGTAATTAAAGTATTTGGTGGGGAGGCTCCTTTAAGTGTGATTAGCTCTGAACTCAGGAGATAGTGGTCTCAATTTGGAAAATTTCATCTCATAATGCTTGGTAAAGGATGGATTCTGTGCTCTTTTTTTGAACAAGAGCCTTTGGAGGCAGTTCTATCCAATGGGCCTTGGTTCATAAGAGGTTTAATCATTGGTATTGATAGGTGGATCCTGGAGTTCAATCTTGATTCACTGAAAGGACATACAGCTCCAATTTGGATTCGGTTACCTAACCTTCCTCTCCAATGTTGGGATGAAATCAACATCAGCCGAATTGCTTCTATGGTGGGTAAACCTTACCTGATTGAATGGTAATTTGATGCAGTGGGGAAAAAGAGAATATGGGAGAGTTTGTGTACGTATCCAGCTTGATAGCAAGCTCCCACTAGGAGTTTGGGTGGAGGGCTCATTTGGGAAGTTTTATCAAAAGATAGAGTATGAAAGACTCCCTATGTTTTGTTATGAATGTGGGATGATAGGGCATAGCAAGGTTGATTGCCCTGTTACTAAGAAGGCTGCAGGTGCTGTGAAATCAGATATCCCTCTAAAAGAAGATGGTAGTATGGCCAAGGATAATGAAGCTAGCAATATGGAAGAAAAGGGCTACGGGTCTTGGTTAGTTGTTAACCATCGAAGGAAGAATTTCAGGAATAACTTGAGATTCCAGAGACAAAGCAATTTTAATGAGGAGAAGGAAAATAGACATATTGAACCTGATCTAAACATAGTAAAGAATGTGGGATTGAAGGCTGCTAGTTCGGAGAGGAAATCCTTGAGATATGAAATGAAGAAGGCTCCTCAATCAGAGGTGACAAAAGAAGTTCAAATGCCAATTATGAATGAACATCTCAATTTGAAAATTGGTTCGAGTTCTTCAAATTATCCAGATACAATGTCAGGTGATGTGAATAACCTTGGTGATAACAATAGCAAATTGCATTCTTCATTTGATAATATCAACAAGTTCAGTATTTTAAAAGGAGTTATGGAAGAAGGTGAAATTCTTTATGCTAAAAAGGTTGATAGTGATCCCCAAATTAACTTGGAGGTGATGAATGAAGGTAGTAAGATTCCAAAGAATTGTAATTTGCCAAATTCTCTTGAGGAGATGAATGGCATAGATGAGGATTCGTTGGTGACTAAGAAAAAAAGAAGAAACAACTCAAAGGGCTAGGGCCAATCTATGTGGCTTTAAGAAATAGAAGGGTGGATGGAGAAAGTAGAGAGAAGGTGGGGAAATCTTCCCCTGCTATCCCTTAAATGTCCTCAATTTGTTTTTGGAATTGTAGGGGAGCTAGAAAGAGGAAGGCTTCCCTATTCCTTAAGGAGGTAGTGAACAAGTATGGAGTTTTTTTAATTGGTTTATCAGAAACCAAAATCACAAATATGGAGAGAAGGGATGTGGATATGTTGATTGTAAATGAGTGGGATTTTGTCCAAGTCCCAGCAGAAGGGATGTCTGGAGGGTTGTTGATGTTATGGAAATCCAGTATTGGGAATTTTCACTTGTTGGATTCCTCTCCCCAATACATTATTGGTGATTTTGATGTACCAAATATTGGTAAATGGAGAATTGCTTCTATTTATGGAAGTAAGGATGTATATAGGAGAAGGAGGCTTTGGGAAAGATTGGAATTCTTCTCTTCTGTAGATCAGCCTTGGGTGATTGGAGGGGATTTTAATTGTCTCCTCTCTAAAGAAGATAAGAAAGGTGGTAAGCGATTTTGCTTTTCTATTGGTTCTAAGGAAATGTACTCTTTTCTTTTTGCTAATGATCTGTATGAAGTTAATTATATTGGACCAAGATTCACTTGGTGTAATAACAAATCAGGAGCGGATAGGATCCTGGAGAGATTGGATAAATGTTTTGTGAATTCAGTTGCCTTGAGCTATTCTCATAAATTGGTGATCAGACACTTAGCAAGGATCGCTTCAGATCATTGTCCAATTCTTCTTAATCTTCTGGATTTTAGGAAAGTTCCAAGGAGAATTATCAGATTTGAAAATGTGTGGGCATCCAATAAAGCTTCAGCTGCGATGGTAAGGAGAGTTTGGTTGAAAAAAACTCAGGGTAGATGCTCCCATATACTGAATTTCAAATTGGAAAAATCCTGGAAGGCTCTTTTTTATTGGAGCAAAGCCAAGCATGCTAATTTAGTTCAAACGAAGGGCAACCATAAGGAAGAAATTGAAGAGTTACAAATCAAAGAAGAAGAGGATGGAGGTCTAATGGAGGAGGATAGTTGGAAGCTCAAAGTTAAGATAGGGGAACTCAACTCTACCTTAGCTCGGTTGGATACATGGTGGAGAAAAAGAGCCAAGATCAAATGGATGGAGGAAGGAGATTGCAATTTAAAATTTTTCCACTCATTTGCTTTGACTAGAAGGATTTCCAATCTCATTGTTAATATTAAAAACAAGGATGGAGACTTGGTGGATGACCAATTGCTGATTGAAGAAGAGTTAATCAGATTCTTTCAAGAGAAATGGAAAGAAAGAAAATGTAACCTGGAAGGTTGGCCCAAACCGTGGAGATGCTTAGATGAGGATGATAAAATTATGCTGTCTAATTCAATTTCCTTTGAGGAAGTTGAGAAGGTTATTATGCATGGTGGAAACAACTCATCCCCAAGTAATGATGGAATTACATATTCCTTTTTTAAAGCATATTGGGATATCATTAAAATTGAGTTGTGGAATGCTATAAAAGAATTCTTTGATACGGGATTTATGAATGAAAAATGGAAGGAAAATATTACAGTGCTTATTCCAAAAGTAAATAACCCATTGACTCTATCCAATTTTAGACCTATTAGTTTATGCAACACTATATACAAGGTGGTGGCTAAGGTGCTTATGAATAGAATGTATCATTTCATTCCAAAATTGATTTCTGAAGAACAAGTTGCATTTGTGAAAGGGAGATCTTTAATTAATCATGTGTTACTAGCTCAAGAAGTTTTTCATAAATTCAAGCATTCCAAATCTTCTAAAGGACTAGTCTCCTTCAAAATTGACATGGAACAAGCATATGACTCTATGGGGTGGTCTACCTTAAGCAAAGCTTTGGAGTACTTTGGGTTCCCTAATACGTTTGCTAGGAGGATTTTGGATTGCGTTCTTAATCCTAAGTTCTCTCTTTTGGTAAATGGCAACAAGTCTAAGTGGATTCTAGCAAAAAGTGGATTTCATCAAGGTTGTCCCCTATCTCCTATTTTATTCATCCTTTGTACTTAATTGTTATCCAATGCATTTAGAAATAAAGGAGATAAAATTGGTATTCAAATTTATGCAAATGGGCCTAGAATTTCGCACTTGTTATATGCGGACGATGTCATAAATTTTTCAGAAGCTAGGATGAATGCTATTAAGGAAATCAAAAACATATTGCACAAGTTTACTGATTGGACTGGACAAAAGATCAACAACAGCAAATCCTGTATGCTGTTTGGAAATTTTGTCAAGAGGAGGAGCAAGAAAGCTATAACACAGCTGATGGGATTCAAATCAGTTAATAAAATGAAATATCTAGGGGTGAAACTTGCACTAAGAAGGCTGATTGGAGAGGATTTTCAATTTCTTATTGATAAAGTTTTAAAGATGATAAACATATGGGGAGGTAAATTCATTTCTCTTGCAGGCAAGATTCTGTGGATCAAATTAGTTTTGCTTTAATACACCATCTTTCATTATACAAATTCATTGGTTCCAAAAGGCATACTTGATGAGATTGACAAAATTTGTAGAAGCTTCTTATGGAAAAAATTAGGTGGTACACCTGGGATGCATTATGTGAGCTAGAAAGTCATGTGTATGCTGTTGCATTGGGGAGAGAGAGCATTGCATTCCTGCAGCAGTAAAATAGGGGCTTTGAGAGCTAAAATTGCTTGGAGGTATGTTCAAGATAAGGATTCTTTGCTGCACAAAGTATTTTTTCCGAAATATGGAAGGAAGGCTGTCAAAGGCATGGGGAAGAAGGCAGGTTCTAGTACTTGGAGAATCATTCAGGATGGAGCTAAACATCTGGAGCTGATATGTAGAAGGAGCTTAGCAAATGGGGAGACTACTGATTTCTTCTCTGACATATGGGTGTTGGATAAAAGTCTAAGCAAATGGCCAACTTTTATTATAGCTGAAGATTGGAATAATATCTTGGTGATGGATTTTATTTCTAATAACACTTGGAAGAAAGAGGAGCTAAATAAGATTATGGGAATTGAATTGGTAAACTTAATCTCCCAAGTTCAAATCTGTCCAAATCAGGGGGAGGACAGATTAGAACTAGTTCATCAATTGTCTGGAAAAATAATCTCGACTCTAGCTTTTGAAGCTTATTTGCATAATGAAGTCTATACCCCTTATTGGCATTGGATCAAATCAGCCAAGCTGAATCCGAGAGTTGAGGTGTTTTGGTGGAAGATTTTTCATAATGGGCTCCCTACTTTCTACTTTATGTTTCAAAGGAAAATTATAAAGGAATCAGCTTGTCCAAGGGGATGCCAAGATATAGAAGACATTCAACATTTGGTGGTGAGATGCAAAAAGATTCATGAAGTTCTGCTCTACTTGTCTAAGTGGGGGTTTAGCCTCCCCATTCTAAATTTAATACAGGAGTGCTACAGGTGGTTATCTAAACAAGACATCTTCCATAAAAATATGTATTGTACTGCTGTGTTTTTAAGTTGGAAAGCAAGGAATAAGTTGATTCATAAGGGGAAAGATGATGGCTCCTTAGTCATAGCAGCTAATGCTATGAGTTCTGCCTCAATTTCAATTTTTGGTAGCAAATACTCGGGAAAGCTGGGTACTAACCAACCTCTAAGGTTGTTTAATGAACATTGGTACCCTCCCCCTCCCGATTGGATTAAAGTGAATGTTGATGCTTCTTTACTTCCTTCATACATTGGAGGGGTAGGGGGAGTTTTCCGTGACCATAAAGGAAGACTCTTGCTAGCATTTGGAAAATCTTGTATTCATTGGGATATCTCTACATTGGAGTTGGTGGCTACTCAAACGATCAAGGAAGTGATTAAAGATTGGATGTTCAAATATAAGGGAATCATCATAGAAGGAGATAATACAAATATTATCAAATTTCTTCAAGGGACACAAGAATCCGGTGACCAAGGATTGAAAGAAGGCTTCTCTTTTAGGGAGTTCAACCATGTTATTTTTACTATTCCTAGAACTTGTAATAAGTTAGCCAACCTATGTGCTAATTATGCTTTTGTTAGTTCATTTATTTGGGAAGATTGTAGTATGGATAAGATTCCTCCTCTTTTTATGGACTTGTTAAAGGAGGAATCTAATGCCTTGGGGTTGTAGTTTGTTTGTCCTTATTTCTTATTAATGCAATCTTGGTGCATTTTCTTCAAAAAAAAAAAAAAGAGTCACGCACTACACATAGCAGATCTTTTGGTTATTTAAATGTATTAAAGGCCTTTAAATAATAATGTTTAAAGCCCTCCAAAAGGAGTCAAGCTTTAAACATAAGGACATTAATTCATTTAAATTAAATTAATAATCTAATTTAATTGATTAAAAATAAATTTTTAATAAATCAAATTATCAAATTAACTTAGTTTAAAGGAATTAGAAATTAATCTGAATTTTTATGAATTTTAGTATAATATTTGGAAATTTTAATTAATTATTGAATTTTTAATGGATTTAATGAATTATTAATAGTTTATAAATGAATTAAGATTTAAAATTTATTCCAAAATTTTATTTAAATTAGAAAGATTAATCTTTAAATTTTTTTTGAAATAATTTTAATTTTAAATGAATTTTATGATTTTATTCATTATTTTAAATTAATTATTAATGGGAAAAGAATTCTTTAATGAATTAATAATGTTTTATTATTTAAAATTTACTTTAAATTTTATTTTTAAATCCCATTATTATTCTATGATTTTGTTTAATTTTAATTGAATTTTTATTGATTTTTAGAATTTATTTATTATGTTTAATTAATTATTAATGGGATTATTTAATTAATGAATTATTAATTGAATTTTTAATTGGAAAATTATTTAAAATTGAATTATATATATTTCTAATTTTTATTTGATTTTTAATGAATTTATTTTATGTTTTTAATATTATTTGAATTTTATTTGGATTTATTGTGGTTTATTGGAATTAAACCCTTAAGGAAGGGTTAATTATTGTTCTAAAGTCAATTAATGTCAAATCATTGTATATTGATCATAGGGTATGTGACATGAGTTTTCTATGTTTGAATTTCATCCGAAATGGATGTGTGAAGTTCATCCTAAATTGACTAACTTCACTAAGACCCATTCATAATTTATGTTCCTAAGTGTCACTAGGTTATGGGAGATTGAAATCAATGTTAATCTAACCCTTTGAACACTTGTTACAATCACATCAAACAAACATCAAAAGCAAAAGAAGGTGCCCCAATGCTCTGTGGAAGGATCATGATGAATCATTAAGATCATAGGTTATATCATAACCTATAAACTTAAGAGTTCAATTATGAAGCAATAAGTACATTAAATTGAATTGAGAGTATTAGAAGATGTAGGATATATCCTCAAATAAGATCCCATTCAATTTAGAGATGTAATCAGGTATAATTCAAAGATTATTTACAATGGTTATGATATGATTAAAGTCAGATTTCCTTTAAATTATGCATGATTACAACCTAAACATATTTTTCAATGAAAGGCAACCTTTCAATGATTCCATAGAGTACTATCATGCATTGATTAGATTTAAATTGAATTAGTTGTGAATTTCCAAAAATCTAGATTAAAATTTAACCCAGATCTTTGTAAATTCACAAATTAATTGGGATTGCATCAAATAGAATTAAGAAAATTAAGGGAGATCTTGAATATGTTGCAAATCTAGATTCAAGAAGTATAGTTTTGATGATGACAAACATGTCTGTGTTCTGTTTTACTTGGCTAATCATTTCAAGTACAAAAGATCAAATACAATTCAAGCCAACTCAAGATCGGGTCTGTATGTGTTTAATTGTAATTTTTTCCTTTCTTGAGTAAAATGTAATGTAACTGATCCCCTCGCTAAGTAACCTTGCACACACACACTCAAGGAGAGAGATTTAGTGAATTAGAGTTTCTGTTCAATTTTTGTTTAGATCGTTCTGGACGATATTCACATCATCCTGGACGATCCAGTGAAAATAGAAACCCTAATTAGGGCAACCAAGTTAAGTCGATCTAATTAAGCAGATCGTTCTGGATGATCCTTGGATCGTACCGGACGATAGGCTCAAATCAAAAATTCTTAGCCGCTAGATTAAGTTAGGCAAGTTTTTATTTTTAGAGATTTGGTCTGATCTTTCCAAACGATACGTGTATCATCTTGGACGATCCATTACAATCATGCCTAAATTAATCTAGTGATTAAGAAAAGTAATTATTTAATTAATTTGATTATATCGTCCTGGACAATCGTGAGATCGTACGGGATGATATGTTAAAAATCCTGACCGTCCAGTTCCTATCACCTGTACATCCAGAGCAGTGTGCAGGATGATAATCCCAATTTTGAACTAATCATACGGGATGATACCCATATCATCTCAGACGATCAAGTCATTTAGAAATCGTCCAGCATGTTATGACCTGTACGTCCAGGCTGTGAACCAGACGATTTTGGCACTTTTTGAACTAATCGTATAGGACGATAGGCATATCATCCGGGACGATCAAGTCATTTTGAGATCGTCCAGCAAAAGTTCCCCTGGATGACCAGAGCTATCTTCTGGATGAAATTCCTAATTTACACTAATCGTCCCGGACGATCGCCGAATCGTACGGGACGATCTAATCAACTCTTGTCTACTAATCGTTTAGAGGAACCTGATCATCCAGGCAAAAATAGTTGATTTTGAGCTGATTGTACAGGATGATCAATCGATCGTCCTTGACGATCTTTGACAACTACTTGAGATTTAGGGTAATTTTTGAGCCCTCCTTTAAAAGATCTTTTTCTTCTAACAAGAAAAATCTTTTGCCACTTTCCTTTTCAGAGAAACCCTTGAGAGAGAGAGAGTTTGGGAGAGAGAGAGAGAGGACCTAGTGAGGGGGAGTTTGTGAGGGATTCACAGAGGTTGCTCCAAGCAAGAATCAAAGTCTTCTTCTCCGCTCGTCATCTCTTGTCTTGTCAGTGTTTTCTGTAGGAGGATTGTTCGAAAGAAGATCCGGGTTCTCTGGTTGCTTCAGGAGGAAGTGAAAGGAGTTCAGGTTCTCTGCCTGCTTTAGGAGGAAATAAAAGGAGTTCAGGTTCTCTACCTCATCCGGTTGGTGTAAAGGAGTTTTTGTACAGGCTTCTCCAACTTCCTGTGGGAGCAGAAGGAGAGTCACTTTTGTGTTAGTGCAATACCCGGAGGGGAGGCTCCGAGGAGTGGATGTAGGTCAAGTTCGCTGAACCACTATAAAATCTAGTGTGTTCTTTCTTATTATTTTCCACACTTACTTTTCTTTTGATGATTGTGTTATTGTGCCTATTATTCTGTTATCATTGAACATTCGCAAATCATCACATAATTGCAATCATTTTAAAACGTTCATAAAGATTTTCTAAATCATCATTTTGCCTGTGAATTTTTAAAACTACCAATTCACCCCCCGCACTTGGTTTGCTTTGGAACTAGTTCAAAAGGGCTTAACATCCCTATCAAACTTTCAGAATAGACCTTAGAATACCTCTGCCAAATTTTAGTTTAAAATAATACATATATATATTTAATTAAAAATATATTTATATTTTCTATATAATTGAAATAATTGCTAAAATATTATTAAAAATGTTTTTATTTTATTTTTAAAATAAACTAGATGAAAATACAAACAAAATAAGCCCAAAACATCAAGAATGGATAAGAATTGAAATTCCTATAAATTTTTGAAGTTAAGGGCATTTTCTGAATTATTTTTAAAGGTTTTAAATAGCCAGTCAAACGGCGGTGCTGACCAGACACACTGTAGGAGTAGATTCGACCACGCGGATGGCAACAGTCAAGTGAGCTCTAGTCACTTATCCATCATGGCAAGAATATTAGCTGTCGGATCTATGACAGCGCTGATCCGATGGTGTAGATTAATCCCGCGGTTGATCTTGATTTAGAAGGATCTGATGATCAAGATTGACCCCACGGTTTGAATGAATGACTTGGATCTATTTGGAGAAAGATCTAAGCATCCCGTGATTTCGATTGTCTGAACCGAACTGTAAATCAGACTACATCATGATCGTTCAATCCAAATAGAATGGATCAAATGGTCAGGTGCTTGCCTTCTTCCTCCCGCAACCATAAACCCTAGAACTAGGTTTAACCTTAATAGCCTAAATAATAAATAAAAATAGTTTAAAACACTAAATAGAGGTAAGATAAGATCAATTAAGGAGTGGGGAAATGGTTTCAATGCCATTGATGCAATCTTTATGAAATTATTTAAGAACCTGAGTAAATACATAGGTTTAGAGTTTTACCATGGTAGGATTGATGGATTTAGATGAATTAGATCTCTCTGAACTTGAGGATTGTCTACGATAAGTTCTCTTGATGACTTTGAACGTTGGGAATAGCTGGATGAAGAGTTCTATTGAGTGGGATGGATTTGGCTTTGGATCTCCGTCAGTCTTACTGTCGGCAGCCACCAAATGCAAGGAAACAATCAGGGAAATGTAGAGGAAGCACTGAAGGTTCAAAACGAACACTCAGAGCAGCTCAAGAGTGAGTGTATTGGGAGATAGCTTGGAACGAAAAGTCCCGCCTCTTTTGCCCTATTCCAACTATAGAAGCTCACTTGGATGGTCCAGATGCTTCAGGTGGGATGCTGGGATACAGTACAAGTGTCCCTGGCCATTATAGCACCAGGGAATGAGCTAGGCAGGTAAGGATGAGTAGTAGTCCTTCTTACGTACGGGGGACCACTTGAGTTGGTTGGGTGAGCTAGGGGGCACGCCAGGAGTGGGTTGGGTTGGGCTAGCTCCAAAGAAGATTCTGGAAGCAATTCCATGGCCTAGACAGTCCTGGTTTGGTCTGGATAAGGCGAATGGGTCAGGTTGACCACTAGAGCTCATTTGAGTTCTAATGACCATTTGACTGGTCAATAAGGATCAAGGGAGTTGATGTGGAGTCTAAAAAAGGTCTAAAAAGTCTTAGAATGGTTTGAATGAGGGTTAAGGTTATAGATTTATTGTTCGAGGGAGGATGTTAACCATGTAAGCTTTATTTGAGGTGTTTGTTGACTATTTGACAAGTCAACTGGTCAAACCTCAATGATGTGGACCTGGGGGAAGTTAACTTGCTATTAGGGTCAATGTCAAAAGGTTTAAGAGAGTGGTGTCCATGCTTGAGTGAAGCATTGGAGATAAGGTTAAGTTTGACTAACCATGATGAGTTGACCAAGTCAAACTCATGATGGTTTTGATTCATAGAAGTATTGAATGTATTTAGGGCATGCAATGGAAGAGTCTTGAGGAGTTTAAAGTTTTGACCCGTGTGCATGCAAAGATATTAACTCATGTGGGTCTGGTTGACCAAGCTTGGGTTCGGTTGACCCAACCAACTAATGATTGGGTCAAGAGTGATTAGTCAAGTAAATTGACTAGGGAAATGATATTTAGAAAGTTTGATCAAGTTTAGAATACATTTAGAGGTTGATTTGGAGGTAATTAATGTATATGATTTGGTTGAGCTAGCTTGAGCTAGTTCAGCCAGATTAGGTGGTCAACCATTAATTGAGGGAATCAGTGATACAAGATTTTGATATGTGAGGGTTCTAGTGATATAGTTTTAGATCTTGATTGAGCTCAAAGTGTGACCAGTGCACTATGGAAGATAATGCACTGAGGTACTTGACTGCAGTGCAAGACTGCAGAAGACTAGTATTTTGATTAAAATTTAAAGGTTGATTGAAGTTTGGTTAATTGAACTGAATGATTAATTGGAGTATACTTGAAATTAAATGATTGTAGGTAGGATGTTTGATGTTCTAGCTTTGATTGGATATTGAATTCAATGTTATGTTAAATTGATACTTGTGGATGATTGACAATCAATTATAAGATTGATTATTAGGAGCTCCGGGTAATGCTTGATGACCTCATATAAAAATGAGGTCAACAAATGGACCTCAAACAGGTGTGATGAACTTGAATAGTAAATCATACGTGTTGGCATTGACCGAAATAATCAACAGAATTTAAAGGCTGGAAAATTGATTGAAAGATCAATTTTCAACAAGCATAAGCAGGACCTAACTGAGAGGTCGATTCTCAGAGAGGGTACTTTAAACCTTAAATGGAAAATCGATTCCTAAATAAAGGTGGGTATTCAAACGGGAGATTGATTCCTGAATGAATGGATTTAGAAGCCTGATCGATAGATCGACTATCAGAAAGGTGAAATTTAAAATTTAACTGGAAGATCAATTCCCAGACAAAGTGATACTCAAACGGGAGATCGATTCCCAAATGAGTATATTTAGAATATGACCGATAGATCGATGATTAGAAAGGTGAAAACTAAACTTTGACTAGAAGATCGATTTCCAGACAAAGCAAATACTCAGACGGGAGATTGATTCCCGAATGAGTGGATTTAGAACCTGACCGATTGATCGATTATCAGAAAGGTGAAATTTAAAAATTTGACTGGAAGATCAATTTCCAGAAAAAGTGGATACACATACAGGAGATCGATTCTCAAATGAGCAGATTTAAAACCTGACCGATAGATCGATTATTGAAAAGGTGAAATTTAAAAATTTGACTGGAAGATCGATTTCCAAATAAAGTGGATACTCATACAGGAGATCGATTCCCGAATGAGCAAATTTAGAACCTGACTGACAGATCAATTATCGAAAAGGTGAAATTTAAAACTTTGACTGGAAGATTGATTTCCAGACAAAGTGGATACTCATTCAGGAGATCAATTCTCGAATTAGCAGATTTAGAACCTGACCGATAGATCAATTATCAGAAAGGTGAAATTTAAAACTTTTACTAGAAGATCAATTTCCAGACAAAGCGAAAACTTGGACAGGGGATCGATTCCCGAATGAACAAATTTAGAATTAGAATATTTGAATTCCATTGAGGATCAGTTTATTGATTTTGCTGGTTGAAGACAATTTACTTTATGCAATACCATCAACACTAGAATTTTAATATTTCAAGATTTTATTCCATTGCAAAGTTTATAAAATACATCAGCTATTATAATACTTCTTAAGGTATCATCCATTGATGGGTAACATAGGACAATAGCCTTTACGTTCCATAAGCTGATAGGATACTCTTTGGTAGACTTTCTCTACCATAAATGGTCCTTCCCATGTTGACTCAAACTTGCCTCCTATCTTACGATGAGCTAAGAGGTCTCCGTAGCACCAGTACTAAATCACCTACTTGGAAGGTTCTCGGATGTACCAATTTATCATGGGCCTATATCATTTTAGCTTTATATAACTTGAGGTTCTGTTGAGCCTGCAAATGCTTCTCTTATAAACCTTCAAGTTCTTCTAACCGGAGTTTTGTATTATGTTCTGATGTTATTCCATAATTTACTGCAACTCTGAGTGAAGGTAGTTGAACTTCTAAAGGAATAATAGCTTCTATACCAAAGACTAAAGCAAATGGCATAGATTGAGTCGAAGTTCTATATGTGGTTCGGTATGCCCATAAAGCTTCAACCAACTTCTCATGCCATTGACGCTTATTATAACCTAAGGTTTTCTTTAAGATCTGAATCAATATCCTCTGCCAGTCCATTTTCCTGAGGGTAATAGATGGTAGAGTATCTTCAATCGATGTTGTGCCGTCTAGCAAACTATTTATTTTAGTGCTTCTGAATGAAGGACCATTATCTGAGATAATCTAGCGAGAAACATCAAATTGATACACAACATTCTCTTTTAAAAAATTTAGAACTTGTTGAGCTTTGACTTCTCTAAGGGGAACAACTTTTGCCCATTTCAAGAAATAATCTGTAGCTGTCAATATAAATATGTGACCTCTAGAGGATGGGGGATCTATCGGACCAATGATATCTATACCCCAGCTTTAAAAGGCCATAAGGCAATGGTTGGATGTAGGACATTTGGTGGTTGATATAGAACTACACCATGCACCTGGCATTGATGATAATGACGTGCAACATTCATGCAATCATCTATCATTGAGGGCCAGCAATATCCCATTCGTTTGATTTTCATCTTCATTTTTGGACCAGATTGGTGTGCACCACATAACCCGACATGTATTTCTTCTACAATCTTCTATGCTTCTATTTTATTTAAACACCGTAACCAGATTTGATCAAATGATCTTCTGTGTAAGGTGTTGTTGATTAGAGTATTTGATAACGATCTTCTTTTGATCTTATCAGCATTTGACTTTTCCTGAGGGAGCTTGTTTTCTCACAGGTATTCAATGAATGGTGTTCTCCAATCTACCATTTCATCATCCACTACTAAAATATTTTTCACTTCAACTGGGGAATTTCTATTTATATGTTCAAAATCCATGGCAGATAGAACTTGCCGACCTTGCACTTCTATCACAATTGAATCTTCCTCAGAACATGCTAGTGTTTTTGCTAATATGGCAAGAGCGTCAGCCGTAGAATTCTTTCCTCAGGGAATTCTATATAGTGTAACATTTGGAATTTATTCTAACAGATGCATTGTATACTGGTGGTAAGGGATCAAAGTATCTTTTAATACGTTAAAAATTCCAGCTACTTGATTGATCACAAGCTGCGAATCTCCTAAGATTTTGATTTCTTTGATTCTATTTAAAATTGTCAATTCTAAACCGGTTATCAATGCCTCGTACTTAGCTTCGTTATTGGTACACGATTTTGACATATGATATGAGTAATGCATAACACCTTTATTGGGTGTGACAAATACTATACCAATCCCTGCTTGTCCTGGAGAAAGATCATCTGATGTTTCTTACTGAATGGAAGTAGCGCCATCAAAATAGAATTCCCAGGTGAACTTTTCATTTGACTCGAGTTCCATGATTTGTTCATTTGGTATTTCATCATTTATCGGGCAATCATCCTGAATAGGATGAGCTGATAAGAAATTTGCCACTGCCTCTCTTTTTATTTCTCTTAGAAAAATGAATGTAATATCAAATTGTGATAGTATCATCGACCAACGAGCCAATCTTTCTGACAATATCGGTTGAGTCATCAAATATTGTAGGGGTTTTATCCTAGATATAAGATTCACTTTATGGGAAAGCATATAGTGTCTTAACTTCCAAGCGACAAAGATTAAAGCCAAACAATGATTTTCAATTGACGGATAATTTACTTTAGTAGGAAGTAAACATCTACTCAAATAATAAATTGTATTCTCTTTTCCTTCCTCATTAGATTGAGCTAATAAGGCACCAAGAGATTCACTTAAAGCTGTCGTATATAAGATCATTGGTTTCCCTGGTATAGGGGCTACAAGCACTGGAGTATTCATAAAATACTGTTTTATACTATTGAACACTTTCTGGTAATTTTGATACCACCTGAATGAAGCGTCTTTCTTGCATAATGCTGCAAACAGTTGACATCTGCCTGAACGGTTCGATATGAATCTTCTAAGGTATGTTAAACGACCTTGGAAGGATCTTAGCTGGGTGAGACTTTTGGGTGGGGACATTTCTGTTATCGCTTTGGTTTTATTGGGATCAATTTTAATGCCGCAATGTCGAACCACAAAGCCCAGAAATTTCCCCGAAGTGATGCCGAAAGCACACTTCAAAGGATTCATTTTTAGATTATATTGACATATTCTTTGAAAAACAATTCCCAAGTCATATAAAAGATCATCCCTTTCAAGACTTTTAACGACTAGATCATCGACATAACATTCCACTTGGTGGTGGATAAGCTCATCAAAGATCCTTGTCATTGCTCGTTCATAAGTCGCTCAAGCATTCTTTAACCCGAAAGGCATAACTTTGTAACAATAAACTCCAATCAGTGTTCTGAATACTGTATACTTCTCATCTTCAGGATTTATTTTAATCTGGTTGTATCCAGATGAACCATCCATAAAGGAGAATATCGCATGAGAAGAAGTGATATCTACTATGAGCTCTGGTATGGAGAGAGGAAACTCATCTTTATGACAAGCTTTGTTTAAATCTCTAAAGTCAATACAAACCCATATCTGACCATTCTTCTTTTTGACTGGAATGATGCTAGCTAACCAGGTTGGATATTTCTCCTCCCTGATAAAGCCTGCATCTATTGGTTTTTGACTTCTACGATGACCTATTGCTCGATGTCAAGTCACATTCATCGAGGTGCTTATTTCACTGGAATTGTTTCAGGTTGAATTTCTAACTTATGAACTGCTACGTCTGGGGATAATCATGACATCTCTTCATAACTCCAGGCTAAGAAATCTTTAAATTCTACTAGTAATTAAATCACATCGTTCGCCTCATCCTCATTCAATAAAGAGCTGATGAAGATCGGACGAGGGTCTTCCTTAGTACCTAGATTTATTTCTTTTAAGTCATCGATTGTAGATTTAATCTCTTCTTTGAGTTCTGGAGGTGCATCTCTGATTTGAAAGTCATTCAAATCTTCTGAAGTTTCTAAGTAGAGTTCATTAAAAGATTTAATGTTCACTAAAAAGAAACTATCAGATTCACGATTATTAGAAATTACAAAGCAATATTCATCATCATCAAATGAATAAAGAGTAGAAAACCCACATCTAGTCTTGAAAACTATTTGTGGTATTTTTTATTCCACAGGTGTTCAAATTGCTGGGCTCTACCTCTAGTCTAATTTAATGGCGTTAAACCTTGCTTAGAATATCTATTTATAGAGTTTGAATATCGATCAAAAGGCAACTCTATTATCTCATCCATAGAAGGATCACTGAGGGTTACATTGATCTCTAGAGGTTTGCTGGTTGAGGGTACAAAGGTGTTGGCTTTGGTTTCAGGATTTAGAGGAAGAGAGTTTTTTACCTCCAGCCTCTTTACGTCATTCTGGGATAGTGGGGTTAAGGTTGGACTAGCTCCAGTGGAAGATAAGATTAGAGAGAGTCGCCTTAGATGGTTTGGTCACATAAAACGGTGGCCTCCCGATGACCCTGTTAGGAAAGTAGAGGTCTTAGATTTGACTTATGTTAAGAAAGGTAGAGGTAGACCTAAAAAGACATGGTTAGAAAATATTAGAAATGATCTTTCTTTATTAGATTTAAACGAGAATTTGACTTTTAACAATACACAATGAAGAAAAAAGATTCATGTAGCCAACCCCACGTAGTGGGATAAAGGCTAGATGTTGTTGTTGTTGTTGTAGTATACTTTTTTAACCTCTCCATGATAGATAAATCCGAATTATCTTCCCTAGTGACCTAGACTCTACCCTCATCACTCTCAATTTTTATAGAAATATCAAACTTTGGCTGATTTAGGAGCTTCCTATATTCTACAGCATGTGGGTCTTTCTTAAGCATATATGATTCGTCCTTCGAACTAGATTCCAAATCAATATGTATTGCAGGCTCCCTTATTTGGGTATTTTGATTTTCACCTTCACGTATCATTTGATTTTTCCACCCTCGACCTCTTCCTCTAGATCGTTGTGCCATTCTACCACCTCTTCGGGAGGGAGGAGCTGGTGACCAATGAACATCATGCTCGAGATCAGGATGTTGTTCCTTTTCTTTTTCTTTTTCCTTTTCCTTCTCTTTTTGTTTCCTTTCTTTCAGTTCTACTTCAGCCAGTTTGAGATTTTTATTGAATATTGTCTGCTTCTTAAGCAGATAGTATGAAGCATCTTCATATATATTGACTTCATAAACTAAGAATGGTTGTAAATCACCTTTGATACAGTGTTCTATTCCCTCTCGAGAAAACTTAATACATTGATGTAAGGTGGAAGGAACCATTCTATATTTATGAAGCCATGGTCTACCTAGGAGTGCATTAAAAGAGGTTTCAGAATCTATCATATGGAATTTGGCTTCAGTTTTGAAAGTTTCTAAATCTAATAGCAAGGTTATGGAACCCAAAGCCCTCTCGCCTTCCTCACAGCATCATCTTGTCAGAGCTGAGTTTGCAAGTGTCCACCCTTAAGTATGCAAGAGTTCTAAGAGTCATGATATTGACCGATGCACCCAGATCAACAAGCATGAGATACTTTGAAACTGTCGATGTTCACGAAGATATACAACGCATGATTGGGGTCAACTGTTCCCAATAGCAAATCTTCTTTGAAGTATAACGCTTCTTCTTTTGACTGCATTGAAGCTAACTGAGCCATACATATCTCTGGATCTAGTAAAGCTTTGACTTAAGCTTCCCTCATTTCTTTAGAAATAACTAGAGCATCGTATATACTCAGTTTCGCTAGCAGCTTTCTGAGATGTGCTAATACATTATAGTCGACCTTTTGAATCTCTACTCCTTCTGTCTCTGGTTGTTGGACTTATTAAGGTTGATTGGAAATTTCCAGATTATCTACCACTTGCTTCCCTTTATCAATGGCTGTAACTCATAGAGGTAAGACTTTACCAGTACAAAGGTTAACTTGCACCACTTCTTCAAAAGAAACTTCCTCATCTGGTTTTAATTATTAATCATTGATCGTTGCCTGAGTATGTTCTTGAGGTATGTCTGAGTCAGATAATTCCAATTCTATATTGATAGGACCACCCTCGATGTCGAGTATAGGGGAGTCACTATCATAATAGTATTGAAATTGCTCGTCTATATCATTTACATTTATTCCTTGAGAAATGTTTTCATTATTATTTAAATTTTGATCTGGATATTCATTAGTAGAAACAAACATGACATATGTGGAATCCTTTTTCATTGCTTTCTTAGTCCCAAGAGGGATGAAATAAAAGTCATACAGAGTTAAAGGTTTGAGCGACATATGCTCGCCACTTGTAGAAATGACTAACTTATCCAAACCTAACTCTGTTCTGTTTTGTTCTTCTATACCTTCTTCAAAACTATAGGAGTTTGATTCACTCGTACCTCCTCTAACTCCTTGATTGGAACTTTATTCTTCTCCTCTTCATGAGCTACCAAATCAACCTGGAGGGGATTATGGATTCTCGAGGGTTCCTGGAAAGATGAACGATATAGTTTATTAAGAGTTTTCTTAGAAGAATGAGATAGAGGGATATTCCATTCATCATTGGATTTTAAAGCAAGATGAGGTGTAGAAGGCTCACCAAATATACACTTAGCTGATCCATGATTTGGATCTACTAAATATTCTTTGGGTATCACAACTATACCATCCTCATAGTTCTTGTCCTGCCATTCCTTAAAAGTTATGTTGTCTTCCAACTCATGACCTGACATTTTATGATACATATAATAATTAGGTTGCCCTGCTTTAGCAACTTCCTCTGGTCTTCTAGGCTCAGGAAGTTTGAATCTTGGTTTCTTCACTAAGCTCTTGAACATTATCTTGATTGCTTCTCATTTAAAAGGATATACCTTATTCATGAAGTAATCAAACTTTTCTTTCTGTTGTTCTTGAGTCGAGAAAGGTCGGGGTCTATTTTGCTGATCACCCTGAGGCCTGTTATACTACTAATACTGAGGGGGTCGACTTGGATTCTCTGCCTGAATCTGCATCAACTGTTTTCCCTTATCAACTGCTGACACTATCCCTGACTTCTTTTCTAACATTTTCTAAGGTTTCAACTTCTTTATTTCTAAAGAAGCCGGATCTTTCATGAATTGAAATTGAGAAGCTTCCTCTTGAATATTAGAGGCTTTGCTTAAGATCTTTTTAAAGGTTTTAATTATAAAACTATTGAGTAAGAAGGTAATTGGACCATGGATATTTTTAAGGAGGATTTTTATAGCATGTTGTTCTTGTAACTGAGGCTCACATCTCATGCTAAGATTCCTCCATCTCAGGATAAAATCTACCAGACTTTCATCTGGCTTCTTCTTCTCTACCACCAGGTCACCCATAATAATGTGATGCTTTGCATCGGCAAATCTTTTGACAAATATTATTTCCAGATTATTGAAGGTATGGACCGACCCATTAGGCAGTTCAGCATACCAATCAATTGCAATCCCTGATAAGCTACTAACAAACTTGAAAGTTTGAATAGGTTGTTAGACCTATTAATTATGTCCCTATGCTAACCAAGAGGGTGGGGGGGGGGGGGGGGGGGGGGTTGAATTGGTACTTCTAAAATTCTCTCGAAAGTTTTGAAAAACCTTTTTATAAAAATCTTCAGTATATCGTACAGTACGATTAAATTCATACTGTATGAATAGTTATAAAAATTAAGCTTTTTCAATCACAGAAAAATAAAGTGCAATGCAGAAATTAACAATACGGTAAATAAAAATAAGAACAGAGAACACAAGATTTTAAAGTGGTTCGGTCAAATAAGACCTACATCCACTCCCTAGAGACTCCTTCTCTAGGTATTACACTAAACCAAAGTGACTCTCCTTTTTTTACCACAGCAAGGTGGAGAAGCCCTTATAAACTCTCTTCCACCAAACCCCGGTGCAGCAGAGAACCGTCATTCTTTTTTACTCTCCTGGTGAAGGCAGAGAACCCACTCATCCTTTCATACCCTCCAGGTGTCGGTAGAGAACCAAGCATTCTTTTTCACCCTCCTGGTGACGACAGAGAACTAGACCTTCTTCAAAGATCTTCTCTCAAGAGTCTTTAAAGAGATAGGGAAGAGACTTGAACTACAAACAATGAGATCCTCAGCTTAATTTAGGCAACCTTGTGAATCCCCTCATAATTTTCTCTTCAAATATCTCACCACACACACTCCCAAACACTCTCCCTAATCACTCTCCCTTCCACTCTCAACAAAATTCATAGAAGATTAGTAGGACAATCAATTTTTAGAAACCTTTTATACAAATGATAAGAAAAATGGTCAAAAACTGAAAATCTCAAGTTTGACGCAGTCCAATCGTACTGTAAGATCGACATTTGTACGTACGAATAGTTCAAATTATTGAACGGTTTATTCCATATGATACTGTATGAACCAATGAACCCCAGTTTTTGTACTCTGGAAAATGATAAACCAACTAAAATCATACTGTACGAACAGTTCAAAAATAAACAGTTCATCCCGTACGATCCAGTACGAACCAATAAAACCCAGTTTTGTACTCTATAAAATAATATACGAAACCCATTCGTACTGTACGAATAGTTCAAAAAATTGAACAGTTCATCCCGTACGATCATGTACAAACCATGCAAGCTCCCATTTCATCCTCTAAAAAATGATATACGAAGCCTATTCATACTGTACGATCTGTTCAAAAAATTGAACAGTTCATCCCGTACGAACCATGTAAGCTCCCATTTTATACTCTGAAAAATGATATACAAAGACATTTCATACTGTATGAATTATACATAGAAAAATTTTAAACCTGGCAGGTTCATATTAGAGGAGAAACAGCACAAATCATCCTATAAGATTCGACAACATACAGTACGATTAGTTTTAAAAAATTAAGTACTTATCTTACTCCCCCAGTGTGTACGTGCATGATTACCCAATTACAATCACATCTCTCAGACTCAAGAAAAGAAAAGAAAAAAAAATACAGACTCTAAGACTAATAACCTCTAACTTAATCAATTTGAAGTCTTCCACTATCTAAAATATGATTTTTCCTGAAATGTAAGGTTAGTACACACAAAACAAAATTTTCCAGTATATGTTAGGAGAATTAAGAAACAAATAATAATCTTTTGTAATCATCAAAAACTCACATAAAAAACTCACTTGAATAAACAGATTTGCACCATTCTCAACAATCTCTCCCTTTTTTATGATGGCAAAATAATTATTGTTTGAGTTAACAAGTAAATGCACATTTTCTCCTAAGCTCCCCCTAAAAGTAAGCTCCCCCTAAATAAATGATCTACTTGTAACAAGGGGACAGAAAAAAATAGAGCGACAAGATAAGACAAGTACTTGTCTTACTCTCCCAATATGTGTGTGCATGATTACTCAATTACAATCACATCTCTCAGACTCAAGAAAAGAAAAGAAAAAAAAATACAAACTCCAAGACTAATAACCTCTAACTCAATCAATTTGAAGTCTTCCACTATCTAAAATGTGATTTTTCCTGAAATGTAAGGTTACTACACACAAAACAGAATTTTACAGTATATGTTAGGAGAATTAAGAAACAAACAATAAGCTTTTGTAATCATCAAAAACTCACATCAAAAACTCACTTGAATAAACAGATTTCCACCATTCTCAACAATCTCTCACATTTTTATGATGGCAAAATAATTATTATTTGTGTTAACAAGTAAATGCACTTTTTCTCCTAAGCTCCCCCTAAAAGTAAGCTCCCCCTAAATAAATGATCTACTTGTAACAAGGGGACAGAAAAAAAAATAGAGAGATAAGATAAGACAAAACAAACACAGACAGATACACACAAAATATATCAAACAAATCATATCAAACAAACTCCCCCTTTTGACAATAACAAAAAGGGAAGCAATCAAAGTAGTTGATGAATAAGATAATGCTAATTGAATTATAATTACACTATTGAAATCGGATGCAAAAGATAATGACTCAAAATTTTAAATAACAGAATAATAAGGATAAGAAAAGTTGATCTATGTCAGTAATGTAATAGACAGATTAAGTAACTAGAACTGTTGTAGAAATGATGAAATAAAATTAATAACTTTTAATTCAATAGTGATGATCATTGATTAGTGTAATTGAGAAAATGTTAAAGGAAAGAATGATTGGCGACATTGCACATCTTTTCAAATTGAATGGCACAGTTTGTGCATCTTGTAAATTTTGGGCTAATTTTGTGCCTCTTTATAATTTTGGAGAACATTATGTATCTTTTGTATTCATGGCACACTTTGTGGATCTTTTTATTTTTAGGCTTATTTTGTGCCTACTTAAAAATTTTCTTTCCAAAACCACAATCTCTTGACACAAATACAATAATGAACACTTTGAGATAGAAACAAGAGCAATATTAAGACATCAAATATGCAACAATTTAAGCTAAGTAATACATGTCTAAAAATAAAATAATAAAAAGATCTTCTAATCTACACCCAGTCACAAAGTAATTTAAATATTTTGAAAAATTAAATTATGCATAGCGATTACTATTGTAAAACAGATTCAACTAATATTTCATGAAGACAATCAACTACTTTTGATTAAAAAAAATTCAAGTCATAATGGAATATGCATCCAAATATGATTTGTTCATTTCATTTAACATGCATTTTTGTTACATGCATCCTTCCATACTTCTTCCAACATAAAGGCTACCATTCATACATCAAATCTATCACAAACAACCAAATATAATACAGTCTAACAAAAACAAAGAAACAACACAACAACTTCAAACATAAACACCCATATAGAGCAATCCAAACAACAGAATCACATTTAGAAATCAGAGGGACCCTCATCTGGAGGTGGTGGTGGAGCAGTGAACATAGCAAAATAGCTATTGATTTTGGAAATATTGGTGTTCACTGATTCAAACTGATCACGAATCCAACCTCTATCTTCATTATATCTATCATCCTGCTGCTTTAAATGTGCCTCAATATCATCAAATCTTTGATTGAGACGATCAAATCTTTGATCGAGACGATCAAAGTGCTGGACCATATATTGATAAAAGTCTTGATCAAGTCCAGGTGCAGGTGCACCTTCTTCTTTAGAATTATCTCTAGTGCCCTCTCTCCCAAAAAGTGCCCCAAAAGAGGTATCAGTAAAGTACACAGGCAACTCAGTAGGTCCGCTAGGGTGGATTAAATTATAGTTCTTCTCTAGGATATAAGAAATTACATGTCCCATGGCAATATTTTTCTTTCTTTTGATGCTAGGATCTTCAATGTAAGTAAGAGAATACAAGTAGTCCATGAATAATTAGGCTTCATCTATAAGTTATCCAGTCATAATCAAGTAGGTAATAGTTGAGAGGAGGGGTGTCATATTGACTCAATCTCTAGCTTTTGGGATAATGGAGGTTCTAAAAACATATTGGATGATCCTTACATTTTGGTTCAGGGTGTAGACTCTAGGTAAATGACTTGGTTGGCTTACTCCCCTAAGAACCTGATTGACTTCTGACAAATCATAGTAAGCTCTGGAGGTTAGGATGTGTGCTTGAATACATAGAGTTCTAAGGTGAAGGAAAGTCCCCAAATCCTCCTTAGTAATTTATACTCTCTATTTTAGAACATAAGAAGTGATCCTTGTGTGGTCGTGATTAATTTTCATGTTTGCAAGGAAAACATGAAAAAAGTCCTTATTATAAGCATGAATGAGAGTAAGGATGAATGAAAATTGGGTAGAGTCAAAAATTGGCATTACAGAAAAATGGATGTTCTCCTATATTAAGAGATGAGAGGGTGTAATTTTTGAAGCACAAAATCTGAGGTAAGCATCCTCGTTTTGTTGAGACAAAAAATTATCATCCCAATCTTGTCTGGAGGATGATCCACTAGCATGTCGTGATCTTTTCCTGCTGCCAGATATCTCTAATTTGTGGCTTTGAAGGATTTGAAATGGAAGTAAAATGAATGAAAACTCCCCTTTTATATAAAGAAAAATGATCAATCGTATAGTACGAAAGATTTCATACGGGATGAAATAAATTTCATACGTACGAATGAAAATGGCCAAAAATGAAGTGGCTTTTTATAAACTGTCCTTCCCGATGCATCCTTTCGTACAGGCCTTTTGACTTCCCGATCATACAGACGATCACGTGTTCATCTGGGACAATCACATGTTCATCCAAGATGATCAAAAAATTAAAGATCATTTTGATGATGGTTGGCTTCATCCTTATACAAAAATGACAATAAGGATCGTACAAACGAACGATACATTCAAACGTACGATCAGTAATAATTACCAAAAACTATAAACCCATCCTCATTCGTACACACAAACCTATACATATTGTACAGTACAATGACATCATCATATAGGATGAACCATTAAAAGATTGTTTTGTCCCCTCAACTCTATAAATTTTCATGCACACGCTATAGAATTCATATTGTACGAAGTAATTTCGTACAGTACGAATAGAACAAAAAAAAAATAGTATATGGAATGCTCAAAAAACCTTTCAAAGTAAAATATTTTTCATTTTTCATTAAAGTACAAATAATAAAAAGATAAAGCGACAAAATACAATAAAAACAAAACAAAAATATACAACTTATACTGCACAAACTTGACATAAACAAATATACAATCAAACACAAAACAACATTTGCAGAAATTTCAATTATGCATTAAGATCAATCACACCTAGCCTTATCCTTAAAATGCTAAATATGTCAAAAACTAGTGTTTTGTGAAAATATCTGCAAGTTGATCCTTAGTAGCAACATGATATAATTCAGTTTCCCCTTTTGCTACATGATCTCTTATAAAATTATGCCTTATATCGATATGCTTGGTTCTAGAATGCTGAATAGGATTCTTTGAAATGCATATGGCACTAGTGTTATCACAAAAGATTGGAATTGTGCCAAAAGAAAATCCTAATTTAATTAGCTATTATTTTAACTAAAGCACTTGTGCAACATAACTTCCTAAGGCAATATATTCAGCTTCTGCAGTTGAATGGGCTACTGAGTTCTATTTTCTACTAGACCAAGAAATTAAGGAGTTTCTTATAAATTGACAAGTTCTAGAAGTACTTTTCCTATCAACCCTACAACCATTAAAATCAGAATTAGAGTATCCAACAATTTTAAATGCAATGCTATTCTTAGGATACCAAATTCCTATGTTTTGAGTCCCCAAAAGATATCTCATAATTCTCTTGACTGTAGTCAGATGTGACTCTTTAGGATCTGTTTGAAATGTTGCATAAAAAAAACACTAAATATGACATCCGGTCTGCTAGCTGTCAAGTAAAGCAAAGATCCAATCATCCCTTTAAACTTTTTTTGATCAACTAATTTTCATTTAGGATCCTTATCTAATTACACTGAGGAACTCATGGGTGTATTCACTAGTTTAGCCTTATCCATTTCATACCTTTTAAGGATGTCCTTAACATATTTTGACTAGCTCAAAAAGGTTTCATCCTCATCCTGCTTAATGTTAAACCCCAAAAAGCAACTCAAATCTCCAATTAAGCTCATCTCAAATTCCTTACTCATTATTTTTGAAAATTCATCACAAAGATTTCTATCGGTAGATCCAAATAAGATATCATCCACATAAATTTGAATAATGAGTTTTTCATCTCCTACTCTTTTTATAAAGAGAGTGGTATCCACACTCCCTTTTACAAATAATCATTCAAGTAAGAAAGTGCTTAGCCTTTCATACCAAGCTCTAGGTGCCTGTTTAAGTTAATATAATGCCTTTTTCAATTTGAAAATATGATTAGGAAACTGTGCATTTTAAAGACCTAGAAGTTGCACAACATAAACATCCTCTTTTATCATCCCATTTAGAAAGGCACTCTTTACATCCATTTGATACAACTTAAAACCTTTAAAATAGGCATAGGCTAAAAGCACTTTAAATGCCTCAATCTGGCTACTAGGACAAAGGTCTCCTCAAAATCAATTCCCTCAATTTGATTATACCCCTTAGCCACTACCTTGCTTTATTCCTTACAATCACTCCAGAATCATTCATCTTATTTTTAAATACCCACTTTGTTCAAACAACACTTTGATCTTTCGGTCTTTCTACCAATTCCCAAACATCATTTCTAGCAAATTGATTTAACTCATCATGCATAGCTAGAATCCAAAACTCATCCGAAAGTGTTTGATTTACGCTAGTGGGTTCAATCATTGAAATAAAAGCGGAGTTATTTACTTCTTTCCTCAAACCATGCCTAATCCTAACTCCACCACTTGGGTCACCTAAAATCAACTCTTTAGGATGACCCTTAGCAAATTTCCATTCCTTAGGCAATTAGTTTTCTTCCTCATTTTCAACCATTTCTTTAACTTTTTCATTTTCAAGTCCTTGGGTTAGTTTCTCAACTTCATCTTCATCCAACCTAGACCCTCCAGAATTATCTGATTCATCAAAAAAAACATGAGTGGTCTCCTCAACTACCAAAGTCCTTCTATTAAAAACTCTATAGGATTTTGCAACACTTGAATATCCTAGAAAAATTCCTTCATTAGATTTTGGATCAAATTTTCCTAAGAGAGTTTTTCCATTATTATGTATGAACACTTTACATCCAAAAACATATAGGTGTGAGAGGTTTGGAATTCTACCTTTAAGAAGTTCATAGGGTGTCTTTAATTTTCATCTACTATACACCCTATTCAATACATAACATGCGGTACTAACTACTTCAGCCCGAAAATATCTTGGAAGTGAATATTCTGCCAACATGGCTCTAGCAGCTTCAATCAATATACTATTCTTTCTCTTAACTACTCCATTCTACTAAGGTGTCCTAGAAAGCTAAGAAATTATGTTCTATTCCATGGGATTTACAAAAACTATTAAATAATTCATTTCCAAATTCTCCACCATGATCACTTTAGATAGTAACAATTTTAAATCCTAGTTTTTTCTGAATCCAAGTGGTAAAATCTCTAAACTCCTCAAATGATTCACTCTTATGATTTAAAAATATAATCCATGTGAATCTTGAGTAATCATCCACAATTACATACCCAAATCTTTTCCCTCATAGACTTAAGGTACTAACGGGTCCAAAGATATCCATGTGAAGAATTTTGAAGGGCTTGCTAGTTGTTACTTCCTTGATTGAATTGAAAGAGAATTTGACTTATTTTCCTAGTTGGCATGCATCATATAAGTGATCTTTTGTAAAATCTAATTTGGTTACTCCTCTAACTAACTCTTTTTGGGTGATTTTCCTAAGATTTCTCATGCTAGCATGATAAAGTCTTCTATACCATAACTATGACTCATCAGATACAGTTTTCAAACAAAAAGCAGTAGAAGATTTTACAAAATTCAAATCTAGCATGTATACATTATTACTCTATCACCATTCAACACAATAATTTTATTTTGACTAATAATATAGCTAGTAGGCAAGAATTTTATATGATAACCTTTATCTCACAATTGACTTATGCTCAATAGATTATGTTTTAAGCCTTCTACTAATAGAACATTTTCAATCATAAAATTTTTAGAATTTCTAATCATACCTATACCTACCACTCTCTTGGTGGTATTGTCTCCAAGTGTAACATTGCCTCCATTCTTAGCTTCCAACAATATAAGTTGATTTGCATCTCTAGTCATATACTTTGAACAGCCGTTGTCCAGGTACCAAATGCTCTCATGAGATCTTATGTGAGAGCATACCTACAAAATTATCAAACATTAGACTTGAGAACCTAAACAAGTTTGGGTTCACCTCTTGGTAATTTTAAACTAGATGCATGTGTGATATGCTGTATTTTATGCATCTTAGGTCTCCACACTAAATGTGTTATGATAAATAGTACAAGTGTAGGAAATATATCCAATTATACCACAAGAAAAACATTTTACTCTAGGAAAATGATTTACCAATCTATGTGCACTGTAAGATCTTCTCCTAGATTTTGAACTAGTAGACTTGTGGTAATATTTGTGAAAATCTTCAAGTTTGGGTGGAATCCTATTTTCCTCAAGTGCTTTCAATTTAACTTTAATATATGCATTAGCACTCTCTAGAATCAAATTTTCAATCTTCAAGTTATGCTCTCTAGTATCTAATTCATCAATAAAAGTTTTGAAATCATTTGCAAGTTCAGTGTGAGATGATTTTAGAAGTTTATGCTGTTTATTCAAATCATCAAATTCATCCAACAAAGTCATGTGTTTGCTGTCAATTAATGCATGATCTTTCCTAAGGATTTGAAATTCTTTTTGCAGTTCTAAGTAATCCAAATTCAACTTCGCATGCAATTTCTTTAGTTTCCTATATGTAGAATGAATGCGCTCAGAAACTTCAAATAATTCATCATAACTTAAGTCACATACCTTCTCTTGATCTGAATAATCAAGATTGTTAGCCATCAAACATAAATTTGTGACTTTCTCTTCAGGTGCTATTTTTGAGGAATCTGAAGCTGAGTCTGTCCAAAATGCTCGCTGTAATCTCTTCTTGCCCCTTCAATCCTTTGGTTTCTCCTTGGCTTTCTCCTTACTAGGATTGGCTTTGAGATTAGGGCAATCAGTCTTTATGTGTCCTGGCTTCCTATACTCATAGTAAATAACATCATTAGAAGCCTTAGCATTTTTATGGAACTTATCTTTATTCCACTGCTGATATCTCCTCTGCTTCCTCTTTAAGAAAATTTTGAACTGCCTTGTCATTAAGGCAATATCCTCTTTATCCTCAAGCTGGGATTGATCACTTTCAAAGTCATCCACTTTCAATGCAATATTCTTTTCTTTCCATCTGTCACCTGCATCAATCTATCTTTGAGTCACTCCTTGCTCGTAAGCAATCAGTGATCCAAGCAGATTATCAATAGAGTAAATATTTATGTCTTTCGACTCCATTATAGCAATAATCTTTGCATTGTAACTAGTAGGCAAACAACGTAATATCTTATTTACTTTTTCAGAATTGGTTAGTTCCCTACCTAAAGCATGCAATGAAGTTACTATCTGTGTAAAATGAGTATACATGTCAGAGATTGACTCATTCGATTTCATGCAAAAAAGTTTATAGTCATGTAGTAGAATATTTAATCTAGATTATTTCATTTCATTGGTTCCTTCATATGTAATGCAAACCCTATCCCAATTTTTTTATTCAGATTTATAAGTTGAAACAAGCATGTAGTCTTCTTATTTCTCTACACAAAAGAAGCTATTCAAACACTTCGCATTTAATTGAGCTAATTCACATTCTTCTACAGTCCAATCAGTAAAATGTGTTTGAATTCTAATTCCTTCTACAAGTCTAGTAGGTTCAATGTAACCTTCTTGTACTAAAATCCACAAGCGATAGTTAAGTGATTGCAAAAATGTAGACATGCGAGTTTTTCAAAAATCAAATGGGATATTATCAAACAGTGGAGGTCTAGTGACCGAATAACCCTTAAATGTGTTTTGGTTTCCAAAATTAGCCATGATCAAATTTCAAAAAGTAATTTAAATAATAATTTTTAAAATAGGCTCTGATGCCACTTAAAAGTTTGAATAGGTTGTTACACCCATTAATTATGTCCCTAGGCTAACCAAGAGGGGAGGTGAATTGGTACTTTTAAAATCTCTTGGAAGTTTTGAAAAATCTTTTTATAAAAATCTTCAGTATATCATACAGTATGATTAAATTTGTACTATATAAACAGTTATAAAAATTAAGCTCTTTCATAGACTCAAGAAAAGAAAAGAAAAAAAATACATACTCCAAGACTAATAACCTCTAACTCAATCAATTTCAAGTCTTCCACTGTCTGAAATGTGATTTTTCCTAAAATGTAAGGTTAGTACACACAAAATAGAATTTTTCAATATATATTAGGAGAAATAGGAAACAAATAATAAGCTTTTGTAATCATAAAAAACTCACAACAAAAACTCGCTTGAATAAACAGATTTGCACCATTCTCAACAAAACTGTCTGAATAACAGTGCATCACTACCACCTGCATTGCAGCAGCTAGCTCTAAAATGAGCGAGGTGTTGTTTGATATTACCTGTACCGTCAAAATTTTTAAAGGAAGGGGGTACAAATCCTTTTGGATAATGGACCAAATCATATTCTTCTGGGTACGGCCTACCCTTCAGAATAAAAGAGATACTTTGAGCCTTTGCTAAAGCATCTTTAACTTGCTGTTCAATCATCTGCTTGATGTCTACTGACTATATTGACAAGGGTTCTATTTTCATCTATTTCTGTAGCATTTTCTCAGGCTCTTTTATCCCGGCTATTTTATTCTTAGCGTTCAACTGCATTGATTCATCAAGGGAAGATTTAACTTGAGCTTCCGGAATGGGAGGATTGTTACCTTGCATCATAGTGATCATAGACATCATCTCCTCCAACTTTTTCTCCATCCTTAAAATCTATTCATCTTTCTGACTTAACTGTTCTAACAGACGATGAGTTGAGTCCGCTATATCTTCTTCATCGTTCTCATCATTAGCAGTTCCTACTTCATTTTTACCCTTATCCTTTTCCCTTTGTAAAGAGGAGCGAGTATCAACCATATTAATACTACCAGACATATCTTGATCCATGTCTTCATCCTCTGCAGCCTCCTATTCGTTGATCTGACGGATACTTTCCTTCAAGTGATCCACCATCTCCTCAATTGATCATTCTCCCACATAATGTGGGTCTACTAGAGTATACTCTCTAGGAGGAGACAATTCTATTATGAACTTCCCCTTTCTTGATCTTTCATTAACTACATTCTTCTTTAGATTCATCAATGCAGTTGGGGTAGGAGTCATTTTAGGCTGCTAGACCTTCTCCCTATCAGATAAGGAGGATGGCTGGTTTTGGAATTTTAGTCTCCTTTTATCAAAACTAAAAGAAGATCTGCTACCATGTGAATGGTATTAATTAACCCTTGATGTATGTTGAGTAGGAGGATTGTCATAATTTCTCAATGGATGATTTCCAGGATGGTGAGAGGAAGGAGGAGATATGGAATTATACCCTTGTCGGGCTAATGCTCCATACCCCAAGGATTTGATAGGAGTTTGTTGACTATTTGGATTCTCACCATTCTGATAGTGATCATGCTGTGAGAGTCTCTTTGATTTTCTACGATGATCTATGGAGCCGCTACTTGAAAATAGAACATTTTCTTCATAGGAGGGGATTCCCCTCTGCTTCCGACTTGAGTGTGGATGTACTTCATTTGATATAACTAGCGGCACAGTCATGGATCAGTCCATTCAATAATGTTTTGAATTTTCCCTTTCTTTCTAAAAGAGAAGGGATAGCAGGATCATTCTAGAATGGAGGCGGTAGAGAATTTGCTATCCGCAGTATGCTCTCTTCCCCTGCAATGGTAAATAATGGGTGAAACCTACTACTAGCCAAGCGAGGAGAATTAACGTACTGCTCAGGAACTTCATCAGTTATCTTCTTTGTTGCTTCAGTTGCAGTAGCAATCAAAGCGTCTTCCCTTGATGCTTTCACTATGTCAGCCCTTCGCCTCATATGGCAAATCATGTTTCATCATTGAGATTTGGTTATCTCCTTAATTCCAGAAGATGATCCAATCTCAAAATGTCCAAAGACTGCAGTTCCAGAAACGATCGGGGACTTTCCCTTAGCCATGGCAGCTAACTGGGGAAGAGTCAAAAGAGAGAACATAGAGGGTTTAGCAGCTGTAGGGGCAGCTACAGACCCACCCTCGATGTTTACTTGTAGGGGAGTCGATCTGACTAATTCAGGAATAGGGGCAACCACTTTAGCTTGTGGTGCTCCAAATGTGACTTGTAAGTTCTCAAATCCAGATCCAAATCTGATCTGATTGCCCTCAGCAGACTGGGCAGCAGTGATGTTGATGTTGAATACTAACTTTCTAGACATTTTTTTGCAATCCAAGTGGATCTGAATCAATAATTAATCTTTCTAAATTTGAATACTAAATCTAAACATTACAAGTTGCATTGATTTGAGGACTGCTAGAGTTTAGGATTAAGATTGTATAGATTGAAGATTTGAAAGATGAGATGATCCAATTAAGGACCCAAACCAAAGAGAACACAATCATAAAGTGTAGATTGGGAAGAATGATTTGATTAAACATGGAAATGAAATTGAAAGAAAATTGAAAAGAAATCCATAAGGAACCATATCCTTAAGAAAATCTTAAGTACATATGTACAAAAACACTAGTAAACACAAGTATAAGAATTTTAGAGGGGGAAGCTGAGTTACAAATTTATAATCTAAAACCTGAATTTAACAAATTCGCTTAAAAATAGAGTACGAACAAAAATGGAACACTAACACATGCAAATGATACACAGATGACATACAAATGTCAGACGACAAACGGCCAGCACCCCTACCAGACCTAGGACCAAATCAGTGTTTCGGTTGGACCTCCGCTTGGCTTTTAGGATGAAGCCAAGTAACCCTGGGTTATGCTCACTCGCATGAGCATGGTCATGCAAACTGTGGACACAAAGTAAACATGCAAATGTCATTCAAATGACAAACAAGCCTGGTTGACTCGATTTAGGGAATTTACAACTATACAAATTAAATATATAAAATAAACAAATCAATTTAAATCACAAAGCATATACAACACATCAAAAACATATCCAAATTCTCAATAGAAATCGATAAAGAAGAATCAAATATATAAGACTCAAAAATTTCAGGAAAAATTTAGAATAGATTCTAAAAGAATTCTAAGTGACTAATCACACAAATGACATGCAAAATGTCAGACGACAAACGGGCAGCACCCCTACAAGATCTAAGACCAAATCAGTATTCTGGTTGGACCTCCGCTTGGTTTTTAGGACGAATCCAAGTAACTCTGGGTTATGCTCACTCGCGTGAGCATGATCATGCAAATTGTGGACTCAAAGTAAACATGCAAATGTCATTCAAATGACAAACAGGCTTGGTTGACTCGATTTAGGGAATTTACTACTATACAAATTAAATATATAAAATAAACAAATCAATTTAAATCACAAAGCATATACAACACATCAAAAACACATCCAAATTCTCAATAGAAATCGACAAAGAAGAATCAAACATAAAGGACTCAAAAATTTGAGGAAGAATTTAGAATAGATTCTAAAAGAATTCTAAGTGACTAATCACACAAATGACATGCAAAATGTCTGACGACAAATAGGTAGCACCCCTACTAGACCTAGGACTAAACAGTGTTTCAGTTGGACCTCCACTTGGCTTTTAGGATGAAGCTAAGTAACTATGGGTTATGCTCACTCGCATGAGCATGATCATTCAAACTGTGGACTCAAAGTAAACATGCAAATGTCATTCAAAAGACAAATAGGCTTGGTTGACCCGATTTAGGGAATTTATAACTATACAAATTAAATATATAAAATAAATAAATCAATTTAAATCATAAAGCATATACAACACATCAAAACACATCCAAATTCTCAATAGAAATTGACAAAGAAGAATCAAACATAGAGGACTCAAAAATTTTAGGAAGAATTTAGAGTAGATTCTAAAAGAATTCTAAGTGACTAATCACACAAATGACATGCAAAATGTCAGACGACAAATGGGAAGAACCCCTACCAGACCTAGGACCAAATCAGTGTTCCGGTTCGACCTCCGCTTGGCTTTTCATACAAAGCCAGGTAACCCTGGGTTATTCTCACTCGCGTGAGCATGATCATGCAAACTGTGGACTTAAAGTAAACATGAAAATGTCATTCAAATGACAAACAGGCTTGGTTAATTCGATTTAGGGAATTTACAACTATACAAGTTAAATATATAAAATAAAAAAATCAATTTAAATCAAAAAGCATATACAACACATCAAAACTATATCCTAATTCTCAATAGAAATCGACAAAGAAGAATCAAATATATAGGACTCAAAAATTTCAGAAAAAATTTAGAATAGATTCTAAAAGAATTCTAAGTGACTAATCACACAAATGACATGCAAAATGTCAGACGACAAACGGGTAGCACCCCTGCCAGACCTAGGACCAAACAGTGTTTCAATTGGGCCTCCACTTGGCTTTTGGGATGAAGCTAAGTAACTATGGGTTATGCTCACTTGCGTGAGCATGATCATACAAACTATGGACTCAAAGTAAACATGCAAATGTCATTCAAATGACAAATAGGCTTGGTTGACCCGATTTAGGGAATTTATAACTATACAAATTAATTATATAAAATAAAAAAATCAATTTAAATCACAAAGCATATACAACACATCAAAAACACATCCAAATTCTCAATAGAAATTGACAAAGAAGAATCAAACATAAAGGAGTCAAAAATTTCAGGAAGAATTTAGAATAGATTCTAAAAGAATTCTAAGTGACTAATCACGCAAATGACATGCAAAATGTCAGACGACAAACGGGTAGCACCCCTGCCAGACCTAGGACCAAACAGTGTTTCAATTGGGCCTCCACTTGGCTTTTGGGATGAAGCTAAGTAACTATGGGTTATGCTCACTTGCGTGAGCATGATCATACAAACTATGGACTCAAAGTAAACATGCAAATGTCATTCAAATTACAAATAGGCTTGGTTGACCCGATTTAGGGAATTTATAACTATACAAATTAATTATATAAAATAAATAAATCAATTTAAATCACAAAGCATATACAACACATCAAAAACACATCCAAATTCTCAATAGAAATTGACAAAGAAGAATCAAACATAAAGGACTCAAAAATTTCAGGAATAATTTAGAATAGATTCTAAAAGAATTCTAAGTGCCTAATCACACAAATGACATGCAAAATGTCACACGACAAACAGGCAAAACCCCTACCAGACCTAGGACTAAATCAGTGTTCCGATTGGACCTCCGCTTGGCTATTAGGATGAAGCCAAGTAACCCTGGGTTTTGCTCACTCGCGTGAGCATGATCATGCAAACTGTGGACTCAAAGTAAACATGCAAATGTCATTCAAATGACAAACAAGCTTGGTTGACTCGATTTAAGGAATTTACAACTATACAAATTTAATATACATAATAAGAAATCAAATCACATTGGCAAAATCAAACACAAATCAATCATAGGACACGAATCACAAGACTATATAAAACATCAAAACATAGAACTAGAAATTAAATAGACTAAATTTTACATGAAAATTTAATAGCCCAAATATTCAATTAAACTTGTATATAATTTTGAAAGAATTCAGTCTTCATTTAAGATGGAGAGAGAAGTTTATCCCCATTGGAGTCGCCAAAAAGATTTGTGAGAAATCTTTTTTTTTATTTTGAATTTAAAAAATATTTTGTGGGTGCACACGAGTTTGCTTTTTTTATATTTAAATGAATTTCTTTGAATCAGTTAAACCATCCTGGGGGATAGAATAAAGTTTTACTATCAATTTGAAAGAAAGAAATTAGAATTTATTTCTCTAATCAGAAACAGCATAGAGAAGATACAAATCATCCTGAAGGATAATAAGTATCTTACCATATCATCTAATTAGAGGAATAAATCTATGTTTACCTCTATAATCAAGTATAGAAGATATTGGATTCATTATAGCAACAGATTGAACATCTTTCTATTTTTTTTTTATTATGGAGTTAAATATTTTAAATATGGATAAAGTGAAATCTACATTCACATATCTTTCCCCCACCTTAAAAAGGAAACTAAGTTGGGGTTTAGATTATTCTGGGGTCTAAAATCCCTATAGGGGCAAGCCCATATAGTTAATTCATCTCCTAAGAGAATACTCTCGATTAAAATGAAGACTAAATTATTTCAAAGATATATACATATTTAAAGAAATATTTGTGCTAATTAAATTTTCTATGCTCAGGCTTTAGATTATAAACTCTAACATTAAAATTAAAGATTTGAATTTTGATTAAAAGACAGAAAGTGCGAGGAGAGAAGTGTATACAATCTGGACTTACCACTTGCCTAGAGTGAGCTACCAGCTAACAATTCTAATCATAATTAATCACCGATGAATGCAAGATTTTAAGATAGCTCTATCCTAGGAATCAAAAAAAGGTTAAAGAAACTTAAATCATATGCATTGAAATATGCTTACAAAAAATTGAAAATCTACACGGATGCTTATGATGCATGAATAACAAATGTATATAAAAGAGCTAATTTTATTAATATAAAATTTAAAGAGTACAACCCAGGGTCTGCAGTAAAGTAAAGGTGGCCAGGCCCCACCGATAGCAATCATGGATTCTAATCCTATAATAACAGCTAGAATCAAATGCAACTGTTTATTGTCTTCAGGCTCCAAGTCTTCTGTGGAATTCCAAAAAGGAACATCCCTTTTTAATAGGGATCTTACTTTTTGGAGCCCTACTTGTATATATATAAGCAGCTATTTTTGATTTTTTTATAACTCGGGACACTGTACAACTCGATCTACATACAAGAATCTAGGAAATGTAAAAGGTAAATCTTCTCTTTACAAGTACATCATCATCTAATAACATTTTACTTTACAATAAAGTAAAAGGAAGAAAGTAAACACAGTTATGAGTGCATTGTAAGCAGTTATACATGTAGAAAAGTAAAGTAAAGTAAAGACATGGCCGTCACTCATTCGCTCCGCTCTCTAGTGCACTGACAGGAAAGTAAATATGCATGTTCTATTTTGCAGAAAAGTAAGCAAACAGACATAGGTGCCCTCTAAGCAAGACACCTGCAATCAAACCACAACAATCCACTGGCCTAGCCTAGGCTAAAGTTAGTTGTCCTAGCAAACCATCTAAGTATGTGAGAAAGGTCTTATGGCTTTGATATGTCTTATAGGAATTTATGTTTGAATTGCATATATTATTAAGGTTTATCATTAAAGGCTAAAAGGTAATTTTAGTTAAAGTTTAAGTGATGTACATTTGACTTTTAAACTATTCCAGTTTTAGAGGTTAGAGTTATTGATTTATTTTTAGAGAACTTATAGATTGGTAACTCCCTAAGTGCAGGAAGTTATCAATTTATAAGTCCTAAGGTTCTCAAAATAAACATCCATCTTCTATACAAGATAGATGAACATATGGAAACCTCTAACATTTATTAGAGAGAGAGAAAGGGACCTTAGAATTCAATACAACGTAGCCTCCTGAGGGAATCTAGTACGTCATATAAGGTCAGTATGTTATTAATTGTTTGAAGGTCTCCAAATCTAATGTGTTAGTGCTTTCCAAAAAGGAGTCATGCACTACACATAGGAGATCTTTTGGTTATTTAAATGTATTAAAGGCCTTTAAATCAAAATGTCTAAAGCCCTCCAAAAGGAGTCAAGTTTAAACATAAGGACCTTAATTCATTTAAATTAAATTAATTACCTAATTTAATTGATTAAAAATAAATTTTTAATCAATCAAATTAACAAATTAAATTAGTTTAAATGAATTAGAAATTAATCTGAATTTTTATGAATTTTATTATAATATTTGGAAATTTTAATTAATTATTTAATTTTTAATGGATTTAATGAATTATTAATAGTTTATAAATGAATTAAGATTTAAAATTTATTCCAAAATTTTATTTAAATTGGAAAGATTAATCTCTGAATTTTGTTTGAAATAATTTGAATTATTAATGAATTTTATGATTTTATTCATTATTTTAAATTAATTATAATGGGAAAAGAATTATTTAATGAATTAATAATATATTAATATTTAAAATTTACTTAAAATTTTATTTTTAAATATAATTATTATTATCTAATTTTGTTTAATTTTAATTAAATTTTTAATGAATATTAGAATTTATTTATTATATTTAATTAATTATTAATGGGATTATTTAATTAATGAATTATTAATTGAATTTTTAATTGGAACATTATTTAAAATTGAATTGTATATATTTTTTATTTTTATTTGATTTTTAATGAATTTATTTTATGTTTTTAATATTATTTGAATTTTATTTGGATTTATTGAGGTTTATTGGAATTAAACCTTTAAGGAAGGGTAAATTGAAACTAATTGTTGTTATAAAGTCAATTAATGTCAAATCATAATATATTGATCATAGGGTATGTGACATGAGTTTTTTATGTTTGAATTTCATCCAAAATGGATGTGTGAAGTTCATCCTAAATTGACTAAGTTCATTTAGACCCATTCCTAAATTTTGTTCCTAAGTGTCACTAGGTTATGGGAGATTGAAATCAATGTTAATCTAACCCTTTGATTAGTAGTTACAATCACATCAAACAAACATCAAAAGCAAAAGAAGGTGTCTTAATGCTCTGTCGAAGGATCATGATGAATCATTAAGATCATAGGTTATATCATAACCTATGACCTTAAGAGTTCAATTATGAAGCAATAAGTACATTAAATTGAATTGAGAGTATTAGAAGATGTAGGATACAACCTCAAATAAGATCCCATTCAATTTAGAGATGTAATCATGTATAATTCAAAGATTATTTACAAAGGTTATGATATGATTAAAGTCATATTTCCTTTAAATTATACATGATTACAACCTAAACTTATTTTTCAATGAAAGGCAACCTTTCAATGATTCCATAGAGTACTATCATGCATTGATTGGATTTAAATTGAATTAGTTGTGAATTTCCAAAAATCTAGATTAAAATTAAACCTAAATCTTTGTAAATTCACAAACTAATTGGGATTGCATCAAATAGACTTAAGAAACTTAAGGGATATCATGAATAGACCCTAGAATACCTCTACCAAATTTCAGCTTAAAATAATACATATATATTTAATTAAAAATACATTTATATTTTCTATATAATTGAAATAACTACTAAAATATTATTAAAAATATTTTAATTTTATTTTTAAAATAAACTAGATGAAAATACAAACAAAATGAGCCCAAAAACATCAAAAATTGATAAGCATTGAAATTCCTATGAATTTTTTAAGTTTAGGGCATTTTTTGAATTATTTTTAAAGGTTTTAAATAGCCGGTCAAACGGCGGCACTGACTAGACATATGGTGGGAGTAGATTCTACCACACTTGGCAGTCAACTGGGCTCTAGTCACTTATCCAGCTTGGCAAGAATATTAGCCGTCAGATCTACGACAGCATAGATCCAACGGTGTAGATTAATCCCACAGTTGATCTTAATTTAGAAGGATCTGGCGATCGAGATCGACCCCGCGGTTTGAATGAATGGCTTGGATCTATTTGGACGAACATCTAAGCATCCCATGATTTTGATTGTCTGAGCTAAACTTTAAATTTGAGTACATCATGATTGTTCAATCCAAATAGAATGGATTAGACGGTCACATGCTCGTCTTCTTCCTCCCGCAACCATAAACCCTAGACCTAGGTTTAAGCTTATATAGCCTAAATAATAAATAAAAATAGTTTAAAACACTAAACAAAGCTAAGATAAGATTAAATAAGGAGTGGGGAAGTGGTTTTAAAGCCATTGATGAAATCTTTATGAAATTATTTAAGAACCTGAGTAAATACCTAGGTTTAGAGTTTTACCATGGTAGGATTGATGGATTTTGATGATTTAGATCTCTCTAAACTTACGTAATGTCCATGCTACGTTCTCTTGATGACTTTGAACTTTGGGGATAGCTAGATAAAGAGTATTATTGAGTGGGATGGATTTGGCTTTGGATCTCCTTTGGTCTTGCCGTCAACAGCCACCAAATGCCAGGAAACAATTAGGGAAATGTAGAGGAAGCTCTTAAGGTTCAAGAGTGAGTGTATTGGGAGATAGCTTGGAATAAAAAGTCTCACCTCTTTTTCCCTATTCCAACTATGGAAGCTCACTCAGACGGTCTAGATGCTTCAGGTGGGATGCTGGGATAGAGGACAAGTGTCCCTGGCCATCAGAGCACCAGGGAATGAACTGGGTAGGAAAGGATGAGCAGTCATCCTTCTTATATATGGGGGACCACTTGAGTAGGTTGGCCAAGCTAGGGGGAATGCCAGGAGTTGGGTTGGGTCGGGCTAGCTCCAGAGAAGATTCTGGAAGCAATTCCATGGCTTGGATGGGCATGGTTTGTTCTGGATAAGGCGAATGGGTTGGGTTGACCACTAGAGCTTGTTTGAGTTCTAGTTGACCATTTGACTAGTCAATATAGATCAAGGGAGCTATTGTAGAGTCTAAAATAGGTCTAAGAAGTCTTAGAATGGTTGGAATGAGGGTTAAGGTTATAGATTTATTATTTAAGGGAGGATGTTGACCATGTAAGATTTGTTTGAGGTGTTTGTTGACTATTTGACTAGTTAACTAGTCAAACCTCAATGATGTGGACCTAGGGGAAGTTAACTTGCTATTAGGGTCAATGTCAAAAGGTTTAAGAGAGTGGTGTCCATGCTTGAGTGAAGCATTGGAGATAAGGTTGAGTTTGACTAACCATGATGAGTTGACCAAGTCAAACTCATGATGGTTTTAATTCATAGAAGTATTGAATGTATTTAGGGCATGCAATGGAAGAGTCTTGAGGATTTTAAAGTTTTGACATGTGTACATGCAAAGATATTAACTCATGTGGGTCTAGTTGACCAAGTTTGGGTCCAGTTGACTCAACCAACTAATGATTGGGTCAAGAGCGATTAGTCCGGTCAATTGACTAGGGAAATGATATTTAGGAAGTTTGATGAAGTTTATGTTGCAAATCTTGTTTTGATGATGACAAACATGTTGTCTATTATGTTTTGCTTTGCTAACCCCTTTCAGGCACAAAAGATCACGAGCAACTCAAGCTAACTCAAGATCAGGTCTAAGTGTGTCTAATGTACTATTTTTCTTTTTCTTGAGTTATTTGTAATGTAACTGATTCCCCAGCTAAGTAACCTTGTACACACACACTCAAGGGGAGAGCTTGAGTGAATTAGAGTTTCTGTTCATTTTTTGTTCAGATCGTCCTAGATGATATTCACATCGTCTTGGACGATCAAGTAAAAATAGAAACCCTAATTAGGGCGACAAAGTTAAGTGTGTCTGATTAAGCAGATCATCTTGGATGATCTTTGGATCATATGGGATGATATGCTCAAATCAGAAACTCTCAGCCGCCAGATCAAGTTAGGCAAGTTTTTATTTTTAGATATTTGGTCTGATTGTCCCGGATGATACGTGTATCATCCTGGACGATCCAGTACAATCATGCCTAAATTAATCTGGTAATTAAGGAAAGCAATTTATATTTGATTGATACGATCATATCATCCTGGATGATCGCAGGATCGTCCCGGACGATCATGATCGTCTAGTGCATTTCAGCTGTACGACCCGAACTGTGTACAGGATGATTTGGGCACTTTTTGAACTAATCGTACAGGACGATCTCCTTATCATCCTGGACGATCAAGTCATTTTTTTGGTCATTCAACACAACTTTCTCTGGATGACCCGAGCTATCTTCTAGACGATATTCCTCGATTTACACTAATCGTCCTGGACGATCGCAGGATCGTACGGGACGATATGAACAATTTTTCCTACTCATCGTCCAGAAGAGCCAGATCGTCCAGGCTGATATAGTTGATTTTGAACTGATCGTCCTGGATGATCTAATCGTCCTGGACGATCTTGGCCGACCAGTTGAGATTTGGGGAAAATTTTGAGCCCTCCTATAAAAGATATTTTTCTTTCAACAAGAAAAATCTTTTACCACTTTCCTTCCTAGAGAAACCATAGAGAGAGAGAGAGAGAGTTTGGGAGAGAGAGAGAGGATCTTGTGAGGGGGAGTTCGTAAGGGGTTCACGAAGGTTACTCCAAGCAAGGATCAGAGTCGTCTTCTCCACTCTACGTCTTTCGTCGTGTTGGTATTCTTGGTGAGAGGATCGTTTGCAAGAAGATCCAAGATTCTCTGCCTGCTTCAGGAGGAAGCAAAAGGAGGTCACGTTCTCTGCCTCACCGTGTGGTGGAAAGGAGGTTTTGTACAGGCTTCTCCGCCTTGCTATGGGAGCAAAAGGAGAGACACTTTGAGTTAGTGCAATACCCAGAGGGGAGGCTCCGGGGAGTGGACGTAGGTCAAGTTTGATCGAACCACTATAAAATCTGGTGTGTTCATTCTAATTACTTTCTGCACTTTTATTTTTCTGTGATTAACTGCTTGGGTGAAATTGTGATTGATCTTTTTATTTGATTGTCATATTCATTTCTGCTGTAAATCATTGAAAAGTTTTTACTATTATTCTCAAATTTTTAAATAACCAATTCACCCCCCCCCCCCTCTTGGTTAGCCTCGGGACTAGTTTATCAGGGCTTCACATCCCTTTCAAACTTTCAAGTGGTGTCAGAGCGGGATTCAAATTTTAAGTTTAAAAACTTTTGAATTTGATCCATGGCTAACTTTGGTAATCGTAATACTGCTGAAGGTTATTCTATTACGCGACCGCCATTGTTTGATAATATTCCTTTTGACTTTTGGAAAACTCGCATGTCCACTTTTCTTCAATCGATTGACTATCACATGTGGATGTTAGTTAAGGATGGATACGAACCACCTTTTAGGATGATTAACAATGTGAAAACTGAACTGTCCTTTACTGATTAGACTTTTGATGATCGTGATTTAGCACAATTAAATTCCAAATGCTTGAATTATTTTTTTTGTGCTTTAAAATCTGAGGATTACATGCGTGTCTCTACATATACAACTGGTAAGAAAATCTGGGATAGATTGTGCATCACGTATGAAGGTACAACTGAGGTCAAACAGTCTAGGTTAAATATTTTGCTTCATGACTATGAACTATTTCGCATGAAATCTACTGAAACCATTTTTGAAATGTATACTAGATTCACTCAAATTATCACTTATTTGCATGCCTTAGGTAGAGAACTTATAAACTACGAAAGAGTGAACAAAATACTTAGATGCTTGCCTTCTTCATATGATGCTAAGATAACTGCAATCACTGAATCTAAAGATTTGAATACTTACTCTATTGATAGCTTACTTGAGTCACTCATTGCTTACGAGTAAGGGGTGAACCAAAGACAGCTTGATGCAGGTGAGACGAAGAAGGAGAAAACAGTGGCACTGAAGGCCAATGATAGTGATTCTTGCTCTTCTGGGTTTGATAGCGATGAAATGGCCTTGATCACAAGGCAATTCAAAAGCTTTCTAAGGATGAAACACAAGAACTTTCAGAAGTGGAACAAGAGTAAGTCCAACAAGAATTTTAAGGGTTCTTCTGATCCTGTATGTTTTGAATGCAGGAAGCCTGGACACATTAAGGTGAATTATCCTACACTCAAAGCTCATCCAAGCAAGGAGAAGGGTGAGGAGAAACACAAGTTCATAAAGGACAAGAAGCAGATTCAGAAGGCATTCTGGGCAGACTCTGCATCCGACTCTTCTGAGACTGAAGCTAAAGAGGAGGAAACAAACTTGTGTCTGATGGCTGATGATCACCCTGGTCAGTCTGACCAGGAAGAGGTAAGTGAGCTTACTTACGATTAATTACTTGAAGTATCTGAAAAAATTCATTCATCGTATAGGAAGCTTAAGAAAACCCACGCTAACTTGAAACTGGATTATCTGACTTTGCAAAAAGAGCATGATGTGTTGATTAAGGATCATTCCACTATTGATAGCAATCACATGTCTTTACTTGATGAGTTTGATGAATTGAAAAAAAAATATTCTGATTTAGTTACAGAAGTCCCATCTTCTAATAAGCAATTACGAAAATCAAGATCCATTACCTTGATGTTCTCCTTTTTACTCCAAGCATTATTTTGATCAGCCGAAGACTTCAATGGAGGATTTATTTCCTGCAAGACTTCACAATGCCCCAGCTCACCAGTATTACAACTCCGAACCTTTACCAAGTCATGATCTGTAGTCACCAAATGGGATTCTCCATTATCTTCCCTGCCTTGGATCAGCACTCCTCCACCAACACCTTTTGAACCGCTATCTCCCAATACAGCCAAAACTTCTGGAAGATCATCTGAAGCACCACCATCAGCATTACCTTTTATTAAACCCTCCTTTACAGAACTAGGAACCGTCGATGAAGAAGCGCCATTATCATCCTTCCTTATCCCCGAGACAACCTGGGGTTTGAACTTCAAACCACATTTTTTCCTTTCCCCATGACTTCAGCATCCTTCTTGCTCGTTAATAAGCCTCCTTCATTGATGACTAGCGCACCTCCAGAAAGCTTTTTAGATTTCATCCCCAAATTAATTCCAGAAAATCCATCTCCAAATGACGGAGGAGAATAAGAACGACCAGCAATGTACGAGCTCATGGGCGTAGGACGATTCGATTCCACAGGTCCACTAGCCGTCGGTGGCCGACAACCCACCACCACCATCGGATCCACACCGGAACCCGTGAAAAGAAAATTCAAAACGATGAATTTCCTTTGAAAAAAATGGACACTCTCTCACTTAAGAAGAAAATCATAAATGATCAATCCCAAAAAATTCATACTGTATGATTAGTTCAGAAAACTCAACTTTTTCCTAACTCACTAAATCATCCCTATAAGTGTGTGTGTGTGTGTGTGTGTGTAAGGTTACTTAGCTTTAGGATCCACCAAAATATATAATTGACTCAAGAAATATAAAAAGTATAAAAAGATTAAAAATACAGACTTTAATCTTAGTCTTTAAACTAATAGAGGTTACAAGTGAATAGTGGACCTGAAGTGTTAGTGAGCAGGGAAAAAATATATATACAATAAATTAAATTAGCATAGTGAGAAATCCAATAAAGTTTTTTATCATCAAAATCACAAGACTTGGGTCCAGATTTACAACATCAACCATTTTGGGAGCTAAACTTTTCTCTATTAGTTAACAGATTCTAGTTGACTTGCCCATTTTAAAGATAAGGAGATGAATCTTGACCTTATAGTTGATGTCGATCAACTTATAATGGATGTTGATCCGAAGAACGACTAGAGGTCCTGACTATAAAATTTTTAGATTAGACTAAAGATGGAGGGAAAATGGGATTATACCCTCAACAGACTAATGCTCCATATCCCAAAAATTTTAAGGGAGTTTGCTAACCTTGATCATTTGCTAAAGTTATTCATTGATTGAGAAGTGAGAATTTTCTTAGTTGTTACTGACTATTTATAGCACTTGGTTGACTAGGACCCACTTCTTGGAACTATACTCTTCTCTTGATAGTGTTGCAAATTTGGTTTTGATGATGACAAACATGTTTCCAGTGTGTTTTGCTTGGCTAACCTATTTCAGGCACAAAAGATCATGAGCAAATCAAGCCAACTCAAGATCGGGTCCAAGTGTGTCAAATGTATGATTTTTTTTTTTATTGACTCAATTGTAATGTAACTGATCCCCGAGCTAAGTAACCTTGCACACACACACTCAGGGGGAGAGCTTGAGTGAATTAGAGTTTCTGTTCATTTTTTGTTCAGATCGTCCTGGACGATATTCACATCGTCCTGGACGATCCAGTAAAAATAGAAACCCTAATTAGGGCAACCAAGTTAAGTGCGTCTGATTAAGCAGATCTTCCTAGACGATCTTTGGATCGTACGGGCCAATATACTCAAATCAGAAATTTTCAGCCGCCAGAACAACTTAGGCAAGTTTTTATTTTTAGTTATTTTGTCTGATCGTCCCGGACATACGTGTATCATCCTAGACGATTCAGTACAATCATACCTTAATTAGTCTGGTAATTAAGGAAAGCAATTAATATTTAATTGATACGATCATATTGTCCTAGACGATCGCAGGATCATCCCGGACGATCATGATCGTCTAGTGCATTTCAGCTGTACGTCCCGAACTATGTTCAGGATGATTTGGGCACTTTTTGAACTAATCGTACAGGACGATACTCATATCATCCTGGACGACCAAGTCATTTTTTGGTCGTCCAGCACAAGTTTCTCTGGACGATATTCCTCGATTTGCACTAATCATCCCGGACGATCGCAGGATCGTACGGGACGATATGAACAATTATTTCTACTGATCGTCCAGAAGAGCCAGATCTTCCAGGCTGAAACAGCATAATTTAAACTGATCGTACAGGATGATATACCGATCGTCCTGGACGATCTTGTCCGACCAGTTAAGGTTTAGGGAAAATTTTAAGCCCTCCTATAAAAGAACTTTTTCTTGAAACAAGAAAAATCTTTTGCCACCTTCCTTCCCTGAGAAACCCTAGAGATAGAAAGAGTTGGGAGAGAGAGAGAAGATCTTGTGAGGGGGAGTTAGTGAGAGATTCACTAAGGTTGCTCCAAGAACGGATCAGAGTTGTCTTCTCCGCTGGTCGTCTTTCGTCTAGTTGGTGTTCGTCATGGGAGGATCGTTTGCAAGAAGATCCGGGTTCTCTGCCCACTTCAGGTGGAAGCAAAATGAGTTCAAAGGTTCTCTGCCTGCTTTAGGAGGAAGCAAAAGAAAGTCGGGTTCTCTGCCCCACCGTGTCGTGAAAAGGAGGACTTGTACAGGGTTCTCTGCCCCACCGTGTCGTGAAAAGGAGAGACACTTTTTGTTTAGTGCAATACGCGGAGGGGAGGTTCCGGGGAGTGGACGTAGGTCAAGTTGACCGAACCACTATAAAATCTGGTTTGCTTTTCTGATTCAGTTCTGCACTTTACTTTTTGATATTAACTGTGTGGGTGAATATCTGAGATTGATCTTTTCGTTCTTGTTTAATTGTTTCCGCTGCTATGTATCGAAAAAATTTTTCATTATTGTTCATGAAATTTTTAAATAACCAATTCACCCCCCCTCTTGGTTAGCCTCGGGACTAGTTCACTAGGGCATATCATCCCTATCGAACTTTCAAGTGGTATCAGAGCGGGATTCAAAATTTAGGTTTAAAAACTTTTGAATTTGATCCATGGCTAACTGTAACAATCGTAATACTGCTGAAGGTTTTTCTATTACAAGACCACCGTTGTTTGATAATATTCCTTTTGATTTTTGGAAAACACGCATACCTACTTTTCTTCAATCGATTGACTATCGCATGTGGATGTTAGTTAAGGATGGATACGAACCACCTTTTAGATTGATTAACAATGTGAAAACTGAATTACGTTTTGCTGATTGGACGTTTGATGATCGTGACTTAGCATAGTTAAATGCAAAATGCTTGAACTGTTTCTTTTGTGCTTTAAAATCTAAAGACTATATGCGTGTTTCTACTTGTACAACGGGAAAAGAAATCTGGGATAGATTTTGTATAACATACGAAGGTACAACTGAAGTCAAACAGTCTAGGTTAAACATCTTGTTACATGATTATGAACTTTTTCACATGAAACCTAGTGAGACTATTTCAGAAATGTACACAAGGTTCACTCAGATTGTTACCTCTTTGCATGCTTTAGGTAAAGAACTTACTAACTACGAAAGAGTGAAAAAAATTCTTAGATGTTTGCCTGCTTCTTATGATGCTAAGATTACTGCTATCACTGAATCTAAAGATTTAAATACTTACTCTATTGACAGCTTACTTAGATCACTCATTGCTTACGAGCAAGGGGTGAACCAAAGGCAACTTGATGCAGGTGAACGCAAGAAAGAGAAGACAGTGGCACTAAAGGCCAAAGATTCAGATGCTAGCACTTCCGGGTCTGATAGTGATGATGTTGCCTTAATCACAAGGCAATTCAAGAGCTTTCTAAGGAAGAAGAATAAGAATTTTCAAAAGTGGAACAAAGGTAAGACCAGTAGAAACTTTAAAGGTTCATCTGAATCAGTTTGTTTTGAATGCAGAAAGCCTGGACACATAAAGGCAGATTATCCTACGCTCAAGGCTCACCCAAGCAATGAGAAGAGTAAGGAGAAACCAAAGTTCAGAAAGGATAAGAAGTGGAATCAGAAAGCGTTCTGGACAGACTCTGCATCCGACTCTTCTGAGACTAAAGCTGAAGAGGAGGAAACAAACTTGTGTCTGATCACCCTGGTCAGTCGGACCAGGAAGAGGTATGTAAGCTTACTTACGATCAATTATTTGAAGTTTCTGAAAAAATTCATACATCGTATAGGAAGCTTAAGAAAACTCATGCTACTCTAAAATTAGATTATTTGACTTTGCAAAAAGAGCATGATTCTGTAGTTAAAGATCATTCCACACTTGATTCCAGTCACATGTCCTTGCTTGATGAATTTGATGAGTTGAACAAAAAATATTCTGATTTAACTGTTGAGCATGATTTGTTAAAAATTTCGCATGTTGAATTAGGAGTTGGTTTTAAGAAAGTGAATGAAATGGCATGTGATTTAGAAAGTTATGAAAGTGCAAGAACTTTTGAAATTGCAAGTTTAAATAAACATATTGAGTTTTTGAAAGTGAAAATCAGTGCTTTTGAAAAGAACAAAACACTGCCTACTTTTGAATAGTTTTATGCACCGCCACCTTTTGAAAAATCTGTTGCAAGTTCATCAAAGCATATTTCATATACATCTAGGAAGAGGCACTATCACCCACGTAGATTAGTTAACCCTTTTCCTGGTGTTAGATGTTTTTCATGTGGCATGTTAGGACATATTTCCCACACCTGTACTGTTCACCATAGTACACATTGGGTGTGGAAACCCAAACTGCCTGTTCCACAGCACAGCACGCATGCATTGCATTCTTCTTTTCATAAGAAGGAACCCAAACCTATTTGGGTTCCTAAGACTGACGTTTGATATTTTTGTAGGTGTGCTCTCACACAAGACCTCGTGAGAGCATGTGGTACCTAGACAGTGGATGTTCTAGACATATGACTGGAGATGCAAATCAGTTCATTTCGCTGGAGGCCAGAGCTGGAGGTAAGGTTACACTTGGAGATAACACCACCAGGAAGGTGGTAGGCTCAGGTATAATTGGTGATTCAAAGAATTTTATGATTGATAATGTTTTGCTTGTAGATGGACTGAAACACAACTTGCTGAGCATCAGTCAACTTTGTGACAAGGGATACAGCATCAAATTCCTGCCCACTGGCTGCATTATAAGCTTAAATGATGAAGTTATTTTGCAGGGGCAAAGGATCAACAACGTCTACAAGCTGGATGTAAGTTGCATTAAATCTGATAATTCAATTTGTTTAAAAACTGTTACTGATGAGTCTTTGTTATGGCATAGGAGATTGCGTCATGCCAATATGAACCCTTAGGAGAGTCACCCAAAAGGACTTAGTTAGAGGTGTGCCCAAGCTTAAGTTCACTAAGGATCACCTGTGTTATGCCTGTCAGTTGGAGAAGCAAGTCCAGTCCTTTTTTCACTCTGTTAAGGACATTAGAACCTCTAGACCTTTAGAAGTTCTTCACATGGACCTCTTTGGACCCATTAGCACTGCCAGCTTAGGGGGGAGAGTCTATGGGTTTGTGATTGTAGATGATTATTCGAGGTTCACTTGGGTTAAATTTTTGTCACATAAATCTGAGTCATTTGATGAGTTTAGATCTTTCTCTACTTGGATTCAGAAGAAGTTAGGATGTGAGTTTATTACCATCCATAGTGATCACGGAGGGGAGTTTGAAAATGAAAGATTTGGAAGTTTTTGTGAGGATCATGGGATTAGTCACAATTTTTTAGCTCCTAGGACTCCTCAACAGAATGGGGTAGCTGAAAGGAAGAACAGGACCTTAGTGGAAGCCGCTAGAGTCATGCTTGCCGAGAATTTACTTCCAAAATACTTTTGGGCTGAAGCGGTGAACACTGCCTGTTATGTGCTGAATAGGGTGAATGTGAGAGTCAAACTGAACAAGACACCTTATGAGATCATTAAGGGTAGAACTCCAAATCTGTCCCACCTTCATGTCTTTGGCTGTAAGGTTTTCATTCTGAACAACGGGAAGTCACCCTTAGGAAAATTTGACCCCAAATCTGATGAAGGAGTGTTCTTAGGATATTCAAGTGTGGGGAAATCCTTTAGAGTGTTCAATAAGAGGACTTTGGTGGTGGAAGAAACAACCCATGTAGTGTTTGATGAATCTGATCCTAAGGAGTATAGATCTGAAGTAGAAGATGAAGAGATTATTGAGGTTACCCAAGGGGTTGGAAATACAAATCTGGAGGAAAGGGTAGAACCTCAAACCACGCTGCCTAGAGATTGGAGATATTCTTTGAGTCATCCTAAAGAACTGATCTTAGGAGACCCTTTTGAAGGTGTTAGGACTAGGCATGGACTTAGGAAGGAAGTAAACCATTCTGCCTTTATCTCAATGAATAAACCCACCAACATCAATCAAGCCTTGTCGGATGAGTTTTGGATTTTAGCTATGCAGGAAGAATTGAATCAATTTATAAGGAATGATGTTTGGGAGTTAGTAAAAAGACCTAAAAATCAAAGTATTGTGGGAACCAAGTGGGTCTTTAAGAATAAGATGAATGATTCTGGTGTGGTGGTGAGAAATAAGGCAAGATTGGTGGCTAAGGGGTATAATCATATAGAAGGGACTGATTTTGAGGAGACTTTTTCCCCTGTAGCTAGATTGAAGGTCATTAGAGTGCTACTAGCCTTTACCTGTTATAAGGGATTTAAGCTGTTTCAAATGGATGTCAAGAGTGCCTTTTTTAATGGGGTAATTAAAAAAGATGCTTTTGTAGAACAACCCCCAGGTTTTGAGAGTTCCTAATATCCAAATCATGTCTATAAATTAAAAAAGGCCTTATATGGATTGAAACAGGCACCCAGAGCTTGGTATGAGAGGCTTAGCACATTCCTGTTAGAAAAAGGGTTTGTTAAGGGGAGCGTAGACACCACCCTTTTTCTGAGGAGATTAGGGGATGACTTACTCATTGTCCAGATCTATGTTGATGATATAATTTTTGGATCTTCTGATAAATATTTATGTGATGAGTTTTCTAAAATAATGAGTAAGGAGTTTGAGATGAGTATGATGGGAGAATTGTCCTACTTTTTGGGGTTTAGCATAAGGCAAACCGATGATGGAACCTTTCTCAATCAATCAAAATACACTAAGGACATTTTAAAGAAATATGAAATGGACAAAGCCAAGCCAATCAATACTCCCATGACCTCCTCAGTTCAGTTAGATAAGGATTCAAGTGGAAAATCTGTTGATCAGAAGAAGTATAGAGGGATAATAGGATCACTGCTTTACCTGACTGCTAGCCGACCTGATATCATATTTAGTGTCTGTCTTTGTGCTAGGTTTCAGGCTGATCCTAAAGAGTCCCACCTAACTGCTGTTAAGAGAATTCTTAGATATCTTTTAGGGACCCCAAACCTAGGAATTTGGTACCCTAGGCACAGCACCTCTTTTGAGATCATTGGATATTCTGATTCTGACTTTGTTGGGTGTAGGGTAGATAGAAAGAGCACTTCTGGGACTTGTCAATTTATAGGACAGTCGTTAGTCTCCTTGTCCAGTAGAAAGCAGAACTCAGTTGCACTTTCTACTGTTGAAGCTGAGTACATTACCTTAGGGAGTTGTGTGGCCCAAGTTCTTTGGTTGAAGCAATAAGTCTTGGATTTAGGGGTACATGTTGGCACAATTTCTATTCTGTGTGATAATACTAATGCCATCTGTATCTCTAAGAATCCAATCCAACATTCTAGGACCAAACACATTGATATAAGGCATCACTTCATTAGGGACCATGTTACAAAAGGGGACATTGAGCTACATCATGTAGCAACTGAAAATCAGCTGGCTGACATATTCACTAAACCACTGGCCTTTGACTCATTCAACATTTTGAGAACCAGATTAGGAGTGATTGATATAAATGCTTGATTTTGATGACTGCTAATTTTTGATTGTTCGAATTGGTATTCTGTTTTCTGTTAGTTAGTTTTTGGTTTGATTATTTGCTTTCAGTTGATTTTATTTCTTCTGCTGATTTCCATTTTAGCCTTACTATTAGTTTGATTTGAGTATTTACTTTGATGTGATTTTCTACCTGTTTTTATTCATTGGTTTATAACTTGCACTAACTGTTTTATGTTTTTTAAAATCTGATCACCGCTCACCACTTCTGATAATCTGAATTTTTGACTGGGAGTCTTTACCTTGTTTTGGTTTGGAAGCTGGTAAGCAGTGATTGATTCCACTGAATCTATTAAAGGGAAGAAACATTGATGATTGTTTCTCTTCCTCTAACTCCTTTACTGGTGTATAGTTTCTTTTGGATAAAAATCCTCTTCAAAATTAAAATATTAGTTTTTGAAATAGAGATTATTTTATCTTCCTATAGTAATCTGCCTCATATCAATAGTGTTTTTCAAAGTCTTGAGTCATTAGTTTGATTTTTTAAACCAAGTGATTGCATTTATCATATGTTGTATGGCTTTTGTTTTGTGAATCATTCTTCCTTACTGTGGAGAGTCATCTCCTATGTCTGGAAGATAATCTCAAAGTTGAGACTCTTTAATGATTATGAAAAGGAGAAAGCTTATAAAAGATGCACAGTGCACCAAATAATTTGAAAAAGAATCATAAAATGAGCCCAAAATTGAAAAGATGCGAAATTGCCAAATTGGATACACAAAGTGTATCAAAAATGAAAAGATGCGCAAAGCGCCAACCAATTTGAAAAAGAGGCATAAAATGAGCCCAAACCAAGCTTTCTTCCCTTTCAGATTGCTAAATGTCTTAGAAAAATCCATGCGCCACTTAATATTTTCAAAAGCTTGAGTTTGGAAATCCTGATTTTTGATTCCTTACTTTGTAACACTATTATATCAGATATTTTTCTGGAACGAGGCTTGAAAGGATCTCTTTTCAAATCTAATGTCTTTTCTTCTAAATCAGATTTTTGTTTTGAAAAAGGTTTGCATCGATAAGGTGCCCGGGGTTGGAGTTACGAATGTTGATTTTTCCAACCTTTTCTGGATTTCAACGCTGTCAATCGTTTTCTTATTGGTTTTTGAATCTAAAATCAAGGAAAAATTCTGATTTACTCGAGCAGCTTGATCAAAAAAAAACCTTACTTTTATGTGTTTTTGCTGTGAGTTTTATTCATTTTTATTTTATTTTGATTTCATAGTTGTGTTTTTGTGATCTTGATCGATCATCTTCATCCTTCATCTTTTTCTATTTTCTTCACATCATCCTGGACGATACCCTAATCGTCCTGGACGATCCTCTTCATCCTGGACGATCCAAACATCATCCTGGACGATTCATTCAAAATCGTCCCCACACTGCTCCTGCTGCTAAAAAATCCCAATTATTGGTGATCGTCCTTGACGATCCTTACATCATCCTGGACGATATGATCCATATCTTCCTGCTCTGATCAAACGGCTGACATTGCACCAATTATTTTCCATCGTTCTATATGATCCACCTCATCATCCTGGACGATCCACGTGTCAGCCACTGGACGATTGGAATTCGGCCTGTCTGACATATTTATTGCATATCGTCCCGGACGATCCACCTAATCGTCCTGGATGATACTTTTCTTCAACGGTCGTCCAGCCTGACTCCTCTGGAAAATCGCCTGTGTCTAATCGTCATGGATGATCTCTGATCATCCTGGACAATCGGACTGCCTTTTTGACCAATCGTCCAGGACGGCATAAATGCCCATATCGTCCCGGATGATGTCGCGATCGTACGGGACGATCAGGCCGTTTTCTATATAAACAACAGTTTTTCTTAAAGATTTTCACTCTTTCTCCCTCTACCTTCCTTCACTCTTGATTCCCAATGGCTGGTGGCAAACGCTCGCGGCAAAAGGGTACAATCTCATCCCGGGGGCCGGTTGATCCTCGCTTCCCTAATGCAGCTGATCAGGCTGCCTACGAGCGATACTGTGAAGTGGGGATTACACCATCGAAAATAGTAAATCCCCACACTCTCACTTATCCTGTCCTTGACCTCTTCGCACACACCTCCCTCACCTTCATCATGACTCTCGCATTTCCCTTTAGCTCAGAACTTCTTCACGTTTTCTTTGCAAACTTGCAAATTTCGGCTGATTATTCCACTCTCCGTTCTTATGTAAATCAGCGCCCTGTCGAACTTACCTATTAGGACTTTCACAACATTCTCCAACTATCCGTCACTGGCGACAAACTCCACACCCTTATCACCGACCCAGACTATGATTGGAGTGTCGCCAATCATTTCCTTCAAAATACAAATGCCCCTTATCATGATAATGCCTGCTCCACACTTCTTAAGGATGCCCGAACTATTCAGCATGTTCTTCGTTCCTCCGTCATTCCAAAGGCGGGGGATCGAATTCACATCACCCCACTCCTATCCTTGACCACCTACTACATCCTGGCCAATAGGGAATTTAATGCCACAGACCTTATTATCCGGTACCTCGAGCACCTCACCACCATTCGGGATCCAGGTCATTGCCGTCGTCCAAATCTAGCCTTAGGACACATCTATGCCTATGCCCTTGAAACCAAATATGACCTACAATATCCCGCAGCTCCAGATGTTCCTCCTTCCTTCCTCACCAACAATGCCTTCCATGTCCTACACAGCACCCGACTACATCCGGAGCCCGCCCCGAATGTTGAGGAAGAGGAGGAAGAGGCCATTCCAGTTCCTGCTGCACCAGAGGCACCTGCTCCCCTTGGTATTGCCTCTCCCTTTGACCACCTGGTGCAGTGTTTCGATCAGTGGGAGGCCAGATTTGACTCCTATATGGTTTCCCAGGAGCAGTGGCACGCCGAGGACATCCAGCGCTTCACTGACTATGCTGCGTAGCAGCAACAACAGCATGACCAGGACATTGCCTGGATTGGAGCCCACTTTCAGGCCATTCACCATTACGTCAACCCACCACTGCCGCCTCCTTCTTTCGATCAGGATCCGCCTCAGTTTTAGATTTCTGTTTTGTAGTTGTTCGCTTTTATGTTTTGTACTTGTATTTCCGTGTTCTGTTTTACCCTCCTCCTTTTTGTGATGTCAAAATGGGGAGTCAGTTGTAGTCGTTTCAGTTTTTGTTATGTGTTATATTTTCTGTATTAGTTTGATTGTTAAATAAAAATTTGAAAAAAAAATATATATATTTTTCGATCTCCTATTTATTTTTATTTTCAAACTATTGTACTGTTTGATTGAAAAATATAGTTTTGAAAATATTTAATTTTTTTTGGGAAAGTTAAATTTCTAAAATTTTGATTTTATAACTGAACACTTATTATGAATGATATATCACCTTGGAAGGTGAACATATTGTTCCCTGATAGGTTCTGATTACAAATCTTGATTTATCCTGATTATCACAATCAAACTCAAGGAGAAACAACCCACGATCTCGAAAGATCAAAATTATGTTTAATCAATTGTTTGATTATGTTAATCTGAATAGGATTATTAATTTCATAATCATAATTATGATTGTAATTGACATATCTGTCCGAAAAAAGAAGATATCAATCATTATCAATAATTTGAATATGAAAATAACGATCGCCATTTTTTGTTTTGATTTCCCAAAGATAATTAATTAAACGTTTTGAAAAAAGCTTGATTTTGAAATCAGGTCTGGGTTTCTAAATCTCCTACGAGCGCAAGCCCTCGTAGTTAATTACATCGTAGGAAACCAGAAAATTTCCTATGAATACTCTCGATTAAAATAGCGATACAAACTTTATTTATGATTTTCAAAGCTTGGTATCAAGGAAGGTTAAGGGACTGAAAATTCAACAGGGATTGGTTCAATGTTGAACACTTATTTCTGTAGTCAAAGGAAGAAGAGTAGGAGGTGCTTTAAGATTCTGAATTACTTCAGAAACACCCCAACCTATCCTAAGTGTTGGGCTTGAATTAGATTGAAAGATATTTAATGTTTAAGTGGTCAATTTTATTAGAAAGTTGGAATTAGATTCCCGGAAGATTGAGGTCTTAGGATTGAAAATCTGCCTCTGATCCTAAGTCTAAAATTGGGTACTGAGAATCAGTGACCCGAATCCTAGCTAATGCAATGCAATCTGGACTTACCCCGGCCTGGATTGGGGAGCCAGCTAAACCACCTAAACGCTTCAAAACTATGAGTTAAAGTCTTTATGAAAGAGTGGTTAATGATGTTATTTAAGATTGAGTTTGAGGATTTGGGGTCGACATCTAGAGCAGATTCCTAATTGACCCCTTAACTTATGTTGGGTGAAATGTCTAAATAAAATGCAATTAAGATTTAGACTCATTTTTAATTTGTTACTAATGCGATGCATGCTAGTTGACTCGATGAAATACTTAAATCAAAATGAAGCAATTTTAAAATCAGGCTTAAAAAATAGGTTTTATCCTAGAGATTGCACAACATCCCCTTGGACAGAACTGCACCCTAATAAGTCAGGTGGTCTGCCAAAACCCGCAGGCGGGGAGGCGCCTAACACGGATGAGAAAAGTCAATATGAATGCATGAAAACCCCCGGCGAGTCCGGGCTTACTTCTTAAGAGCGTTAGAGTTTCTATCTGAGCTTAAAATTTTTAATTTTATTTAAGTAGAAAAGGTTTATAACCGTACCCTCACGAGCCTCCGATCGGGTTCCAGGCTAAATCAAATACGACATGTAATAAGCATAAAAAAAAACTACTAAAAGCATGCAAGTCCTTAATCGCAATCAACATCAAGTAATCAAATCAATCAAATGATTAAATTAATTAAATAAATGCTCAAACTGAAATTCCATGTGGCAAGTGCCACTTAATTATACAACCCAGGGTCTGCAGGAAAGTAAAGTGGCTGGGTACCACTGACTACAACCCGGATTCTATTCCTAAGACTCAAGTGACTTTGAGATTTGAGATTCTTCTCGTTCTTTACTTCTTCGTCTTCTTGGAACTCCTTGGATCGTCGGGTCTGGATATCCAAATGAAAAGAAATTCCCTCTGAATAGGGGTGTTATCTTTTCTCTTTGGATATTTGAAATTTATCCTAATTTGGATCTCCAAATGGATAGGAACTCTCCCCTAAGGGATGTTCCTTCCTCTTTGTATTCTAAATTGGATGTTTAAGTATCTCAATCTCAAATCATTTTAAATTTACAACTCAAATATCATCTCAAATTATATTAATTAAAATTAAAATCTAGACTCAACCACCTGCAGGGTTATCCTAATAATCAGCAATTTATATTTGACATCCCAAGCAGTTAATATATTGAAATTTAAATGCTCAAAATACAGTCATACTTGGCCATGCTCTTTTAATTTTAAAGGGGGGACTTAAGCAGTTTTCTGGAGCACCTGTGCAATTTAATAATGATAATTTTGCCCCCTTTAATTTAATGCTCTGCATGAGCATGGCCACCTGCATAAAATTGAATTAGTATAAATCATTCCTAACCTAAGGGTAGGTCTAACGTATAATCAAATCAACACAGAGTGCAGTAAATAAATAAGCAATCACATCAGTATCAATTACTTAGATCTAGCAACCAGCATGCAATGAAAACTACGAAAAACACGGCACACACAAGTAGCAGAAAAGTAAACACCAGCCTAGCCTAAGACTAGAGTTGGTTGTCCTAGAAAACCATCTAAAGTGTGTGAGGTAGGCTGTGAGGCTTTGATATGTCCAAGATAGGCATTTGATTAAAGTTATTTAATGTTCTGGTTGGTTGAAAGGCTTGAGGGAGATTTAATTTGAATTTAAATATTAATGACTTGAAATTGATTTTAAACTTGATTTTAATTGTTTGTTGGATACCACCTTTGTTTCACACCGAGGCCGTGAAGTTTATTTCACCTTCCTTGGGGCTAATTTAATAGCCTCATAGGCCTAGGTTACCCAGTGGTACCCGGTATAATTAAATGATTTAAGTTTAATTAATATTAAAGGTTAATTAAATTTTAATTAGAATTGATTGGTTGCTGGTTTTAAGTTTGAATTAGTATTTTCTGGAATTTTTTTTTTAAGATTTATTGAATTTTGGAATTTTTTGATTATTTTAATGATTTAATTCAAGGGTCAAAAGTTGACTTCTTCATTTAAAACATTTTCTGGAAAATTAATATTTTATAAAAATACTAGACCTTAATATGATCAGTTAGACAGTAAGTATGCTGAAATTAGATTTTTCTAGATTTTATTATGAAGGTTTGAAGTTTTGACTTAAATTTGAAAGAGGTTTGACCAAAAGTTGACTTTTTCAAATTTGATTGATTTCTTGAAACTTAATATTTTGGATAAATATTAGACATTAAAATGAGTTGTATGCCTTTGAGTTTGCTAAATTTGGAGTTCATTTGAATTAGTTATGAATTTTTGAAGTTTTGAGTATTTATTGAATTTTCAAAAATTATTTAATTAAGACCCTTTTTGTGATTTGAATCCAAATGGCCTCCAAACTTCTTGAAATCAACTCCAAGGGCCAGGAATGACCTAAGGAGTGATTTCCAAGTGTTTGGAAATTTTCTGGAATTTTTAATTATTTTTAATTAATTAAATTAATTAAATATTGAATTTCGATTAAAATGAAATTAAACTTAATTTTGAAGTCCAGTCAAGGGGCTTTTATTTTACATTAATTAAGGGCTTAATTTTGGTCAGTTTGAGGTATTATTTATAATTTTTAGATTTAAAATTGATTTATTATAATTTCTGGAAGGTTTAATGGCTTAGTTGAGGTTTAAGTTTGATTAGGTTAATTAAGGGGCTTAATGATTTCAAAATCCAGTGAAAATTTTTCTTAAGGCTGAGAGTGTCTCTATGTTTAAGTGTTCAAAGTTTCAAGTCAATTGGAATTGTATCCTAATTTTTAAAATTTTTTCTAAGTTTTCTAAATGAGTCCTTAATTGTTGCCCTTAATGATACTAGGTTAATTGGGTTCAAATCAAAGTCTCTAACCCTTGAACAAACATATATAAGGTGCATATACATAAACAAAATCAAATCTTAAATCTAGGAGAGCCCTAAAGCTAGGTGGTGTGTGTATGTCCTAAACATGCAAAGATTAATGTCAATTAAATATGCTTAATTAGACTAATGAATGATTAGATCATAATCATTCATTAGCACTCCCACATGATTTCTATTCAAATATGTTGATCTATGTTTAAAATTTCATAGTAGATCTCTCAACCTAAAATATTTAAGTATCTATATATATATATATTTCAAAATAATTTTAAAATATACTTAATCTATACATGGAATTATATATAGACATCGATTTTAAATTAAGAATACTTAAGATATGATTAGGGTGATTTTAATATCTAATTGAGAGATCTACTGATCTACTAAGATCATTTGAAAATAAGTTTTTAATTTTCAAAATAATTGACTTAGTATTTAATTAGATATTAATTAGATACTAAAATATTTAAGTAATTAAAATAACTTAAAATTAATCACGTTTTGATCTCTGAAGTTAATCTTAAATTAAAGTGCTTAATTTTCTAAAAATTTTGATATATTATACTTAATTTTTTGATTTAAAATGAATTTATTATGAATTTTTGAAGTTTAAATCAATTAAAATGAATTTTCAAATAATTTTAAATTAATTAAAGACTAAAAATAATTCAAAAATCAGTTAATTTAAAACTTAAGAATTTTCTATAATTTTAAAATTATTTAAATATATATATATATATATATATATACATGTATATATTAATTTTCAGAAGTATTTAAATTATTAATCATTAATTAAATATTAATTAATAATTAAATAATTAGTTAATTGAAATATAAAATATAGTTTGAATTGATTAATTTCAAAATTAGAATAATTTTAAAAATAATTAATTAATTATTGGAAATAAATTAGTTAAATGAATGAATATTAATTAATTATTAAATTATTAAAATATTATAAATCATTTAAATAATATTAAATAATTTAATTAGATTTTCTTTAAATGATTAAATATTTTCAAGATTAATAGTAAATTTAGCATTAATGAGATATTAATTAATTATTTAAATTCTTAATTAGAATATTAAATGATATTTAAATATTTTAAATTATTTTAAAATTTTAAAATATTTAAAATAATCTTTAAACTTTTCTAATTAAAAATTAATATTAATTCAAATATTAAATCATTTAATATTTATTAAAGTAATAAATTATTTAATATTGCTTAAAATTAATATATATATATATATATATATATATATATATATATATATATATATTAATCAAAGTTTTAAATTATTTAAAAGTCATTAGAATTAATAATTTATTTAATATTAATTAAAATAGTAAAGGTTATACATTAATTAAAGTTTCAAAATTATTTAATATTAATTAAAATTATAAAATATTTAATGTTAATTAAAATATTAAATAATTCAATATTATTTAAAATTTTAAAATTAATTAATATTATAAAGAATTTAATATTAATTAAAATATTAAATAGTATAATATTAATTAAAAATTTTAAAATTATTTAACATTAATTAGAATTATAAAATGTTTAATATTAAATAAAGTATTTAATAGTTTAATATTAATTAAAATTAATATTAAATTTTAAAATTGATTAATTAAATTTAAAATAGTTAATATAATATATATAAATATATATATTAAATAAAGAAATTAATTTCAATTTTTTTATTTAAAATGATTTAAAAAAAAATTAAATCATTTTAAAATGTTTAACGGCGCCGGCGCCGGCGCCACGTGGCAGCCTCCCACTCGCTGGTCCAAACTGCGGGACAACGCCAATCATTAGTGGCGGCGGTCAGCCACGCGTCAGCCGCTGGCAGGCGCACGCGGTTTCACTTATCCGAGTCAGCAAAGCCCGCCTGCCGTCCGATTATCAACTGTAACGAATTAACGGTTGAGATCAACGCCCGCGGTTTGATCTCACGGGGAAAGATCAGACGACGGACAATTGATCCTGCGGTTCTGGATCAAAGGCCCAGATGCAACCGGACGGGAGAATTAGCCGTGAGATTGAGTCTGCGGTTAATCATCGCTGCGGTAAGGCTAAATCACGCCCGTTGATCAGGAGATCAACGGCTGGGATCTAGCCCAATTCAACTGAGCTGTGAACCGAGCCTTAGAAACCGTATTTGAGCTCGTTCTCTCAATCGAATCAATCAATCTAAACAAAATTTTAAACGTAAATAACTTGAATGAATAGAAAACATGTGGACGTGTTTAAACTACTTGAAAAGCACTTTTTAAAAATCTATTTAGCTCTAAGTGTGTATGCTAGGGTTGAAGAATTTAAGAGATCTAACCGTTAGATTTTGGATTTTAAGGTCTCTCTGAATTTGTAGACTGTCCTCGCTCAACTTTGTAGAAGACTCCACGAACTGGAAGTGCCGGGATTGCGTGATAGAAGCCTTGGATGAATTCTGGCTTAGTTCACCGGGAATCTTGCCCCGGCGGACTTTGACCAGCTGGGTTGAGTTGGGAATGGGTGGATAAAGGTCTGGAGAGCTTAAACACACTAAGAGGTCGGCTGGAAGAGCTTGAGGAAGTGAGAGAATGGGAGGGTTAGAATGATAGCTCATTTCCTCATTTTGCCATATTCAATCCACTCCAGATTGAATGGACGGCTAGGATTAGCTAGGCAGCTCCTGGATGCATGCCATCTGTCCCTAGGGTGGTTGGGAGCAGGAGGTATCAAGGACAAAAGGACAACTTAGGTGGAAAGGGGCTTTTGTCCTTTTGCAAGCATGTGCAAATGATCCAAGCCATTGGATCTTGATCTGAAGGCTGAGGGTAGTCCTAGGAAGGTTCTAGAGTAGTTTAAAGCTGCTGGAGGGGATTAGGGAGGAGTGGATTAGGTCTAAGGTGGATTTTGACCATCTTTTACCACTCTAACACCTTGCTTTGACTGTTTGACCAGTCCAAGGCCACTTGGACTGCTGAGGTGGCAAGGGAGTGGTCTTGGGAGCTGCTTGAGTTGATTCAAAGGTAGTTTGATAATTTGACATTGGAGTTTGAATGTTAAAAGAAGGGATTGAGCTAGTTTGACCAAGTCTCCAAGTGTTGACTTGGTCAAAACTCTCATGATATGACCTATGATGGTTTTGGAGAGTTTGAGATCAAATATTAGAGTAGGTTTAAATGTTTAATGAGATTTAAAAGGGTTGATTTGATTGAATGCAATTGACATATGTAGATCAAGTTTGACTATATTTGAATTTAGTTGATAAAGTCAACTATTGATTAGGTCAAAGGTCTAATCATGCCTAAACTTTTGGGAGAAGTGATCATAAAAGTTTGACAGGGTTTTGAATGCAATCAAAATTTTGATTTAAAGTATAAAAGCTTAAGGGTTGATTTGGTCAACCTAGGTTGACTTGGTCAACCAGGTTGACCCAGAGCCAGGGCCTGGGTTGGATCAATCTTAAATGATATTTGAAGTCTGGTAGGAGTGTTTTTAAGAGTCAAATAGGTCATTTGGGTCAAATGGGTCTATGGGGCCCTTAAAGGGCTTAATGGGTCAACTGGGTTGACTTGGTCAACCAGGTTGACCCAGGGTCAGGGATTGGGTCCAACCAGTTCAGAATGACATTATGAGTCTACTGGTGATGGTCTCAAGGTTTGGGGAAGTCATTTGGTCAAAATGACCTATTTGGGCCCTTAATGGGCCTTTTAGGTCAACCCTGGTTGACTTGGTCAACCATGTGGGTCCAGGGTCTGGAAATGGGTTTAACATATTTGAAATGATATTTGGAGACCAATGGAGGTGGTCCTAAGGTCTGGGGAGGTCATTTGGTCAAAATGACCTGTTTTGACCCTAAAGGGGCCTTCTAGGTCAACTAGGTTGACTTGGTCAACCAGGTTGACCCAGGGGCTGGTTCTAGGTTCAATGGGTTTGGTTTGACATTTGAAATTTGCTGGAAGTGACTGCATTTGATTTGGAGGTCATTTGGTTTAAGTGACCCGTTACACCCCATAGGGGTATTTTGGTCATTTTTACCCTTGGTCAACTGGGGGTCAAATTGAGTCCAACAAAATTCAGTTTAATGCTCAATGGGTCATAATCAAGGGTCTGGAGGTGATTGGAGGCTTTGAAGAAAGCTCCAGGGTCAAAATCCACTGGGTGGTAGGTCCAGTGGCATGGACTGTAAATATTTGAAGGTTTTACAGCCTTTGGATTTCAATTCAGTTTTTAGGGTTAGAGACCTCAGAATGAGCTCAAATTTGGAGGGTTGTCTCTAGAGACATGTCACATCAGTGTGGAACTGATAAACCTTGAATCAGATGTCATTTGATAGGGTTTTGAAGTGTTCAAAGATTTGCTTGAAAAGGCTTTCAGGACTTAGACCTTTGGCCTTGGATTTGAATCTGGAAATCTGGTTTTGAATTAGATTTGAGCTTGAATAATAGGATTTGACTTGAGTTTAGATTGAATTGAAACTTGGATTGATCTAGAAGAATCCTAAGGTTTAGAATAGGTCCTAGGGTCCAAATCAGCTTAAGGGAATCTTAGGGTCTAGAATAGATCCTAGGGATTGGAGTCTGGGAAGATCCTAGAATCTAGAAGTCTTAGGTAAATCCTAGGATCTGGGGTCTTGAAGAATCCTATAATCTAGAAAAATCCTAAGATCAAGAAATCCTAAGATTCAAGATCTTGGAGGATCTTAGGATCTAGAGTAGATCCCAAAGTTTGATTTCTAGGAAGATCTTAAGGTCTGGAAGTCCTAGGGCCTGGGATCTAGAATAGTCTTAGGATCTAGAAGAATCCTAAGCTCTAGATAGATCTAGGAGAATCCTAGGGTCTAAGAGGATCATATGATCTAGAGTCAGGTAGAATCCTAGGGTCTAGAACAGATCCTAGGGTCTGAAGTCTAGGAGAATCCTAGAATCTAGATTTGTCTTAAATTGTATTGATCTGGGGTCAGGATTGATTTGAATTTGGATTGATCTTAAAGTTTGGATTGATCTAAGATCAGATTGATCCTAGGGTTAAGATTGATCCTAAGGATTGGAAAGATCCTAAGGTCTGGATTGGTCCTACTGAGCTCATACAAAAATGAGGTCAACATGTACAAATGTTTGCCATCATAAAAAAGGGGAGATTTTTGCAAATCTGGTTTTGATGATGACAAACATGTTTCCAGTGTGTTTTGCTTGGCTAACTCGTTTCAGGCACAAAAGATCACGAGCAAATCAAGCCAACTCAAGATCTGGTCCAAGTGTGTCAAATGTATGATTTTTCTTTTTATTGAGTCAATTGTAATGTAACTGATCTCCGAGCTAAGTAACCTTGCACACACACACTCAGGGGGAGAGCTTGAGTGAATTAGAGTTTCTGTTCATTTTTTTGTTCAGATCGTCCTGGACGATCTAGTAAAAATAGAAACCCTAATTAGGGCAACCAAGTTAAGTGCATCTGATTAAGCAGATCGTCCTGGACAATCTTTGGATCGTACGGGCCGATATGCTCAAATCAAAAATTTTTAGCCGCCAGAACAACTTAGGCAAGTTTTTATTTTTAGTTATTTGGTCTGATCGTCCCGGACGATACGTGTATCGTCCTGGACGATTCAGTACAATCATGCCTAAATTAGTCTGGTAATTAAGGAAAGCAATTAATATTTAATTGATACGATCATATCGTCCTGGACGATCGCAGGATCATCCCGGACGATCATGATCGTCTAGTACATTTCAGCTGTACGTCCCGAACTGTGTTCAGGATGATTTGGGCACTTTTTGAACTAATCGTACAGGATGATACCCGTATCATCCTAGACGATCAAGTCATTTTTTGGTCATCCAGCACAAGTTTCTCTGGACGACCCGAACTGTCTTCTGGATGATATTCCTCGATTTGCACTAATCATCCTGGACGATCGTAGGATCGTACGGGACGATATGAACAATTTTTTCTACTGATCGTCCAGAAGAGCCAGATCATCCAGGCTGAAAGAGCATAATTTGAACTGATCGTACAGGATGATATATCGATCGTCCTGGACGATCTTGGCCGACCAGTTGAGATTTAGGGAAAATTTTAAGCCCTCCTATAAAAGAACTTTTTCTTGAAACAAGAAAAATCTTTTGCCACCTTCCTTTCCTGAGAAACCCTAGAGAGAGAGATTTGGGAGAGAGAGAGAAGATCTTGTGAGGGGGAGTTAGTGAGAGATTCACTAAGGTTGCTCCAAGCACGGATCAGAGTCATCTTCTCCGCTCGTCGTCTTTCATCTAGTTGGTGTTCGTCGTGGGAGGATCGTTTGCAAGAAGATCCGGGTTCTTTGCCCGCTTCAGGTGGAAGCAAAAGGAGTTCGAAGGTTCTCTGCCTTCTTCAGGAGAAGCAAAAGGAGGTCGGGTTCTCTGCCCCACCGTGTGTTGAAAAGGAGGTTTTGTACAGGCTTCTCTGCCTTGCTGTGGGAGCAAAAGGAGAGACAATTTTTGTTTAGTGCAATACCCGGAGGGGAGGCTCCGGGGAGTGGACGTAGGTTAAGTTGACCGAACCACTATAAAATCTGGTTTATTTTTCTGATTCAGTTCTGCACTTTACTTTTTGATATTAACTGCGTGGGTGAATATCTGAGATTGATCTTTTCGTTCTTATTTAATTTTTTCCACTGCTAAGTATCGAAGAGATTTTTCATTGTTGTTCGTGAAATTTTTTAATAACCAATTCACCCCCCCTCTTGGTTAGCCTCAGGACTAGTTCACTAGGGCTTAACATCCCTATCGAACTTTCAGATAGGAGAAGACATTTCATGCCTTCTTTTGGAGTGTGTTCATACTCCAGTTTATATAACATTATTTACCCATTTTAGTAATTCAATCATTGAATGCCCATAACCAATGGTATAGTCATGGATTAACTCATTCTAAAAAGATTTAAACTTCCTTCTTCATTTTGATAAGGAAGGAAAAATAGGATTTTGATGAAAAGGAGTAGTGGGGAATTCGTTATCCTGAATGAATTCTCTTCTCCAGCAGTAACAAATAGTGGATGAAAGATATTCAAACTTGCCACAGGTTACTTATATAGAATTTTATTTTCTTTAACTACCTTCTCTTTTTATTTTAGATTAGCTTCTTTAGCTGTAGCATTCATCAAGTTATCTATTTTAATCATTTTTGCTTTCTCAGCCCTTTGCCTTAGATGAGAGTTCTTATTCCTTCTCTAAGATTTTAGCCATCTCTAAAATAGCAAAAGATGACCCCATCACAAACTTAGAAATGGGAATCTAGGAATGGTGCTAGGTTTTCCCTTTTGGCTTATAGATAGCCTTGGGAAAGTCAAATGAGAGAATACTAAGGGTTTAGTAGTTACCGGGGTAACTGTAGACCCACCCTCAAGTACTGTCTTAATAACTGTAGCATGCACAGATTCAACCTTGACCAAATCAGAATGTGATCCAGTAAAGGTGAATTGAACATTATTCATTAGTCTAAACTAGATCACTATTACAACAGTAGATGGACCTTGATGGATAGTCATGTTCATGACATTAGAGAAAGAGAAGATCAATTTTCCAAACATTATTTCTATAATTCACCAAAATTGTATATTAATCTTCAAAATTCAGTGACCCTTAAGTAGGAAAAAAATTTGAAGAATATTCTAAGTAAATTTTACTGAATCCCCAAAACATAATTAAACTGAAGTTGATCCAAATTTTTTAAGACTTTAAATGCTCCTTAACTATAGATTTAGACCTCGTCTATGGAAATATTGACTAGAGAGATATTTAAAATTAAAATTTAGATTTGATTTAGACTGATTAAGATGAATTCAATCAAAATTACATTGAGTTGGAGAGAGAATGATTGAAGTTCGATTTAAATTTAGATTTAGAAAAGTATTGACCAAGCTTGTCCAAAAGCTTTTATAGATGAAAAAAAAAAAGAAATGGATTAGATTTGAAATTAGGTTTAGATGATGAAATCAGTGAAACAATTATATTCAAGAGAGAGGGAAAACTTTAGGATGAAACCTGGAGTTAACATACCAATGCAATACTATACATATGCAAAATGCAAGACTATAAAACATACAAAAATGTAAGACTACAAACAAGCATCATCCCTATCAGACTTATAACCAAATCATTATTCTTGTTATACTAGTCCGCCTGGTTCTTAAGATGAAACTAATTAATCATAGGATATTCTTACTCGCATAAGCATAGACTCAGTGCTTGAAATTTAAATAAATATATAAATGCAAATACAAATGCAAGACTATAAATGAAAAAACACTTCTACCAGACCTAGGATCAAATTAGTATTTCAGTTGGACTAGTCCGCTTGGTTTTTAGGATGAAATCAAGTAACCATAGGGTATGCTTACTCACATAAGCATAGAATCAATGCTTGAAATTTAAATAAATATACAAATGCAAATGCAAATGCAAACGTAATACTATAAAAAGGCAGCACCCCTATCAGACCTAAGACTAAATTAGTATTTCAGTTGGACTAGTCTACCTAGTTTTTAGGACAAAACTGAGTAACCTTAGGATATTTTTACCTGCATAAGCATAGAATCAACGCTTGAAATTTAAATAAATATATAAATACAAATGCAAGACTATAAATGGGCAGCACCTTTACCAGACCTAAGACCAAATTAGTATGTCAGTTGGACTAGTCCGCTTGGTTTCTAAGATGAAATTAAGTAGCCATAGGATATGCTTACTTGCATAAGAATAAACTCAATAATTGAAATTTAAATAAATATATAAATTTAAATGCAAATGCAAGACTATAAAATGGAAGCACCCCTACCAGACTAAGAACCAAATTAGTATTCTAGTTGGACTAGTCCACTTAGTTTTTATGATGAAATCAAGTAACCATAGGATATGCTTACTTGCATAAGAATAGACTCAATGTTTAAAATTTAAATAAATATACAAATGTAAAATCAAATGTAAGACTATAAACGGGCAACTCCCCTACCATATTTAAGACCAAATCAGTATTTCGATTAGACTAATTTGCTTGGTTTTTAGGACAAAACTAAGTAACCATTGGATATACTTACTCATGTAAACATGGAATCAATGCTTAAATTTTAAATAATCATACAAATGCGAGTGTAAATGCAAGACTGTAAATGGAAGAACCCCTATATGACCAAAGACTGATTAAATATTTTGGTTGGCCTAATCTGCAGTTTTTAGGATGAAACCAAGTAACCATGGGATATGCTTACTCGCGTAAGTATGGAATCAACTATAAGTAAACATGGAAGTATGAAAGATTGAACAAAACATGCATATACAAGGCTAAACTAGGTAGACAAAACTGGGATATACGTGACTATACAAGACTATATAAAGCATGAACACACAAGACTAAACCAAACATGTATATACATGGCTAAAATTTAAATAAATATGTTTCTACATGAAATCTAATAGCCAAAGAATTTAATTAAATCTAAATGCATTTTTTAAAAAAATTTAGTATTCACTAAAGATGGAGAGAAAACTCCACACCCAGCATAGTCGCTAGGAAAATCTGTGGATAAATTTAAAATTAATATCGCATAAGATTTGGTTTAAATTATATTTAGGTTTCTTTAGTCAAATTTACATATTGACATTATACCATCTTGATGGGCTAACTAATGTTTCACTATCGATTTGAGAAATGAAATCTTCAGTTTATTTTCATGGCTAAACACATCATATGGAATATTCAATTAACCCCATAGGATAAAAGAAATATTCACCTATCATTTTAATCATGAAATTAAATCAATAAAAAATATTTTCATCAATAAAATTGCATAAGGAATATTCATTTCACCCCTAAGGATAAAAAAAATATTCACTTATCATTTTAATTATCAAAGTATATTAATGAATTTATTTCCAAAATCAAACTATATAAGGAATATGCAATTTATCCATAAGGATAAAAAGAATATTTACTTATCATTTAATCATGAAATTGAATTCATTTATTTATTTCTATAATCAAATATATAAAGAATATTTAAATTACCCCTACGTATAAAAAAAATTCACTTATCTTTTGATTATGAAATTAAACTAATATTTAAAGCTTAGGTTTGCCTCTACAAATTTTTCCCCTACCTTAGAAAGAAACTAAGATAGGCTTAATTTTATTTTGGGTTCCATACTCCCTATAGGGGCAAGCCTCTATAGTAAATTACATGTGAGTGAAGAGATTTTGCTAATATATAAATAAGCACATAAATAAACACTACAAACACATGCTTTCATATTAGTGATAAAAAGTGCATAAAACATGTGTTAAAAGTAAAACATGACATATCATTAATAACCTAACACAGTTATAAGATAACCAGTGCACATGGCACCGATCATTCAATAATGACTTTCAAAGCCAAATTTTTCAGTTACGTTCAACTACATAATCCAATATCTCCCACCACTTCCTTTTCTCCTTCTAAATAATAAACTAGACCAACAAAAATGCATACAAAACCTTAAGGATTCTTTACTCTGCTAATCAAATGGTTTCAACCTATACCCATTGACTTTGATGGTTTGCAAAGTTTTTTTGTCCTGTATCATGATGGCACCATTACAAAAGTTCTAATGATAGTGAAAGGATCAATGCATCCAGATTTGATTTTACTATGGCAATACTCTTCCTTATAATCAAATAGCAACACATCTTATTTAGGAAAGAAATCATACCAGAAAACTATACCATCATGCATCTTCCTTATTATGTCATGTTCTTTTTCTTATCTTTATGCAACTCCTCTCTGAATTCTCTTAACTTATTAATGATAAAACTTTACATGTGGATAAGGGAAAAAGAATTCTCATTCTTAGTATGATTTTAATTTTGGTTCTATGAAGAAGATGATGCATGCTTCATTCTACCAATTGCTTAGACTTTGATTTCCAAGAGAAGAAAGTATGTACTCACTCAAGAGTAGGCAAGAACTGAAAAGAGAACTTCCTCATAATTGTTTAATAGATTTAAGTGCGGAGAGGGGGGGGGGGGGGGGGGAGGGGAGTTTGAAAATTTTTAAATTTCAATCATTAGAGCCCATCAAGGTGCTATGTCATTCAAAGGTATTGCACTATAATGCTTCCTTCTTCTTCTCTCAAAGGTTTTTTTTTTTTTTTGAAGAATTTTAAGCAAACCCAATCTAAAGGATAGGGTTGCCTCCTTAAAAAGAGCTAAGTTTATAGTCTTCAGCTAGACATGATAACTGACTAGACCTAAGGTTGCGTTGCCTCCCAAGAAGTGCTATGTTTATAGTCTTCAGCTAGACTTTACCCTTATTTTCCATCTAGCTAAGGTGGATGATTGTCATTCTTTAATTTAGTCCCATCGGTACCTCTTTCCTTCTCTTTAGGATTAACTTTGGTGCTACTAAGAAGAGATCTAATGGGTCTACTACTCACAAAAATTATAAGCTAACTTAGTTGAGCTTCTGAATTTTAAATTGAAGCAGCTTGGTAGAGTTCCTACTTACATGACCACATCTTCTAGTGGTGTCTTCCTAGTTCTATACTGATTGCATTAATTTAATCTAGTATGATATATTTGTCTTAGATTTTTAGTAGCTTGATTTTGATTATTCTAATTTGTGCCTTGGTTATTTTGACCAGAATTCCATTGATTTCCAACATTATTATTTGACTAATTAAAATTTGAGTGATTCCTCTAACCTAGATTGTATGTATTTGCATAGGGTTTTTTTTTCTTCCAATTAAATTTATATTTTCAATCCCTTGGATATAATTTCTTCTATTAAACTTTTATCTTCCAAATGTAAATATGGATCAAAATTTAAGGCTAAAATGCTCAATTTTTTTCATATTGCTAAAACTTGTGCAGTCAAAATAGATAAAGAATTATTCTCATAAACTGTAGCCACTCTCTTAGGATTCATCCTATCAACAGGCCACCAAAAATTATTTATTTATATTTCTTCAATTAATTCATAAGCATTCTTAAAAGGCTTTGACATTAAAGAACCTCGAGCTGTAGCATCAATTATAGCTCTAAGGGATCCTACTAATCCATTGTAAAAGTTTTAATTATCAACCAATCAAGTAAGGCATAGTGAGGGCACTTTCTAAGCATCATCTTGAATATGTCCCAACTCTCATAAATAGATTCTCCTTCTAACTGAGTAAAAAAAGTAATGTCATTTCTAAGCTTGGCAGTCTTCGAAAGTGGGAAATACTTTCCTTGAAATTTGAGGGCCAACCTATTCCATGTGGTAATAAAGCCTGGGGGTAAACAATTCAACCATATTTTTTCTTATCTCTTAGAGAAAATGGGAATAATTTAAGTCTAATGACATCATCACTAACACCATTGTACTTAAATATTATATAAATTTCTAAGAAACTTGTTAAATAAAAGTTAGGGTCTTCAATGAAAGTTCCCCCAAACTAAGAATTTTATACCAAGTGAATGATTGTAGGTTTTAATTCAAAATTATTTACTTGGATGGTAGGTCTATTTATGCTTTGGTGAATTCCATCTACTAAAAGTTTGCAAAATCCTTAAGAGGTCTACAATGTTCTATATTTTGAACAGGGTCAGCCATTTTAATAATCTTTTTGGTGGTTTTAATTTTAGACAAGGTACTCTCAATTTCAAAATCAAAACTTAAATGTTCCTCCTCTTTATATCTTTTAAGCATGCAACCACAAATATATAATCAATAAATTAAAACAAAGAATATAGTAGGACTAATTATAAAATTAATTTAACAATATAGTAAATATGCAAATAAAATAAATTCTTCCCCAGCAATGATGCCAATAACTTAATGGGGGTGGTGGAGTAACCTAAAGAATTGTGAATATGATTTGGGGCTCTGTCAATCCCAAAATAATACTTTGGTTTTCTTTGATCTAAAAAATTATAAAAACCCCCCTTAATACTTGCATCATATATGCTGAATTAAGTCATATAGTGATAGAGTAGAGTATCGATCCCACGAGGAAGAATATTTACTTGTAAATACTAGTATTGTCTACTTCAACTAAAATAATAATCCTACACAATAAAAATAAGGTTTGGTGGAGATTCAATCACTTCAGTTAAATTAATAACAAAGTTTTGGATACACTTATATGAATAAAATATTTTAGAATAATGAAATATAAAATTAATATGTTTTATATTAATTCTCTTAATAATGTAATATTATTCAGAGCATAAGAATCATCGACCGCTAAGTCAAGCACAAAGAGATTAAGGACAGGTTTAATGCATTCCACTCTTAATACCACTCTAAAGTCTCATAGTCTGTCACTTTATGAAAATCTTAGAAGAGTAAGTAAAGCATGTACGATTAATCACCCCCTCATGATAATCCATCTACATAAAATTGATAGTTGATAAGCACTATACCTATGCTTGCATCATACCAATCCAGCATACTTGGTTGTGCCTGCTTTCCTATTCCTAGGCTCTACATTACACCTGATATTAACTACTCATATGGTCACTATGTAGATTAAATGAAGACCTCGTATATTGAAAATATCTTATCATTAATTTAAATATTAAGAGAAATTATTAGTATTCCATATTTAATTTACACCATCAATCCAAAACTTTGGGAATTAGCCAACCATGAAGAGTAATTAAAGCAAACTCAATTTTATTAATAACATACAGGAAAGAAATTACAAAAGAAAACATATCACTATATTATTTAACAATCTCCTCTACACTCCTCCTTATGCTTATAGAATTGATTCGAAAAATAATGACCAAATAGTATAAGGAAGTGGATCAAGTGCTCACTGAGTTCCCTTAGTTGTCACTCCAAAGAAAATTTGAGAGAGACACTCTAAAGTCTTAATTTTACTAAGTAACTAAACTCCCCTATTAACATAACAACTAGATTATTTATAAAAAAATATAAAAAATAGATTTTGACATCATGATGCTCGACACACTTAAGCTGTACTGCCCATAAAATGATCTAACACTGCAGCGTTATAGGGTTTTCTCCACTGCGCTGTTTGCTGACATGGCTCCACCATTTAATGAATCAATGCATCGCTTCACTGGTAAATTGTGGCTTAAATAGTTACAACAGTAGCATCGTATCTTCAATAATATTTTAGCACTAACAAGGCCACGTGGCACTCTCTAACTCAGCTGTGATAGTATTTGACATCGCGGCACTATACCGACAGAGACTTGGCTTTGTGTTATTTCCTCCGACGTTGCGGTGTTGGGATGTTTGGCTAGTATTTGTGGTGCTGACTTCTCCAATGTTGGGACACTATCAAATACAGACTGGGTGCCATCATATCCATATTTGGGCACTCTAGTGATGATAATGATGGCGTCGCACTATATTATGTTCGACACTGTGGTGTTGTTCCATACTTAAAAGTTTTTCTCATTTTCAGTATTTTCCTACATAAACACAACTAAAATAATATATTTTCACTCACAAATTAACACATAAAATATAATATTATTTACACTTATTAAATCCTCCCCACCTTAAACTCTTTCTTGTCCTTAAGCAAATACAAGCCTGTAATTCTAATCAAGTGATTAACCAAAATAAAAGTGATAATCTATAATTACTACAACATAGGATAATACATTGCTGCCTAAAATTAGTAAAAATGAGTTAAAGTTATACTTCTAGTTTAAAAAATACTAATAATTAAACTTGATCAATCATTCTTGTAATTACCTAATTTGAAATTATAGGTTATAAATTTAATCATTAACTTTTGAATGTTAAAGTGATTAATTTAATTTTTATTAATTGGATATGGTTAGAGTTTAAATTGTACTTTCATTAGTTCACAACCCCTTGTATTAGCTTCCTCATCTTATTTTTTTATAATTTTTATATAAGATTGTATTTCAATTCTTTAAGTTTTCACTAATACTAATTTTTGAATGTACTTATCTTATTCTTTTAAAATTTTTCAATTTTTTTTCTTTTTAAGAACTAATTATAGTTATTTTTCTTTTCTTTTCTTTTGTGGAGTACATAATTAATGATTTTAAATATCAACTTTTGCTTTTAGGATTCTCATACAGTCTTAATAATTTTAATGTATGGACTTGATGAGATTACTAATTTCATCTTCAGGTTAGCTATGATTTTAAATTTTAATATACTTATATCTAATTTTTAATACTAATTATTCATCTTATAATTTTTAAAAGTTAAATTCATAAATGTATAACTTACAAATTCAAATTAGGATAATAGCTCAAATGATTGAATGAGTTAAGAATTAGATTTTCCAACCATGAAGTATAAACAGAGTTCATTTAAACTAGGATCAAGGTTTTATTATTATCCTAATGTTTCATAATTTTTAATTATTATTTTTATAATGGTTAGTAAATAATCGAATTTAAAAATATCGAGAGGATAATAATAATTTAAGCATGAAGGGAATTTTGCTAATATGTAAATAAACACATAAATAAACACTAAAAATAGATGCTTTCATATGAGTGAGAAGAAGTGCATAAAACATGTGTTCAAAACAAAACATGATATATCATTAATAATATAACACAATTACAGGATAACCAGTGCACATGGCACCCATCATTCAACAATGATTCTCAAAGCTAAAATTTTCAATTAAGTTTAACTATATAAGCAAATATTTCCCTCAACTTCCTTTTTCTTACAAAATAGTAAAGTAGAACAACAAAAATACATACATAAACTTAATAATTCTTTACTTTCTAATCACATGGTTTCAATATATACCCATTGACTTTGATGGTTTGCAAAGTTTTCTTGTCTAATATCATCATGACACCATTAAGAAAAATTTTAATGCTAGTGAAAGGACCAATACATCCAGATTTTATTTTATCATGGCAATACTTTTCCATATAATTAAATAGCAACACATCTTGCCCAAGAAAGAAATCATATAAGAAAACTCTACCACTATGCATCTTCCTTATTTTTGTTATGTACTTCTTATTTTCATTCAACTCCTCTTTGAATTCTTTTTTTTTTCTTTTTTTTTTTTTGAAGAAATGCAAATTGCATTAAGAATAGGAAAAAAACTATTACAGACTAAAAAGGAAATAAAGCTAATAGGCAACCTTTTCCTAACACTATGAAAGGAAGCCTTATTGAAAAGCAAACAACGTATAAGAAAAAAAACTATTGAATTCTTTCAACGTATTAATAATGGAAGAATATTGCATGTGGAGAAGGGAAAAGGAATCCTCATTCATGGTATGATTTTCATTTTGTTCTTTAAAAAAGATTATGCTTGCTTGATTCTACCCATTGCTTAGACTTTTGATTTCCAAGATAAGAAAGTCTGATACTCACTCAAGAGTATGTAAGTACTAAAAAGGGAACTTCCTCTTAATTGGTTTTACATATTTCAATAGGAGGGAAGTTTGAAAATTTAGAAATTTCAATCATTAAATCTCGTTGGGGCGTTGCGGCATTCAAAGGTATGGCACCACGGTGCTCATTTCTTCTCTCTCAAAGGTTTTCTTAAGCATATTAAGCAAAACCTAATATAGAGGATAGGGTTGCCCCCCTAAAAAGCACTAAGTTTATAATTTTCAACCAGGCTGGATAACTGATTAGTCCTAAGGTTGGTTTCCCTCCCAAGTAGCACTAAGTATATTATCTTTAGCCAGACTTTACCCGATTTTCCATTTGTCTAAGGTGGATGATTTCCATTCTTTAATTGGGTCCCGTTGGTATCTCATTCCTTATCTTTAGGATTAACTTCAGTGTTTCTAGAAAGAGATCCAATGGTTACTACTCACAAAAATTGTAAGTTGCAATAGTTGAGTTTCCAAATTTTTAAATGGTGAAGCTTGGCTTTGTAATTAAGTTTTCAATTGCATGACCCACATCTTTTAGTGGTGTTTTCTTTGTTCCATACTTATTGCTTTGATTTAATCTAGGAGGATATAGTGGTCTTGGATTATTAGTAGCTTAATTTTGATTATTCAAATTTGTGCCTTGATTAATTTGACCAAAATTTCGTTGGTTTTCATCATTATTATTTAACAAATTAAAATATAGGTGATTCCTCCAACTTGAATTATATGAATTTGAATAAGGATTATTTTCTCTTCCTATCAAAGTTATATTTTTAATCTCTTAGATATAATTCTCTTCTATTGAACTTTTATCTTCCAAATGTAAAGATGAATCAAAATTTAAGCCTAAAATACTCAACTTTTTTGATATTGTTGTAACTTGTGCAGTCAAAATAGATAAAGAATCATTCTCATAAACTATAGCCCCACTCTTAAGATTCACCCTATCAGTAGGCCACCAAAAAAATTTTTATTTCCATTTCTTCAATTAATTCATAAGCACTCTCAAAAGGCTTTGACATCAAAGAACCTCCAGCTACAATATCAATTATAGCTCTAAGGGATCCTACCAATCCTTATAAAATGTTTGAAATATAAACTAATCAAGTAAGGCATCGTGAGGGCACTTTCTAAGCATCTCCTTGAATCTCTTATAACTCTCATAAATAGATTCTCCTTCTAACTAAGTAAAAGAAGTAATGTTCTTTGTAAGCTTGGCAGTCTTAAAAGTTGGGAAATACTTTCTAAGGAATTTATGGGCCAACTCATTCCATGTGGTAATAAAGTGTGGGGGTAAGGAATTTAAACATATTTTTTCCTTGTCTCTTAGAAAAAATGGAAATAATCTAAGTCTAATGGCATTATCAATAACATTATTGTACTTAAATATTACATAAATTTTAAAGAAACTTGCTAAATGTAAGTTAGGGTCTTCAATGGTGTTGTAAATTTGGGCCCAAGTACTATGATTTTGATGATAACAAGCATTATGTTTTCTTTACTACTGCTATTACTGCATATCTATGTTATTTTCCCAGCTTACTAACCTTTCAGGTCCATAAGTTCACTTGCAATGCCAATCAGCTCAAGATCGGATAGACTAGCTAGGGTTATGCCAGTCTATAATTTCAATTTTAATGTACTTTTTACCTTTCTTGAGTTAAGTCATGTATCTGGTGGACCCCAAGCTAAGTAACCTTGCACATACATACTCAAGGGAGTGGGTTGATGAGTTAGAGAAATTTTCTTATTTTTAACCTAATCGTATAGGTTGATTCATATCATACTAGATGATTAGTTAAAAATAAAAAACCCAAATTAGGTCATCTATGTTAATTAAGAGATTAAACTAATCATACTGTATGATATAGATCATACAGAATGATCAATTCAGATTATAAAAATCAGCCGCCAATCACAATTTAGGCAATTTTTCAATTTTAAAATTTTGTACATATCATACAGGATGATATGTATCATCCTGGATGATATATGACAATTATGCCTAAATTAACACTATAATTAGGAGAAAATTTTTGATAAACTTTAATTCGATTTGATCGTACAGGATAATTGGTGATGTTTGTCCTGGATAATAGAGTATAAGTATGGGATGATAAGGAATTGTCATATATCATCCCAGATGAATACCACAATTTTTCAACTAATCATCCAAGATGATTGACCTCTTTCATACCAGACAACCAAGAAGTACATGGAATGATAAGGCATCACTAAGGATTGTACTAGAAGAAGTTTAATATTTTTATACTAATCGTCCGGGATAATCCATTTATTTCTCTTAAACTAATCATACATAGCTATGCGATTTGTACGGGATAAATTAGTATTTTTGAACTAATCATACAGGATGATTGTATGATCATATTGGATGATCAGTGCTGCCATATTGAAAATTAGGGCATTTTTTAAGGCTCTCTATTTAAGCTCTCTTATTATCCTTTAGATAATCTTTTACTGTTTAGTCCTCTTGAGAGAGAGCTAGAGAAGAAAGAGAGAGAGCTTGGGAAAGAGAGAAATCCTTGTGAGGGGGAGTTGTGAGGGATTCAGAAAGGTTTCCCCAAGCAAGGTTTCCATCATCTTTGTCAAGCTGCTTGTCTAGTTCCTTGGTGACTCTTGGAAGATCTTCATCAACATTAGATCCAGGTTCTTTGCCTACTCAAGGAGGGAGTAAAAGGATTTAAAGGTTCTCTACCTACTCTATGAGGGCGTAAAAGGATTTCCAAGTTCTCTACGTACTCTAGGGGGGAGTAAAAGGATTCATGGTACTTTACCTCACGAGGTCGATGGAAAGATTTTGTATGGGCTTCTCCACCTTGCTGTGGGGGAAAAAGGAGAGACACTACTTTTAGTGCAATACCTGGAAAGGAGGTTTTCGGGGAGTGGACGTAGGTCAAGTTGATCAAACTAATATAAATCTGGTGTGTTCATTCTATTTACTTTTTCACATTTAATTTATGTATTTTTTGTGTGAATTATTCTGTGTTGGAAATCTCAAAAATTTTAATTATTATGAAACTAGTCTGCTTCCGCATCAAGAGGTTTTTAATTTCTTGATTTGTTAAAGAATTTTTAAAATAACCAATCCACTAACCCTCTTGGTCAGCCTTAGGACTAGTTCCTTAGGGTTGAACAACCCTCACAAACTTTTAAGTGGGAGTTCTCCCAAATTAAGAATTTTGTACCATCTAAATGATTGGAGGTTTTAATTCAAAACTATTTGCTTAGATGGCAGGTCCATTCATGCTTTGATGAATTCCATCTACCAAAGGGTTTAAAAAATTCTTTAAGAGGTCTAGAATGATCTAAGTGTTGAATAAGGTCAGCCATTTTATAACTTTTTTGGTGGTTCTAATTTTAGACAGGGTTCTCTAAATTTCAAATTGAAACTAAAACATGCCTCCCATCTATATCTTGTAAGCATACAACTATAAATATGCAATCATTAAATTGAATATAGTAGGACTAATTATGTAATTGATTCAAAAATATAGTAAATATGTAAATAAAATAAATTCTTCCACAGTAATGATGCCCAAAACTTGATGGGGGTGGTCAAGTAACCTCAGGAATTATGAATATAATTTAGGGGTCTATCAATCCCTAAACAATGCTTAGATTTTGTTTGATTTAAAAATTTATGAAACCCCACTTAATATATATAAGTTTACATACTGAATCAAGTAATATAGGATAAAGTAGAGTATCAATCCCAGGAGAAAGACTATTTACTTGCAAATACTAGTATTGTCTACTTTAACTATAATAATTATCCTACTCAATAAAAATAAGGTTTAGTGGAGATTCAATCACTTCAATAAAATTAATAACAAAATAATGGATATACTTATATGAATGAAATGTTTTGGATTGATGAAATATAAAAGTACTATGTTTCTTACTGATTCTCTTAATAATGTGATGTTATTCAGAGCATAAGCATCATCAACCTCTATCAACCAAGAAGAAATAAAGGATGGGTTTAACGCATTCCACTCTCTATACTGTTGCAAATCTGGTTTTGATGATGACAAATATGTTTCCAGTGTGTTTTGTTTGGCTAATCTGTTTCAGGCACAAAAGACCACGAGCCACTCAAGCCAACTCAAGATCGGGTCCAAGTGTATCAAATGTATGATTTTTCCTTTTATTGAGTCAATTGTAATGTAACTGATTCTCTAGCTAAGTAACCTTGCACACACACACTCAGGGGGAGAGCTTGAGTGAATTAGAGTTTCTGTTCATTTTTTTGTTCAGATCGTCCTGGACAATTTTCACATCGTCCTGGACGATCCAGCCAAAACAGAAACCCTAACTAGGGCAACTAAGTTAAGAGGGTCTGATTAAGCAGATCGTCCTGGACGATCTCCGGATCATACGGGACGATATGCCCAAATCAGAAATTCTCAGCCGCCAGATCAAGTTAGGTAAGTTCTTATTTTTAGATACTTGGTCTGATCGTCCCGGACGATACGTGTATCGTCCCGGATGATTCAGTATAATCATGCCTAATTTAATCTGGTAATTAAGGAAAGTAATTTATTTCTGGTTGATAGGATCATATCGTCCTGGACGATCGCAGGATCGTCCCAGACGATCTTGATCGTTTAGTGCATTTAAGCTGTACGTCCAGAACTATGTACAGGACGATTTGGGGCCTTTTTGAACTAATCGTCCAGGATGATGTACCCATCGTACTGGACGATCAAGTCATTTTTTGGTCGTCCAGCACAGATTTCTCTTGACGACCCGAACTATCTTCTGGATGATTTTCCTCGATTTGCACTAATCGTCCCGGACGATCGCAGGATCGTACGGGACGATATGAACAATTTTTTCTACTGATCGTCCAGAAGAGCTAGATCATCCAGGCCAAAATAGTTGAATTTGAACTGATCGTACAGGATGATCTACCGATCGTCCTGGTCGATCGTGGCCGACCAGTTGAGATTTAGGGCAAATTTTAAGCCCTCCTATAAAAGAACTTTTTCTAAAAACTAGAAAAATCTTTTGCTGCCTTCCTTCCCTAAGAAACCCTAGAGAGAGAGAGTTGGGAGAGAGAGAGAAGATCTTGTGAGGGGAGTTAGTGAGGGATTCACTAAGGTTGCTCCGAGCACGGATCAGAGTCGTCTTCTCCGCTCGTCGTCTTTCGTCTAGTCGGTGTTCGTCAGGGAAGGATCGTTCACAAGAAGATCTGGGGTTCTCTGCCCGCTTCAGGTGGAAGCAAAAGGAGTTCGAAGGTTCTCTGCCTGCTTCAGGAGGAAGCGAAAGGAGGTCTGGTTCTCTGCCTCACCGTGTGGTGAAAAGGAGGTGTTTGTACAGGCTTCTCCACCTTGCTGTGGGAGCAAAAGGAGAGACACTTTTTGTTTAGTGCAATACCCGGAGGGGAGGCTCCTGGGAGTGGACGTAGGTCAAGTTGACCGAACCACTATAAAATCTAGTTTGCTTTTCTGATTCAGTTTTGCACTTTACTTTTCTGATATTAACTGCTTGGGTGAATATCTGTGATTGATCTTTTCATTCTTGTTTATGTGGTTGAAATTTTCATTGTTATCGTGAAATTTTTAAATAACCAATTCACCCCCCCTCTTGGTTAGCCTCGGGACTAGTTCACTAGGGCTTCACATCCCTATCGAACTTTCAAGTGGTATCAGAGCGGGATTCAAAATTTAGGTTTAAAAACTTTTGAATTGATCCATGGCTAACTATAACAATCGTAATACTGCTGAAGGATATTCTATTATAAGACCACCGTTGTTTGATAATATTCCTTTTGATTTTTGGAAAACATGCATGTCTACTTTTCTGCAATCTATTGATTATCGCATATGGATGTTAGTTAAGGACGGATACGAACCACCTTTTAGATTGATTAATAATGTGAAAACTGAACTGCCTTTTGCTGATTGGATGTTTGATGATCGTGATTTAGCACAGTTAAATGCAAAATGCTTGAACTTTTTCTTCTGTGCTTTAAAATCTGAAGACTATATGCGTGTTTCTACTTGTACAACGGGAAAGGAAATCTGGGATAGATTATGTATAACATATGAAGGTACAACTGAAGTCAAACAGTCTAGGTTAAACATCTTGTTACATGATTATGAACTTTTTCGCATGAAACCTAGTGAGACTATTTCAGAAATGTACACAAGGTTCACTCAGATTGTTACCTCTTTGCATGCTCTAGGTAGAGAACTTACTAACTACGAAAGAATGAACAAAATTTTAAGATGTTTATCTGCTTCTTATGATGCTAAGATTACTGCAATTACTGAATCTAAAGATTTAAATACTTACTCTATTGACAGCTTACTTGGATCACTCATTGCTTACGAGCAAGGGGTGAACCAAAGGCAACTTGATGTAGGTGAATGCAAGAAAGAGAAGACAGTGGCACTAAAGGCCAAAGATTCAGATGCTAGCACTTCCGGGTCTGATAGCGATGATGTTGCCTTTATCACAAGGCAATTCAAAAGCTTTCTAAGGAAGAAACATAAGAACTATTAGAAGTGGAACAAGAGTAAGTCCAATAAAAATTTTAAGGGTTCATCTGAATATGTTTGTTTTGAATGCAGGAAGCCTGGACACATTAAGGCTGATTGTCCTACACTTAAAGCTCACCCAAGCAAGGAGAAGGGTGAGGATAAACCAAAGTTTAGAAAGGACAAGAAGCGGATTCAGAAGGCATTCTGGGCAGACTCTGCATCCGACTCTTCTGAGACTGAAGCTGAAGAGGAGGAAACAAACTTATGTCTGATGGCTGATGATCACCCTGGTCAGTCGGACCAGGAAGAGGTATGTAAGCTTACTTACGATCAATTATTTGAAGTTTCTGAAAGAATTCTTACATCGTATAGGAAGCTTAAGAAAACTCATGCTAGTTTGAAATTAGATTACTTAACCTTGCAAAAAGAGCATGATTCTGTAGTTAAAGATCATTCCACACTTGATTCCAATCACATGTCCTTGCTTGATGAATTCGATGAATTGAATAAAAAATATTCTGATTTAGTTTCTGACCATGATTCATTGAAAACTACGCATGTGGACTTAGAAAGAGCTTTTAAAGAGTTAGATACAATGGCATGTGAAGTAGAAAGTAGCAAGGGAACCTTAAAATTTGAAATTGCAAGTTTAAAGAAAGAAAATGAGTTTTTGAAAGTAAAAATCAGTGCTTATGAAAAGAACAAAACACCGCCTACTTTTGAACAGTTTTATGCACCGCCACCATTTGAAAAATCTGTTGCAAGTTCTTCATAGCATGTTTCATATACATCTAGGAAGAGGCATTATCATCCACGTAGATTAGTTAACCCTTTTCGTGGTGTTAGATGTTTTTCATGTGGCATGTTAGGACATATTTCCCACACCTGCACTGTTCACCGTAGTACACATTGGGTGTGGAAACCCAAACTGCCTGTTTCACAGCACAGCATGCATGCATTGCATTCTTCTTTTCATAAGAAGGAACCCAAACCTGTTTGGGTTCCTAAGACTGACGTTTGATACTTTTGTAGGTGTGCTCTCACACAAGACCTCGTGAGAGCATGTTGTACCTGGACAGCGGATGTTCGAGACATATGACTGGAGATGCAAATCAGTTCATTTCATTGGAGGCCAGAGCTGGAGGCAAGGTTACACTTGGAGATAACACCACCAGGAAGGTGGTAGGCTCAGGTATAATTGGTGATTCAAAGAATTTTATGATTGATAATGTTTTGCTTGTAGATGGATGTTAAGAGTGCCTTTTTAAATGGGGTAATTAAAGAAGATATTTTTGTATAACAACCCCCAGGTTTTGAGAGTTCCCAATATCTAAGTCATGTCTATAAATTAAAAAAGGCCTTATATGGATTGAAACAGGCACCCAGAGCTTGGTATGAGAGGCTTAGCACATTCCTGTTAGAAAGAGAGTTTGTTAAGGGGAGCGTAGACACCACCCTTTTTCCGAGGAGATTAGGAGATGACTTACTCATTGTCCAGATCTATGTTGATGATATAATTTTTGGATCTTCTGATAAATATTTATGTGAAGAGTTTTCTAAAACAATGAGTAAGGAGTTTGAGATGAGTATGATGGGAGAATTGTCCTACTTTTTGGGGTTTAGCATAAGGCAAACGGATGATGGAACCTTTCTCAATCAATCAAAATACACTAAAGATATTTTGAAGAAATATGAAATGGACAAAGCCAAGCCAATCAATACTCCCATCCCTCCTCAGTTCAGTTAGATAAGGATTCAAATGGAAAATCTGTTGATCAAAAGAAGTATATAGGGATAATAGGTTCACTGCTTTACCTGACTGCTAGCCGACCTGATATCATGTTTAGTGTCTGTCTTTGTGCTAGGTTTCAGGCTGATCCTAAAGAGTCCCACCTGACTGCTGTTAAGAGAATTCTTAGATATCTTTTAGGGACCCCAAACCTAGGAATTTGGTACCCTAGGCGCAGCACCTCTTTTGAGATCATTGGATATTCTGATTCTGATTTTGCGGGGTGTAGGGTGGATAGGAAGAGTACTTCTGGGACTTGTCAATTCATAGGACAATCGTTAGTCTCCTGGTCCAGTAGAAAACAGAACTCAGTTGCACTTTCCACTGCTGAAGTTGAGTACATTGCCTTAGGGAGTTGTGTGGCCCAAGTTCTTTGGTTGAAGCAACAAGTCTTGGATTTAGGAGTACCTGTTGGCACAATTTCTATTCTGTGTGATAATACTAGTGCCATCTGTATCTCTAAGAATCCAATCCAACATTCTAGGACCAAACACATTGATATTAGGCATCACTTCATTAGGGACCATGTTACAAAAGGGGACATTGAGCTACATCACGTAGCAACTGAAAATCAGCTGGCTGACATATTCACTAAACCACTGGCCTTTGACTCATTCAGCATTTTGAGAACCAGATTAGGAGTGATTGATATAAATGCTTGATTCTGATGACTGCTGATTTATGATTGTTCTGATTGGTATTCTGATTTCTATTAGTTAGTTTTGGTATTATGATTTTTGAGTTCTGTTAGTTAGTTTTGGTATTCTGATTTCTGATTTCTGTTAGTTAGTTTTGGTTTAATTATTTGCTTTCAGTTGATTTTATTTCTTCTGCTGATTTCTGTGTTAGCCTTACTATTAGTTTGATTTGAGTGTTTACTTTGCTGTGATTTTCTACCTATTTTTATTTTTTTACTGGTTCATATCTTACACTTATTGTGTTATGCTTTTCAAGATCTGATCACCGCTTACTACTTCTGATGATTTGAATTTTTGACTGGGAGTTTTTACCTTGGTTTGGTTTGGAAGCTGGTAAGCAGTGATTGACTTCGTTGAATCTGTTAAAGGGAAGAAACATTGATAATTGTTTCTCTTCCTCTAACTCCTTTACTGGTGTATAGTTTCTTTTGAATAAAAATCCTCTTCAAAATTAAAATGTTAGTTTTTAAAATAGAGATTATTTTATCTTCCTATAGTAATCTGCCTCATATCAATAGTGGTTTTCAAAGTCTTGAGTCATTAGTTTGATTTTCTAAACCAAGTGATTGCATTTATCATATGTTGTATGGCTTTTGTTTTGTGAATCGTTCTTCCTTACTGTGTAGAGTCATCTCCTATGTCTGGAAGATAATCTCACAGCTGAGACTCTTTAATGATTATGAAAGAAAGAAAGCTTATAAAAGATGTGCAGTGCGCCAGATAATTTGAAAAAGAGGCATAAAATGAGCCCAAAACTGAAAAGATGTGAAATTGCCAAATTGGATACACAAAGTGTATCAAAAATCAAAAGATGCGCAAAGCGCCAACCAATTTGAAAAAGAGGCACAAAATGAGCCCAAACCAAGCTTTCTTCCCTTTCAGATTGTTAAATGTCTTAGAGAAATCTGTGCGCCACTTAATATTTTCAAAAGCTTGAGTTTTGAAAATCCCGATTTCTGATTTTTTACTTTGTAACACTATTATATCATATATTTTTCTGGAACGAGGCTTGAAAGGATCTCTTTTCAAATCTAATGTCTTTTCTTCTGAATCGGATTTTTGTTTTGAAACAGGTTTGCATCGATAAGGTGCCCGGGGTCAGAGTTACGAAAGTTGATTATTTCTAACCTTTTCTGGATTTCAGAGCTGTCAATCGTCCTGTCATTGGTTTTTGAATCTAAAATCAAGGAAAAAATTCTGATTTTTTCTAGCAGCTTGATTAAAAAAAAAATGCTTTTATGTGGTTTTGCGGTAAGTTCTATTCATTTTTTTGTGTTATTTTGATTTCATGATTGTGTTTTTGGGATCCTGATCGATCATCTTCATCCTTCATCTTTTTCTATTTTCTTCACATCATCCTGGATGATACCACTATCGTCCTGGATGATCCACTTCATCCTGGACGATCCAAACATCATCCTGGATGATTCGTTCATAATCATCCCCACACTGCTCCTACTGCTGAAAAATTCCAATTATTGGTGATCGTCCTGGACGATCCTTACATCGTCCTGGACGATATGATCCATATCTTCCTGATCTGATCAAACGGCTGACATTGCACCAATTATTGCCCATCGTCCTGGATGATCCACCTCATCATCCTGGAGAATCCACGTGTCAGCCGCTGGACGATTGGAATTCGGCCCATCCGACATATTTATTGCATATCATCCCGGACGATCCACCTAATCATCCTGGACGATACTTTTCATCAACGGTCGTCCAGCCTGACTCCTCGGGACGATCGCCTGTGTCTAATCATCCTGGACGATATCTGATCGTCCTGGATGATCGGACTGCCTTTTTGACCAATCGTCCAAGACGTCATAAATGACCAAATCGTCCCGGACGATCCCGCGATCGTACGGGATGATAAGTCCGTTTTCTATTTAAACAGTAGTTTTCTTCATATTTTTCACACCATTTTTCCTCCACTTTCCTTCTACCTTCTTCCTCTTTGGGTTCCTAATGGCTGGTGGCAAAAGGTCTCGTCAAAAGGGGGCCAGTTCATCCCAGGGACATGTCGATCCTCGCTTGCCGAATGCCGCCGATCAGGCGGCTTTCGAATGCTATCGTAATGTGGGGATCACGCACTCTAAGATTGTCAATCCCTGCACTCTCACTTATCCCATTTTTGATTTGTTCGCACATACCTCCCTCACCTTCATTCTGACCTTAGCCTTTCCCTTCAATCTGGAACTCCTTCAATTCTTCTTTGCCAACTTATGCATTTCTACGGACTATTCCACTCTTTGATCCTATGTAAATCAACGCCCCGTGGAACTCACGACCCACGATTTTCACAATATTCTCAACCTGTCTGTCACTGGCGACAAAATTCACACGCTTATCACCGATCCTGACTGTGATTGGAGTGTCGCCAATCACTTCCTTCACAATACCAATGCACCCTATCACGACAACGCTTGCACTTCCCTTCTCAAGGACGCCCGGACCATTCAGCACGTCCTTCGTTCCTCCGTCATTCCAAAGGCGGGGGATCGAATTCACATTACCCCGCTCCTATCCTTGACCACCTACTACATCATGGCCCGTCGAGAATTTAATGCCTATGATCTGATCATCCGATACATAGAACACCTCACCACCATTAGAGATCCGGGCCACAAGCGTCGCCCAAATCTAGCTTTAGGTCATCTTATTCACTATGCCTTAGAGACAAAATATGACCTTCAGTATCCTGTCCCTCTTGATGTCCCTCCTTTCTTCTTCACAAATAACTCATTCCACGTCCTACACAACACCCGACTACATCCGGAGACCGCCCCGGATGTTGAGGAGGAAGAGGAAGAGGCCATTCCAGTTCCTGCTGCACCAGAAGCACCTGCACCCCCTCGCATTGCCTCTCCCTTTGACCACCTGGTGCAGCGCTTCGATCAGTGGGAGGCCATATTTGACTCCTACGTGGTTGCCCAGGAGCAGCGGCACACCGAGGACATCCAGCGCTTCACTGACTATGCTGCGGAGTAGCAACAACAGCATGACCAGGACATTGCCTGGATTGGAGCCCACTTTCAGGCCATTCACTATTACTTCAACCCTCCACCGCCACCTCCTCCTTCCGATCAGGATCCGCCACAGTTTTAGTTTTCTGTTGTGTAGTTGTTCTATTTATGTTTTATTTTATGTTTTATTTCCGTGTTATATTTTTCCTCCTCCTTTTTGTGATGTCAGAAGGGGGAGTCAGTTGTAGTCATGTCTGTTTCTGTTTTATGAGTCATGTTTCCTGTATTGTTTTAGGTGTTAAATGAAAATTTGAAAAAATGTTTGTGTTTTAATCTCCTAGTTTACTTTTATTTTCAAACTACTTTACAAATGTTTGCCATCATAAAAAAGGGGGAGATTGTTGCAAATCTGGTTTTGATGATGACAAACATGTTTCCAGTGTGTTTTGTTTGGCTAATCTGTTTCAGGCACAAAAGACCACGAGCCACTCAAGCCAACTCAAGATCGGGTCCAAGTGTGTCAAATGTATGATTTTTCCTTTTATTGAGTCAATTGTAATGTAACTGATTCCCTAGCTAAGTAACCTTGCACACACACACTCAGGGGGAGAGCTTGAGTGAATTAGAGTTTCTGTTCATTTTTTTGTTCAGATCGTCCTGGACGATTTTCACATCATCCTGGACGATCCAGCCAAAACAGAAACCCTAATAGGGCAACTAAGTTAAGAGGGTCTGATTACGCAGATCGTCCTGGATGATCTCCGGATCGTACGGGACGATATGCCCAAATCAGAAATTCTCAGCTGCCAGATCAAGTTAAGCAAGTTCTTATTTTTAGATACTTGGTCTGATCGTCCCGGGCGATACGTGTATCGTCCCGGACGATTCAGTACAATCATGCCTAATTTAATCTGGTAATTAAGGAAAGCAATTTATTTCTGGTTGATACGATCATATCGTCCGGGACGATCCTACGATCGTCCAGAACTACGTACAGGATGATTTGGGATACGATCCTACGATCGTCCGGGACGATCCTACGATCGTCCAGGACGATCCTACGATCTTGATCGTTTAGTGCATTTAAGTTGTACGTCCAGAACTACGTACAGGATGATTTGGGGCCTTTTTGAACTAATCGTCCAGGACGATGTACCCATCGTACTGGACGATCAAGTCATTTTTTGGTCGTCCAACACAGATTTCTCTGGACGACCCGAACTATCTTCTGGATGATTTCCTCGATTTGCACTAATCGTCCCAGACGATCGTAGGATCGTACGGGACGATATGAACAATTTTTTCTACTGATCGTCCAGAAGAGCCAGATCATCCAGGCCAAGACAGCTGAATTTGAACTGATCGTACAGGACGATCTACCGATCGTCCTGGATGATCGTGGCCGACCAGTTGAGATTTAGGGCAAATTTTAAGCCCTACTATAAAAGAACTTTTTGTAAAAACTAGAAAAATCTTTTGCTGCCTTCCTTCCCTTAGAAACCCTAGAGAGAGAGAGTTGGGAGAGAGAGAGAAGATCTTGTGAGGGGGAGTTAGTAAGGGATTCACTAAGGTTGCTCCGAGCACGGATCAGAGTCATCTTCTCTGCTCGTCGTCATTCGTCTAGTCGGTGTTCATCGTGGAAGGATCGTTCGCAAGAAGATCCGGGGTTCTCTGCCCGCTTCAGGTGGAAGCAAAAGGAGTTCGAAGGTTCTCTGCCTGCTTCAGGAGGAAGCGAAAGGAGGTCGGGTTCTCTGCCTCACCGTGTGGTGAAAAGGAGGTGTTTATACAGGCTTCTCCGCCTTGCTATGGGAGCAAAAGGAGAGACACTTTTTGTTTAGTGTAATACCTGGAGGGGAGGCTCCGGGGAGTGGACGTAGGTCAAGTTGACCGAACCACTATAAAATCTTGTTTGCTTTTCTGATTCAGTTTTGCACTTTACTTTTCTAATATTAACTGCTTTGGTGAATATCTGTGGTTGATCTTTTCGTTCTTATGTATGTGTTTCCGCTGCTACATATCGAAAAGATTTTCATTGTTATCGTGAAATTTTTAAATAACCAATTCACCCCCCCCCCCCCTCTTGGTTAGCCTCGGGACTAGTTCACTAGGGCTTCACATCCCTATCGAACTTTCATATACCACTCTAGACTCCTATAGTTTGTTACCCTACGAAAAGCTTTGAAGAGTAAGTAAAGCATGTACTATTAATCACCCTCTCATGATAATTCATATCTATAAATTTGATAGATAACAATCACTATGCCTATACTTGCATTATACCAATCATATATATCTGGTTATGTATGCTTTCCTATTCATATTACACCTGATATTAACTACACATATGGACACTATGTGTATTAATTGAAGACCTGGTATATTAAAAATATCATATCACTAATTTAATGATTAAGAGAAATCATTAGTAATCCATATTTAATTTATACCATCAATCCAAAACTTTGGGAATTAGCTTGCCATGAAGAATAATTGGAGCAAATTCATTTTTATTAATAACATACAAGAAAGAAAATAAAAAAGAAAAGATATCACTAGATGATTCAATGATCTCCTCTGCACTCCTTGAACTTACAGAATCAATTCTGAAAGTTCGATAGGGATGTTAAGGCCTTATAAACTAGCCCAAGGCTAACCAAGAGGGGGGGTGAATTGGTAGTTTAAAAATTCACGAGCAAAAACTATTTTAAAGATCTTTTTGAATGTTTTAAATGAAATTCAATAGCACAGATCAAACACATCTTTCACCCAAGCAATTAATTATAGTAAAATAAAGTACAAAAAATAATCAGAAAGAACAAACCATATTTTATAGTGGTTCGGTCAACTTGACCTACGTCTACTCCCCGGAGCCTCCCCTCCAGGTATTGCACTAAAACAAAGTGACTCTCCTTTTGCTCCCACAGCAAGGAAGAGAAGCCTTTACAAAACTCCTTTTCACTAACCAATGAGGCAGAGAGCAAGGACTCCTTTTGTTTCCTCCTGAAGTAGGCGGAGAAACTTACCTCATTTTGCTTCCTCCTGAAGCAGGCAGAGAACCTGATCTTCTTACAGATGATCCTTCTATAGAGACACCAAAAAGGAAAAGGGACGACGATCAGAGAAGACGACTTAGATCCTTTCTTGGAGCAACCTTTGTGAACACCTCACAAACTCCCCCTCATAAGATCCTCTCTATCTCCCAAGCTCTCCCTCTCTCTCTCTCTCAAGGTTCGCTCAAGTAAGGAAAGTGGCAAAAGATCTCAATGATAGAAGATAAGAGATCTTAAATACAAAGGCTCAAAAATTAACCTAAATTTTAACTTGCCGTCAAAGATCATCCAGGATGATGTACAATCAGTACAAAATCACACATATCAGCTTGGATGATCTTGTTCCTCTGGATGATTAGAAGACAAATTTATTCAGATCATCCAGGACGATTCTGCGATCATCCTGGATGATTAGTTCAAATCAGGAATATCATCCAGAAGATAGTTCTGGATGTCCAGGAGAAAAGCCTAAATGATAAAGGAAAATGACTTGATCATCCAGGACGATACGTATATCATCCTGTACGATTAGTTCAAAATTGTCTAAAATCGTTCGGCACACTATTTGGGTCGTACATGTCAACAATGCCGGATGATTTCAAAATTACTTGATCGTCTGGAATGATATTGATATTGTCCCATATGATTAGTTCAAAAATGGGAATATCATCCAGCACACTGTTTGGGTCATCCAGGTTAAAAGCACTAGACGGTCAAGATTTCTAATTGATCGTCCAGGATGATCTTATAATTGTCTAGGACGATATGATGGAATCAATCAAACCTTAATTACTTTCCTTAATCACCTGACTAATTTAGGCATAATTATAATGAATCATCTAGTATAATACACGTATCATCCAGGATGATCAGACCAAAAATCTAAAAATAAAAACTTATCTAACTTCGTCTTGCGGCTGAGAATTTCTAATTTGAGCATATCATCCTGTATAATGGATTTATCATCTAGGATGATCTGCTTAATCCGACCAACTTAACATGGCTTCCCTAATTAGGGTTTCTATTTCTAATGGATCATCTAGGATGATTTAAACAAAATATGAACAGAAACTCTAACTCACTAAAACTCTCCCCTTGAGTTTATGTGTGCAAGGTTACTTAGCTTAGGATCCATTACATTACACTTGACTCAAGAAAGGTGAAAAAGTTATATTGAACCTGAACCACATACACTCTGACTAGATCTTGAGCTGGCTTAGATTGCACTTGATCTTGTGGACCTGAAAGGTTAGGCAATCAAACAAAAATAGAAATGTTTGTTATCATCAAAAACATACTCCTTGAATCTAAATTTGTAACAATCTCCCCCTTTTTGATGATGGCAAACATTTGTTAGTAATTTCAAATTTAGTAATTAAATATTAAATATTGATAATTCAAAATACTAAATATTTGAACATTGATAATTCAAGAGCGTACAATAACCCAGAACACAAACTACTCCCCCTTTTGACATCGTAAAAAGGGGAAAACATCATATAGACACATAAAGAAAAATAGTACAAAAACTAAAACTAAGAAAATAGCAAAAAGTAAACAAACTAGTACAAAGGAGGATCCTAATCAGATTGAGGTGGAGGTGTAGGTGGCTAAAATAGACTGTGGATGGAGGCAAACTATTCACCAAACCAGGCCATATCCTGGTCATGCTACTACTGTTGTTGGGCTACATAGGTATTGAATCGGTGGACGTCCTCAGTATGCTGCTGCTCCTAGGCAACCACATAGGAGTCAAAGCATGCCTCCCACTGGTCAAACTTGTGCACCAGGTGATCTATCGTTGATTCTATATAGAGAGGAGCAGGTGCAGCAGGTTCAAGAGCAGCTTCTTCCTCTTCTCCCTCAACATCCGTACTGGGCTCAGGATGAAGTCTAGTACTATAAAGAATATGGAAGGAGTTGTTGGAGTAAAAGGAATGTTGGACATTAGCAGGAATTGGATATTATAGATTGTACTTAGTTTCAAGAGCATAGGAAATGAGGTGGCCTAAGGTTAGATTTGGGCGTCTTCTGTGGCCTGGATCTGTAATGCTAGTAAGGTGTTCGATGTAGTAAAAAAGGAGATCGGTAGCATTGAAATCACGATGGGCCATGATGTATAAGGTAGCCATGGAGAGCAGAGGTGTAATGTGGATGCGGTCCCCAGCCTTTGAAATGATAGAGGAGCAAAGGACATGCTGGTTTGTCTGAGTATCCTTGAGTAAGGAAGAGCAGGCATTATCATGGTAGAGGACATGGTATTCCTAAGAAAGTGATTGGCGACACTCCAATTAAAGTCAGGGTCAGAGGATAAAATATGGAACTTACCACCAGTAATGGAAAGTTACTAGAAGATCTAAAAAGTATATCATTAATATAGATCTAAACAATTAGTAAATCATCTCTTACTTTTCTCAGAAAGAGGGTTGTGTCTATGCTCCTCTTAACAAACTCTCTTTCTAATAGGATTGTGCTAAGCCTCTCATACCAAGCTCTGGGTGCCAATTTCAATCCATATAAGGCCTTTTTTAATTTGTAAACATGATTCAGATATTGGGAACTCTTAAAACTTGGGGGTTGTTCTACAAAGACATCTTCCTTTATTACCCATTTACTCTTGACATCCACTTAAAAAAGCATAAATCCCTTATAACAGGTAAAGGCTAGTAGCACCCTAATGGCTTTCAATCTAGTTACAGGGGTAAAGGTCTCCTCAAAATCAATCCCTTCTATTTGGTTATACCCCTTAGCCACCGATATTGCCTTATTCCTAACCACCACAACAGAATTGTTCATTTTATTCTTAAAAACACATTTAGTTCCCACTACATTTTGATTCTTAGGTCTTTCCACTAACTCCCAAACATCATTCCTCACAAATTGGTTAAGTTCTTCTTGCATAGCTAAGATCCAAAATTCATTAGAGAGGGCTTGATTAATATTGGTGTGTTTAGTCATTGAGATAAAGGCAGAATGGTTTACTTCCTTCCTAAGTCCATGCCTAGTTCTAACACCTTCAGAAGGGCCTCCTAAGATAAATTCTTTAGGATGACTCGAAGAATATCTCCAATCTCTTGGCAAAGTGTTTAGAGGTTCTACCCTTTCCTCCAGATTTATATTTTCTACTCCTTAGGTAATCTCTTCTATTTCCTCTTCTTCCTCAGCTCTAAACTCCTTAGAATTAGATTCATCAAATACTACATGAGTAGTCTCCTCCACCACCAATGTCCTCTTATTAAATACTATAAAGGATTTCCAAACACTTGAATATCCTAAGAACACTCTGTCATCAGATTTTGGGTCAAATTTTCTTAAGGATGATTTCTCATTATTAAGAATGAAAACCTTACAACTAATGACATGGAGGTGAGACAAGTTTTGAGTAGACCCTTAATGATCTCATAGGGTTTGGATCTAATATTTACCCTATTCAACGCATAATAGGCTATGTTCACCGCTTCTACCCAAAAGTATTTTGGAAGTGAATACTCAGCAAGCATGGCTCTAGTGGCTTCCACTATGGTCCTGTTCTTCCGGTCAGCTACCCTCTTCTACTGAGGGGTCCTAGGAGCTAAAAAGTTGTGGCTAATCCCTTGCTCCACATAAAAAGTTCCAAATCTCACATTTTCAAACTCTCCACCATGATCACTATGAATGGTTAAGATCTCACAACCTAATTTCTTTTGAATCCAAGTGGAGAAGGTTTTAAATTCATCAAATGACTCAATTTTGTGTAACAGAAATCTAATCCAAGTGAACCCCAAGTAATCATCAATAATCACAAATCTATAGACTTTTCCCCATAAGCTGGCAATAATGGGTCCAAAGAGATCCATGTGAAGGACTTCTAATGGTCTAGAGGTAATATTGTCATTAATGGAGTGGAAAGAGGATTGGACTTTCTTCCCTAGTTGACAGGTATCACACAGGTGGTCTTTAGTGAACTTAAGCTTGGGGACACCTCTAACTAAGTCCTTTTGGGAGACTCTTCTAAGGATTTTCATACTGGTATGACATAGTCTCTTGTGCCAGAACCAAGACTCACCAGCAGCAATTTTTAAGCAAAATAATGCAGCACATTCAGTATTATTTAAATCAAGCATGTAGACATTATTAATCCTCTTACCCTATAAAATAGTGTTATTATTTAAGCTTATAATGCAAGTGTTTGCCAGGAACTTAATGCTGAACCCTTTGTCACAAAGCTGATTGATGTTGAGCAGGTTGTGTTTCAGTCCATCTACAAGAAAAATATTTTCAATTAAAAGCTTCTTGGAGTTTTTTATTATACTTGCACCCACCACTTTCATGGTGGTGTTGTCTCCAAGAGTGACCTTGCCTCCAGCCCTGGCCTCCAACAAAATAAATTGATTTGCATCTCCAGTCATATGTCTTAAGCATCCGATGTCCAGGTATCACATGCTCTCATAAGGTCTTGTGTGAAAGAAACCCTATAAAATCATCAAACATCTGATTTAGGAACCCAAACAAGTTTGGGTTCCTTCTTATGGAAAGAAGAATATAATGTATATATGTTATGCTGTGAATCATACAATTTGGGCCTCCACACCCAATGTGTACTAAGGTGAACAGTGCAGGTGTGAGAGATATGTCCTAACATGCCATAAGAGAAACATCTAACACCAGGAAAAGGGTTAACTAATCTACGTGGGTGATAGTGCTTCTTCCTAGGCTTAGATGATACATGCTTTGATGATTTTGAATGATATTCTTCAAGTGATGGAGGTTTATAAAATTGCATAAATATAGGGGTGTTTCATTATTCTATAATACATTAATTTTTACACTTAAAATTTTATTTTTCTTTTTGAGACTTGCTATTTCAAATTTCAAATAATACTGACTACTATCGAAATCAGATACATAGTTTCTAATTCCTTAAATTCAGCTTCTACTTCAACATGCAATATTTTTAATGAATCATGTTCAACAATCAAATCAGAATGCTTTTTATTCAACTCATCAAATTCATCAAGTAATGATATATGATTGCTATCAAGTGTAGGATGATCCTTAAGCAACACTTTATACTCTTTTTGTAAATTCAAGAGTTCCAATTTCAAACTAACATGAGTTTTCTTAAGTTTTCTATATGATAAATGAATTTTTTCTGAAACATCAAGTAATTGAAAGTAGGACAGTTCACATACCTCTTCTTGATCAAACTGACCCAGATGTTCATCTGCCATCAGACACAGGTTTGTAGTCTCCTCTTCAGCTTCAATCTCAGAGGAGTCAGATGCTGAATCAGCCCAGAAAGCCTTTTGAATCCTCTTCTTACCCTTCCTGAACTTGGGTTTATCCTCACCCTTCTCCTTATTTGGGTGAGCCTTAAGTATAGGACAATCAGCTTTTATATATCCTGGATTCCTGCATTCAAAACAAACTGTATCCTGCTAGACTTACCTTTATTCCACTTCTGATAGGTCTTGTGTTTCTTCCTTAGAAAGTTTTTGAATTGCCTAGTGATTAAGGTAAGAATATTGCTTTCAAACCCGAAAGAATCAGTCTCCGTATCGTTGGCCTTCAGTGCCACAGTTTTCTCTTTCTTTTTCTCACCTGCATCAAGCTGTCTTGGGTCCCTTGCTCGTAAGCAATGAGTTATCCAAGTAAGTTATACTTAGAATAAGCATTCAAATCCTTAGATTTAGTGATCGTAGTTATCTTGGCATCATAGTAAGAAGGTAAACAACTCAAAATCTTGTTAACTTTCTCATAGTTAGTAAGCTCTCTTCCTAAGGCATGTAAGGAGGTGACAATTTGAGTGAACCTAGTGTACATTTCAGATTTGGACTCACTAGGTTTCATGCGAAAGAGTTTGTAGTTATGAAGGAGTATATTTAACCTAGACTGTTTGACTTCAGATGTACCTTTATAAGTAATGCATAATCTATCCCAAATTTCTTTACCAGTTGTGTAAGTAGAGACACGCATGTAATCCTCAAATTTTAAAGCATAGTTTGTATTCAGTTATGCTACGCCACGATCATCAAATGTTCATTCAGTAAAAGGTAGTTCAGTTTTAACACCATCAATAATTTTAAAGGGTGTAGAGTATCCATCCTTAACAAGCATCCACATGCGATAATCTATAGATTATAAAAATGTAGACATACCAGTTTTCCAAAAATCAGAAGGTATATTATCAAACAAGGATGATCTAGTAATGGAATATCCTTCTGTAATGTTTTTATTACCAAAGTTAGCCATGGATCAAATTCAAAAGTTTTTCAAAACTTAATTTTATAAATCCCGCTCTGATACCACTTGAAAGTTTGATAGGGATATTAAGTCCTTATGAACTAGCCCGAGGCTAACCAAGAGGGGGGGTAAATTGGTAGTTTAAAAATTTGCAAGCAAAAATGATTTTAATGATCTTTTTGAATATTTTAAACCAAATGCAATAGCACAGATCAAACATAAATTTCACCCAAGTAGTTAATTACAGTAAAATAAAGTGTAGAAAATAATTAAAAAGAACACACCAGATTT